>JAWZSL010000001.1:14956636-15584136 GCA_034769285.1 Lutjanus argentimaculatus | reverse complement strand
GCTTTATTGTTTTGAAACTGTTGTGATGAGATCTGAAGAAGTCACATCACTGATCCCCTCTCTGTGTCTCGCCCTGTTTCCCTCTCAGGCATCAACAAGCGCGAGGCGAAGGACTGCCACCACATCCGTCACTTCGAGAATACATTCGTAGTGGAGACGGTTATCTGTGATGAAGCGTGAACACGATGGTCATCCTCGTCATCCTACCCACCCACCCACCCAAAGGCACATCTCCAGTCGCTGCCCCAGCCACTGTAGCATCCTCCTGTGGGTCTGATCACGTCTGAGTTGCACTTTACTTGTGATTTTGGTCCGATGTCTTTTGTAAAAGGCGTTTTTTTATTTTCATTTCACAACCTGTTTTTTTCTCTCTCTCTCTAATGTGTGATGCAATACTAAGCTGTCGATTCTATCACAGGATTTTCCATGTAGCAAATCCTTTAGCCAATAATGAATTATAGTTTCAAGACCTCTCCTCTTCCTCTGGGGATTTCTATGATGGTTACTGTCGTTGGGGGAGATGACTCTCCATGTGTTGTCAAGGTGACTGTACTGTTTTTTCCTCTTGCCCTTGAGGCTACTTTGTGTCTCTTAGTTATACATCTGGGCAAAGCATGACGCTTTGCTTTCCTGAGCACACATTATCCACAGATTTCAATGATCTTGTTTTATCATGTTCTCTGTAATGTAGACATGTAACTGCTGATGACTAGTTGCTTGATTGCATCTTTAACCTCTTGCCTGCCTGTTGCTTTCTTGCTCTTCTTCCTGCTTTTCATTTCCTTCTTTAAAACCATTGTCACACAGTAGAAGTTAGAGAAGGTTGCATTGGGCATTAAACTGCTTTCACTTTTTTGTATGATATTCTATCTTAATTGAAGCCGGTGACCATATTTCTTTTAATTGCTTTTATTCTTCATCAGCTTTTCTCTTTTATTTTTTGCACACTCTTCATCCATGCCTTTGTGAATCCTTTTAAGATAACGTCTTTGTTTCCCCTTGCATGTGTTATCGATAAGAGAAAAGCAGCACTGTTAGAATGTTTTGTAAAACAACGTTTAAAGCCTTAGTCCAGAGTCAGAGACTGGACTAAAGTCAATACTACTGAAAGGGAGCCTATAATATGATATGTTAGTGAAACAAAACAAACTTTGATCTGTATATTTTGTCTGCTGATGAAATCTGTCTGTGAATAAAGTAGTGAAAATAACAAATGATCTCTTGACACTTATATTTGTTTTTAGACCCCTAAACCTGAGGCAAAATGACCCAGTGACAAAATTCATGAATATTCCTCATAATCTTCACAAAACATAATGATATATTTTCAGTTCTTTGATCTTTTGATATTATTTTTATTTAGTTATTAATTATTTGGAGGCACCAAACCAGGTTGCTGTAAATGATTTTTTTAGCAGATGTGAGATTAATGTATTGGTTTATCTTTGCATTATTAATATAAATATTAATTTATTAACAAATATTACATGAAACATTTTTTCAGCTAAACATTGTAACATAAGCAGATGTCAGGTCTTCATTTTTTCAGCATCAGTCTGTTGAGTCTGAGCATATTAATCACAGAGAAATATTTAAATGCTTTGGATAATGGATGGGCAGGTTGTCTATTTTCTTTCATTATTATTAATTATTATATTATTATTATTATTATTGTTATTTTTATTATTATTATTATTATTATCATTTTAATCAACAGTTTAAAGTCACATGACTGAATATTTTGAGTATATTTCACAATGGTATATTTCAATGGAAGTGAATGGAACTTCACTTGCTATCCAGAACAATAGGGGCACTGATTCTGGAAAGATGTGTTGCTGTTGAAACTTTTCATTCCTCTGAGGACCACAAATGAAATTCATTCTGTCTAAGCCACAAAATTTGATTTAATTTGATTTCCATCCAAGTCAGATCACAGAGAATCTTTTTCACTGTGTCCACTGTCGGGCCACTACAACAAATTATTTAAACGTTTGAAACCTTAATCTGAATCTTCACAGCTTGTTCTCATATTTAGCCAACACAACATATCTCCTTGATTCATATTTGCAATTCTGATACTGATTATAGCTTTTAATGTCCTTGTGCTTTTAAAGAAATAGTTTTCTGCTCAATAGTGTCATGTATTTTTAACTTTTTTTTTTTTTTTCAGTGTCATCATCCTTATTAAGCAACTGCATCACACCCTCTGTTACACCACAGGACGTGAGAATAATCAGATAACTTTTGTGAATTTCCCCCCTTGGTGTCTAAATGTTTGATAAACAGATAACAAAAATGCACATCATGTTCCATCAGTGTCCTCATTTGGCACAGTAGTGTAATACCAAGTTAATATGAAGCCAGACAGAAATTATATCCAGTATAGACTACTGCCAAACCCCAATGGCTAATTGCATTTGCAGCTATTACTTTTGGATCATTTCAGATCTGCAGATGAGGTCATCTAGATCCTTACAGTCTGCTGTGGGCTTATGCTGTTGTCCTTCCATCTGGTGAGGCTTAGGACTCCAGAGCTGTTGGCTCTGTGACTGAGACGCTCTCAAAGAAAACACAAGCCTGAGTCACATCAAAGGATTTATAACATACAGAATGCATATAGGAGAGTCAAAGAGTGTTACGCTGAAAGAGAAAAGGATGTTGCTAAAATGGGACCTATGTCGTGTTTTTCACTCAAAACCTGTGGTGCACTTTCTTTGGAAACTGCTGGAATCTTGGGTGTTAAACATGCAATCACACATTTTTCAGGCTTCAGAGTTTACTGCTGAAGCCTGAAGGAGAAAAATAACTTGCCAGTTTCAAGAAACAGTTCAACATTTTGGAAAATACACATATTCAATGGTAAGACTGATCCCACTCATGTTTGTACGGGGAATGTGAAGCTAGTTTAGCATAGCATAACAATGTACCCAGCCTGACAAGGGTTAAAAAAACAACCAACATCTCCAAATTTCACTAATTAACACGCTGTAGGCCCTATCCTACACCCAGCGCAAAGCTGTTGTGCTGGTGGTGCAGGTGGCTTTGCTATCTTACACAGCGCAAGCGCCACTTTTTGCCACATTTGCAAGATAGCAAATGCACTTGCAGATCAGATCAGATCGTCTTTAACCGATCAGTCAGCATGACAGCTGGAGCAGCTGTAGTGTTTGCATCTGCGTGTTTAACGGGAAAACAAGGATTAAACAATTATGATCTATAACATACAAAATTTCTTAAAGACATTATATCTGACCGCACAAGACCGGCCCGACCCAGGGAGACAAAAAGTATGTGTGCTTCTGTCAGAGCTGGTTGGATATACCCGTACATAATTTTGCGCACTTCAAACTTCAGAAGCATTTTGTGATTCTGTTTCCTACATCCACAGTAGTGTTAGCAGGACAGAGGAGCGAGGATGGGAGGAGGAGATGAGGATAAGGAGGAAGAGGAGAAACCTGAAAGGTTTATCCCGCCGTGCACTGGTGGTGCAAAGCGCGGGACAGGGCAGGATACCAGCAAGGATGGATTTGGACACACCTTAAATAAATTAAATCCATTGTGCCTCATGCCTTCCATGCTTTAGATCAGTGTAAGATAGGGCCCTGTGTCTTCTTTATTATAGGCATAGTAACCAAACTGTAAAAAAATGGTAAATTTTGTGATTTTACAGGGTTAAACTTTTTTGAACAGAGCCAGAGTAACTGTGTCCCACTGTTTACAGTCTTGGCACTGAACAAGCTAACCATCTCTTTGCTGAGCTTTATATTTATTGTACAGGCATGAAAGTGATTAACATTCTCACATCTAACTTTCAAGAAACCTAATGAGCATATTTCCCCAAATACTGAACTGTTTGTACTGTTTTTACACTTTAGTTTTACCTTCAAACAGAGCAGCTGGTTAGCCTCAGTCGTTAAGCTAACCGCCTCTGTCTCAGTGTTGGGCAAGTGACTCAGGGACTCACTATATTACTTTTGTACCTTGTTGTCATCTTTCTTGTGCTCCAAAGTTGAACTGCTGATCCAGTGAACTGTTAACACCCAGAAAACCTTTGTTGTTAGCTGTCCAGATGTCGACTGTGTTGGAAACAAAGTCGACCTCTCTGAATGTGACCTTCAAATCAGATTCTATTACCACATATTCTCTCTCAAGCAGCCAAAATAAGTAATGACAATACTTCCACCTGCGGAAAGTATGTCTCTCATCCTACATCCTTCATTTAGCTTTTTGGCTGCAGCTGACGTGACCTGCACTGATCTGCTGCATGTACACATCGACAGAAGGCAGCCTACATAAGACAAAAAGTAATTCAATAACTCAGAATTACTTGGACTAGTAACTGTAATATAAATACTGGAAATTGCAATCCTTTACACCACTTTACAGTAATAAATTACTGAGGAATGCATTACTGCCAGACACTGCTCGGCTTTATATACATATTCACCATACAGACACGGAAGTATTTCTTTTTCAAAGTATTTAACTCTTAGCAAGAAAGTAAATGAACATATTGCAAAATGTTGAATAATTTCTTTAAGGATCATCATTTCTCATGAAACTGCCAGGACTCATGAAGCTGTGATGTTACAGCCTATAAGTATGAATTAAGAAAAATCTATAATATGTAACATTTCCACAATAAAATGTTTAAACACACTAGACATACTGTATATTTTGATAGGTTGTGTACTTACATTATCCCAAATGTTTTCAACAATGTTCACACGCAGAGAAATCCATAATTTATTCAAGGTAACGGTGTGTTTCCTGCTAGTTGTTGAAAGCTAGTTGCTATAAGTTACGGGAAAACACAGGACACATCGGATATGTCAGAGAGTGAGGACGGAAGCTGGCATGTCACTAAATGTAATGTGATTAAGACTAATATTACGTCCTCTGTGAGCATGATTTCTGTCTGAGTCATATCATATGTTTTCATCTGCCATCGTGGTCGTTTAACAATAAAGAAGACAACTCCCATGATCCCACACTATTTTGCAATGTCATAAAACTATGTTTTTTGTTATTTTTTAATATGAGATTGACCCTTAGCAACAGAATTTACATGTTGTACATTTAAGCAAACATTTAACATTTTAGTTTCACAAACATTTTATTAAAGAGACAAACATTCTTGGCATCTTGGCAAAATCCAACACACTTTCAAACTTGAAGCAAAATTAGCATCCAGCATCCAAACAAGCTACAGCGTATTGCTGAAAAAGAACGGAAATTAGAATGTCACACAGGAAATCTGATGTCAGCTCATGAAATGGCAGACTGTCCTTCTTCTACTGTTCTCTTGCAAGATCCACATCTTCTTTTTTCTTCCAGAAGGCATCCAGAGAAAAGTAATACAACAGTGGATCCAGACAGCAGTTGATAGAAGCAAGACATATCAAAGGTGTAATCGCAGTTGACTGTGTAATTAAAACAACCTTCACAGGCAAGAAACATATGGTGAACATAACAAAATTCATGACAAAAATCAGTACGATATTCACCTTGTTGGTGACCCTTGCAGAGTCAGTCACATGTTTGCGTAGAGTCCAAGATACCAGAGAGGTGCACACAATATTGATCACCAGCAGGATGAACACAAACACAATCCAAAAATAAGCCGTTGGCGGGATATTAGATATCTGATTTTGACTAAATTCAAAGCAGGCTGAATCATTGTGGTTCTTTACAGTTCCATACAAGCTCACACCATGTGGGATGTTCAACACAAGCAGAAACACCCAGGCGAGTGCAGCAGCTTTCCAGGCGTTCGAAGAGGTTCGAAGATGGCGTGACCTCAGAGGATAAACCACAGCCAGCAGCCGGTCCAAGCTGATGAAGGTGATAAAGGTGGCGCTGGAGTGAATGTTGGTGCAAAAGAAAATCATGACACTGATGCACGTCTTGATGCCCAGTGACCAGGTGCCTGTGGCATAGAAGTAGATCCTCAAAGGCAGGGAGATGGCGAGCAGCAGGTCTGAGATTGCCAGGTTGACCATGAAGACGATACCAGTGGATGTGAGGTTGTGGTGTCTAAGCAGAATCCAGAGTGACACAGCATTGAGAGACAGACCCAGTGCCATAATAGAGCCATAGACCAGAGCATAAACTGTGTATGACTCAACCAAACTGCTGCTCATGTTTGCCTGATGAGAAAAGCAATTGTACTGTGTGCGTTATTGAATACTGCAGTCGAGCACACAGGACATCACTTCCTCTTACCCCTCTTTTTCTGTGTGGTGTGAAAATAGGCGTTATCAGATTGAGAGTGACATAAATATAATAGGACACGCCCTCACTCGACTCAGGAACCATGGTCATGTAGCAGTTTAGGTTTTGTGCAGTTTTGTGTCAGTCTAAATAAATATATATTTTTAAGTGGTATAATATGAGTAGTTTTGAGATTTATGGTTAATTAGAGAATTATTATTTCACATTTGTCATTTTTGAGTAGTTTTTGTACAAATTATTAACATAAAACAAGTTGATTTTACGCAAATTTGCATTTACTGAGGAACTGTTTTCAGTGTAAATGGGAAATTATCACATGCAGAGGTTCTGAGTACAACCCCAATTTCATAAAAGTTGGGACGCTTTACAAAATGTAAATAACAACTGAATAGAATGATTTGATTTTCATTTTTGACCTGTATTCAATTGAATACAGTAGGCCTGCAAGAAGTTATTTAATGTTCAGACTAATAAACTTTATTCTTATCATTCTGAATTTAATGCCTGCAACATGTTCCAAGAAAGTCTGGACAGGGCATATTTACCACTGTGTGACATCACCTTTTCTTTTAACAAAACTCAGTATCTGTTTGGGAACTGAGGACACTAATTTTAGTTTTGAAAGTGAAATTCTTTCCCATTCTTGCTTGATTTACAACTTAAGATGCTCAACAGTCCAGGGTCTCTTGTCTTGTCGTATTTTGCACATCATAATGCACCACACATTTTTAATGGGAGACAGGTCTGGACTGCAGGCAGGTCAGTCTAGTACCTGAACTCGTTCACTATGAAGCCACACTGTTGTAACATATGCAGACTGTGTCTTGACATTAACTTGCTGAAATAAGCAAAAAAAGATGTCATCTGGATGGTAGCATATGCTGCTCCAAAACTTATATGTGCCTTTCACCATTAATGGGACCTTCACAGATGTAACCGTTACCCATGATGCCATGGGCACTAACACACTCGAATACCACCACAGATGTCTGCTGATATGTGGCTTTCACTTTGTGTGGTGTAGTCTTAACTCGCATTTTGTTCATGCAGTCATGTATTTAAAGGTTTTACAAAGCATTCCCAAGCACATTTAGTAATATCTTTTATACAATCATGTCAGTTTTTAGTGCAGTGCTGCCTGAGGGGTCAAAGGACACAGCCATTCACTGTTGATTTTCTGCCTTGCTCCTTACATGCAGAGATTGCTTTGGGTTCTCTGAATCTTTTAATGATATTATGGATTGTGGAGGGTAAAATAATGTATTCCTGCAGTTTTGTGTAGAGAAACCTTAAACTGTTGGACTATTTGTCCAGGCAGTTTTTCACAAAATGGTGAACCTGACCCCATTCTTATTTGACAGAATCTTTCAAGGATTCCCCTTTAATACCCTATCATGATACTGTCACCTGTTACCAATCAAACTGTTTACCTGTCAAATGTTCCAATCAGGTATTTTTCAGCATTTCACAACTTTTCCAGTCTTTTAGTGCCCCTGTCCCAACTTTTTTTTTTTTAAATATGTTGCAGGCATCAAATACAGGATGAGTTTACATATACAAAAAACAGTAAAGTTTATTGTCAAGAAAATTAAATATATTGTCTTTGTACTGTATTCAACAGAATATAGGTTGAAAAGTATTTGGAAATTATTGCATTATTTTAATTTACATTTTGCCATTCTGCCGCTGTCTGTTTGGCAGTGTTTTGCTTTCCACCAACTCCTGACAAAATATGTTTATCCCTTTAGCAGCTCACTGATCCACTATGCTCACCAACTATTCACTAACATTGTCTGTCTGCTGTTTTGTGCCTCTCAGTGTGGGTTTTTAGGGCTTTTTGCCTGCTGGAGCCAGTAAATACCATCATGTGCTCCATTGTTAATATAAAAATATTGATTATAGCCACTTTTCTGGATTTTTCAAAGGTCATATGACCTGAATGGGAAACTTACTTAGGCTTTACTGTGAATTAAATGTTGATAAAAATGTATTATCAGTTTATCTAGCATGTCAGGATGTGGTTGGAAGTGTCAACACCACCACCATGAGAGGAAACCACATGATGATATTTAATTTGAACACTCTTGAGCTCAGGCTCTGACTGAACTCAGTATGTGTGTTTCTTTATATTATTTTTGTCTGCTCCTTTCCCCTTTTCTTTTATCTCTTTTCTTTTCCCTTTTTCCTCTAGTCTGTATAAAGTTTATGAAGTGACGCTATACATTCATAAAGCCACAAGTGTCTTCACCTTAATTCAGATGTTTTAAATTTGTGTTCACTCATGAGTTCCCGTTGACTTTATGCAACCAGGCAGCATCAGAATTTCACCTCACTTTCTGTTTGCGTGCAACCATAGTAAATGTCGATCTGTATGTCTACCATTTTGCATCAAAACTATTCACACCAGCAGCGATTTGATTTTGCAAAGGTTGCAGCACATGTTCAATAATAGGTTTGAATAGATTTGTGCCAGCTCATTCTTCTTCCTCTTCAAAAATGGATTTAGAATCATTCATTTATGATGATCTTGTCCTCCTCCTCCTCATTTGACAAAAGAAGAGATTTTACATTCCATTTTGCAAAGTAGTGAGAGGGGTTTCCAAGCATATTTAACTTCCTCTATATTTTACTCACTGTCCTGATAATCCATTGTTCGATGATGCTACTTCACATGTTATCTTTGAGTTTCTTTACAATGTTTATGTCCTTTGTCATATAATACAGGGTGATGAGAAACACAATCAGTTGTGATGTGACATCCGTTTCACACTTGGCAGATATTGTGAAAGCTCAGAAAAATCGACCTTATTGTGAAAAAAATGACATCAACTTTTGGTTGCATAATATATGTGTTCTGTGTGAAAGTACTCATGACAAAAGGGATTTAAAAAATGTATTGTAAAGTGAATTGATTGTATGAAAAATTGCCCCTGGTTTGGAAATACCTTGCAACACAAAAGCAAATAAGCTTAACTATTGCTTTTATTTTGAGATTCAATTTTGAAATTACTGAGATATGAAAATGAGTTTGTCATGATTTTATTTTGTCACAGCAACACAACCCTGTGAAACTTCATACGATCCACTAGGGCTTCCAGGGCTTGGTTGCTCATGCATATATGAAACAATAAGAAAACTGAGTGGTTAACTGCCAGGCTAAAGGTAAAGTGTGTGGGCCCACCTGTTTCCTCTCTTCAGCCGTGATCCAACTTGTCATTTTGCCAGTTCGTTCTTCTCAGTTCAACTCTGCTTTTCGTCAGAACTCCATTGACGGTTCATTTTGTAGACATTAAAGGGGGGACTTGACTGTCCCCTCATCGCAGCAGTCAAGCAAACACCTCTATTCACTTTGGCGACCCACACCTGCTTCCCATCATCTCACTTAATTACTTTGGCACGCCCCTTTCAAACTAACACCATCTATGTCACCGTGTAAGTCCACCACCCAGCCCGACAGCGTGCCTTAACAATATTATTATCTACGCATTCAAATAATTGGTTGTCTCAACATTTTGCAGAAAAATTGGTCAAGTGTTAACCTTTCTCTTCCTTTTAATTATGAATGTAAATCAGAGGATTTGCATTAACATGTATATTACTGAATAACTACTAAACAGCCACCTTTAAGAAAATTCTTCTGTGACTCTGGGCTTGAGGCGGATGAATTCAAATTAGGCCTTCAGCAGATATTGAGCATTTAGTCCACTTATCAGAGCAACGTTTTGCTACCTAACGACACTGTGTGTGTGTGTGTGTGTGTGTGTGTGTGTGGTTACGGGACAGTTTCTCTCATTGCTTCTATACAATGATGCAGCACACTGAAAGAGGAAAAAGTTGAAAACAGCTCCTGTAACTCAAGCAGTCTGTAAAAAGCCATTACAAGGCAGAGAGATCTCATTACATCACTGAGCTGACGCTTAATTTTGCTGAGCAGTTTAGCTTTGCACACAAACACACACAGACACAGACAGACACAGACACCCACCCACACACCCACCCACACACACACACACACCCACACACACACACACACACACACACACACCCACCCACCCACACACACACACACACACACACACACACACACACACACACATGCACACACACAGAGTCTCACTCTATTCTCATGACAAATGCAGATCATAATAATGCACAGGTCATATCACAGTTTCTTTTTTCATGGATCACCTCATCACTGCAGCCTCTTCAAGGGAATATATAGGGAGCAGATGGGTCCTGCAGAGTGGATATGCATTCAGCTCAGCTAAAAGTATCCTGATCTGGTGGTAAAGATGCTTTTTTCACCAGCCCGCTGTCTCATTCTGCTACTCCTCTTGAACTTTGTCGATGCTGGTGAGTTGCTGAATGCTCCAATTAATTTAATTGGAGGTTTACTCAGATTTAAGTTTGAATTTGTCCACTGTCCTATAGCTTTATGGTTTGACAGCTTGATAATATACTAAATTAATTAACTTACCTTAGGATTTGTCGAGAAATCATATTTCTTGCACAAACATGACAGCTGAAGTGATTAAGTATTTCAGTCTTTGTTCATCTTTGCAGGGAGGGTTTTTTTATGCTTGTGGTTGTCAAATTTGAGCTGGAAGAAAAAACAAAACAGATGCTGGTGGTGACAGTGAATCCCTTGAGAAACTAATGTTGGATCTTGAGCACTCCTGAAATAGATCACAAACTTTGCAGGTAGAGTTTCAAGTATTTTTGTCAGCCAAGTTCAGGCATTTTTATCAATCATATGACTGATAGAACAACATCTTCTCAGCTCTGGTACTGTACAGAGGCCAGCAGGTCAGTGAGGCTGCTATAATGGCTCCCACCAAACAGAACTGATGTTGACTGATGTTCAATTACTCAGAGAATGACTGTGCACAATTGTCATTCTCTCTTGTCCCTGCTATTTTTTTCTTTTTTTTTAAATGCCAGGACGGGTTCTGAGGAAGATCAAGGACCGTGTGCGTAATCTCCAGCTGCAGAAGGCCAAGCAGCATCTCCTGATGCAGGCAGCCAGGGGTCGTCAGCCTCTCCAACACGTGAAGGAGGGCAAGATCCACCAGCAGCTGGACCACTTCAACCGACAAGACGTCAGCACCTTCCCTCAGGTAGAGAAAGATCAAACGATGCTTTAAATATTTACATTTCACAGTCTGGCATGGATCTGTCCAGTGTAAGTACATGCAGCAAGGCCTGACATTCGAGACATGAAAAATAACTGCACACTTGACTTTGAAAACTTCTGTTGATGGTGAACGAAAACTTTCAAAAGTTTCAAAATATGACTGTTTGAAATTACAGTTAGGTGCAAGCTCTCTTGTATGTTTAATCTTGGGGTTAAGGCAGAGATTTGGTTAAAAAAAACTTTTTAGGTTACGGTTCCTCTAGCTTATCCAATACTGACAAGATAATCCAGTGCAAGCCAACTAGAATGCACATCGGTCACACAAAACTCATTGTGATGCCCAGTCTTACACCTTATGCCTAAGGGCATGGGCACAGATGCACAAATTTGTGTCTTTGCTTCACATGCTGTGTCTCAACCAATAGCAAAGCCGTGTGTGTGGTATTTGCCACAGCAAGCAAAGGTCACTCCCCTGCATTTGTGCATTTGTGACCTTAATGTAAACCTAACTGACCCAAACCAACAAAGTCAATAAGTACTAGCCAGTCAGAGTCAGAATAGGGCAGGTTATGAATTTGGCAAACTGGAGAGTGAAGCGAGGTGTTTGCCATCTGCAAGCTCACCACTAAATGCCACTAAATCCTACACAGCAGCCAGCTGCTGTAACAACTTTGAAGACGAGAGCTAAACTGAGCAAAATCCAAATCCCCAACTGCACCAGGCACTGAGAGGACAACGTTTTCTAACAGCATGTATTGAAATGTTCAGCTTCATTTAGCTCTTACTGCCATTTGAGGCTGCCAATGTGCTAATGTGTCCACTGCAGCATTAACCAAAGGATTTGCTTCCACTAAGACTATGAATGTGCTGGGTGAACCTGAATAAAACATTTATTTCTTTGAGTTTTCTCTCTCTCTGTGTCTCTCTGCCTGTCTTTCTTCCAGAGATTCTTTGTGAACCAGGCGTACTGGCAGCCACCTGATGGGCCAGTGTTCCTCTTCATCGGAGGAGAAGGGCCCATCTTTGAGTTCGATGTTCTGGCAGGTACAGAAGGATGTAGACCTGTCTTCACACTCTTTCAAACAGCAGATTGGTCAAACACAGAAAATACCTAAATGACCAAGGAATCTTGCAAACACACTTCAACAGTTTTGGAAATGAAAGTGAGTGAAGAATCACATAGTGTGTCAGTAAGATGAAACTTGTTTGCAAGCACATATTTCACTTTTGTCTTTGCTGCACTATACACTGTGCTTTGTCAGTCTCAAATTACAAATCTCGCACTATCTGCATTGTGCACATCTTTAGTATTTCTTGTTTCCGTCAGCTGAAAATCAGTATTGGCTTTCTTCAGAGTCTCTCTGCTGCTTCGCGCTTCTTCATACCATTTTTGTGCTCTGCAAAATTTCTACCCTGCAGCGCAAGTGTAACCCTCTTTTCTTAGTGTAATAATGTAATAAACAGACTACAATCTCTCTTCAGTTTACCCCAAAATAAAAAAAATACATATTTTATCTCCGGCCTGTAGTGCTATTGTTCCATCTAGATTGTTGTGACGTGAGTTGCTGAGTTTGGGAGATATCTGCCAAATTCTGGTGCAGAAAGTGTAGTTCCTACATTAAACTGCTCACAACAAGATCTGTGGATTATCTTGAGTAACCAGGTCATGATTTCTGGATAGAGACTTTGCTGTTGAGTTTTTTAAATGTATATTTTGGTGCTTTGAGGACCATAAGCCAAGTACCATGTAGTTCCTTTATATACAAGAGAAAGCAAACATATCTACAGGCAATATCTGCAAAACTTAGCAAATCACACCAAAATAACACCACAGGTAAAAATATGTATTTCTGGTACTAGGGTGAACTGTCCCTTTAATCTTTTTTATCTTTTATCAACACTAACATGGCAGTACATCCAGAACATCCATTTGAGGTTCACAGCAGCCTTCTGACTTTACTGTTGTGCATGAAACTCTACTTCTGCTACACTTTTATCTGTCCCTCTTAATCAATGACTGGTAGGAACTGATATTAGCTCTTAGGTAGTTGACATTAAAAAGCCACTTAAATGTTACACATATAAATATATGAATTAAACAATAGTGCTATAAATGATAGATGATATAATTATTACCATTAATAGGACATCTTATTCAGCAAGTCCATAATAAAACTGTGGAATCATTAAATTTAAATATATATAATGTAACATGGTACACTGCAACACAAAATGAGTTACTTGAATGATTAAAGTGATTAAAATAACCCAAGAAATGTAATGTGTACAGAGACTATGGTTGTACAAAGTTTATGTCAAAGACAATCAAATAACTTATCAACACAGATAAAATATATAAACTGAGAAATCACTTTCTGTAAGACATAATGTAATTTACAGTCTTGATGTCTTAAAGGGAAAAAAAATACTTTTACATACCTGTGGGGGGTTGATAGTGTTGAGCATCATCACACATTTTACCTTCATTAGTGTTTAATCCCTTCATACTGTGCTTAAATACAAGTATTACACCTTGCTATGCACTGAATCTTATCTGCTTCGACCATGTTTTCCCAGGTCATCATGTTGACATGGCTGAAGAGCACGGGGCTCTGCTATTGGCTCTTGAGCATCGTTTCTATGGCGACAGCATCAACCCAGACGGCCTGAAAACGGAGAACCTGGCAGACCTGAGCAGCCAACAGGCGTGAGTGTTGGCTCTCTACCAGAGTGTGTGTGTGTGTGTACATGTATGGTTGTAAATGTCTGTCTAACACCCTGTTTTTCACCTCACTTCCTCTCCCTCATTGCATATGTACTGTATGTGCATGTGTGTCTGGAACAGTGACCACACTCCTGCATCAGCCAATCAGATTCAAGTATCCTTCCTGGCCTCGCCTTCGATGGACATACAGAGCAAATAAAAAATATTCTGTCCCAGGAAATCCAAGTACATTTTCCAGGACAGTCAATCAAGAATAAGGACATTCAATGGAAAACCAGGACACGTGTCAACTTTATTAAATTTGTGAACGTGTCTCTCTGCATCTCTCTCTCCCTCATTCATTATCTTTGTGTAAAAAAAACGAAGGTGTCTTTGCGTGTAGTTCCATATATTCATCTCTCTCTCATTTATCTGTGTCTGTGCATTATCTGTGTCCTGTGTGACAGGTGAAAGACTGAAGTTTCCAAACTTTTTTTGTGCAGGCTGGTTGACTTGGCTATATTCCACCAGTACATCAGCCAAAGCTTCAATCTGACCCACAGGAACACCTGGATCAGCTTTGGAGGCTCGTACTCTGGAGCTCTGTCTGCCTGGTTCAGAGGAAAGGTGCAGATATGAATGTGCCCTCATAAATTTTGATTTTAAATAATAATTATTTAAAAGAGAATTTTAAGAAATTATCCTTGAGCATGAAAAATGTTACTAAAGTTCTGTAAAATGGCACAAATTTATGCCAGACCCCATGACTATAAGAACATGTGTGAAAGGTTTTCTCTTGTTTTACAAAAACACATCAAACCAGACCTCTGCTCTGGAACATTCACAATGTGAGTGTTTCTTTTGGGAAGGCAATATTTCCTCTCTTGTCACAAAAGGTGTTCATACGCTAAAGGAGATAAGCAATGGTGCACGCTTCTTTCCTATCATTTAGTAAATTCACAACCACCTATCATGCCCACCACTTAGTTCCAGGTCCACAACCTAAAAGAAGATGTAGAGTTTATTGCTAACACATAACAGGCTGTCTGGTTGTGATTTATGATCACTGCAGTGATCCTGTTTAATGTTTTAAACATTTTTTAGCACAAACAGTAAATTCAGTGTCACATTCAGGTCCTACATCATTAATAATCAACTCTGTTTGCTCAGATTTAAAGGATAAGGATGCTGTTATTCTATATTTACTTATTGTCTGTCTTTGGCACTCAACCCTAAGCATGTTTCCTACAAATATGTAGATTATATTTTAAAGTCTAAATAACTTACTAAAACAGTTGGACACTGTAATTTCTAACAAATGTATTGCAAACAGGTGTGCATAGTGTATTTGTTGGGGACTATTTTCAGGGGTGGATTTGGATGCTACGTTTGCAAGCATTTGCAGCAGCAGGATGGTTTATGTGAGATTATGTCAAAATAAAGTTACACATGGCATGTTCATCATAACAAGCATGGCAGTGTAACAATGTGGCTCATTGATCTGTCTTTTTAGTTGTTTTTTTTGACAACAGTGTTGCTCTATATGGGACAGAGGAATAAGATAAATCTGGCACCATTAATACAGATAATACTTGTTAGTAAGATCAGTTCAGTGTTTATTTTGATCTCATAGGATTGGTTGCCAGTACAAAAACTATAGAATATCACCAGACTTTTACTTCAGTACTTTAAAAAATGGGTTTAGAACCCAATCTTATATTAAGTCACTTTGTTTGTGATAGGCCCTATATGCATTTTCTATTTTGCATTTGCCACACAGGCCAGAAAACAGACAAAATATTATATACAGCCTAACAAAATTATATGAGTGTAGTGGCCTGTTTTTTCATTTATCTTTTGTCACACCTTTGTCTCTGTTCCTCTTGCATCCTGCTGCAGTTTCCCCATCTGGTGTATGGAGCTGTTGCCTCCTCTGCTCCTGTCAAGGCGAAGTTGGACTTCTCTGCCTACAGCAATGTAAACTGTCCACAATCCACAATCCAATATTAGCATGTTATCAGAGCCAGATACTAAAAACTGTGGTCATGAGTTCAAATGTACTTCAGTGCAGCTCAACCTAGACCAGCCTCAAGAAAAATCTCATAATTAAAACCCATCATTTTATTTTCATTGTCATTTATTTTTGTCAAAAAAAAAGTCACATTCTCAAGGTCTAAAAGAAACAACATATGTAAAGTGTGTAATCACAGAATGTTGATTTTCTTCTCAGGTCATTAGACCCCCAAATTCCCAGACACATTACCAAGGAGATGACCTTAGTATACTCAGTTGTACCTAAGGCCCTGCATGTTACACATGCCGAACTGCTAATTAACACTAATTAGTCTAGTGATGCATGCCTCCTTTAAATAACCACATTCTCACTCTAACATCTGTGATTTCCTCTGTTTCAGACTGTTGGCTTGAGTCTCATGAACGAAGCTGTTGGCGGCTCAGAAAAGGTGTGAAGGCAGCCACCTGTCTGTGCATCATATTCCTTTCTGTCCCATGTGTTTAATTCACCCTCGTCCTCTCACTGTAGTGTCTGGCCGCTGTGCGGGAAGCCTTTGCTGCTGTGGAAGCAGCACTGATGGGTGGTAACATCAGCCAGGTGGCTGTGGACTTTGGCTGCTGTCAGATCCCCGAGCAACATGATGATCAGGTGACAGCTTAAAAGGAAAAAGTTTGGTGGTTCAGAAAATCCCCCACAAAACTTGTTTTTCAGGCTCAACCAAGGGTTCAGATTTTAGATAATTTTTCACTGGTGTAGTGAAGTCTTCAGATCAACATGTAACCACTAAATATGACTTTGAAGAGCATGCCTACTATTACACACTTAAGGAGTTTATTACATGTGCACTCAAATCTGCACTCAAATCACAGGTTGCCAACCCATGCAGCCCTATCAGATGAAGTTAAGCATTATTATTATATTATTAACATTTTCTATCCAGTTTAACCAGTGTTGGTTTTTGTCATTACTGCATTTGTGCTAGCTAGGTGTTTCATTTATCCATTACTTTTAGCTACCAATTTCAACTCTAAATATATTTTAATCCATACTTTTAGCTAAGTAAATGTTCTGTTCTATTGCAAACAAAATCTGCTTCATGCTATTTCATTATCCATTACTTAGTTGTTTATTCATTGCTTTCACCTACTTATTTCAACCATTTACCTATTAGGCAACTAGTATTGTCTGTTTTGAATCGCATGGCTTTTAGCCATTGAGGTTATTTGACCCTAATCTGTTAGCATCTTACCTCTCTATTTAAGCCAATTGTCTATACTTTTAGCATAGTCTATTTACTGTTTATCTGTTACTTTTATCTAACATTTTCAACAAGTTGTCTGCATTATGTGGTTTTATTATCCTTTAGCTCTTTAGCCACTGCTTTTAGCTAACTATTTCAGCCATAGGGTACCATTAGCTAAATGGTTCTAAGTGGAAAATAACTCTTTTATCTTATATCTCCACTTCAGATTGAGCTGTTGCAAAGCTTGGCCGACATCTTCATGGGAACAGTGCAGTACAACGAGGAGGGGGTGCTCATGTCCATTAATGAAGTCTGTAGTGTTATGACGAATAAGAGTGAGTCACATGAGGAGGAGATGGAGGCTTACAACCGCCTTGTTAAACTTGCACAGGTATGGAAAACACAAGGATGACCTTCTGCTTGTAGTTCTCCCCTTTTCATGCACCATATAACCACAAGATGTCACTGTTGAGCCATTTTCATGAACTCCTCATAAGAGACACACTTGAAGTTCCTCCAGAGATAGAACGAGAAGGTGCAACCATTTGGGATTTCTGTTGTCAGCAGAGTAATGCAGCCAGGGACCCAAAGGGCAGGTGTTTTCTATGTTATGTATGTTTGTTTGTTCACTATGCAGATCTACCACTCCACCAGTGAGGAACCGTGTATGGACATTTCCCATGAGAAAACGGTGAAGGATCTGATGGACACATCCCTCTGCTCAGGCAGGAGGACAGAGAGACAGTGGACCTACCAGACCTGCACCGAGTTTGGCTTCTGTACTGCATGCACAGCAACATAAATATAGTCAATTCTCATTTTCCTATGTCCTGACACCCTTTCTTTGTGTGTTTGTGTAGACCAGACTTGTGAGGACGCCACTTGTCCATTCTCTGGGATGGTGACATTGCAGGTCCACACTGAAGTCTGCCCCATTCTGTTTGGCATTTCCCAGCATTCCCTGCCAGGACGCATTGCCTTCACAAACACTTACTATGGCGGAGACAACCCTCCTACACACAGGGTCCTCTATGTCAATGGTGAGACTGGGATTACAGGAGACAAACTAAAACCACAACAAATAACTGAAGCTGAGGAATAATGTTAGGGAGCAGTGAAGTGAGAGAAAGGAAAAACAGCCATTCAGGATTTTATTTGATAATTTAAAAATCCATATTGTCAATGCCACAGGTGGAATTGACCCGTGGAAGGAGCTGTCAGTGGTGCAGGACAGGACTGAGGAAGGAGAAGAAGCTCAGACCATTTTCATCGAGGACACCGCTCACTGTGCTGATATGAGTAGAAGAGTCAAAGAACGCTCCTCACTCAAGAAAGCCAGATACGTATGTGTGCCTCAGTGATAGATTATTGTGCAGTCTACATTAAAAACAAGTAGATAATATAGTCCTCATATGTTTAACCAAAGATCCTTGGCACAAGGTTTACTTATAGGACATTTTCTGTAAGTACAAAATCTGTAGAGAAACCAGTAACTCTGGCTGTCTAATGAATGACGTGGAGTAAAAAGTACAATATTTGTCACTAAAATATAGTGGACTACAAGTATAAAACTTAAAGAAATAGAAACACTCAAGTACGGCAGAGCTGTACTTAAGCAAAGTATTTGAGTAAATGTACTCAGTTACTTAACATTTCTACAACTGAGCGCTAACTACTGATGAAAGTTAGAAATTTCTAGAAAGTTGACCTTACATTAAAACTCCTTTTTTTTCCCAAAGTCAGTAATGAACCTTCAAAAGTTTTTGTTGTCCCTTGACAACCTAAATGCAGCTTTGAGGCTTTTCCAGGCCCCCAATACTTAACATTCTTGTTTATTTATGTTTATTACATGACTTTGTTAAATACTCAATTTGGATTGGTCAGTTACAGTATTCTAAGGTCAGTTATTTCTGAACAACAGACTGTTGCTATGAAGAACAGACCGTTGCTATGGACACAGTCCATATATACACTCTGGAAGAACAATAAAATAATTGTTACATCACTAAAATCATTTTGAAATTAATATTTTCTGTCACATTATTTGGCTTTTTTTTTGGTTCATAACAATGTAACAAGCAGGAAAATATACACTGAGCGGCTACTATTGCAAATTAAAGCCATAAAATAATTTCTAAATTAATATTTTGTGATTTTGTGTCACATAAATGTGTGCCAAATATATATATATATATATATATATATATATATATAATATATTACACCGATACGTTGTAATAAGCAGGATAATGTGCAGTAAGCAGGTCATTATTGTGAAATCAACTCCTTCAGGATGATTCAAGACATCCTGCATCAACTTGTCAGGATTTGTTTCACAATAATGACCTGCTCACTGTACATTATCCCTTACACAGCAGACTTTTGCTATGAAAAACAGCAATAGCAATAAAATCATTTTTAAATCAATAAAATAATTTTAAAATTGATATCTTGGGTAAAATTATTGATTTATTAAGTAAGTAGCCAGGTAATTAGTGGGATAATGTGAAGTGAGTTGAGTTATTGTAACGCAATAAACGCTGCACCACCCTGTCAAGGTTTATTTCACAATAATGACCCACTCACTGTACACTATCCCTTTCATAAAAGGCATCAATTAAAGGTAGCAGAAGAATCAGGAATGTGCCTCTTTAGTCCAACATCATTAATATCAGCCTTAAAAACCACCTGTCAGAAGGTGGCACTATTCCTAAGCAAATATTTAGACTCATATAGCAACCGTACATCATAGCTGCATGGTACTTAGTGCAGAATCACATTTCTTCACTTGCATCATTATAAAAGAAGACAAAGTGTTTGTGTCTGGTGATTTTTAAAACATTGTGTTCCCATCTTTCTTTCTTCCTCTCAGGAGATTGAGAAACACGTGGCCAGGTGGCTGAAGACAGCTGCTCAGGAGAAGATGGAGGAAACAACTGTCTGATCAGATCACATTATAACTTGATCAGACTCTAATCTTATCACTGTTCCTGCAGACTGATAAGAAGCAGTTAATAAGCTGCTGTGCCTGGCTGCCCTGCTTCATCATCGTCCTCATCTTCCTCCATTTCCCCTTTTAGTCCCTCCTGTTGTCCACCTCCTCATGGTCCATCCATAACCATATCTCACAGCACTGCAGTTGATCGGTGTGTTTGTGTGGTTTGATTTTTCTTTGTAAGGATTTTTGTGTGCCTTTACACACTATAAATAATTTTAGGGGTAGGGTTAGAGTCAGCACAACACATAACATTACTTCAAGGTTGTCTCATTTTATTTTTAAATTTAATTTTATCAGTTGAGTGAACCTGCAGCACTGCATTTAATCAACTCATCATTTCATGTCAAAAGACAGAACATCTCTTGTTTGAAAGTGTTGAGGTGGTCTGAAAATAAAAAACTAGAAATTTTAAGTTGAAATAACTTAATAAAACCTATGTATTTGTTAAGTTAATGAGAAAAGATTAGTTGATTATACTAAACCCCTCTCATAAGTCTAATATTGTCTAATAAAGAATGTATTATTTCTAGTTTTTGCTTGAGACAAGTACAGCTTGTTAAGTCTTATTAGTGTGCAGTTATGTGTATGGTTTCTAATTATGGTACAACTACAGACTAATAAAAAACAATTTCATAGGTTTCGTCCAATTTCATACAAAGTAGTTTTTTACCTCTTATTGGTGTGCTGTAAAGAGTGACTGAGGATTTTTGGGTTTATATCACTGAGTTCATGAGTGTATATGCTAATAATAAACATATTTTCTAAATAATGGCATTTGTGTGGCCAGTAAAATCAAATGTTATGGTTTGGTTGTTGTTTTTTTTACAGTATTCATCAGTTGCCATAACCTTGCAGTATCACTAGGGTGCGATATCACTACATGTGTTAAACTTATTTCATTCTCTGTAAAACACATGCCATCAACACTCAGAATAGACAGCCAGACTGGTATATATATCTGTTAAGCTTAATAAAAGGCAGCAAAAGTCTTTCTTGTCAACATTTAGTGTAAATTTATCTCCACCACTGTGGGGCATTTGTTCATGAGTGAGTGTTATGTCACAGTGTGTCTGTGTGTTGTTGTGTTTGTAGCAGTGAGAGAAATCATGTGTGAGGAAGGTGAGGAAGCACCAGTTGTCCCAAGGCCATCTGTTTCTGTGTGGTGTGTTGTGTGTGTGTGTGTGTGTGTGTGTGTGTGTGTGTGTGTGTGTGTGTGTGTGCGTGTGTGTGCGTGTGTGTGACCCTCTCAGTAGGGGGTCAAAAGTGGGAGGTCATGACCCTGCTGACCCCATGGGAGTGGAGATCATCAATCAACCAGGGGCTGGACAGAGCAGCAGGAGGGGACACACACAAAACACACATGCATCTAGATACTGTAACACACACACACACACACACACACACACACACACACATACACACACACACTCTGCAAACCTTCCTGGGAAACAAATCAGTGTTGCATAAAATACATCAAAAGCACATTTGAATCCAACAAATATGATGGAATAGAAACATCCAGATATGAAACATGCATTTTATGGCTGCACTCACACATACACACACACACACACACACACACACACACACACACACACACACACCACACACACACATTCAAACACACACATAAATACATGCATAAAGGCCTCTCAGACATTTGCTGCCAGCCAAATAGGCTTTTGTATGTGTGTGTTTTGTTTGATAACACACAAGCTTTCTTATTCATGGAAACTCACAGATGCTATCACAGCCCTCAACACAGAGCTTTAAAGATGGAAAGAAAGTGAGTAAACCTGAAACACTTTTTTCACCGCAGCACTTCAATTTCAAACAAGCACACCCACAAACACACACACCCCTCCACACACACATCACACACACACACACACAAACCCCACACACACACACACACACACACACACATTTACACACAATCCGAGAGCTACTATCAGGGTTATCAGCCAGCACTTGCAGAGCGACAGGGCATGCTTTTTCTCTCTCCTCCTCCTCCTCCAGCCTGTCCTGTTGATCAATGAGGAAGTTCTTGGGCCTCAACTATTAATCAGAGCCTATCGGCTATCTGTCTGCAGAGCCAACCAATCACAGCCCTCCGACAGCTGGGCCATGAAAAATGTGGCCCGGGTGGATGCAGGAGGGGGCGTTGGTGGTGGGGAGAGGAGGAGAGGAGGGAGGTGAAGGAGCACTCTATCTGATCCGAGTCAGGTCACGGCTGCACAACTGCACTTTATGCACTTACAGTTGATTCTTAATGTAATGATGACACCACACACACACACACCACACACACAAACACACACACACACACACGAAAGATTGTGTAGGTTTCATGAGCAATACACATGAAATAATTCACTTCAATCGACACATTTTGTTCCTGATTCACATTTACATCAAATTGAGGCATTTCACAGCCAAGCAGCACCCACTGTGTTTGCATTGCTTTCACTTCATGGTGGTTAGACTGGGTTTACGTATGTGCTTACATTTTTGATTACATCTTTAAAATATGGCAATTTTAAAATGATGAAACCTTTTTCATGATAATCAGTACCCCATTAACTCATAAAAGGTGAGTCTGAAATAAGTTCCTCTCCTATAGTGTCTTAAAAGAAGGAATATGTGATATATTTACTGTACTGAATTATAAAATGACCAGAATATGTCATCAGTGATGAAGGAAGTCTCGCAAGGACAATATAGTGTTTTCCTTTGAAATTTCCGTTCTGGTGCGAAACATCTAGTAGTGGTTGCCTGTTTCACGTTTATCAGAGTTCAAATTAATACCACATGTTTGCAGAATGAGTAATTGTCTGTTTAAGAGTTGTGAGAAATCATTGACAATCTTTTAGAAGGAGTACATGTTTATAACTGTTTAATTGAGCAATATGTTAATGTAAGTTCGGTGTCCCTCCAGCCTGCGGACAACTTGCCTGATCTTCAGGTCTTAGAAGGAGGTGGCAGGGGGAAACAACTCCCTGCAACCAAAGATCGTAAAACTCCTTGAACGCTGTGGTCTTACATGTTGTTCCTTTATCTAATATTTGTTTTGTTTTGTTTTTTGAATGATGATTTATGGATAATGGAGTTTATTCCTTTTCATTTACAGTGGAAATGGAAGACAAACACTTGCAGTGCTCCTCTTGCATTACAAGAGCAAAATCCTCCAAGTGGCCTTAGATTAAAAACGACAGCAACAAAAACAGCATCACACATGTTAAAGAATACACAAAGTGCACCTACATCTGTATTGTGTATTTATGTCAGTACTGCTTTTGTGAGTGTGATTTCATTTGACAAACCATAAATGCTGAATATACAAAATGCATTTTTTTGCATTGAAAATGTTCAAAGAGAAAAAGGGAATATTTGTGGCTGCACCTATTTTTTTTTTTTTAGTATAGTGAAATATTTTAAATGTTTGATTAATGTTGAGAGTAATCCATAAGTAATCAAAAAGGATTCAGACTGATCACTATTTCTGTAATCCAATGGATTACATTACTGCAAAACAAATTAACTGTTTATTTTAACTTAAAAACAAGTTAGAGTTACTGAATTTAAAAAGACAAGTTGTCATTTTATAATGATTCAAAACAAATAAACATTTCCAGTCAAATAAGCTTCATGTTAAGTCGCTGTACTTAGAAAACCTGTTTGCACTGTTTACATTATTGTGTAAACAACCAACCATGACTTATCACAAAGTGTATTCATATTCATATCATATGTGTGTTCTTCTGTAAAGAATTAGAGCAACTTTTAACTCTCAAACAACGCATGCTGGTCATGTTTTTATTATTGAACTCTGTTCAGTACATTCATTCAACTAACCGTTTCATGTCAAGACTTCAAGTTAGAAGAACTTGTGTTAATAAGTTACTAAAGTAAATACTAGAAAAATTAAGTTTAATTAAGTTAAATAAATAAATCTTAAATATTTACATTAAATTCATCTGTTTTTACAGTGCACAAAAAATGCCCTGTATTAATTGACAACATTTCAAAGTAATCTGACCAAACCCTCTAGTTAGAGAGACAGAATCAGACAAAAACTATCATAAACAGTGTTTTTAAGCAGCAGAAAGCTCCCAAGCGAGTACTACAACACTGTTGATCTGTTGTCCAATAACGCTGCCTGTCCTCACGCCTCAAAGCTTCATCAACACACTACCATCCCTCTTCTGCATAATCACCATGCTCACACTCATCCATTCACATCTTATTGCCATGATTAGATTACATCTAATGCTATTACACCGCTCCCATCTCTCCTCCTCACCCTACCTCTCCCCCTCTCCCTCCGTCATCATGGATTTCTTGCAGATCTTATTAGTGTGTGATGCGGACCAGGTCTCCCACTTTGGATTTATGAACCCTCAGACTTCTCTCCTTTAATCTCTCCCTCTCCTCCCTTCCTGCATCTGTCCATCTATCATTCCCAGGGTTGGCTTGGGCGGAAGAGTATTAATCCCTCCATCCCATCTCTCACTCCTTCTGGACAGATGAGGAGGTGGAGGAGGTAGATGGAGATGGGGCTGGGAGGAGGAGGAGGAGGGGTAGAGGGTAGGGGACCTCAGATTACTTTTCATAATATTTCTGCAGCATTGTGGGAAAAATGGAGAGGCATTACAGGTAATGTATGCATGCAGATTTACTAGACAATAGGTCACTGCTTTGATACCTTCAACAGGTATGAGGAGGAGCGGAGGATGCTACAGAGGTGAGTGTGTGTGGGTGGAGTGCACGGGCAATAACTGCAGATGGCATGATAAACAACTTAGTGTGGGAGTGTGTGTGTGTGGTTTGTATGTTTGTGCATATGCCATGTATGTATATACGCCATAATGATGTTTATGCAAAAACGTCTCTACATGCAAAGCGTGCATTTCTGCAAAAGGGCACCAGGAGCTGCATCTTATTACCTGTTGATGCCCATGTGTGAGGTACTTACAGAAGGGAGGGGGCTGCCCTGCATGTGCAGCCGCTAACGTGCACATGTAGAGTCAAGGTCCAGTGTGTAAGATTTACAGGAATTATTGACAGAATATGGTAGAAATGAAATCTAATATTCAATGTTTTCATTAGTGTACAATCACCTGAAAATAAGAATGCTGTGTTTTCATTACATAAAATTTATACCTCCAGAGAGGGAGGGGGTCTTCTTCCATGGAGTCCACTATGTCGCACCACCAGGTTTCTACAGTAGCCCAGAACGGACAAATCAAACACTGGCTCTAGATACGGACTTTCATGTTTTTTGCAAGTGTGATGGCCACTGTAGGTTCCCCTACACTATTGGAAGGGGCGAGTGAAGCAAATCTGTGAATTCACAGCTAGATGCCACTAAATCCTGCACACTGGTTCTTCAGAGTTTAGAATAAACTGACAGCTGGGGCGTGTTCAATCTGAAAACACTGTGCACCATTTTCCTATGGTTTCTGAACTGAACAGCATGTTTCTTCAAAACGGTGCGTAATGATGTGCACAAGCTTAGAGATGGGTTTTCTCTTGTTTGGTGGGTGTGCTACAGGTGTTATCCAATCAGAAGCAATGTATATATAAATACCATCATATTAAAAAGGCGTTGCAGTACAGTGTGCTTGCATACACAACAGGGTCTTCAACAAACCACCGTTTCTATTTAAACATATGAGTTGCTGCATTTTATCAGGGCTGAGTGCGGCCCTGAAGTACATTTTCTGTAGTTCAGTCTGAAACTAGTGTGGCAATGATTTTACAGCAGAATAAACAATATTATCCATGTAATCAAGGATACATAAAACTACAACAAAACAGCTCCTTACCATTTACTTCAGTCTTTTATTGAACATGTTGTCCATCCTATCTCTCCTCAGAAATAGAACCCATCAGTACTTTCTCTGTGCAGAGCGTTTGTTTTTATCTCCTCACCTCACAGGCTGATATTCAGTCGGTTGCTACTCTGTCAGACTTTTTCCAACATGGAGCTGGCTATTTCTGACCATTCTGAGCAATTCCACCAAAAATAAAACTGGTTCAGAATCTGAAATGTTGGTTCTCAGCTGGAACCAAAAAACAGACAATTTTCCACGGGAACCAAAGTAGGCATGTCATATTCTGCAGGTACTGTGCACCTAGACAAATATATGTAGACTGCATTGACGGCCTCAGCCTGTTGCTCCAATATGAGGGTGCATTTTTTTCTAAATTAAAAATGTCCATAATATTACATTTGTCAACTGATTTCAATGACATATATTATATATTTAAATTGAAGGGTTCTTGATCTATATGGAGTAGGGAAAATGTTTTTGTTACTCCACATAGAACCCCTGTTTTATTCACAGGCCAGTCTTGCCATTTCCAATATGGTAGCATTATTGACATATGATTCCAAGGCCAATACAGCATCTACACATACCTGTCTATTGTTGTACATTACCATTGTCCAATGTTCTCTGTTGATGGCATCTTTGATTACAATGGTTCTACCCAAAACAGGTGGAAACATGGGTTGGTTGAGACGGCAAGGTTCCTAGAACCTTGAATGAAAAAGATTCCTGAACCAGAGCTAATTTGGTGGAAAAGGATCCTTTGCAAGAGGACACAGACATCCCATATCAACAAACTAAAACTTAAACCTAGTATATGTTCTGCCACAATGCACCTCTGGATGCACAGCATCAGCATGTAGGCAACATGCAGCCTCACACTTACTACCAGACAGTTTTCCACTGAGCTTTTTTTCCAGAGATTTTTAGTGGGATTTGGACTATAGAGTGAAGAAATGTGTTATTTTATATTGTTTTCTGTACCATTCATTTGCTATGGGCAGCTATGTTTAGCAGCTCCAGTAAAACATATAAACACATATTCTAAACCATACATATATGTCTATCCTTCAAATTTACCTCATTTTCCACCTTGAACCACAACAGAATTCCACAAGCACCTAAAGGACCAGTGTGTGGGATTTTGTGACATATAGCAGTGTGCATGCAGGCTGCAACACCTCACCTCACATCACCCTCCTCTTCCAAGCATGTAGGAGAGCATACAGTGGCCACAAAACGTGTGCAAAACAAAATACGCCATGTCCAGACCCAGTGTTTGGTTAGTCCATTTTGGGCTAGTATGGAAACATGGGTGAAACATGGTGGAAGACGATCTGCACTCTCTGCATATATAAATGGTTCATTCTAAGGCCACAAAAAATACAGCGATTCTTACTTTCATCTAACTATACATGAATAAAAGCATACTTATGAATAATATATTCAATTTCTGCTATATTCTGCCAATAGATCCCCCTAAATATTATCACTGGACCTTTAAGAGGAACATTATTTTTGTTATAGATTATTTACTATCTTTTCACTGTATTCCACATGATCAGCAGGGGAGCTGCAGCCCTTCCCACCTGCATGTCAGGCCTGTCAAAAACACACACTCACACTCATGTCAAATACACACATCCACACCAAGTATGTTCAACAGAATCCAATAAGCTCTGGTAAATCAATTGGAGTGATCAGGACATTTAATGAGTCCAATCCCTGCAGGCCCAAGTCTCCAAAATGCAAAGAAACAAATTCAGGAAAAAGAGAAGAAATAAACCTTCGACCAACAGTTCGGGGGTAGAGCTGACTCTCCTCCTCCTCCCCTCACACCCCCCCCCCCCCCCTCATTCAAGCCCTTGCAGTGACAGGTAGATTAAGGGGCGTGATAGATGCCCCTCTCTGTGTCTCCCTCTCTCCACCCCCACCCCACCCCCCTCTCCCTCCCCTCCATCCATCATGGCGGCTGGTGTAATTGCGGCTGCGTGGGGCTGGCAGAGGGAGCCTCCATCCATCTCCTTAACAACAAACAGTCAGGAGGACGGATGGTGCTTGCCTCCCCAGTTAATCTCCATCTATAAGGGAGGGAGGGAGGAAGGGGGCGCAGAGAGGAGGAGGAGGAGGAGGAGGAGGAGGGATGGAGAAGGGGAAGAAGAAAATAACAGAAGGGAGAATGGTTGTGTTGGCTTACTATAAACAAAAAGAGATGGAGAGGAAAAGGCAGAAGGATGGAGAGATGGTGGAGAGCTTGAGTGCCCAAACAGGTAGAAGCAGCAGGGAAATAAAGGAGGAGGAATGACCCGGGCAGCGGGGAATGAAAGAAACTGGAAGGAAAGTTTGCAAACAGGCTGCAAGAGCAGATAAGGGGGGATTTGCTTGGCGAGTGTGCCAGAAGAGAGCAGAAGAGAAGTGGAGGGAGGGAGTTAGGGGGGTGAAAATTTATGTGTATGCGGCCAGACGACCCAGAAACTGGAGAGGCACAAGCTCATAAAAATGCACTCTGCACCCCTCAGTTTTACCCCTCTCTGTTTCTTTCCCTCAGCCTGTCTTTCTCACTTTACTCTCCTCCATCACTCCGCTCCTTCTCTCTCATGCAGGCGGTGGAGGGTCACAGCTCTCTGATGTTTTGGGTGGTTGTGTGCGGTTGCCAGAGGTCATGGCAGCCATATTTTCTTAATGGCGGAGTCACTGAAGTCAACAAGGCTGGGTGGCCTTCTACCTCCCTCCATCGCTCTATAGCAGAGGCGAGTAAAACAGACTCTGTGGCAAGGTGAGGGTGGCAGCAGTCTGTAGAGGTTGTTGTTATCACCTTGCAGATGATCAAGGGTGGATTTAGTCATCTTGGGACCAAAGGCAAACACAGGCACAAGGCCCCTCACATACCTTCTTGTTCTCCTCCCTTTCCTATCCCTGAATAAATAATAATTACAGTGGCCCTGAAGGTCAAAACATTTGACAAAACACAACAATTCAGAAACACAACAAATGAAATGCTGTTGTGTTTTCTGAATTGTTGTTGCATTTTGACCTCCTGGGCCACCATAAATAAGTCATAAAAATAAACTTTTTTCATGGTACAGCAGTGGATACTTCTGTATCTCTTGGCAGACAACAGCAGTAAGATCATGGAATCGTCCAAGGGGAGGCCTTGAGATGTTCATGGGCTACTGCAAGCATTCAAATGCCATTTTAGTATACAGATTTTTAGAAAGACGTACTTAAAGTTTTTGCCCATTGCTTACATACTAAAAGTGAATGCTTAGCCTCAAATCCTGAAACTTTTATAACTATGCTTTAATCAAAGGCACCAAAAGTTCAAACGCATTTTCTGCCACACACTGTTTATGACATTTGTTTAAGAAAGAAATCTGCAATGATTTGGAAAACACTCAAAACGCAAATTGGCCTGAAATTGGCAATTCTCTCTCTCTCTCTCTTCTCTCTCTCTCTCTCTCTCTCTTCTCTCTCTCTCTCTCTCTCTCTTCTCTCTCTCTGTCACACACACACACACACACACACACACACACACACACACACAGTAAAAACTATACACTAATGCACCAATCAAAGTCTTAGAGTAGTTAGAGGAAGAGGAAGAGAGAGGAGCAGAAAGAGAAGAAAGAAAGGGTTCAGGCAATAGATGGAGACATATTTCCAACAATATTAGGGCCACTTTGGCGGATTGGCATGTTGTATCACACCTGATGATGCAGGGGGGCACAGAGTTCAGCCCAACCCGAGTCCCTGGCATCCATAATACTGACACTTAGACCAGAGAACAGGTATGTGTTCAACTTTCTGCATCATTCTGCATCACAGTACAATACAATGTAGTCCTACAGGACTATGCTCCTCAGTGAGCAAAGAAATGGGTAAAGTGATGTAAAGTACATGTATTGTAATGCAATTTAGGTGATATTTTTGTGTACAGTAGTGCAGTATGTACAATAAGAAAAACTGAACCAATGACATCATGTTATTGCATTTAATATAGAATTGCTAGATAACCTCCCGAGGATGGAAAACTGTTCCCCTATGAACAGGAACTGAACATTGTCAATATAGTGTTTGCAAACAACAGCCTTTTTTTAACCATGTCATGGTAATTTTACTGTATTGATTTTGTTTCCATGAGTTTACAATAACATACTGTGTTGATACTGTACTGTAGTTCTACTTTTCTTTGCATCTTTTTTTGTTGTAAAAACCAGCAAAAGCAAAAAATAAAAAATAAAAAAATTTAAAAAAAAGAGCTGTACATTTTTTCCTGGAGCCTTTCTAATGTTGTGTTCAATCTTCCACAGAAACCTGTATGAGGAAATACCATATCAATGTGTTGTCGCTGCTTGAGAGAGCAATTCAAATCGTGCATGTGTGGATCATTTTGTTGCAAAAATGTCATTTTGAAAAAGGATGGTTAGGGTTTGACCACAGACTTTCATTCTGACATAGAAGTGAGAGTAGAGTTTTGACCCAATCAGCCAAATTTCACAACAAGTATGTAAGCAATGGGCAAAAACTGTAATTAGCGAAAAGTAAAGCAAACAAACAAACAAAAAAACACTTTCTTAACCATAAGTTTATGAGGCAGTATGGGGCCCTTGGTAACTTGGGGCCTAAGGCAATTGCCAACCTTTGCCTCATGGTAAGTCTCCCTCTGTAGATGATGCATTACCATGTAAACAGCTCGAAATGTCAGATTTCTGTTTGCACCAACAGCATCATGTTGGACAAAAACTACCAAGGACAAGAGCAGTTTGTAAAGTCTGCTGCCATCTTTTGTCTGCAATAGCCTGAAGTTTATGAGATTACAGTGGCCAACTCTATTTATTTCATACAGGCAGATACAAAGACACATGCAATCTTGCAGATAAACATCAACAGTTACACACACACTCTCTCATGAACACAGAGTTTCCCTCTCTGCTTGTTGTTTTCTGTTTTCTAGCCCAGGGCATCGCCTGCAGTGAAGCCCGACTTAGAAGAGGAGCACCTTGATACTGACCCTCCAGCACGCAAGCGAGCAAGCTCAGAAAGCCACATAAATGCATGCACAAACACACACATGCTACCAGGGCGTGGGTATTGCTTGAGTATTCAGAATACAAGTATTTAAAATATGTATTTAAAATACAAAATATGAGTAACTGTATTCCATTACTGTTGCAGTTTAAACTGGTGGTATTCTGAGCAGTTACTGTCTTTTAAAATAGATTTCTTGAAGGGATTACATTTTTAAATTTTGTTTTATTTGATCTAAAATTCATATCAAGCATGCATTCCCATAATCTTTTAAAAATTGCAATAATTTGTGCACACAGCACACCTGCTACACACCACACCAGAGGAGATGCACATCCAGGACACTGTCAGAAATGTGCTTTTGGCCTGGAAATATAAAGACACATAAAGCATGGTTAGCTACATTCAGAGTGACTCAGACAAATGGGCTCAGTAAGGTGATGTTGAAGTATTACAAAAGTAATCCAAAGTATTTAAGTATTTAAAAACGTAGTTAATAGAACACATTACAAATTACATTTCAGGGCATGTGTTCAGTAATCTATAGTGGAATATGTTTTAAAAGTAACCTTCCCAACACTGCATGACACTGTGTCTGCTGTCATGAACACACTTGCATGCTACAGTCCGAGCACACACGCTCAACAGGCCTTAGTGGGTGCAGAGCAGAGGAGTGAGTTCCTGAGCCTCGACAGGGAATGACAAATAACTGCAGCAGCCTTGACATGCAGAATGGTCCCACAGTGAACCTGCCTGACTGATGTTCAGCTGTGTGCTGCAGGAAATCAGCCTGTTTCTTAGAGCTCCACAACAAATCACATAAACCTGAATTAACCAGGAAGCAAGCCATCAGATGTCTTTAGATTTGAATCAGCCATCACACTGTCAACAAAACAGAGTGTAAATTAAAGCAAAATTTTCCTCATTTACACACATGCATTGTTAAGCAAACAGTAAGAAAATGTTCTAAAGGCATCAGAAGGAAATCTATTTTATGCTAGAGCAGATAATTGAAACTTTGGCTTCAGACCAGTGGTTCTCAAACTTTTTTCAATAATGTACCACCTTTGAAGTATTTTTTCAATCTTCTGACCATCACAAAACATTTTTGTAAAAAAAAATAAAAGGCCTAAATAAAGAGGCACAATACAGCATTGCATCATCAGTGTCAGCTCATAGAGGTAAGTCCCATTAAGAGATATTCTTCATGACACTGACAGGATTTTGTTGGCTCTGTTTTCACTTTCACTTCTTTTGCTGTGTTTTAAGCTGCATTACTACTACGTTTCAACAAGAGCTGCACAATTAATCAAAGTGTGGTGTCACAGTATGGCCAAGTGCAATATCCAAATCGCAGAAGTCCCAATTTTTTGATATAGCAAAATGTCTGACAAAACAGAATTATAGTGAAGTGCTGCAGTGCTGCAGAGATGGCCTGGCCTACAAATCTTGTTCTCCAGATGCAGAAAACATGTTTGTTTGGTGCAGACCACAGCAAATGTACCATTTTTTTCAGTGAAATTGAAAATTGTGATGGAAGAATGATCATTCCTAATTATGAATCATATTGCAATATCAGTCAAAATAATTGCTCTTTTTTTTTTTTACCATATTGTGCAGCCCAATTTTCAACCACACATCAATTTTTTTGATTTTCATCTGTCATTAAATGCTGAAACTGGCTTCCTGCTCACAGCGAACATGATTGTCTTTTGTCTTCTGTGACACCTTATGATAATTGACAGTTTTCAGCAGTTAGTGATTGCACTGATAATAGGAATATTAAATACATAAAATGTGGTTAAATTGTACTTCAGTGTAAAATATTAATACCAAAGTTTTTCCTTTAAATGTTTCTTATGCTTCTTATTAAAAATCAATACATAGAAAAGTACTGAAGTGATAACCCCTTTGTTTGATACAAATTGGACCACATTTGTTCACCAAAAACTCATTCACACACAAATAAATGCACAGTATGTTATCCTCCAGATTGGTGTTAATTTATCTGGCCTCTTCTGAACAAACTGTTACTAAAACTCTAATAAGAGCCATCAAAACCGAGTGGTACTATGTAAAAAGTTCTTTCAACATCAATCACGGATATACAGCAGATGAAAGTATTTATGCAACAGACAGGCTTAATTAGACTATAGTATAACCTGACAAATTGTCCAAGACTAGTCTTAAACCAAGTTAATGGAACAGATTTTAGGGGTCTCTACCACCCCAGGTAGAAGCACTCCATCATTTTCTGTTGGTCAAATTTATTAAATGTAGTTTATAAGCAATTCTGAAAAGAAAAACTTTAAGTTTTAAAGTGATAAAACAATGTTAAGTGTGTGGGGGGCCCAGGGTCTTAAGGACTACAAACAGGACATTAAGGTTTAAATAAAACAACAAAAAAAGGAACTGAAATAATTTGTTTTAGGACGCTTACAAGTTTTTTCTATTGGTTGTATCTTTTCCCATAAAAGGACAACACATGCTGACTGATGAGATTCTTTAAATGTTTTACTCTTTATCTTATTTCATCTTGTTTTATGTAATCCCACCATGCTGTTTTATTGACAATATTTTGATTAAATCTTAGTCTGTCTTTATTTAGGTCTGTTGTTATAGAGCATCTGTGTGTGTGTTTTCAATAGGACAACAAATAACTTTCAGCACAGGTTTAACGACATATGTTGTGTTGGCATAGAAAAGCAGGTGTTACCCACACAAGGAGATGTGATATAAATGACAGATCCTTGAGTGTTTGTGGTTAAATGAGTGTAATCTACATGTTTAGGTAATAGTCTGTTAGATAAATGTGACAGACTTGAGATTTATGGTGCATGTTGAAAATCAGCTCAAGAAGTCACTCTCAGTACCCATTTAAATGTTTTCCTCCAAGAGAAATGAGGATATCTAAATCCCTGTGCAAATGAAATCTTCAGATGATACAAACTCTGTAGAAAGTACATTTACTCAAGTACTGTACTGAAGTAGCCCACAATTTTTTGCCTACTTGTATGTTACTTAAGTATTTCCATTTTATGCTGCTTTATTCTTCATATATTCAGTAATTACGTCAACATTTATTTTACACTTACAGTGACTAGTTTTATATTAAGAAAAAACGTGATGCAGCAGGGGAGACGTGTTTCTGAATGTACATTCAGAAGTCTCACAGAAGGGTTCGATCATTGTCACAGTTGTGTCACATGTAGATGACTGCCACACTTCTTTTTGTCTTGAGTTTGCAAAGTGTTCCATGCACACAAAGCAGAAATTGTCTTTATTTTATTGAACTGATACAACTGTCCCCACGGCAAGCAGCCATCACATAGCTAACAACTCCTTCCTCCCCTTTCAGTATGTGGGTTTGAAATTAACATGAATGCAAAGCATCAAATTAATCTAGAAAAACTGCTCCTTTAGGTTACATAAGTCAAACCTTTGTATCTACAATACAATGTACAATACTGATTTAAAAAAACATAACTTTCTTACCTGAAAATCATTTTTTGGTTATAAAATCCACAATGTTGCTCATATAGATATGCCACTTATTCTCTGAGCTCAAAAAGAAAATGGGAGTGTACTATATCAAAGACATCACTGTAGCACTTTTCTAATTGTCAAACTGACAGTGTTACAACTTACCCAGTGTTACAACACTTCCAGGTCTCCCCTCTTCAAGTACTATACTTAAAACTACCACAAGGAGTTTTAACTATTTATGAAACAGTCTCAATTTGATACTGATTCCTCTTTACAACCTACAAGCGAACAAGACCATCCACAAGAAGACTGACTGTGTCCTTATAGTTATTCTTAACGGCTGCCACCGGTTCAGATTCTCATTGAAATCAAATGAAACAAGACTGAGTTTATGCTTTCAAAATGTGAAAGTTCATAGTATCTTTGAATCAACACATTAATTCTCTTACATCTCACCACAGTCATGGGGTAGGTTGTAACAACCATCTATTTGTATGTGACATGAATTCACATACTCTGTGATCGGTAGTGTCCAATTGAGTTTTACTTATATCAGACAACTACACTAGTAGTACACTATTGATTGTATGATCACAGTAAATTTGACATTTATCTTTACTCTTTTACATAAAAAACAGGATGATATGCTTAAACTATATTATGTGATGCCTGTGGTGTGTTAAAGCACCTAAAATTGGCTCCACATTGACAAGCTACAACATTAAAATACTCTTACATATATTCATTAGCCATAAAAAAGGGTAACATAATATACTGTAATTATTATTAATAAACACCGTGCATGAGACCATTTTGCATAATGACAACTTTTATTTTTGATACTCGGTACATTTTGCAGATAATACTGATGTAGGGTTTTACTTACGTAAAAGATCTGAGTACTGTGCACACTTCAGTGTTAATCCTTTTCATTCAACCTGTTAACAAAGTGAAAACAAGCCTTAGATGGTCTTTTCCAGCCCATTGACACCGTTTCATGGCTGTGTTACCGGCTCAGTGTAGGAGGGGGCTGAGCGCTGTGATCAGCCCTGCAGGAAAGCAGCGCCCCGCCGAGTTAAAAGACCCCAGACTGGACGGACGGTGCGGGGCCCTCACAGGCCGCCCCACGGTCAAACTGCATGCCGCCCACGGAGACGCCTGCCCCGGCCCGCTGTACCCCGCCAGGCCGCTGCTGATTGAAGTGCAGCCGCCTGTTGGTCCATCACAGCGGGACCGGGGGAAGAGGAGCTTTCTTGAATAATTATTATGTTACTTAGGTGTCATTTACAACACAAGACTGGGGGTTTAGATATTCCACCAACACGTGAAAGGGTTTTTTCTCTCCCTCTTGTTAAAATTAAACTTTCTCACAGTCATGGTTTTGTTTTCGCACTTGTTTCAATCAACAAAAAGAGGGCCAAAGGGTGACATTTGGGCTGCGTCAAAAGGCTGACCTACAATGGATGTCGACACAAACAATAAAACACTTTGAAAGCCATTATCAGCCAGTAACTTTCTTGTCATCTAGCACGCTTCAAACTTATTTATGAGCAGTGTGAGGAGTGACTTGATTAAAGGAGCAGTTCATCCCTAAATCAAAAGTACATTCCTGTTTCCAGTGCAGTGCATTTGTTTCATATTGGAAATATGCACTTTGAAATGCTATCAGCAGGAGAAAATGCAGTCTAAAGCCATTAAATGTTGTTTTGCCTGAAGGAGAGTTCATTTCAAGGGTAACTACAGCAAAAATAGAGTTTTAAAGGTACAGCTCACCCCCAAGTTGTTTCAAGTTGCCAGGTTTTGGAGATATCAGTCATATAGATGTCTGCCTTCTATAATGGAAGTAGATGGCTCTAACACAGAAAAAAAAATACATTAGAAAAACTCAACAACAATGTCTGTCCCAGAAATAATGACATGGTTACTGAAGATAAACCACAGACCTTGTTGTGAGCAGTTTCACACTTTTTTAAACTACTTTACACTGTAAAAAGGAAAATGTGAATTTTACAGTAACATACTGGCAGCTAGATGTCAGTAAATTAAAATAATTAATGTTATCTAGCAGCAGGTAATGACACTATTTAAAATGTAATTATTTAACAATAATATCTTTTGGCTAGCTACAATAAAGAACTAATATTAACATTACGAGACAGGGGGGAAAAGACAGTCAACCTCACTATCTGCTTCCATCAATAAGACATTTGAAAATGTCTGTTTTACATAAAATAGAAATACAACCCAAATACCAAAAACACGTGTTTGGATCATTCGAAAAGGTAAATAGGTTATTTGGTAACAGGTGACAGTATCATGATTGGGTATTAACGGGGCATCCTCGAAAGGCTCAGTCGCTCACAAGCATGGATGGGGTGAGGTTCACCACTTTGTGAAAAACTGTGTGGATGAATAGTCCAACAGTTTAAGAACAATGTTTCTCAACACAAAATTGCAGAAATTTATGCATTTCACCATCTACAATCCATTATATGATTAAAAGATTCAGAGAAATCTCTGCACGTAAGGGGCAAGGCTGAAAACCAACAGTGAGTGCCCGTGACTTTTGACCCCCCAGGGAGCATAGCATTGTAAATTGCATTAAAAGCCACTAAATGGTATAAAGGATACTACATGGGCTCAGGAACACTTTGGAAAACTGTTGTCAGTAAAAACAGTTTGTCGCTGCATTTAGAAATGCAATTTAAGACTCTACCATGTGAAGTGAAAGTCATATATCAACAACATCCAGAAACCCGCAGAATTCCCTGAGCCCGAGCTTGTCTGAGATGGACTGACACAAAGTGGAAAAGTGTTCTGTGGTCTGACGAGTCCACATTTCAGATTGTTTTTGGAAATCACAGACTTTGTGACCTTGTGGTTAAAGAGGAAAATGACCATCTAGATTGTCATCAATGAAAAGGTCCAAAGCCAGCATCCATGATGTATGGTGGTGTATACATACAGGTTTTGGAGCAACATATGCTGCCATCCAGATGACGTCTTTTTCAGGAACGTCCCTGCTTATTTCAGCAAGACATTGTCAAGACACATTCTGCACATTACAACAGTGTGGCTTGAGTTTGGGTACTAGACTAACCTTTCTGCAGTCCAGAACTGTCTCAAACTGAAAATGTGTGTTGCATTATGAAGTGTGAAATATACCAGCGGAGACCCCAGACTGTTGAACACCTGAAGTTGTGTATCAAGCAAGAATGATAAAGAATTTCACTTCCAAAACTCCCAAACACTTACTGAGTCCTGTTAAAAGAAAAGGTGATGCATCACTGTGGTAAACATGCCCCTGTTCAAACTTCTTGGAACATGTTGCAGGCATCAAATTCAGAATGTGTATTTATACAAAAAAATAACCAGTTTGAACACTAAATATCTTGTCTTTGTCCTTTATTCAATTGACTATTGGTTTAATTTTTTTGCATTGTGTAATTTCATTCTGTTTTTATTTACATTCTACACAGCGTCACAACTTTTTTGGAGTGTGCATCATCTTAAGATTTCCTCATTTCTCTCAAAACATTTAAATTAATGAATTATGCTTACACTGTGGGTTACATTGTGAGAGTGACCTCTTCAGCCGATTTTCAAGTTGCACCATAAATCTTCAGTCTGTGTCACATTTATCTAACAGGCTATTATCTAAGCATGTAGATTACATTCATTTACACCACCAAACACTGAAGGATCTGTCATTTATATCACATCTCCCTGTGTCTGTGGGACAGCACACTGCATATGTTAATGGAAACAACAAATATTGTAATACCTGTGCTGGAAGTTGTTTGTTGTCCTATTTTGAAGACAGATGCTCTGTAACAACACACCAAAATAAAGACAAAGATTTAATTAGAATATTGTCAAGGGTATAAAAAACACCAAGGTGGAACTGCATAAAATAAGGTGAAATAGGATACCTCAGTGGAACTTGTGAATTTGATATTAACTCACATAATCTGTGATTGTGTAGTAGACATCAAGAGTTTTATTTGTAGCAGACAATAGATGGGTGTCGTGCATCAAAGTTAGAGACCTATGGCACAAACAACAACTGAGTTGCTGATGATCAAACAAAAAGTGTTACTACCATCCCTGGTCTCCCCCACCTTTACTTTTGATTCTTGAAGTGCATTTTGCTGACAAAAAGTGTCATTTCGGACTCAGAACTTTAACTTGTAACAGGGTGTTTTAGATCGTATCTCTACTTTTACTCAAGTAAAAGATCTTGGCAGGCTACACCACTGAGGGATTCCCATTCCAATCACTTCAACTGATCTCTCAAAAGAGTTCAATAGGATCTGTTAAACATGCTCCATCCCACCACAATGACAGTTATCACGATTCTTCTCCCGAGTTATCCCGAGATGATTCTGGCGCAGCTGCGGCGCGGCTGAGGGAGAAAGGAGGAGGGGAGGATGAAGGGATGATGGGGGACTGATATCACAGAGGAGAGCTGAGATATAACGATTAAGGGGGTTTTCTTCTTCTTCTCTGGTGTTTTGAGCGTGCGATAAGGAGGAGGAGGAGTAAAGGAGGAGGAGGGATGGAAGGAGAGGGGGGGGCAAGAGACCCCGTCGCGTTTTGACCCTCCGAAACCTCCCCGCACACTGCACACCACCATCACCACTTCTCCTCCTCCGTCTTCTTCTTCACCTCTCCTCTTGACACTGAAAACACCATCGCTCATTCCACAGCCGTGACATCTTCCAGCCTGTCGCCGTATGCTGCGCGGACAGCGAGCACAAGGAGCCAAAAAGGGAAGGAAAAGAAGGGACGCTTGCTTTCTCTCTGCCTCCCCCAGCAGCAGCAGTAGCAGCAGCAGCGAGCATCCCGACGGCTGCGAGCCGGAGCGAGAGGCGCACCAGGCGGAGGCGAGGCGCTGCAGGAAGCCGCTGCTCACCGGGTCTCTGGACTTTTCCCGGACACGGGCCGAACAGGACTGGATACGGCGAATATTTACGTCTCGGTGGGACATTTTACACCATTTACTGGAGCCTTGTGCATTACTCAACCTCTCCAACCAATTGCATTTAATAGGCTGCGAGCTTTATTATCGCTAAGTGTATTATAAAGCATTAAGCGTAGATAGAAGGATATGAGCGTCCATAAAACCTCCAGTCCCATCATAATGTTGTAATATAAACCGTGATGGGCTTGGAGTAAACACACACATACACACACACACACACACACACACACACACACACACACACACAGGGAGCAGGTCTGCCTTGTGTTTTGTTGAATCCTCACAGGCTGTTTTTGCATGATGGTAATCGTGTTTGCAACCTCAGTCTCAATCAATATAAAGAATCATATTTACTTTTATTTCCAGGACCCCAGGGACAGAGGAAGGGAGCAAAGCTCGCTGGACTAGCCGAGCAGAGCATCATCGTCTCCGGGGTAGGACTGGCTGTCGAGTCGCATGGAGAAGAGGGTAGGTCTGCTGCTGATTTCATTATTTTATTTTATCTAATCAGAATGGTTTTAGAGCAGAGCCTGGTGGGATAACAGATTTTATATTAAGAGGTAATTAGACAGACATCATAATGAGAGCATATGGGTGGGAATCCTCTTTGCACTGCTGGGTCTCTGGTCGGGTTTAGCAGCCGTATACAAAACACAAGGCCCACTGGAAACAAGACTAGTGGACTGTGCTGGCATGGGCTCAGTGTTTAGGGGAAAACAACAGAGAAATGTGCCAGCAGGAGCATCAGAAATCCTGCAACTGTGCTGCAAATGTCTGTTTTAAAATATTCTTCACGTTCCACCAAATGTTTATAATGAGAAACAACTTTTAAACCACCTTTAACCAGTCATAAGTCCCAATTCATTAGGCGAAATGCAGTTCACTGGAGGTTATATTAAACATGCAGCAATCTTTGTTGACTTGGAAGTAATATTTAACCATCTCCTTAGAATAATATGTAGGCTATTTATTACTGTGAAATGACAGTGAGGCGTTAGAACAGTACAGGTCATTAAAGAGGCAGAGGAGAGGAGATGCAGCTCTTCAGCTCGGTAAGTAGGTCAGTTTTTTTGCTACAGTGATTCAGAGGCATGGTGGTGGTGGAGGTGGTGGTGGTGGAGGAGGAGAAACAGTCAGTGGCAGCAGCAGGACTGAGACCTCTGAGTGGAAGAAGAGACAATTAGAGATGTACAGTGTGCGGACAGAAAATCACTGCTGTATGAAAACAGAGCAAGGAAGAGAGGACACACCACACACACACACACACACACAGACTGTAGGCTACAGTAACACACACACACAACACACACACACGCACACGAACACAGAACCAACTGTAGGCTACTAACAACAGCTTAAAAACAACATATAAATAAGGATATCCGCCATCAAATAGCTTTCTGCTTTTTGTTAGATAATATAAATGTACATTGTACTTTTTGTGCAGTCACTGATTATGTAAACTGGTTACTGGATGTCAAAAAGAGGAACTGGTCCATTCAACTTTATTTTGTGGTAGTCTGTTCTGTGCAGTAAAAATGCTGTTCAATAAACAAAAGTTTACCAGTTTCTTAAGGCGTAATTTTAAGAAAAAAAAATGGAGTTTAGTGTGTGTTTGTTGGAAACAAGTCGGGGCCCTTTACTAGGAGTTTTAAATTTGTTTTAGTTGTTGTGGCAGAACTTGATCTTAAATCTGTTACAGGTCCACGTGATTTGTTTGGTTTTATTGGCTTAAAATGCAAAATACAAATTTTTTTGTTTGTTTGTTTGTTTTTTAACTTTAGGCAACTTTTAAAATGCTTAATATTTATATCAGCTTTCGGTCGTTTCATTAAGTTTGTTCTAATTTTTTTGCAGTATTCTTCATTAAAGTTTAGAAAAAAATACAAGACTTAAGGCTAATTCATCAAGGTTTTGGTGGAATATTTAAATAATTTCTTGAGGTAAAATTATCCTGAAGCAAATTAACATTTCACTTTTTATTTTCTAAATCTACCCGCGGAGGAAAGGATGAGTTTCGAATTAGTTTGCTTGCTTTTTACATCGTTATTTTTTAATGTAGCAAAGGGGCATTTGTTTCAGGTAATATCCATTATACTAAAATAGAAAGTAAAGTTTGCAAAGTTAAATAGACTCACCATTATTAATAGTTTAAGAGGTTTATTAATTCAGTGAGGCTTTTAAGAACGTCTGAAGTTGCGCACCCAATCTCGTCCTCAATTTTTACTTTTTTTATTTACTGAATTTAATGTTCCGCTATAATATAAACCTCGTTCTTTATAGCTAAATTATGATATTCCTACATATCCTGACATTTTGGCGGCTCTTCCCAGTTGAAGCAGCGCCTGTCAGGCCTGCAGTAACTTTTTAAGTGTCGGTTGAAACAATATAATTAAAACTTGCAATGAAAATGTTGTCCTGCCATCTGAAGCCTGTTTACCAGCTCCGTGACTTTTAAAAAAGGGAAACTTCGCGGAATTTGTCATCTCGACTTGTGTGCTTTGATCCGCTGGACGCACAGAAACCCGAGAGGGGCCGTGCGTAAAGGGAGACGCGCAATCCGATAGCGGTGATTGTGTTAATAGCCGCAGCCTCCATAAAAACTAGAAGGTGTCCCGGGCCAGGGCCTCAGAGCAGGTGCTTTCTGTGATCCCGGTGGCCATATGGGACTCTGAAATACAACAATTTGATAAGCCATTTAGGACAGTGGTTCCCAAAGTGGGGTCCGGAGACCTCCAGGGGTCCTGCAGAGGAGTTTACAAGAGGAGGGCAATGCGTGCACTCGAAGAGGGATAAGAGGGTTACCACAGAGAGAATATGAGAGAATAATTGCTTTCATGCTGGATTTCACTGTTCCTGCCTCACCACTTGCAATTTAGATACTTATTCATTATTCATTGTTATTACAATATACTACAAAAACTAAAAAAATACAGAAAGTTATAATTTTTTTATTTACTACATCATTACTTTGTATGCACTCATTTCCCAATACAAAAATTCTTTAAAAACTTTAAAAGTCAGTTTTCACTGTTCATGCAGTTGCAAGATGGTATTAATTATTACAGTGACACATCAAAAGCCCTGATTAATGCCTTAATGCTAATGTCAAAATTTATTTAGCAATACTAAATAAGAGTATATGTTTACAGAATAATAACAGCTATAACCCATGTTATAGAGACTATTTTGCATGAATATGGGTGTCCCTTGAGATTTTGGCTTGCTGTTTGGTATACCTTGGGCACAGAAAGTTTGAAACCCACTTCTGAAAGCATTTAAAAAGTCTAAAAAATAAATAGAATAGGGCTTGGCGATATGGACAAAATCAAACATAAAAATAATTGTGACCAAATACCCCCAAAACCGATATTTATTGATATTGCGACAGGTTGGGGGGTGACCGTTGGTTCACAAAATATTCACACAAAGAGATTTCCGATATAAAAATATCACTAATGTGGGTATAATGACTAAGTGGGTAAAGTCAAATAATATAATAGATAGTAAAGTCTGATAAGTCAGGAAATAACAACAATACAACAACAATAACAGTTTTACTGTAATTTAGCCTTTAAAACCAGGAAAAGACAACACTTCTGCCATATCACAATATGATATCTAAAATCTAAGATGGTGTCTGGTCTTGCATCACAATATTGATATATTAATATATTGTCCAAGCTTTAATAGAAGTATGGCTTTAATCACTGCAAATCTGAGAGAATAAATATAGGGGAGTCCAAGCTGTTACCTCCAGTCACACACCTGCCTGGGGAATCGTCTCCACAGAAGAACTAGGCTGCACAGATCATAACTTTTACAGCTTGGTTAAAATAACACAGGAGTGAAAGGTGTCCGGGCCAGGCCACCTAGCAGGTGCTGTGTGTCTGTCTGTGATCCCAGTGGCCCTGAGGGACTGAGTCCCTTTAATCCAACAGAAAGAGACACAGAAGCAGATCTGCTGACCTGAGTAGCGTCGCCTCAGAGACAGAAGCTGAAGTGAAGCACAAATTAGCTCCGTAACACAGAGGAGGAGAGGGGGAGTCACACATGTATATTCATGATGCTATGTGTACTGCTCGTCTCTGGCTGTATCTGTGCATGTGTGTGTGATTGTGTCTGTGAGCGTGCCATATGTGCGTCTGATTCACTGTGTTAGAGTGTGTGTGTGTGTGAGCGGGCCCCAGTGAGGCTGTCACAGCGGGTTGTGAGGGACGTCTCAGCACGGCTCCTGTCTAGTCTGAGTTTAGGAGGGAGGAGATGATATTAGCAGCTACAGGCTCACTCACCGTCTTTCTCCAAGCATCTCATCTGCCTCTTTTCTCGTCTCCTCCTTTTCAAAACAATAGAAAAATCAGCTTTTTTGGCCTGACTTGCTGGGCATTTTTCAGGTTACCCAAGTGCATTTTAGAGTGAATTTTTAGCAGCATGTAATGAAGTGAAAACTAAGAGATTGTCAGGTTTTTCTTATGAGGGAATGGGGATATATGCACACATGACTAGACTGTAATGTACACAAAACTGCAGTGTGGGGCTGCAACTAATGATTATTTTCATTGTCAAAGAATCTGTCCATTATTCTCTCTATTAATTGATCAGTTGTTTCGTCCATAAAATATCTGAAAATGGTGAAGAATATCAATCAGCGTTTCTCAAAGCCCAAGATGACATACTTAAAGGTCTTGTTTTGTCCACAACCCAAGGATATTCAGTTTATTGTTATAGAAGACTAAAGGATCCACAAAATATTCACCTTTAAGAAGCTGGAATCAGATAATATTCACCCTCTATCTTAACAAATGACTCAAACCAATTAATCGATTATCAAAATAGTTGGCAGTTAATTTAATAGTAGACAGTTAATTGATCAATCGACTGATCATTGAAGCTCTATTCCAGTGACATTGGTCCATCAATGTACACATACAAACACCCTGGGAGTAGTATATAGACACAATATATCATTGTAAATATTAGACAGAATAGTCTGAGTAAAAAGCAGTTTTATTTTGTAAAGACTGAGATGTTTAGATCATTTCTGTTACTAAAATCTACAAATACATATGCATGTACACACATAAGAGCTGAAATAGTATACGTCACTTTGGGATTTGAGAAACACTGATCAACATTTTTCACCATTTTCTGGCATTTTATGGACCAAATATCTAATCAATTAATCAAGGAAATGATCAACAGATTAATTAATCACTAGTTGTAACTGAGACTTTTTTCATTGCAACATTACTGTTACTAAAAGCTACATATACATATACATTCACACACACAAGAGCTGAAACAATTTTGATAAACACTTCAGTTATTTCTCAGCAAAACACCAGAAATTCACTCTCTGCAGCCTCTTGAATGTTAACATTTTCTTAGTTTTCTATGATAGTTAATTGAAGACATTTGGACTTTGGACTGTCAACTTGTGTTTTGGGAAATTGTTATGGGAAGTTTTTGCTATTTTCTGACATTTTATAGACCAAATGATCTGGAAAATAATGGTCAGATTAATCAGTTACGAAAATAAAATGTTTGCTGCAGCCCTAACACACACACAAACATGCAGCATTTAATGGCTGCACAAAATATGTTCAGCAGTTCAGCAGCAGATTTTCTGACAGAGCATCCAGTAAGCCGTGCCACTGAAGCCCCCTGACAGCTCAGCCTCGTAATAAAATCACGATATGATATGATGCCAGACAGGCACAGATGTCGAACGTGTCTCATGTTTTCTGTCTTTCCATCTAATCGTGTTTCAGTATGAAGAGCTGGTGCACTACTCAGGGTCGGAGGGCATGTCGGTGGGGGGGTATGGGGACGATGTCAGGCCATTTCCTCCCCCACAGTACGGACCCAGCATCCCCGACTCCCTCAAACACCACAAAGACCAGATCTATGGGTAAGCATGTGTGCATTTGAAACCTTAGATGTGATTTATGTAGCCTCTTAGTGGCTAGAAAATAGTTGTGTATTTTAAATTACGTTTGCATGTTTAGCAGATTAACATACAGTATATATTTGTGCGCTGAATATTAAAATACATGTGAACTGTTTACAGCTGTCTGTTTCATAAATACTCTGCTATTAAGTTTCCTGTAACACCTTCTTTGAATGTATCGTGTGTACACTATGTCAACTGTTACTGTGTTTATGTATAGTATGTTAACTGTGTATATGTGTGTCTGTCTGTGTGTGTGTGTGTGTGTGTGTGTGTGTGTGTGCACATGCAGTCACCCACTGTTTCCACTGCTGGCCTTAGTGTTTGAAAAGTGTGAGCTCGCCACCTGCTCCCCTCGAGACTCCGTCTCCCTTTCAGCCACCTCCCACCTCCCCGGCATGACCAATCACAGCGACGTCTGCTCCTCCGAGTCCTTCAACGACGACATTGCTGCGTTTGCTAAGCAGGTGGGCGACAGCCGTGAGAGCCAATCACAGAACAGAACAGAACAGAACAGAGCTCAAGAAGAGTTTTCACATTTGTGATAATTTGTCTGTTTTGTGTCACAGATCCGTTCAGAGAAGCCCATATTTTCTTCCAATCCTGAGCTGGACAACTTGGTATGAAAATGACATTAAAATATGAACACACTTTTTCACACATGCATTGTGGGACGTGTTGATAAGTAACCCACATTCTGCTCTCCACAGATGATCCAGGCCATACAGGTTCTTCGCTTTCATCTACTGGAGTTAGAGAAGGTTGGTGTTTTTATTATTCCTTTAATGTTCACAGCACAACTATGTGCATTTTAGGTATTGATTAGGAAGTGGTGTTAACAGTATGTGCTGATGAATGTGAATCTGTTTCCTCAGGTGCACGACTTGTGTGATAACTTCTGCCATCGCTACATCACCTGTCTGAAGGGCAAAATGCCCACAGACCTCATCCTGGATGAACGGGAGGGCGGCTCCAAGTCTGACATGGAGGACTTCACTGGATCCTGCTCCAGTCTGTCGGAGCAGGTGAGATGAGCTGCCAAAGTAACAAATGTCAAACAGTAACGCTGCAGGAGAGGCTCTGCCATACACCGCTCCAGCTGCATCCACTGGATGTCTGAATAATGACCATGTGTTTCATGACTCCTTGTTCTCTCCCCTGATGGGAATTCCCCTCCTTCCCATCACTCCAACCTCCTCTCTGTGTCTGTCTCCCTGCAGAATGCATCGTGGTTACGGGAGCCAGATGAATGTGCCACGACTCCTCTGGGAACACCAGGCACCTGTGGCCTGCCCTCACTCAGCACAGCAGACAACTGTAGCGACACAGGTACACACACACACACACACACACACACACACACACACACACATGCACGCATGCACACAGAGTGAGTACTGCACCTGTGAGAAAACACTCTATGCAGGGAAACAAAGGTATGCATGTGCACCATAGCCACATCTGCAACAAACTCATTCACAACCTACCATTCATGCTTACTACAATACAGAAACTAAAGCTGGAGCCAAACATGCTTAACTGTTAAGTGTGATGTTAGTAAAACTTGTCTGTAACAATGCTGTGCACAAAGGAAAAGAACAAAAAGTCTTGGATAAAATAATTACTAAATATCAGGAAAAAAAATATTCTTCCATGTCATAGAAGAATATCAGGCAGGCATAAGGACAAAAATGAAAGGAAGAATATTTTTCTAAACTGTGCATTTAGAGACAAAGTCAAGAATAAAGTCAAAATGTCAAGAGTAAAGAAATGTTGAGAAAAAAGTTGAGAGTAAAGTTGAAATGTCGAGAATAAAGTCTAAATGTTGAGAACAAAATGGATATGTCAAGAGTGAAATGGTATTTAACATTTTGACTTTACTCTCAAAATGCAAAATTTTAAAAATCTTCCTCCTCTCACTTTATATATGCCTGGCATTAATACTGAAAGTTTGCCTTTATTCTTGACATTTCAACTTTATACTTGAAATGCACAATTTTAAAAAAAAAATCCTAAATGTGTCCCTAATACTCCGTTGTACATTAGCTAATCATTGTTGTTAATATCAAATGCTATGAATATGATACTGTTTGGATGTTTACATATTTGCAGCAGCATTGATCATAATGCAACATTTTGATCAGTTTACAAATAAGAATACATTAATAACTGTATGATTGCTACTGGATTGAGTTTGCATGGAAATGGGGTTAATTATGTGACAAATTCTACATTAAACATAGAAAAGTGATGTAACTTTTTGGCTTGAAAAATGGTAAAATGTGTTTGTAAAAATATTAATACAACATGTATTCAATACAATGAAACCATTGTGAGCTTGCATCAGTTGTACCCTAATAGACACTCACATAGTCCTGAGATGTAATATGTGCTGTATCCCTGCAGGCGATGGTCTGGACGGAGCAATGGCCTCCCCCAGTACAGGAGAAGAGGACGAGTCAGATAGAGACAGGAGGAACAACAAGAAGAGAGGGATCTTCCCCAAAGTGGCCACAAACATCATGAGAGCGTGGCTCTTCCAGCATCTGTCGGTGAGAAAGCTTTTTCACGTTCTTATCACATCAAAGTTAAAATATTGAATTTGGCCAATAATTAAAACCATCCTGCAGCACTGTAACAAGACAAAGAAAGCTTGTGTATAGCTGCATGGGAGAATAATTACTGACAGAGAGGATTTAGTGTGAGGCAAAACGTCACTGACAAGAACAGACAGAGGAACCGAGTGTATAATGGAGGTCAATTAAATTAAATGAAAAATCGGGGGATTAAGTGATTATGTGAATATGCTCGCCATTCAATAACTGTGGAAGAGATAGAAATGGAGTGAGTAATTGTTGGTGAGGTAATTAGCTACTAAATGAGGCAGGTCAAATGTTGCTTCACTCCAATTATTACAGTACGTGTGTGTGTGTGAGAGAGAGAGAGAGAAATACAGACAGAGTGTGAGAGGTTTCTGAGGTTGAAAATGTGAGCGCAGATGTGAATTCAGATGGAAGGTCATCGGTATTCACACTGAGATTTCTCTCACATATTATGTCATTTAGATTATGTCACTAGTAGCCTCAAGGTTATGTTCTCTTGTTCACTCACAAGCATTTACTCACATGTTTGGAGGAAAAAAGCCACCAAAGCCTCACTTGAGTCCAAGATTGGATTTTCCAATATATGGTATTACAGAAGCAAATCCTAACTAACTGCAGGAATCTTAACCTATCTCAGGTTAAGACTGCCGTTAGCTACTGTTGGCAAAAAACTGCTGTTAGCCACAGTTGACAAACACTACATTAACTACTGTTTGCGAACACTATCATGGCTACTATTGGCAAACACTATTATTAGCTACTGTTAGCGGACACTATTGTTAGCTAGTTACTAAGTCAGCTACTACTACAGGTGGAGTGAAAATTTAAGATAGCTTTACAGTTGTCCTAAATTAAGGAGAGTCTCTTTAAGATTTTGGGAAGTTAGGATGCTTGTGAAATAAACATTTCCTATCTTCAGTTATAGGATAGGAACATGACTTAGGAACTGTTCATCCGTCATGGATTTTTTCCTTATCCTAATTACCATGGTTACCAAGCAGTTAAAACTATATGTAACATTCTGCATTAAAATGTCTAATAACGTTAGACATATGTTATATATTTTGTTGACTAGTGTACGTACATTGTCTCAAATGTTTCCAACAATGGTCAAACCCAGAGATAATTTATTCAAGATGACAGAACCATTACTAGTTGTTTCACTAGTAGCCTCCAGTTACTAATGTCCGTGAAAACACAGCATACCCCAGATGTGTCTGAGAGTGAGGAGGGAAGCTGGCAAACATAACATGAATAAAACTTCAATATTACCTTGTCCATTAATATTATTTCTGCCTGAATCATATCGGACAGATTTTCATCTGCAATGGTGTGGTTTAACCAATGAAGACAACAACTTTGATGATCCCACGATACTTCAGATGTCATCAAACTGCATCTTTCGTTGTTGTTTTGTATTGAGGCCCACAGCAGCAGAACTTACATATTCTATGTCAAACATAGGATTTGCAAGTTACGAAGTTTCTGTAATATGTACTGATCATGTCTTTAACCTTACCTCTGTGTGTCCTCTCCCAGCACCCGTACCCATCTGAGGAGCAGAAGAAGCAGCTGTCACAGGACACAGGACTGACCATCTTACAGGTCAACAACTGGTCAGTGCACACTCAATCAATACACTAATTCTAGCCCTGTGGATTATCAATAATCAGTTAAACTGTCATGTTTAAATGCAGAGCGTCAACTTTCACTTTAACAACATGGCTGTTGCCGTGTCAATGGCATATTGGTGTCGTAGAAATGAACAGTATCTATATTTTACACCTCACTTAATCCACATTTCTTGCTTAGTATCTCTTTATTGTGCACATTTTGTGCACAATAAATGTCAGTTAAATGAAAGGTAGCACTTTTACAAGACTTTTAGGGAAGACTATAATCTAGTTTATTAGAGAGAAGCTTGTAACAGGGGAAGAAATGTCCTACTAAGCATTTTTCTGAACCTGCAGCGCAGTAAAAATCCATTTGCTCTATGTTCATAAAACAGAATAGCAAATCAATATCCAATAATCAGATGGTTTACTGCACCAGATTCCTCTATCACTCCCCAGGCACACATGTATCTGCACAGGGAAACATAAGCATTTAACATGTGACATTTCCATGTTGCTGATCGGTTAGTTTGATGATAATGTTTGATTTCTGCACCTCAGATACTGATACAGAGTCACACACAAAACCAAAATATGAAGTGAGTGTTACATGTTGAACAGTGGATTTTGTTAGATAATAATGTACATGTTTTTATTTGTACTGTGGCTGCAGCACACACACACAGAGTGACCCAATCAATGCAGATCAATCAATTATCACAGGGCGATCAATACCTGCTCTGCCCTAACGTTGATTTACTCTGCCCTCTGAAAGGGTTAAGTGGTTGTAAAATAGAAAAGGTTAATAGTCTCCCGGTCAGCCTTTTTCTCCATTAACTGGTGGCCTCATCCATCTCTTCCTCTCTCTCTCTCTCTCTCTCTCTCTCTCTCTCTGAACACACTCTTTCTTTATGTCTCTCTCCCCGTGCAGGTTCATCAACTGCCAGGAGGAGAATAGTTCAGCCGATGATTGACCAGTCAAATCGCTCAGGTTGGTGTTTATAAGTCAGTCAGCTGGTCACTCGCCATGTAAACAACTCTGTGTATATACGAGTGTGTGTGTGTGTGTATTGTATATTTGTGTCTGATGGTGGTGTTGTCTCACAGGTCAGGGTGGTCCCTACAGCCCAGAGGGAGCAGCTCTTGGTGGCTACGGACTGGACGGACAGGCCCACCTTGGGCTTCGAACAGCAGGTACAGTAGCCTGTTGGGAAATACTACTTACTGTTACATACTGAGAATACAGAGAACTACAGGATGAGGCTGGTGTTTTTTACGAGAACCATGGGAACATGGCAGATTTTTTGTTGTTTTTTTTTATTCAGTCCCACATACACCATCCTGCTGCCAGAAATACTCAGAAGAGCACCAAATGTGCATTCACAACACTGATTTTAAAACTTAAAACATTAAAACATTTTTTTTAATTTAAATTAAATATGAACTTTGTTTTTGCTAGAATAACCACTATAAGGCAAAGATCTCTCGTCAGAGTCTCATGAATTTAAAAACTTAAAACATTAAAACATTATACTTACTAGGTCCTGACAGCACTTGGATTTAAAGTTTTAAATATGAACTAAAAGTTTGCAGACCCCCAAAAACACAACAAAAGGCTTGAAATCTCTCGTCAGAGTCTCATATTCAGAAAGACTTCTAATACACCTCGCTAGTCAGTAAGTAAATCAAAGATTAATGTTCTTTGATGCTGTTAAAAAAACAAGCAGCAACCTGCTACTGGGTTAGTCACTGCAAACTCCAATTAAAGTTAAGCCTGTTATCCTGAAAATAAAAGCCCACTGTCTGAAAATACACATTCTGCAGTTTGAGTTCAATGACTGCCTGTCTGACTGCCTGCCAGATTCCATTAACATTTTGCCACTCCTTCTAAAAGATTTTTAACGATTTTCATAAACAGACACTTACTCGTTCAGTGAACATTTTGCATTAATTTGAACTCTAATTAATGTTAAACGGGCAAACAAAAACACAAGACAGGCTGGAACAGCAATTTCAAAGGACACCTCGGCTGTAGCGCTGCTGCCAGAGAAGCGAGTATTTAACTTGTTTCCTTAATCTCTGATTACAGATTTCTCTTTTAAGAAGAAAAACCTTAATGATGAAGGCAGATTATTTTAAATGCTGCCGTTCGTATCTGCTCAGTATTTATCCTTCAGTGGAGCCAAATCCTAAAAACTATCACACTTCTTCAACACTGAAAATGTAACCTTGTCCTCTGTGTCTCCCCACCAGGTCTTCAGGGGATGTCTTCTCTGCAGGGCGACTACCCCGGCGCTCTACTGTCCCAGCCAGGCTACCCTCCCCACCCGGGACCCTCCCTCCACCCCTACCCAGGTCCACACCCCCACCCCGCCATGCTGCTCCACCCACCGCCACACGCACATCCCGCAGAGCCGCTCCTCGCCCAGGGACTGGACATACATGCACACTAGCTGTGGGGGGGGAGTTGGGGTGTTTGTGTAAGGGCAAATTACTGTATGAATGTGTGTATGTGAGTGTGTGCGGTGAGATATATATGTGTGTGTGCGTGTGTGTGTGTATGTGTAATGACGCATACAGAACACTATTTAAAGAAAAAAGACACATTGCTCCGAAAGTTTACATTCCCCACTGAAAGACACTGACCTCAATGTAGCTGTTCCACTCGCTAACACACACACACATACACACCTAGACATAAACATTACTTACACACACACACACACACAGTCTGGACCCACAGGTTTAAGCCATACCTCTCTCAGAGTAGAAGTGCTTCCTCCTCTCCAAATGTCTCCACTGTGTCCTGTGGGCGAGACACATGCTTTAAACTACACTTCCCATCATGCCTGCTGAACCACAGGAAGGACAGTCGATCAGACTGGATGGACGGATGAATATTTATCCCTGGACTTTGCAACGGCACATGGACGTTACTGGATGGGACTTGATCCTGTGAACACGCCTTCTTCACTTACTCCCTGTCTTCCTTCACATGTTGACTGTCAAAGATACACACACACACCTTCACACACACTTTATTTAAAGCTGATTTGAGTTTTTTCTTATTCTATTTTTATATTTATGTGTGCCACTCCAGGCGGATGCAGCTTCACGCGAGCTTGTTGAAATATTAGTGCTCTTCCTCAGCATGAAGCTAAACACTATGAATGACTTCCAGTCTGCCTCGCTCTCGTACCACTGACCTCCTTAAGATGCCAACAGGTGTCCATTACCTTAGGATCTTTCCTACACACATGCAAACATACACACACATAGCAACACACTACACTGAAAGCCATTCCTACACACACACACACACACACACACACACATATATAACACATACACACACACAATCTTCTGTAAGCATTTCTAGTACATTTTTTGTCTGTCACGGCGGTGTGTGAGGGGAGCTGCAGCCAAAGGACTCTTGAAACATTTCGGCTCCCTCTCCACTCCGCTCGGACGCTGAAACATTTCTGAATGATGATGGGAAATACAGTTAAAGTATTAAAATGTTTTTTGTAATATTTGTCACTGGTCCTCTGTTTGTGTGTGTTGTCTGACTCTACCTGTGGACAGTTTATTGCTCTGGTGCAGGAGGTGACAGATTTTATGTTTCTGATGTTTCTGACAGCAGCAGCAATCATTTGTTTGGAGTGTGTAGAGGAAGTGGGTAGTTACTGTGAAGAAAGTGAAAATGCAGGTCAGTCAATGCGCCACATTTTTATACGACTTTATATTTTTAAACTGGATTTTGATATTAAATTCATTCTCATAAATACTTTAGAAACTTACTTGATTTTTTAGTGTGCAGTAGACAAAAACTGAAAAATTGCAGATTTTGTTGAGACAGCTTCAGGAAGATGTTGTAAATAAAAGTATTAAGTGACTGTATCAAGGCAAAAGGAGGATTTTCTTCTGAATGCATTATACGTGTTGGAAAATAGTTGCTGAAAATGTGAAAAGACACTGCCCTGCCAAAAGTTCAGTCATGAACATACCTCACAAGCGTTCATTTCAGCTCACTTCAGTTCCAATAACCCAACACATAAGAAGAAAAAATACCATGCTGTCACCATCTTCTGGCTCTGGTGGCTCAAACATGTCTCAACATATCCAGTAAAGCTGCTTTGTGTCCATGTTTTAGGTTGTTTACAGGTCGTAGCAGCATTTGACACTGAGACAGCAGAGTGGACATGCCCCCAGCATTTCAGAGAAAAGAAAACTGCAATTTTTTCATGATTTTGAGACCTAATTTCATTTACTTACTTTTAAAAATCATGTGTGGTTAATAACATGTTTCTGTGGTGTGACAAAGTCAAACGCTACTTTAAACCTCAGGTAAAAAATGATTTATAAAATCTAGAAACTGAAACTGAATTAAAAGTTAAAATTTATCCAATGGGATGTGACTATTATGGGGTATCAAGAATTTGCCAGTCCTGGGATCTGGTCTAATTCACTTAGCTATGCAGAGATAAGCTTGAGTTAGAAAATGAGGCACGTGCAAACAAGATTGTATCATCTGCATAAAATTGACATCAGAAGTATGGTCGAGTACAAAGAGTGTAGAATAGATAAGAGTAATAATATTGTTTATGTAGATTGGAAATAATGGGCCAAGCACATGATCCTGTGTTACCCAATGAGAGCCTTTCTGCATTATATTCCATTATATTTTGAATTGTCCGCTGTTGCCTGAATTTTGTGTTTTCCTTTACAGAAATAAAGACATTTATGCTATAAAATGGTACAACAAAGGCACAAGTTGGTGCATAAAATTCACCAGAATGCAGGAAGAAAGATGCTCAAAAGTTTCTGAGGGAGGACCCAAGCTAAATATCCATTCAGGCATATTTACAAGTTTGTTGAATCATCTCAGATAATTTTTGATGTTGGGAGTTTTCTATCCCATATCACTACTGATGGCCAAACCCAGAGCAAAGTATGAACTCTCAGATAAGATTGCATTTCTCTGTAATGAACTATGAAGATTACGTAGTTTATACTGTACAGAACTTAGCATGAAATTGGGCCAGTGTCTGAGTTTGACAGGAAATATTGAAACTGAAAGTCAGTTTGGAGCCAAGCTTGTAACCCATCAGCTATCGTCCGATTACGATTTAGCCTCTGTGGGCAACAGGCAATGTTTGGAGGTTTTTGGTGTAGCTAGAATAATCATAATTTATTTCCAGATCAAAACTTCCTTTTCTTTGCACATGTCACTGTTTACAGTCTGGTTAGCAATTTGATCGAGAATGGAGTTGGAACCTAATCTCAGAACAGATATCTTCATATGAACAAAGCTATTTTTTTTAAGTCATCAAAAGCTAAATTTTAGTCAGATGATAACTGATGGGTTCCGAGACTGCATTTCGGCTAGTGTGCTCTGTATCCAGATGGACTGGTTACCTGCATGCAACCAAAGCCCACTTGGTCAGCACTACTTGGACTACAAATAGAAACGAGAAACACTTCTGATAGAAAATAGAAACACTTCTGATACAAACATCTTGTCCCTTTCCAACAGAATCTCCATTCATGTGCAGATTACGTTACTAAAGGTTTGTTGTGAAAAAACAACTCAGAAATGGTCCCTTATTTGCAAAATTATGCTAAATTTTGCAGATTTGCAGTTGTCCTCTGAAACACCTCCCCCTCCCCTTAAGGTCCTCAGTTGCTTGTTGTTTATGCTCATCTCAGCCCTTGATTTTTTACTAATCCATGTGTGACCAGACAGTATTTAAGACCAATGCAATGTCTATATAAACCTAAGGGTCATTATAGGCCCCAACTTCATACGTGTTGACACAATGCAACTTTATAGGTTCAAGGAGAGCAGGAGACGTGCATTCAGTTCACCATTAAAAAGTTTTGTTGCCGAGACCTGAGAAAAGAGAAAAACTTAAGTTTAAGACAGACAATTTTTATTTAAATATAATAAATAGCTAAACAATTACCATCTAAAAGTACAAAGCCCATATAAAATAGAACACCAGTATTTGTTGGAAGTAAGTAAATAGGCAGGGTTCTTACCTCAGGGAGATTCTATCGCAGACCCCCAATAAATACCACCACGTGAGCCCACTGTGATCACTAACACTGCAATCTACACTGCAACTCACACTGCAAAGGGAAGCAAATCTACAAAAACTGAAGTGACCACCACCATTAGGCCTACCACACTGCATGCAAAGGTGAGGATCCCACGTATACTGCCTGCAGTTTGTCCTGCTGCCTATTAAAAAATGAAACAAGAACAAGGGGTGAATCTCAGTTGGTTCAGCTCACAATGGTGTAAAAGACTTTACTAAATGGAATTATAGAACGTGTAGCAGTTAGCTATCACAATAACAATGTGCAAGTCCTGGACAGTTCACAGTAAAACTAATGTTGAATCCAATTCGATAGAGTAGCCCAGTTAGGCCAGATGACGTAGATGGACTGGTTCAGGCAAAGCAGCAGTCTGGCATTTAGTCTGCAATAAGTGAAACATGGTCAAAATCATTTCCATCATCTGCCAAAAATACTTTGGAGGGACTGACCCTCCTAAATTACCACACCAGTGTAGGTTACCTTGCTCACTCTGAGGCCCTGATTAAAGGAGACACTGGGAACATCAGCAGGCTGACTACTGTGGCTCAGACAAGCAGGAGACAAGGCTGAATTCCCTAAAGGATTAAATTATTATATTGTTAATGATAGGCCTACAGGCAACCAAACAATTGCAGTTATCGATGGCCTACCTCTTCAACATGGGGTTACAGAGCATACATCAGCCAGGATCAGTCAGGACACAGCTTCACTACAACTAAATATATGAGAAACCTCATTAAATTTCAAGTCAAACCATACAAACAATATTTCTCCCAAATCTCCCTTACCTGCCCAGACCAAGCAATCCTACCACACATCTACCAGGATTCAGACAAAGAGGCACTAACTGCCCACACCTGCCCTTATAAAGGCAGAAAACTATCTCTGACCCTACCTACAGAGGGCAGTGCTCTCACCCTACATGTCAGCCCTCACACATGTAGATGTAAGACATGTTATTTCCCGCTTCTCTTCTCCTAACTAGTCTATGTGCCATTAATTATTAACACCAGTGACATGGTGTAAAAACACTCTCCTCTCCTCACTCACAACTTCCCAAACACACCAAAGTCAAAAACAGGAAGAAGAAATTATTAAAAACGGTGTACGCACTCTTGATTAACAATCATCCATATCACTCCACCACCATCAAAGCCACTCCCTTTTACAGGACATCTTCTTGACAAATAGTGTAATCTTCCTCCTTTTTTTCAATCATAAGTCATGTCGCTCCGTCCCCTCCTCTGACTATCTGTTTAACTCTGACAGGGGCCTCGGGCTGCAGCTGCAGTGATCTGTCACACATGCTGGATTATCACAGGGAGGGAAGAACTGATTTTTTCTTCAATGCTTCAGAGCACAGACTAGATCTCCTTGTGGCTCGTATAGATCTTTTTCAGCCCTCACATGCTTCCTTCCTACTTGTTTATCACCTAAAATTAGGATAATATCATGCATTATGTACAAATACTGCAAAACTTGAACAACCTCAGTGTTTTCCACCTTTACCCTCACAGCTCCTGATGATGCACATGTCGCATCCATAACCTTCACCTCTTCTCTGAACTACATTTTTTTAGCCCTCAAACATCCATACATAATTCCACCTTTTGCCACCCTACATCCACCCACAGCACCCCAAACACACAACAAACACTGAATAACCCTCGACCCTGCCCCTATTCGGCCTGGAGCAGGAGGGGGGGTCAGGGGCCAGAGTGCAAACAGAGGTCAACAGGAAATGGCCGTTCTCTCTGGCACCCAGGTCCTGACCCCAGCGCCCCTCCACTTTTCATTTCTCTTTGTCACTCCACACACTCACTCCTAAGGACATGCTGGTCAGTGTGGGCCCCTCACTTTTACTCTTACAACCTCTACACCGCTCTCCTTTTCACAACATGTAAAAACTTTTGTTTCATCCAAACTGTCTCTACATATCAGTGTGACCTTCCTCAAACAAAAAATGTCTATGAATTCTAGTGATGTTTTTCTGTGAAGCATTATATAAAAAATGTTTTTTTTAATTTGAATTTTGACTTAAATTCCATTTTTTCCAATTAACTTACATCAAACATAACTGATAAATATGCATGTCATGTTTATGTTATGTTTATGTTAAAACAAGACTGAGAGTCTATGGTGCTATCAGCTCTGCAAGGATGTACTTGACTTGAGTCACATGACTTGGACTCAAATCCGACTTGAGTCACAAATTTGATTACTTTAGACTCGACTTGACAAAGTCAAAACTCGTGACTTCACTTGGTCTTGAGCCTTTTGACTTCATAATACTTGACACCTTGACCCAAGCCAAAACATTAAAAAGTATTCTTATTTTAAAAAGTGTGAATCCAGAAATCATTTCCTTTCCCTTCATTTCCTGAATCAATAATGTTAACACTTTCCATTCCTGGCAAATGAACTATGAGGAACTAATGGTCAAATGTCGATGTCAGTGTATCAGTAAAATGTCCACTGACAATGTAAATAATTTGTTTTCCAACAATATCCATTTGTAGTTGTACAACAGTATTATTTTTTTTAATGGTTCTGTTGAGGCCCTCATAGAACTTTGTTTCAGGAAACATTGTGATCTTGGTTCAATACAGAGAAGAACAATAGTGACTTACAATAACATCCCATCCCATACCATAGAATACAACTTAAACCAAAAGACAGGCTAAGTTAATTTTTTAAACATTAACCAAACCCATGCAGTTTCCCTAACCATTGCTGCACAAACCTAATACATGCAACTCATACTTCAGTCCAGTGTTTTGCACTCCCACCATTCACCCTGACCATCTCTATGCAACTTGCTGGCAATGCTAAAATGTACCACTTCCTTCACTGGAAAAATATTGTCAGTGAACATTATCCAGGCATTAATTAAATTTCCTTATAAAAGTGTAGTTGGCTAAACAAATTAGTGGTTTATAAATGTAATTCTGAGGAGATAGGTTGAATGTCGTTATCAGTATCAGCTTTAAAAATCAAGAATCACTCTGGCACTACAAATTCTTTATTCCTACAACAGCTGAACCTGTTGCTCTGCTGTATAACGTTGCCCTTTTTTCCTCCATTTGAAAACAATGATTATGAAATTTATAATCCTGCGACATCACAACCCGGGCAGGGATCTCAGCAGTGAAAATCAACAACACATACTTTATTCATACATCAGTGTACAGCTCTCACTCGCAGTATAATTCATAGTCATAGCCTCAGTTTATGATTGGTTCAGATAGATTGCCAGCCTTTTCTCTCACCAACACAGACTCCATTAGATGGTGGGAATAAGACTGCATAAAATCTGTTGACTTCATGTTGACAAATGAAGAGGAGAGAGGAACGGGAGGGAGAAAGTGCTTGAATGCATTTATCTGCATTGTGTTTCAGTGTTTGTGTACTGTGGTTAGAAGGGAATATAGCGTATAGGGAGGTGGAGTGCATGGTACTGCAGTAGATAAATCTGCCTTGACTTCACAAAACAGAGGTGTGAGGCTTTGACTGAATTTTTAGGAAATTACTGATAGTCAAAAACACATTTGTGTGGGAACTGTTTTTCATAAAATCCATATAGTTTGAAACATTTTGTTAAAATGACAACAGTGTGATTGTAATTTAAAATGAGCTCTGTTGCAGTACTTGTACAGTGTTGGCCCTGTGCAGGATCATATATATATTGCATCCAGTGTATAGTTACATTCCTTATAATGTCTCCATCAGTCCCACTGGTTTGAATTTGACCATTTGGGCTATTGAAACAAAATGAATACACATGTGTAATGTGAAAATGTGCACGGCTGCGTGTGTCAGCGCATGAATATGAGTGTGCATAAATATGCACAATTCCATTTTAACATGAAGTGTGAGGCAGTCGTGGAGTGTGTAGGGTGGGGGGTACTCTGGTAGTCATTAATCATTCAATTACACACCTGTCAGAGTTCAGACAAGTGGGAGAGAGGGAGGGGTGGGAGGAGGGAGGGGGTAAAAGAGAGGGAGGGGTAGAGAAAGAGAAAGGAATGGAGGAATGCAGTCGGGAGAGGAGGAAGAGCAGAGAGGAACTGAATGACAGAGAGAGAGAGAATGAAAAAGGAGTAGGAGGAGGTTAAAAAGAGAAAGAGACTGGGCGAAAGTTTTATTGTGTTGTTGGTGTGAACGAGCCGTGACAGAGGCAAGCTGCTGGATGGTGACAGCCTCTGAGCGGCCACAGTGAAGACAAAGACACTAACATGTATTATAGGAGACAAGTGACAGATGAGGACAAGGCAGGCTGGCACAGGTAGAGATGCAGTCAGACTCAACATTTCATCTGAACTGATACAGGAGGATTACTGAGCTGAAAGTGCAGCAGCTGCAGGTCATCTTTGGAGCATTTTAAGCAAAATGTGACTGTATGACACTTATTAAAACTTATTATCAAAAAAGCTGAACTTTGACATGATAAACCATATGTAATATATTTATTATAAATCATAAAATTACCATGATATATCATTAGAGATTAAAGACACATGCTAAGTCGAAATACTGGCTACAGCCAGCATGTTCTCCTTTGAAATTACTATTCTGGTGCAGAATGTCTGTTTTTGTTTGCCTGTTTCACATTTGTCAGTTTACACAGAGTTAATTAATAAGTGTCTGTTTTGAGTTGTAAGAAATCATTAATAACTTTTAGAAAGAGTAGATGTTTATAACGGTTAAATTGAGCAATATGTTAGCAGAGTTTAGCAGGCAGTCACTGAACTCAAACTCCAGTGTGCATTTTCAGAGCAGTGGGTTTTTGTTTTCAGGATAACAGACTTAATTTTGCACTGACAGTTATAAAAAGCTGATTAACTTGCAAGACTTGTCGCTTGTTATTGTCACAGTTTAATGTTTGGAGGGGGAGGAAGGTTCAAGAGCAACAACTCGCTTCAACCGTATATTAAATAGAGCTTCAACATATTTAATATATCGTCTATAGGTCCAACTGCAGTACTCATTTTTGAACATTAGGGTGTTACATATTGTTACTTTAATAATTCATTTGTAATGGTTACATTTCTTTATAATTTCAGAAGGATGTAGAAGATGTCCACATGCTTAAATTTTTTTTTTTAAAACTTTCAGTCATTCTGTTTTTTGTTTTTGTTTTTTGTGAGGGGCTAACACTAATGCTAGTAGTATTTTGTATGTATTACTGATACTAAACTATATAGTACGTCGTGGCCATTCATTTAAATTATGTTATAAAAAATGTTTGTTTTTTACAAAAGGCTTCATAGTTCATAATTTTACATTTTTAAAACTAAAATGGTTATAAAATAGTTATTAATTAACAATCTTTGTCTCTTATTTCTCCTTTTATGCAGTATGTTTGTATATGTGAGCGCTCCCCCCCCGACACACACACACACACACACAGTTAATCGTCTGTGTGTGTGTGTGTGTGTGTGTGTGTATTGCAGCCTCCATGTTTAGCTGCAGTACCTCAACTGCCTCAGGCCACAGCCATCTGTGCCCCCCCTCCTCATTTCACATACACACAAATACACAACCACTCGTCTTCTCTTCTCTGCGGACCCCCTCCTCCACTGCCGCCACCACCACTGCCATATATCTAATTTATGGCTGTGGTGAGTGCGTTACACACACTCATGTATGCATAATATATCACATGTGTGAAATGAACTGTGTGTGTGAGTGAACGAGAGTGTGACAATATGCATTGGGCAGTATAGTCTTGACCACGACTCCTTCCTCAATGCTTTCCTAAATATTTCTATGTGTGTGTTTGCTCAATAAATGTGTAATCCAGCGTGTTTCTCTTGTTTCTTTCTCTGTCTTTCACCAGATCTGACAGCAGTGATAAAGTGTGAGAAGAGAAAGGGAATGTGTGTGTGTGTGTGTGTGTGAAGGCCCAGCTGTTTCTGGGCTTGACATCCACATGCAGGCAGAATGCCAGATGTCTCATTAGGCAAATTTGATTGGCTCGGTCATTTAGAATGCAGCGATGATACGGTTCCATATGTGTGTGTACATGACGCTCCAAGTCTGTGTGTGTGTGTGTGTGTGTGTAAATTTACATAAGAGGCCCGTATAACTATTTACATGTGCAGCCTACATGACTGATGTATGTGCATTCATTAACTATTTTGGTAACGTTTGAACTTAAAGACTGTTAATTGTAATGACAATAAATAAACATATTAAACTATGTAAAATTGATAAAATGGGAAAATTGTACAGGAAATTACAAGAAAATGTTACTATAAAAATGAATGATATGGCCAGTTGTTGCACTGACTGTTGCTTCTTCATCTCCAACAAACACTTTTCAACTTCTGCACCTCATTTAACTCTTTTAACCTCCTTCAACTTCAGCATCCACTAGAATTGCTTGAAGCGTGTCGACCTTAACTTTCACTTAACCTCCTTCAACTAGAGCCACCTCTTCAACTCTGTTAAACCCCCATAGAAACCCCTGGGTGGGTTCTATATGATATCCCTGGAACATTAAAGGGTTCTCTGTAGAACCTCTTGGGTGACTTCTAGATGAGAACCTTGGAACGTTAAGGAATATTAAAGGGTTTAAGGGTTATCCGTAGATGAAACCTTTGGAACATTAAAGGGTTCCCTGTAGAATCCCCTGGATGTGTTCTAGATGAAACCTCTTGAATATTAAAGGGCTCTCTGTAGATGAGACCCTCAGAATTTAAAAGGGTTCTCTGTAGAACCCCCTGGGTGGATCCTAGATGAGACCCTTGTAATATTAAAGGGTTCTCTGTTGATGAAACCCTTGGAATTTAAAAGGATTCTCTGAGAATGCCCTGGGTGAGTTCTGGATGAATCCCCTGGAACATAAAAGCGTTTTCAGTAGAACCATTAGTGCTCAAGTCGATACAGCCACTTTCATTTCTGGAAACCCACAACACAGTTTTTTTAAGTAATGTATGGGTCAGGTATCCAGTGTTGCTGTGTGTGTGGTGTGTGTGTGTGTGTGTGTGTGTGTGTGTGTGTGTGTTGCAAGATGAGAATCTCCAAACTCAAATCTGCAGGGACCCACCAGCCGAACAGGAGTTGCTGCATGTTGTGACATTTTTTCTCAGCAGTTTTGAAAACCAGACTTTATTATTTTTTGTTTGTTTGCTTAAAATATTCCCCAGTGAAAATTCAGTGCTACTGTAACTTATTCCATCAGTTAAAAATCAAACCTGAGCAAACAGTAAATAAAACATTAAAGAGGAAAAAGCTGCACATCTCACAGGAGGTTTAATGCTGCCCTCTAGTGGTTCAAAGGGAAGACCAGGATTTCTTGTGGAGGTTTACAAAGTGAGCTTGTTTTTGTAAAGTCCTGATGCTCTTTCGCTTTATATTAATCAGTCTTAATGAATAAGAGAGGGATTTGCTGAGGTAGGGAAGAGCAGAAACAACATAGGGTGTACCCTTGCAAACAAGGATACTATAACATCATAAAAAAAGATTATTTAAAGCCTCATTTATGGATTTTTGGACTATTTGGGGGCATGGGGACAGTGGAAGTGCACATCCAGCAGAAAAGACACACCTATCTAAAATGAATGTGTTACTATGACAAACAATAACTAACAGCTGCCTACCTTCCACATCTGGCTGATACAAAGACACATTATCATTCTTTTGAAGACATGTTTCTGTCCATCTGATGAATGTAATTCCCAATTTTTTTTTGTGGCCTCAACCAACTCCTGAGGGATATATCTGACTTTTCAGCTGCTAAATGCTCAAGTTTGGTCATTTTTCTACCATGAAGCCTTTTTCAGGGTTGATGACAGTGGTGAAAGTGAACCTGTTGGATTTGTCTGGTCAACAACGCTGGGTCATTTAGCAGCTGATGCTGCTGAAAATGGTATTGATGAGAGCAGAAGCAAGCCATAGAACCAGCATTTTATTGATGTTTTATGCTACTGTAATATTAAAATATTTACAAATCAAACATATCATTCGGTTAAATTAATCAGCATAAAAAAGAAATCCAACTCATGTTGCACTTAACAAAATTTAATAGCCCCAAAACATGAACCCTGATCAAGGGAATCTATTTATTAAAACAATAAGTGACAGATCTCCTCCATCAAACAGCTATGGTAAGCTTGTTTAACTTCACATTTCTAAAGAAAAGGTGAGTTAATAGCTGATGACTGGAATATATTGTTAATTGATCAATGTGATCAACTCTTATCTTTTTCTATGACATTAAATTAAAACTCATTTAGGCCTGAGCCTTCCAATCTTTTTGGCACACGATCCCACGATCCTCTCCACTTGTGACCTCTTGTCACATGTTATGGTCTCAGCATGGACCAGTTTAGGTTTAAGATCATTTAAACCAAAGATTGATTTTGATTCTCTGAATTTTTCATTCGAAAAGTTTTTAGATCCCTGAAGAGGTGAAAGTATTGAGTATTTTGTGAGAAAATAAAATTTGAAAAATGATTATAAAATCTGAAAAAAGTGAAAACAGATGATCTTAGGACCCTGGAGAAGTCCTAGGTCCCCCAGTTGGCACTAATCAAAAGTTTTCTTTGACCTCTATAGAAGAGGAATCTGAGCAGGATGGGATATATTGTTGTTGCACAGTTTTTTGCTTCTTAGGTCCATTCTTCCTCTTCTCTCCTCTACAATCCTCTGTGGTCTTCATCTCCTGCTATATATAGAGTCTGTGTCTTTTCTTGTTTGGTCATATTTACATCTTGCTGATCACAGTCTGGAGTGGAGTTCTGCGATTCGTCCTCAGCTCCTTGTCCACTACTTGTCTCTTCTTTCAGTGGCTGCAGAGCCTCTGTGGTGCTTTGTGTCTGCTGTTGTGATTCATCATCATTAACAGAATCACATTCCTTCCCACTTTCTTCTTTACTTCCAGTTTCTGTCTCAGTGTTCTGTGTGTCCCGGTCCCGACACGCCTGCCTGCGAATGGTCCGCCGATGTTTGCTGCGGCGTGATTGGTTGCAGTGCAGGGTGCGCCTGCGATGCCATTGGTTAAGAGAGTTTTGGGCCTCAACACTGAGCTGACGGGCGGCCAATCGTGGCTGGAAGCTGCTGATGTAGTAAAGGGCGGCATATAGAGTTGTAAGGTAGTAGCCACCTGTTGATATGAGGAATACAAGAAAGAGAGACAGTCTGTCAGTTGTAATTGTAAATAAACAGTATCTAAATGTAACTGGTGGGAAATCATCTATTAAATGAACACAGTTTGGAGTCAAGTCCAAACTTCTATTTAGAGACATGAATTGAGTTGCACCAGATATTTGTGGATCCATCACTAAGTTTGTGATCAATGCTTCTCAAATTTCTTTGAATAATGTACACCCTTTGAAATATTTTTTAGTGTACCCCCTGACCAGCAGAAAATATTTTGGGTAGTAAAAAATGCCTGTATAAAAAGGTTTAATACAACGCTGCACCATCAGAGTCAGCTCGTTGAATTAAATCCCATGAAAACCTATTCCTCCTGATACTGATGGCATTTTCTTGCTGTTTTTGCTTTTCTTTCCTTTCCACGTTTACCAGTTTTTTGACAGTAAACAATTTCATTGAAATAGGAATATTGAATGTAAAATGTGGTTTAATTGAACTTACATTTACATTTTTTAATTAAACTTATTATCATGTATTTTAGGAAATATGCACGAGTGTTATTTTTTAAATTAACATTTAAAAACTTTTCACATACCCCATGCAATGTTCCAAAGTACCCCTCGGGGTACTAGTATCCCCATTTGAAAAAACCTGGGAACTACAAGCTACTTTCAAACTCGCTATTTATTTAATTTGGTTGCTTAGAACTTGTGCAGTGTATTAGCTAAGAGAATGTAGGTATGGCTTTGTTTTATTTGCACATGCACACAAAAAAATGAGTGTGTTTCAGTAGCAGGCTAATCATGCAGTTTAGAATGAGAAACATCTGGTTATAATAACCATGCTGATGCTATTTGGTCATTCATAAAACCATTATTGGCATGTTTTGTAATTTGAGATACATTACGTTACTTTTGTGGAATGTAATTTAAAATCTATTTGCTTACATAATAAATGTACAGCAATTTATCAAGTGTCAAGTCGGATAATCGAGTCATGTTAGCAAGCTAACGGCAGTTTTATCAGTTAGCTCGTGCAGTTACAACAGCAACAGTTACCCCTGGCAGTTGAAAATGTTTGTAGTAAATTTTGTTGCTATGGGGTCTCTCTCTCTCGTTAAAGCAACAATAAATGATGTTGTGAAGTTGCACAGGATCTTGGGAGTTGTTATCTTCACTTTTAAACAACCACCAGAGCTGATGAAGATCTATCTGACATGACTCAGACACTTAAGTCATGTTCACTGACTTCCTTCCTTACTCTGATATATCTGACTTATACCAAGTTATCCTGGAAGTTATAGCAACTAGCAGCGGCTAGCAGGAACCGTACCATTACCTTGAATAAATTTTGGACTTCCCTGCCTTTGAAGATTGCTAGAAGCATTTAGAGTGATGTAAGTACACAGCTCAACTAAATATATAATATATGTCTAGCGTTTTTAGACATTTTAATTTTGAAATGTTACATATTATAGCTATAATCTTGATGTAAGCACTAGCAGTGACATGTAAATCTCCACTTAATATACACTTACATTATAACAACGTTAAGTTATGAAGTGCTGCTGCAACCAGGTCCAAGAAAACATGGCAACTAATGAATAAGGCAACCTTTCCACTTTGATTGATCTGCCTTACCCTCTCCCTGTAGCTGTGTTGGGTCCAGTAGCTCCATCATGTAGTCTGTGTCTACCTGTAAGGTGACCACGTCACTACGGAGCAGCACCCATGTCAGGCAGGGGAGAAAATCATCTGCTCCAAATACTGTACCTGCAGGAGAGGAGAGTGTGGCTTTAAATAACAAACTGAATGCCAGACACAGCCAGAGATAGATAGAGATATAGAAGTAGTAATCACAAAAAACAAAACCTACCTGAGCTAGCATTTGCACTCATGCTGTGATAGATGCTCTTGCAGACTTTGAGCAGGATCTGGACTTTCTTGTTCGGGGAGTAGGCCTCATGTACACTACTCCACCTCTGCTGGATCCGCTCAAGGGTGAGAGAGTCAGGAACTCCAACTCCAGCAGACCCCCCCAGCTCCTCCATCCCCTTCTTTTCCAGCACACGCAGGTTGCTCTGGAGACGCTCGAGGGTGCCGTCATTGGTACGCGAGGCATGAATGCAGTAGTAAAGATGTGCGGAGACAGGCCTCAGAGCCACTTTGTGGAGGGACAGCTCCACCAGTGTGTCTACAGCAAGGTCGAAAGTTATGTGAGGAGAAATTAGAGGAGTATTTAACATTGATCTACTGAGCACAACAATTTTTAAATTAATCTATTGTCAAACTTGACTGCCAGCTCACTCACCGATCTCTGAGTCATTTACGTCTGTAATGCTCTCCAACAATGCCTGGATTTCTTGACGGTCCAACAGTGTCTCCCTCAGTGATGTGAGCGATGATCTCACTTCCTGTAAGAAATCCGACCCCATGACCATGCCAGGATCAGCTCCTCTCTTCAGCGTCATCTCTACAAATCCTTTCACAGCCTCTGCAAATGCCCCACCTTTCCGCTCGCTCAACTCCTGCACACGATTGGTCAGTCTCTTCTTCGAACTCACCAGCCCGCCAAGAGCCTGACCCACAGCCGAGAGCCGATGTATGACCTTGTCAGCCAACCTGTGTGCAGACGGGCAGTGCGGGTTAGGGCTTGGAGTTTCCTGCTCTTCCTCTATGCTGCTGATCGACAGTGAGTCAAGCTCCAGGGATGGTGGCTGGAGGGAAAAGGAAGGCCTGGGCGGGGACAGCCAGACTCCATCTTCAATCCAAGACACCCTGTGAGGAGACATAGGCACAGGGCTGCTATGGCGCTGCGGCTCTAACGCTGTGCTACTTCTAGGGGTAGAGGGACTGGATGTGGGGAGGCTCCCCGTGCTTGCTCTCTGAGGGGGGTTGGAGGTAGAATCTTTGCTGGGCCTCCTGAGAACCACCCCTGCTGGAGCAGTTGGTGTTGACGGGGTGAAGGGGACCGGTGGTGAGTCAGCTGACTTGGCTCTGGTCAGACCTGGACAAGAAAAACATGGATTATGAACACTATAAAAGGGATGAATCAAACCACATTCACTTTAAAAGCACTTAAAGCTGGGGTTGGCAGTTTATTTTTGGTATCAGGGGACCAAAATTCCATATAACCTTAAACATGATGTAATTCAAGTAATCTGAGAGAAAACTAGACTTCTGCACAACCTCTTGACTCTTGTTTTCAGGCTTTAGAAAGGCTCTGCAGATATGCCGCCAAAATGCTAGTTGGTAGTAGGATCTCTATGCCACTGTTGTGAGCTTCTTCCTTCTTCCTATACATGTAACAATGGTGACTGAAACAGAGTGTATCTTGTTGGAGTTGGAGCTAATGGATGTCCAACAACAGTTACTTTTACTGAAAGCACTGCAACGCAGAAAAGTGAGAAAACAGCGGTGGAGATGGTGCAACCATTGAACCGACCGAGGCAGTGTGAGCAGCAAATTTCTAAGACCTCACCAGAACTCTCCATATTGGCAGCAGAGGATGCCTGATCCAACGAGATGGCTCTTTTACTTTGTAACCCCGACCCTGACCATGCTCTGGTGGTGCTGAGGCGTCGCTCTCGTCTGTAATTTGACGGTTGTGTGGCCGACTGTGCAGCAGTCGCCCTGTGGGTCAGCCAATCATCTCCATGCTCACGAAGGTAGAGGGGATTGATGATACACAGGGCCCCGTTGGAGGAAGTCAGCTAAGGAAACACATATACACAAACACAGTGAAGAAATACAGCAGGATGGAGTGACAAACTTTACACCACAATGCAGGCAATATATGGTGCCAAATCATAACAGATGTTATCTCAGGGCACTTTTCATATAGACAAGGTCTAGACTGTACTCTTTATAATGTTATTTGGTCCCGCCACAAGCAATCACTGAGGCGACAGTGCCCTGATGTCATTTTGGATTTTATATGTACAAATAAAGAATATTGGCTGACACATAGATATCAGAATTTGTTTTGCTTCCTGATAGCGGTATCAGCATCGGCCCCAAAAATCCAGTATCAGTCAGGCTCTAATTATCTTTAATTTGGAGGTCACCACCTGGTGAGAGCAAGTCCAATATTCACTCGCCTTTTAGCTCTGTTTTGATCACCACCAACTCCAGAAAAAAAATGCTATATGCCTCACTATTTTTTGTTAAAACAAAACTAGTCGCTAGCTTTGTCTGGATGCTGTTTTGCGCTGAGCAGGGAGTGTATTGTGAGCTATTTAGTAGAAAAGAGCTACCTTTTGCTGATGAAAACAATGCTCATGAGAGTGAAGAACATGGGCAAAAAACCAAAACTATGGTATAAAGGGGCTAAAACAGTCAATAGAGCTGAAGAAAAATGCAAATTTGGTTGATTTCTGTGCATTTGTCACTACGAATTTGTCACTATTTTTTGCATAGAGCCATTTGATTGTTAATATAAAATATTGATTAGTGCAGTAAGGTATTTGGACACATAGTCCCTCATTTGCAAAAACAAAGAAACACAAGGAGGGTGTTGCCCTTTTGACAACAAGCTCTGCTACAGTATCTTACCATCAGCTGTACTTTTATACACACAAGCACCTGTATGCACACACACACACACACACATACAGAGTACATACCTGTATAGAGCACATGACGCTGCTTGGCTCCCTGTGGGTCATTTCATCAGTCTCTTGGTCAGGTGGTGTGTGGAGCCAAGTTTCTGCATTATGGAGGTATTATAAATGAGACAGTTCTTTAGAAATACTTTGTGGTTTTGTATTTGCGATGCAGCTTTTGAGGATATGAGACAGAAAGCCACAGAGATGGAAGGACTCACTGGGTTCAAGTTGAGAGAGACAATCTTTGTTCTTCTCGGTTACACTGTAGATCCAACCAGGAATGGAGAGACAAACAGCCAGCACATCCCTGACACAGAGGAAGAGGTGCCAGAGATAAAATACAGACTGAGTCAAGAGGTTTGCACAGATATCTAAGATGCCACAGATGATGTCAGTATCCAAGCATTTTCTGATCCAGCTTATCCAGCTAAATTAATTTAAAATAAGAAAATCAAAAAGTTAGGATGGAGCTAAGATGTTACTGTGGCACTACAAAAACACATTGATAATCATAGCGATGTTGGTGTCATGCGCTAATGTTAACTCTTTGCACTTTTAAGCCAAATCCCAAGTCAAGACTGGCAAGTTCCAAATCCTAAACTTTGAGCTTCGTGTCCTAAACAAGTCATAATGTGCTTTTCACTGAATGTAATGCCATTTTAACAACAGAGTCTCAACTTATCATACTTGTGCAACTTCAAATGTCAAATGAAATTCGGAGTTGTTGCGTATCCTTGTGCAATTTTAGTTATTTTACACTAGCAAAATTTTCTTGTGTATAATTTTTTCTAACTGGAGTTCAGTAACATGACATTAGTTCTCCATGGTTCTCTCTTGCATTTTGATTGGATGCTGTCAGATTTGTTCAAAACAAAGAGGATCTAGAGAATTTAGTGTCAACTTTCCGAAACTGAAGGAATAATATTAGTTGACTCAGGTAATGACAGGAAATGAACTGATTGTGGCACACTTTTTAAATAACACATTTTAATCTTTGGGCTTGAGGGAAGGTATCATGTATTTTCAAGTCCAAGTGAAGTCACAAGTCATTGATAAGTCCAAGTTGAGCTGCAAGTCTTTTTCAGTTTTGTCAAGTCCGGCAAAACTAATCAAATTAGTAACGTGACTTGGATCCACACTTGTGGTTTACTGCAGGTGTGTTTGCTTGTTAGCTGTAACTGTTCGAGCCTGTTATGTTATGATGTTGTGATATGTTATGACAGTGGTTCCCAAACTTATTCTAGCATGCCCCCCGTCAGAAGCTCAAAAAAGTCCACCCAATAAGGGGAGCAACCGATAAAAAAGGATTCAAGTCCAGGTTTAGTGAAATATAGATTAGCATGATGGCACTCTACATTTTGCTCCTGGTCATCCATCCATATGTTATGTTATTATTATGTATGTATATTATGTTCTTATGTTACGCTTAACCAAACTTTGAGAAACATGCCATTGAGAGAGAAGTGTCACAGGTAACACAAATTAAATTTATTTTAATTGTGGATGTTTGAATGGTACTGACCAATCAAAAATGCTGCTAAAAGTTCTGTGTCAAAAAGTTTAAATAAAAAGGAGTAGCAGTATTGCATAACCAAGTCATGTTGTAGGTATGCATTTATTCCTATAATGGAGTAGAGTATTTATTTCAGTGTTTATGTTGTTTTTTTTAAATATTAACAACTTGTCTGAGAGAGGGAAAAAGATTGTATCGGATTGTATCGATATAGGCAGATGCTCAAAGTTGCCATATGATATCGGGACATGAAAAAGTGGTATTGTGCAAACCCTAATGATGATCTGCTCACTTTACATGATCCTGCTTATTACTGCTATGTCATGTCAGAGTCTTTCTATGGCTGTTATGTATATAATTCCTAAGAAAATGCTCAAGAAGTTTAAATGGAAGCTCAATCACACACAACAAATAAAAAGGCATCAGTAATGCAGCAGTTTCTTACCTGGTCAGAGAGTAGAAGAGCACGAGCTGAGCCAAGTCAGAGAAAGAAAGACGAGACTCTGACAGTTGGAAGACTGTCACAGAGAAACAGAGAAAGAGTGGGCACAATTAGATTCATTTTCTGTCAAAAAACACATTCCTGGAAACAGACTGCAACCAGGAAGGTCGAAAGGGGACTTCTAAAGAGAAGCCAGTGTGCTTGTTTCATCAGTTCTATTTTCACACTGGCTTCACAGAGCCATTGAGTCTGGTATTTTCTGATACTGTGTGGTTTCTAATGCTGAGCAGGTTGTTTCAGGTCAGAGAGGGTCAGTTGTCTCTTCAGCCTGTGATTAGAGCCATACTGCATGCATCTGCAGAATAGCACAAATGGGCGTGGATTTAACTGAAAGAGAGTTCACAGTTTAAGGAACCAGAATTTGCAGTTTTTGCAGGCGTGTATCAGATTACTTGTCCTCACGTGTAACAGCTTTGACATTTTTATACTGTTGGCAGCAGAGTTCAAGTTCAACGGCAGAAAGTAAAACTACCATATGACAAGCATTTGACGTTATTGGGTTACTGTGTAGTCAATTCCAGTATATGAAATGATTCACAGAATAAACACTGAAAGTGACATAATGACAACTTGTTTACAAGATCATGTCACTCACACACACAAAACAAAGAGAAAGAAGCAGCCTATGTGTCTGCATGTGGTTGGTTCATACCTGTGTCTGTGCTTTTGATATCATAGTCAAGAACACCTTCATCCTCTCCTCCAGTAGACACACACAGCAGGCAGGGCTGACACGTTGCGGCGTCCCGAACAACGAGGAAACTCTGGAGGGAGACACACACACAGTGACTCACTTCAGTAGCTGAAGTATTACGGAAACTTGTTGAGCAGGAAGACGTTTTCTCTTGAACATTCACATTGGAAAGCTACTCGGTGTGGCTCCATGGCAACGAGGCAGCAAGGAGGGAAACAATGACGATATCTATCAGTGTGACGATAAAACAGCATTGCTTTAATATAGAAAATTAGTCATGATGGCAGGCTGTAACCAAACTGAAAGTCACGTAAACACAAAAGAGCAAAGGGATTCATTAGTGCTGATAAATTGCCAATGTTAAACCTGTTCTGACTCTGATGCCGCACTGTAGACACAGTTGACAAATTGTATTTCAATTGAAAGTTTTGCAAAAATTCCACAGTTAAAGCAACATTAAAGGCTACTAATTATAGAATTATAGATATGGAAATATTAAATGTTTGAATTCAAGATCCTAAAAAACAGCTAAGTTGAGTTACACATTCACTACTATTTGTGATGAGAGTGATAGGCTGTCACTTTCTCTGTTGCTGTGTGCACTAAGCAGACGCACAGACAGACAGGCAGGAGAGAAATCCTCCCCACAGATCATCACACATGCTGATCTTATTAACTTGATTGCTGCAGAAGAAGCAAGGCCACAATGTGTGACTAGAGCAGACGAGCAGAATCACTTGTTGACCGGTGCAATCATCACAGTAGATGCCGTTGTTAAGTCACACCTCTTTTTGATTCTGCAAAGCTCGCACACTGAATAAAAATCACACAATGGAGCAGCGTACTTTGGTTCAGTGTGAAAAAACAAAGGCGGTGTAGATGCGAGCCTCCACTGCAGAAGTACTGCACATTAACCAACATTTGAATCAAAGACAGGTGACTGTAAATCAACTGTTTGCTTTGCTGCTACACTTTTCAGTGGTGCATAAGACAAGTTTTGGTGACTGGGTTCCATTTTAGGAGCTAGCATATGACTGAGGGCCACACATGACAACTCATGAACCCGTTTGTGCATAAGACCGATCACTTTATCTTTCCCTCAAGGTCAGACAAGGTTTGAGTGGATCAATTATTCCTCAAACCTCCTTTTCTCCTCAACTATACTGTGTTTTCAGAGTATAGTTTCACTGTAATCACTAACTTTAACAATTTTAGGACTAGAGCTGATGACAGAACATTATTCCTGTGACACTATTTGCCGTGCAACAGGCAGCTTTCTACAAGGTGTCATTTCTCACATGACAGACGCTTGTAAGGAGGGTGCAGTTTGATGCGGTAGCAGAGTAGTGTGTTAAAAGTAAGCTATTGTAAGAGTATTGAAATGGACAATGGATGATTAAAATATAATACATGCATTTTATGTCACATTTGTGGGACGCACAAAATTTTTCTAGAGGTTGCACTTTGACACACTATGACATAAGACATAAAATTAACAAATCTTAATTTTAACAGCTAAAAATGTACCAGTCATTGCTTTCTCTTTTTTACATGGACAACTTTGCAGTAGTGGTGCAGATGATCTGTTGGTCTGATCACATTACCTTCTTTGGTAACAGTGACTAAAACAGAATAGGCAGTTTGTTGAGACATAATTAATTGGGTAAAACAAAGCACATGCAATCCTGAATATGGCAAACGAGCGGCTCAGTCATGTAGTTACATCACCACAACTGAATTCAGAAGTGCTCTCAAACACATTTATACACACACGTACACACACAGGCACACTCAGGAAGTGGCTTTCATGCAGGTGTGCACAGAAATAGAGGCAAGTTCACTGCAAGTCACCAAACTTCAAACACACACACAGAGACACGCAGCAGTGCAGCGGGGATGTCACACATGAACAAATATTCTGTTGATTCATAACGGCAACTTTTAGTCACTGATGCATTAATTGATTCATCGGAAGACATACGGGAAACCATTCGAGTAGAAATGACCAAATTAACCCTACCGTTCAGCTTTTCAAATTGAGTTCGCCTACAACCACCATTAGGTTCAATATTTTATAAAACAGATTACTATTCTATCGATCGTTCCCCATGACCAAGTGCCTAAATACTCAGACTTAAGAGTTTCAAATAACAAACATACCCTTCTAACAAAATATTCTGACATACTCACATTCTCTGTGTGGCACAGGCGTATCCATTTTGTAAAGTCGTTTCCCTGATATGCATACGCGTTTGTTCAACACCACTTCTGCATTCAGCCCCACAAGAAGTGTTTGTAATGAGATGTCAGAAAAAGGAACTAACTTTCACGGCATGGTGATGTGCATGTCAGCATTCAGTCCAACTAAGGTCACTACTGCTGTGAAAATTTAATTGAAGCATATAGACATCCCTACAGTAGGTGTGACCTGCTTGTTTGAGACACAGCTGAAAGATACTCAGTTTCATATAACACAGGATGGGATGATAAAAGTTGGTTTACTTATAAATGAGGGGATCAGTGAGAGTATAACTTTATAATAATTCTACCCTTACAAATGATTTATAAATGGTTAAATTAACTTATTAATTAGAATGTAAATACTTTATAAACCATTAATAAACTGTTACAACACATTAATTAAAAAGACAACAGTGACTTGTTGGTTGTCTAATAGTGAGCCCCCATTTATCTGTACTGTTAAGCCTCTGGTCACATTGCTTATAGCTTTCTGTCTTCTTCATCAGCACATTTATACCTGTCAGCTTCATCAGATATTAGTAAGATTAATTGGTAGTGAGCAGTAACTGAATCTTGCCAAATAGTGAGCTCACACTGATGTATGAAAACTGTGTTACTGGGTCCAGTGCTTAAAAATATTGGCTTATGTTCCATTCACTAGCTAGTTTATCTGATAGATTTTTAAGGTTGAAACTTGCCAAATGAGCACCAACTGTGATTTCAACATTGATTTCTAGTTGAAAACTGGTTGATATTCGGTCTGAATGTCTACAGCCTCTTTTCAGCAGTCTAAAATCTGGTTACAACATCAGTCACAAAACACAAATTTGTTTAACCATTTTGATCATTTGTTCAGTTGTAGGCTGAAAGAGACACAATATTGTCATTTCTTCAAACTGTTCAACACGAAGATGTAATTTCAACAACTTTGATGTTTCATACAAAATGTCATGAATACAAACTACATATGTTGTGTGCTACATATGTTGTGTGCTGCCATGTTGTGTGCTGCCAAGGAACTAACTTTCATGGCATGGTGATGTGCATGTCAGCATTCAGTCCAACTAAGGTCACTACTGCTGTGAAAATTTAATTGAAGCATTCTTGAACAAGAAGCGTCCAGGACATCATAATGGGAGAAGTTCTTAATGTACAATAAAGAGCATGCGCAAGTATTTGTGCTTATTAATTACAGTTTTGACAATTCCCAAAGGTATATGCACAAGTATATATTATAAAGAGAGACAAAGACAACTAAATTGACAAGAAGATGTTGTGGCTGAGTGGGTTAATCAACATTTTTATTCAGGCAACCAGGGTTTAAGTAAGCTATTATTTGCACATAATAGAGGATGAAAAATGTAACTGTTGCAAATCCTGGTGAAATATGATCTAAATGTGAACGTTCGATAAACGTCTTCAAATACTTGGTGCAAAAACCTGGGAAAATGCTCACTGGGTGGAAACAACAACAATTTCCTTGAACTTTAATTAATTCTCTGAACAAGTAAAATGGCACTATATGCAATTTACACTGAATACTTGATATCAAGGTATATGAAAAGCTCACCCCAGCAGGTGTTCCAGAGATAGCGGCGTGGACGCCCTCTCTGTCCCACGGTGCCCCAGGGCACCAGGCCTCCTGACAGCCTCTCAGCTGCTCTAGCAGCGACAGTCGCTTCCTGCTGCTCCTCCACGGGATGGCTGTGGTCCCATTGACTGAACCGTGAACCGCCCTGGATGCAAACATATGGACATATGTGCATCTACAGCCGTCTGTATACATGCACATAAACAGATCAGCACGTAAGTCACATGTAGACAATTTGGCAACAACATAAATTAGGACTGCTGATTCCTTCATGCTCAGTAAGGCAAAATTAAGGTTAAAATTCAGCTTTTTTTTGTCCATTTGGATTTTTGAACAGTGATTTTTCAATAATTTGACAAAAATCAATAAACTTTAAGAAAAAGGTTTAAACACTAGCTTACTGATGGTATAAAAATGGTTGATACTTACATGAGTTGGTCTGGTTCAGTTAGTTCATGTATCTTCTCTCCCCTATACTATTAGCACATTTGTCCACATGTTGCAATCTTCTCTCTCTTGATCGCTTCCTTTCTGCACAGTGCAAAATGTTGCTCAAGAGCTCAAAATACCTTAAAAAAGGAAGCTCACATACATCCTCAAGAAGTTTCCTGGTGTAATGGGCAGAGTATTTTGTAATTCAAAATGCAGATAACTGTCGTACGGCTGCCACGTTTGCCTCCTTCTGTCATCTGCACATGCTGGTATTTAATGCACTTTCAATTTTTATGTGAAACTGACAACTGTTCAGCTGATCTTTCATCACAGCGCCTCCTTCAGCCTCCCCTCCCCTCAAGTCTGCATGTGGTTAACCCAGCTCACAGTCAAGAGACACTGCATAGTCTCTAAAGAGCTACATGTGCCTATTTTTTTCTCCCTTCAGCCCTGTTTCTGTCTGCTGCTCAGAAATGATGAATGGTAAAAAGCTGCAAAGTTGTCCTGAAAACGCTCCACCACAAGTCTGAGATTTTCTTTCTCACAGATTTTATCTTGCAGCTGTGGAAGAAATGCAGTACAGATGCAACACTCAGCTTTGACTCCATCAGTTAGAGATGTAAATCTGCAGGAGAAATAGTAGAACTATTAATGGGAGAAAGAACAGAGGCTAGATTGACTGAGAGTCTTCGTGTCTATATTATCTCATGTGCACACAGGTTGGTTTGCAGGCTGCCCAACAGTACCCCCTCTTAAGGAAACCGCAGCTAGAGGTGTTGCTGATTGGTCAGCATTTCCGTCTTTTCACATGAAGTGCTGTCACACTGTCTGTGTGAACCATTTCCTGCCATCATCATGACCTCTATAATGCAATGACCAACATGGCTGGCACCAATAAAACCAACTAATAGCCTCAGCTAGCTGCCTTGTCCTGTCAAAATGAAGAAAAAATGGCAGTAGCTTAACGGTTTAATCACGTCTTCATCACTATTTTTTTAAGCATTCTTCAGACCTGAAGGAGGAGCTGAAGACCAGCATGCATGTTACTGTAGTTTTCTGTAATGCGTATGTTGTGGCTCTATGGATGGCAGTGATCAGTCATTGGGTTGTTGGTTGAGACTGAAATATCTCAACAACTATTTGACAAATTTCCATGAATTTCTGGACAGACATTCATGGTCCTCAGACAACATATCCTACTGACTTTCCTCTGAATTGAAGACCTGCTCCAGTGAAAATGATGTTTTTAACCTTGCTAGTTAGCTCAGTTAGCCATGTAGCTTAGTAGGGGGCCTATTAGTGAGTGTTACTGTATTTATACTGCTGATATAGGACCTTTGGATTGTCAGGAGGAGGAGGTTTTCAGACCCATGGTGAGGTGGACTGAGCAGGAAATGCTTGTAGGGCGCGAGTGGTGGAGTGGGAACCAGAACCACAGCTCCGCAAGCGCACAGAACTTCATTAATATTGCACTTTAACAATCATTAGTGGCTTTTAATGAAATGTCTTTGATGGATTGTCATGAAATTTGGCGCAGGCATTAATTTTCCCCTCAGTATGAATTATTATCCATGACTTTTCTTCTAGACTAGCACCATTATCGGGTTAAATTTTGAATTTGTGCAACACAGTAAAACTAATGATATTCCTGTCACCATCAGCTATACTTCATGTTAGCACACCGACATGCTAAACTATGTTGTTATACCCGTTAGCTTTGTCATTGAGGGCACGTTAGCATGACAGTGTTAGCATTTAGTTAAAAGTACTGCTGTGCCTAAGTAAAGCCATCACAGAGCCAGTAGCCTGGCTGTAGACTCTTGTTGCTTTTATTAATTTTATATTCCGAACCAATTTCATCTGGTGTCACAAGTTCATCAGAACAACATTTAGGTTCAAACAAAGTAAACATTGTCTATGTAAAAGCCTCTGGATGGCGAAAAATATTCAGGAATTTAATTAAGACCTTAAGCACAAAAAATACTTTTGTACTAGGATATTAGTATATTTCAAAAATAAAAATACACAATAAAAGTGGCCCAAATGTGGCCAGTTGGACTCTGAGGGTAGCCATGCCACCTCAGTCAACCATCATGTGGACTTCCACAACTCCATCATATTTTGGCAAAGTCATTCAACCTTTCCACTGTGTAACTACTGTTAGTGGGAATATGTGTTGAATGTATTATGACAGCAGTACAAACTATTCTACTGATGCTTCTACATTCACTTTTATCCTATTGTTTTTTGTTGTTTTTTTTAAGTCTTAATAATCAACTACAAAGATTCAACTGAAGTAACTCAGGTTTGATTTCCTGTATTGTTTTGTTGGTTTTTGTGTGTGGTTTTTTGTCGACTATCACAATGTTGCGTAATTTCATGACAGCTTATCTGGTCGTTATTAAGCTTGGTACATGTGTGCAGTATATATGTCTGTATGTAGTTTAGCAAATGATGGGACAGTTTATTATAACCCAGTATCTAATGAGTTTCTATATCCTACAAACATTAAGATTTGTCTCTAACCTGAGGGTCTCTGACACAGTCACAACAAAAGGGAACATCAGCTTTACAAAGGTCAAATTTATTGCAGCATTTTTGCATTGGTTTCCATTATTTTTGTACAGATGTAGTTGTGTAAACCCCCTGTATTTTTTTTAATCTCATTATGTAACAATTCATGCATCTTCAGATAGCCTGCATAGTTTCCTATGAAACAACACCTTCTTGCACGTCATTATACCTTATTTTAGCAATTATAGTCCGTTTGTCTGCCTTGTGTCTCACTTTATCTATCCCCGAAGATTTAAGAGGCAAATCAACTAAAGACCAACTCAGGTTCTGACTATAGAGACAAAGTTACTGTTATTTTGTGTATCATGTACTGTTTGTTATTCTATAAACATCTGAAAACATTGTGTTAAAAGAAGTCAAAGCAAACAGGAGCAGAAGGTTAACATGAAAACCACTGTTATTTTGAACATTTTAAAACTTCCACATTACCAATTCTTCTTGCTGTTTTATTTACAGCTACCTCAGTTAACCTATCAGGAAGTATTTTTAAGAAGTCACTGACCAATCAGGCCAACTGATTTTGGCTTGGGGGAAAAGATGACAGAGATATAAATATAAAACAGTCTTTTTATCTTTTGAGGAAGCTTAAATTGAAATCAGATAATCAATGAAGTGAAAACATTTGAGGTGGTTAGGCCCTAATAACGCCATCAGATGTTCACTTGTGGGTTTGAGGCAATGCTGTAACATGTCCTTTAATGCAGCAGAGCCATGATCACGCTGTCAGGGTTTTGGAGACATTAACCATCTTCCAGGCTCTGGAGGATATATTTGAACCATGCCAATGTCTATTGCAATAAAATCTGCCTCAGACAGAACAACACAGCTGAGACAGGTGTGAGCTAATGCGAAAAATAATAAAAATAAAGCAAAGTAGATTAAAGGGATAGTTTGGATTATTTGATGTGGGGTTGTATGAGGTATTTATCGATGCTGGTTTGCAACCTTCCCCAGTTTGGAGAAGCAGAGAAAAGTACCAGCACGGAAGTTAAGCTGCTTGCTATTGCAGTGGACAGGGTCAGCAACAAAAGGTATTTTAGCAACTTGAAAAAACGTCCACCTACAAAATTCAATATCAGTTTAAGTGTACGCTATTTGGAATATTTCCATTGCTGTTCTTTGCCATCAGACTGCCTTTTCTGATCAGAAACAGTCAGAAAAGAAATTCGAGAGATGAATTTTGCTTTCTCTAAACCAACCAAACTCCATAGTTGCGGGTCTACCGCTGCCTTGATCTGCTAGTTTGTTTGTGTTATTGTGCGACTTTGTTGAACCTGAACAATCCTTTTAAAACACTGAAGTCACACAATAATACAAACAAACTCACAGACTAAGGCAGCGATGGACCTGCATCTCCTGTGTTCTACTTTGTGAAATTACTGATTTCACCTATGGAGTTTGGTTGGTTTGAAGAGATCTATATTTGGCTTCTATAACAGTGGTTTCCCATCAGAAAAGGCTGTCTGATGGCAAAGTAAAGTGGTAAAAATATAGTGTACACTTTTACTCATACTGATTTTTTTAGATGGACCTTTTTTAAGTGGCTAAACTGCATTTTGCTTCTGACCGTGTCCACAGCAGTTCATTTCTTAGCTTCCACGCTGATACTCCTCTCTGCTTCTCCAAACTAAAAACGTGCCAACCAGGAGCTACTGTAGGTAATACACTGACTATGGATGAGTACCTCACATAACCCCACATGAAACAATCTGAAATTTCCCTTTAATGACAATAAAGTGCAAATTACTGATATAAAGAGGACAGGAGCATAAAACACAGGGATGACCTGTGAGGATGTTCAGAAGAATTAAATGTCCACAGATGGAAAATGAGTTTCACTTTCAAATAAAAACCCTGGTATCATAATCTCCCTTTCAAGGCCAACTCCAAACCGTGACATCACTACAGTAGTTTTTCCGCAAAAGGGAGCTTTTTAATGAGTTACTCTTCCTTTTTGGGCTCTGGTGCCACTGATGCAGAACTCGCCTTGGCTGCAGCTCCTTTGCTCTCGCTGCTCTTGTCCTGACTGTCAATCCTGGCGTGCTCCTGCTTCACCATTTCTTCCAGCTCCGCCTGCAGAGAAGTGAGGGCAAAACAAGGAGGGATTTAACGTGACTAATGCTCGGAGACACGGAGGACATAGAGTGGTGAACAAAATGGTGACTGCAAGATAGCAATTAAAAGAAACAGCTCATGCTTCTGTGCTTATCGAAACGTCCCTCCACAGTGGTGACTTGGGACCACAACATCACACAGGAAAATCATAAATAGGTTAGCCTGACGTTTCAAAAGCTCTCACCTTTTTTTTTTTAGCTTCTGCTGCAGTTCTACACTAACAAGACTTTGTGACTACCACAGGGGCACTGTGTGCTAAATTGTTTACTGTATTTTTGGTCTTATCATTGCGGCTGATGACACATATTTCTAAATGAGTTCTACTGATGTGGCCAACAATATTCATAATCTTGACACAAGTGTTTGCATGCCAGATATCATTAATGAACACCACGCTCATGTTTGTGGCGTAAGTATGAAATAGCCAACAGGTGTTTGTCTTAGCTTAGCATAAAGACCAGAAACAGAAAGGAACAAGAAGCCTGGCTCTCTCTAGAGTTTAAAAAAAAACAAACAAAAAAAAAAACGCCTATCAACTCCTCTAAAGCTCACCATTTAAAACACTGTATATTGTTTGTTTAATCTGTACACAGACAGTTACATAAAAATAGTATTTTGTGGTTATGCGGTGCAGCATCTCCAGTGGCTGGCTTGCAACCTCATGACGAGAACAAGACTCAAGGAAGTCACTGTGCCCAGCTGTTGTTAGAAAAGAAAAAGTTCCAGAATGCAACTACAAATAAAACCATAAATTATGTTTTTAACATTTCTGTTTTTGTACAGAAAAGCCAATGCAATGTGCTAATTTGTCAGCTTTAGTGGTGTTAATATGTGAATCTATTTAAGTACAACACATGCAGTATGGTATGGTATGAAAATGTCCCTCTGGAAAGAGAATACATTGCTAAAATGATCTGTTAGGATGTTTATTTTAAGTACCAGGGAAGAGTAGCTTACTGTAATGAGAGTCAAATAAGAAAATATTGAATGAAGCTTTAATGATACGCTATCTGTAAAGAAAATTCACTCTCTGTTGCAGGGTATTGTGAGAGCTTTAAGTAACAAGAATGATAAAAAAATAAATGAGAGAGAGGAAATGATGGGTCTTACACCTAACATAACAGTAACACACAATCAAAAATGAAACTATGTTTAACTTTAGTAACCCTTATGAGGGGAACAGTGATAGTACATTGTGTTTGGATTGCAGCAGTGGGTACATTGACTTAATTACCTCCTGACAGAGGTGATTACAGTATTACGCTAATTTAACATCAGAATCATGTATGATTGTTCTAAGGTCAGTAGACTGTGCTCAAACAAGAAGTACGACATGAAATGACAACAGGAGGATCTCTGAGAGATGATGGTGTAGCTTACCTTCCATCCCAACAGGTCAGCTAGAGCCAAACAACCGTCATCACATGTACTGATGTGAGCGACATCTCTGGAGAGAAGAAAAAAGGTCACTGTGTTAAAACATGGATGCGGTTCCATACCACTTCTGCATTTCATACAAATATTACACCACTGTTCGCCAATATAATGTTCTCTTCTTTAACATCTGTTAAGCTGTTCATATACCTGTCTATCCCAGCAGTTTGTAACTGGTACCATGAATGAGCAACAATGTCTGAATAACATCAAAGTTAAATGATAAGCATATCAAGAATGTAGTAAAGCACAAAGTATTTCACTAAATCATCATGAATAATGCTCTGGTACCCTCTGGTGGTCCAGAGGAGAGAAGAAGTAGGGCCATCTCTGTATCACCTGTATGCCTTGTCGGAGTCAAAGTCCATCCCTCCTCCAAAACCCAGCAACCCCAACAGAGGATCAGCCTGCACAGACAAACACACATTCCGACGAGTACATCTATGATAGAAGAAACTGGAAGGATAAAGGCATAAAGAGGTTAACCGGGGGTGATGGAGGGGTGAAGTCTCACCTGGCCTGCCTTCTCCATGTTTATGAGCAGTCTGGGGCAACTTTTTGAAACCCTAAAAGAAAGAAAGGGGCAAACAAACAATTATTTAAACATTTCAGTAATTCAGGTGAAGCTTTTAACCAGAGCAATCTACATTAAGTTATCAAATATGAGTAAGCAGGCCCTCAGCATCTTCCTCAGAGACACTTTAACAAGACAAGATCACTGCTGGAATCAAGCCTGAATCTTTCATACTGCAGGTCAGTCTGACTGGCTGCTGGACTGCAGTGCACTGCCAGATTGTTTCCGCAGTAGTGTTTGTGTTCAGCAGTAGCTTTCAGGAATATGAAACTTGATCTGCAGTACCTGCCGACTAGACTGGCAAATGGCTGGACCTGCAGAGACGTCCCCATGATGATGAGAAGATCACAGCGAGGAAAGTCCTGACAGGGAGACAAAGATGGTAAAAAGTTTATTTCTGCAGAGGTATTGCATCACATTCTCTGCACACATGAATGCATGAAAACTCCCACCACATCCTCACCATCTTCATTGAGGTGAAGAACCGGACAGGTAGATTCTCTCCAAAGAAGACAATATCTGGGCGAATAACAAGGAGGGGACAATAAGATATATGGTGACACAGTTGTCTCACAGTTGTGTTTGTTCAGTAAGAAAGAGATAAAATGGTGTGCAGAAAGGTAGGCAGGTCTTTTAGGAAGGAGAATGAATAAGAAAATTACTTAAGACAAGTAAGAAAATGCTTACAGAACTAAAACAATGACTAGAAAACTAAAAATGAGACAGGGAGACAAAGATCCACTGACCTGGCTTGACCAAACTGCTGCACTTGTCACATCGAGGAATGTCATCAGAAAAGATTTTTTCTGCAAAGTACAGGGAGGGGGTTAAAGCTCAGTAATGCCAGGCTCACATATGTAAAGACTAACAAAAGCAAAAGACACCTTTCATCCAGTCCAGGTTGTACTCCTTGCGGCAGCAGAAGCTGACACAGTGGGACGTGTAGAAAGTTCCATGAGCTTCGATTAGATCGTCTCCCTCAAGGCCGGCAACGCGCTCCAGAGTGTCAATATTCTGAATAAACACAATATTTATGTAAATACAGAAACAGGAAGAGTGAATGTACAGTACGTGTTTTCTTCCTACCTGTGAGTAACAGCGTCTTAGCAGTCCTTTGTCCTTCAGCAGCTTTATGAAGTAGTGACAGACTGTCGGCTAAACCCCAATAAAAGTTGACCACAAGAGAGCAAAAACCTGTGAGGCCTTGGACTGTTTTACTGAAGTCAGAATTTATGCCTAAATATTCTGATCAATTTTTGATTTCATTAATTTTCAACAATTACTTAAAGACCACAAGGTAACAAGAAGTGTCCTGTACCTTAAACTGTCCAGGGTAAAGCTCCTTGGCCAAGGCAAAGAAAGGCTCTGGATGTTTCTGAGAACAAAGACAGAGAAAAATATCACATTCTATTAAGTGATAATAAAGACTGGATTAAGTACTGTCTCAAATCATAAAAGAGGATGGTTTAGAGTGCAGTGTTTTTGTTCATGAGTTTAGGTCATGGTCTGACACTCTAACTGGACTTTTCAATGATTTTTAAGAGCCCTGACTTAAATGTGAATCTAAAATTGGCATATTCTTCGCATCATGCTTTGCACTAGAGCAAAACAGAAATCCAAGAGGTTTGGCATCTTAGTTAAAGGGATAGGTTGGGTTATTTGAAGTGGGGTTGTATGCTGTACTTATCCATAGTCAGTCTATTACCTCAAGTGGATGGTGCCTGGCATACCCCCTGTTTGGAGAAGCAGAGGGGAGTACCAGCATGGAAGCTAAGCAATGAACTGTGAACAGGCACAGTAACAAAAGGTATTTTAAAAAAATCAATTTAAGTATATCCTATATTTATTTATATTTTCACCACTTTACTTTGCCATCAGACAGCCTTGTCTGACAGGAAACTGCTGTTATATTAGCCAATTATTGCTCTATCCAAACTTCATCTTCATCTTCTTCTGCTTATCCGGGGCCGGGTCGCGGTGGCAGCAGTCTAAGCAGGGATGCCCAGACTTCCCTCCCCCGGACACTTCCTCCAGGTCTTCAGGGAGGATCCTGATGCGCTCCTAGGTCAGCCGAGTGACATAGTCCCTCCAACATGTCCTGGGTCTTCCCTGGGGCCTCCCCCGGTGGGGCATGCCCAGAACACCTCCCCAGGGAGGCGTCCAGGAGGCATCCGATATAGATGCCCGAGCCACCTCAACTGGCTCCTCTCAACGTGGAGGAGCAGCGGCTCTACTCCGAGCTCCTCCCGGGTGACAGAGCTCCTCACCCTATCTCTAAGGGCGTGCCCCGCCACCCTGTGGAGGAAACTCATTTCAGCCACCAAAGCTCCCTGTGAATAGTGCAAAAACAGGGACGTCTACATCACCCAGATTGGTGTCACTGGGAACCCACCCTGGAGCCAGGCCCGGGGTTGGGGCTAGCAGTCGAGCGCCTGGTGGCCGGGTCTTCACCCACGGGACCCAGCCGTGCGCAGCCTGAACGAGCGACGTAGGCTCGCCTTCCCTAGGCCCATCACCCGCAGGAGGGTTCAGAAGGGGCTGATGCAGTGTGGTTTGGGTGGCGGTCATGGGCGGAGGCCCCAACGACCCAACCCCAGGACATGGAATCTGGCTATGGGGACATGGAATGTCTCTCCAAACTTCAGTGTTTTAAAAGGATAGTTAAGATTCAACAAGTCACAAGTCACACAACAATACAAACGAACTAAGAGGCGCCAGTGGACCATCAGCTCCTGTGTCTTGTGAGGCAAAATTACTGATTTTGCTAAAGGAGTTTGGCTGGTTTGGAGAGAGCAATATTTGTCTTCTCTTCCAATTGTTTCCTGTCAAAAAGGCTGTCTGACACCAATATTCTAAATATAGAATACACTTAAACTGATTTTTTTTAAAGGGCCATAAATATGTTGCTGCTGACCCTGTCCACAGCAGCTCATTGCTGAGCTTCCATGCTGGTACACCTGTCTGCTTCTCCAAAGTGAGACCATGTCGACCGCCATCTACTTTAGGTAATACACTGACTATCAATAAGGACCTCATAAACCCCACAAATAATCCGAACTATCCCTTTCAACTGTTGATTAATCAGGCTGTTAATTTAAATTCTAACAGTTCAAGACTGTCAAGGAGTTTTGCCCATGAGTCCATAGCCCATGAGAATGTTGTTATATACTGTATTGTGTATTTCTTCAAAATTTCAAACAAAGCAATCTTTCCCACACCTTAAAGTAATCTATCTGGAAGATGGCCTCTGGATACGGCAGGTTGTATTTCTGCAGGTTTGCATACAGGCCAGTTCCTGGCGAGCGGAAATCAGGGATCCCAGCCGCTGTGGGTGGAGACAGTGTTTAGGGTCGCAGATAAAAAATAAATAAACAATGATTCCTGAAAGTAGTCAGACACTTTTAAAAACTTTTTCTGTGATATTCAAAATGAGATACTCACATGTGGATATTCCTGCTCCAACCATGCAGAGGATGTTTTTGCCTGCGGGAATGCGGAGAAACTGCTGACTTAAATCAATAACAACTGCAATATTATAACAGGCTCATAGCTTGAAGTAAATCAATCTACTGTGGTCAGAAATAGTGGATGAGCTGAATGTAAGCAGGCAAAGACTCACATTTTCCACTCTTTATGTATCGCGCCACTCCATCCAGAGTCAGCTCATCCAGAACTTTCTCTGAGGAGTTGAGGCCCAGGGCGCTGGAGAAGAGGTTGCGCAGGAAGTCCACTGAGAGGAAGACAGAGGAAGACCAGGTGATACATTAAAACACAATACTATGCAAGCTAATAAAAGCAATAATAGAAGAATCAACTTAAAATAAATTAATTAATGAAATAAATTATTGACAGCAGTACATCTACAGTATTATGGCATGTGTATGTGACACATGCCAGTAATAATAATAATGTACCAGGTGTGGTATTCACTAGTTGTAAAATATTATAATTGTCTATCTATTTTTTGTGCACCACTTTCAGGTATGGCATTATTTTCACATACTCTCTGTGTCTCCTGCAGCCTCTTCCTCACTGCTGTCGTCGGACTGCTCCTAGAAAGGACACAATATCAACATTAAAACAAGCGACTCTACAAGCAGTGAACCTGTTGTGAATGGTTGCTTTCTTCATCTGAGATCTGTGTTATCAATACCTCTGTTTGATAATCACTGCTTTTTTTCCCCATTTGGATTTTATTATAGACTTTCCACAACAATTAGATGCACAAGAATTATAATACGACAATACAAAGACCTATGATTTTACTGGAATCACTTATAAATGATTTTACATTTAAATTCACAATCAACAACATTTTGTCAACATGAATGGATGGACATCTGATGCAGCCATTATAACATGCAGGGTCCCACAGGGATCATTATCCTCTTTGTTACCAGTGCTTTTTGCAGATGATACCAATTTATTTTTCTAACATAATAATTTCTTCGTACTTATGGCCAAAGCTAACTCATACTCATATTTCAAATGGTTACAACTTATTTTTCAATATTTCTCATTACTTTTTTAAATTGTATTTACATTAAAAAAAAAGTTTGTTGGCAATAAAATGTTCAAATTCATTGGCATCATCGCCACATTTCTAAGTTTGGTTTAGTGGAAGTCAAGTCAAGTCAACTCTATTTATATAGCAGTGTAGCAGTATAGCAGTATAGAAGTGTTTATTAACTCTTTATTAGAGGTCATTTTATCCTTGCCTCATATATTGCAATATCGTTTGGGGAGCTACTCATCACCCCCACTTCATAAACTTTATATTTCACAAATAAAGTTTTGAAGAATTGCCACATTCAGCAGAGGGGCTGACCACTCAGTTCCTCTCTTTTATCAGCTCAACTTTCTATACATTTTTAACATAAATAAACACCAGACTTGTATCTTTATTTACAAAATTCTGCATCAGTCTGCATTGCCTCAGATGTCTTGTAAAGTATTTTCCAGGCTGTATTGTACATACTAAAATGATAACTAGATGTAAAGAGGCTCAGCCATTAAACAGTTATATTCAAACTGCATTTGATTTCAGACTACATCACTCAAGAAAGGACCTGTCTGATGAATAAAACTATCCAAACTGTTTCATTTTGTTTACTTAATGTTTGCTCTTTTATTCTATGGTTTGTTTACTTTTGTATATCACATGATGTTTGTATCTGTAGCAATAACTCAAACGTGCTAACTCTCACGAGCTAAATTACAGCCTCCAGCTGCAAATAAACTGACGTTAGTTTTCTTACCTCTGGTTCAGGCGTAACCTCCTCCTCTTCTTCTTTTTTAGTAGGTTCTGTAAATAAAAATAAATATACAAATACCACATCAAACTCAACAAATATTTCCTAATTTAAATGGTCATGTTCGCTGCAGAGCTAGCTAGACTGGCTAGCGCGGCGGGGAGCGATCTGGTAAAAGTCAAAGTTGTAACTGAGTTTTCTAATCGGACAGTCCTCCTACCTGATGCATCAGACATTTATCCGTCTGCTGAGACCCTTTAACCACAAGGATCCGACTGACAATGAATTTAAATCCCAGATTTTACCAAGTTGAAACAGCTATCCGCTACAGATAGCACTTAGCATGGACGTCTTGTTGTTGTCCGTCAGGAATACGATCCGTAATTGCTGTGACCTAATTGTTCCCATCCCGTTGGTTCCTACCGCAGTTCTAAATCTTAAAATGTCACCTGAAACTCTATATATTCGGCAAACTCCGTGTTAATAAACGTGGGTAACATCAGAAATTAAGTTTTTTACTCAAATAATTTTTTTTGCATGCAACCTTAAAGTAGCCAATACCACCCGAAATGTGGTATGAAGTAGAAGGAGCTCATATAACAAGTTGTGTTCATATTAAATTTGGCTACCAAATCATTGTACATGGTATCTTTACATACAACGGAAGGAGTTTCTTCATCTCCATTCACTCTTGTCTCCCAGTGGTGGAGGTGGAGGTTATTGGTGTCTTCATCCGCCCACTGTGGGGTCGGACCCTGCTGCAGTACAAGGCTCGTACTGGATTATGGGCTTTAGTTTCCTCACATAAGCTTCCACAATGAAGATTAGAAATACATGCAGACACACTGTGATGTGTGGCCACCTGGTTTTTATAGTCTCTTTAAATAGCACTTCTGGATTCACAGGTAAAGGTAATAAATTTACAATAATCATGATATCAATAAATAAAATCTTTATTCAATACATTTACAATCATATTTACATTTCAGTAAAGAAAAACACTATGACATATGCTGACAAAGTGTTATTCACTTGAGACAGACATGACTGTGCAGAGATTTTTTAAACACCATAAATGTGCACACTCTTGAAAAATTAATTCTGGAGGAAAACAACACCAAGCAGACTGCAATAATATTGTCAATTTCAGATGGAAACCTCCTATCTTAACATTTTGTCTTTTGTCATAAATCAATACTCTTGGTCACCCTTTACATTTGTCTGTGGGTTTTACAAATATTTAACCATAATTTAATGATATTTAACACAGTATTCAATCATTTTAAAAACAGGATTTTGTTCAGTTCCTGAAAAATAGGTTTAGACATGCAAGGTTTATGCCTGACAGACAAATGGCAAACTGAAAGGGGTACAGTTTTGTCCCACACTTCCTGTATTTTTTGCTTTTTCACATGTAGTGCTACTGCAACAAGCAGTTTTTCATTAGCACTTCATTAATTTGCACATTATTTTCACAATTAATCATGAAATTTGCTGATAAAATGTAAAAAAAAAAAAAAAAAAAAAAAAAAAAAAAAAAAAAAGTAAAATATACTCATCACAATTTCATAGAGCCCAAAGTGACATCCCCAAATTGCTTCTTTTGTCCAAGCAACAGTCCAAAACCGTAAATGACAAAGAAAAGCAGCAAATCTTCACATTTAAGAAACTGGAACCAACAAATATTTGACATTTTTGTTTGAAAAATGACCGAAATGATTAACTGATTATCAAAGTAGATGGCAGCTGATTTTCTTTCAATCAACTAATTGATTTATCAACCAATCATTTCAGCTCTATTCACATGCTTACATCTAACTGGATGATGCCAGTGTCCAAATATGAGTCTGTCACAGTTCATCCTGGTGGAGTGTGCGAACACTTAATGTCAGTTGAAAAAATTCATTTGTTTCTAAGTTGGATTTTCTCTGTGATACACAAACTGTTTGGTCCGATACCGAAAAGAAGCTGTGTTGGCTGTATAGTTGCAAAAATCAGACTTGTTGCCTCCTCTTTTCTTCTGTTAGATGTTTCCTCTGCACGTCTGTTTGCTCCAGCAGCGCCCTCTCTGTCAGACTACTGCTCACTGAATTGACAACAGAGCTCTCTCAGAAGACTCTCTTTCTGAAATAAGTCCTTTGATTCCTCTGAGTCTCCTTCCTGTCCCTGCCCTGCCTCTGCCCCTGCATTAGCTCCTCTCTCCTCCCTCCTGCTGCAGGCTTAGGTCATAGCCTGTGGCGGTGATCTGACACTGGGGTAACATCTCCTCTAGTAGGATGATGACCAACCCAGGACTTGAAATCCCGGGGAGGGATGACACGTCCAGACGCCGCAGTCCTCTGAAACACAGAAAAAGAAGGGAACTTATATAGTGGTGTTTTGGTCATACTAACTAGGCTTTGTTTTGAGTGTTTGGATAATTACTTGAGATTCCTGAGTGCTGCCAGGCCGCCTGTAGTGATGCGTGGACAGTGAGAGATATCCAGTTCCTCTAGAGAGCTCTGCAACATATGGAGCCTGGCCAGAAACCAGTCATCCACCTCAGGACATCCTCGTAATGACAGAGTCCGCACAGATCGCTGCCCCTCTGAAGGAGGACAAAGCAGATCAGAAACACTGAATTTTGATGATAAATATAATTTAAATGAATTAATAGTACATGTTGTCTGACAGAAAGAAAATGAGGTTACAGCAGAAGTTAAAAAACAAGGTTGAATTAGAGCTCATTACCCAGGTTCTCTAGCCCTGTGTAGTTGATGAGTGTGTAGCTCATGTTTACTTCCTCTAGGGGTGAGTCTTTGTGATCCAAGAAGTCCCAATTAAACTTGCCCCTCTGGTCTGCACGGAACCACTGAGACTGGCCAACATACCTGAGGACACAACACGGATGTTCACATGAAAACTGGAACACAGAAGCACATTTGAAACATAACTATTAAGTTTTCATCTCTGCTGCATTATTACTGATACTATGCAAATATATAATGAGTTACAACGCTGTATACAAAATGTTACCTGTGTTAAAAATGTGCCAGACTGCCAGAACAAGTAATCAGCAAAAGCATCTTTGAATGTGTTCAGTGCATTTTGAACTCATTTGAAGATAAACATGCAGTCACACTCCTGTCAATCTAATTTATTATTCATTATTTTCAAGCAAACCTTCTAAAAAATTTGCTCCTTTTCTCTGTTTCATGTCATTGTAATTCAAAATCTTTGAGTTTTGGTTGCCATTCTGGGAACTACTGATGGTTACTTTTAACAATTTTCAGACATGTTATAAACCAAACACTTCATTGATTATTTGACAAAATAACCAGTAGATTGATGAGTAGTTAAAATAATCATTACTTGCAGCCTTACATGAAATAAATACTTGATCGCAGTCAACTTACATGAACTTATTTCATACAGAAAAACACATAAGCAACAGTTCAGAAAACAGTAGCTGCATCTTGTCATGCCATTTTTAAGAGTGGTAACTAAATAAGATTTGTGATCACTTAACTCCATATTTTCAAGTTCAACCTGAAGGCTGAGGCCAACAGTAACTTTTTAAAAAAGAAGGCAAATCTTCTTTCATCTTAAACACAAAGTATGTGAATTCTGCCACTAGGGGTTCACTCACACCATGATGATAACAAAAGCTATAGTGTGATGACATTGTGAAGTAGTGTGGGATCATAGGAGTTTTTGTCTTCATTTTGAAACAGCCATTAAAACTTTAAATCTGTAGTGTATCTACTTGGCAGACAACAGTGCAGTGGCAAGGTAACAAGGTACTTACCTAAATCCCCCCTTCATACTCAGGATATAATACGCTGCTGCAATGTTTGGCCCATAAAACCTCTGCGTGTAGCCATAGTAACTGTGAAAGACAGTGCGGGAAAGTCAGTGATGGACAATTATCTACTGAAACTTGACAAACTGCATCTGAAATCGACTCCTTGTTACAGTCATTATTTCAGAGCCTATAGGTATGCATTCTTATGACCAGAAACCATGACATAATTGTACTTGTTAAAGGCACAGTCAGCTTTTACTGTGAAAAAGTAAGTGTACATTTTTGGGGTGTGCTCAGTGGTAACAGTGCTGACTTTTTTTTTTGGGGGGGGGGGGGGTCGTTAATTTTAATTGGGTGCATTTATTACATACTTGACAATAGTTTAAACCTGATCCAGTCTATCACACCTGAGAACTGCTGTTTTATTTTTCATACATCCTGTTTCAACTGAACTTCACAGCCAAAATGTTTCTTACGCATTCTTCTTCTGAATTCCCTTCCTCCTCCACTGAGACCTCCAGCTCAGGAGCATTTCTATATCATAGAAACGCTGGGTGAGGAAGAGGAGGAGCCTCGTGTGCAGAGGAGGCGGAGACACTGAACTGGAGCTCCATGGTCGCCTAGCAACGAGGAAGCGAGCTGACCGCTGGCAACATCTGTGTAGAGACTGTACAGCCCAACAGAGGAGAAAAATTGAAAGTTAGGGCATGGACAGGAAACAGTGACTACTGCCCTCCATTATACTTTGTTTTTAATAAACTATTTTCATATTTGCAACATGATTGCTTCAGTTCAGTACAGTTCACTACTGTCCTCCAGGTCTTGTCAGCTAAAAATATAAGTGAATCTTGGTCTGCCCATTTCATACACTCAGAGGAATACAGACAGCCGAAGATACACTCCTGAAAAATAAAAACTCCTGAACCAAACTGTATTTATAGTTAACATATATGTATATATTGTATATGTATATACAAACCCACTCTACTAGGATAACTAATATAGCAATGAAAACTGTTTTAGATTTTTTTTATTTATTTATTAAGTTGTCTATTCATTTATAAGGTTTTAATTTGTTACAGGCTTGCTTGATCTTTCCAGGTGTGGCTAAAGTTTTTATTGCAAATGAAAAATTGTATTACTTTTATTCATTTAGACATCTGCCAGATATTAACAAGCAAGTCAAATTAGTTTGGTGAATAAGGCATTAGTGTTCAATCCTTATTTCCACACACATATTCTAATTAAGTAGTAAAAGACACTTGCTGACATATTTATTCATTTATTTGTTTTTTTTTTTTACAAAGTCCCTTAATTATTTTTGAGTCTTGGGGGATACGCTGTCTTGGGCAACCATTTAATAAAATGTAAATGGACACGTTAGATGAGAAGAATAACATAACAACATAACATTACAGATATAAATCATGATATAATAACAATAATAAATAATAGTAAATAAACAAAAATACATTAAAGTGGGGTAAAATTATACTATGTATCATAAAATATTTTCAATTCTTTAGTCTTAAGGCCTGGAGATGACTGAAGCCAGCGTTATAAACTTAGATTTGTGCTAACATTAGCTACATTCAGCATGCTGTAACAGTGAGTTATAGCCCTCCTGCTAAATGCTAACAGAAGCAAACATTATCAGCCTTCATCCGGATGTAAACACGATCTTGTGACAGGTTATAACCTGCCGTTTAATAGAAGCAGGAAAACTGTTTTAATTTAGTCGGATAAGCGTAGTACTTAGTCGAAATCTGAAGGGTAACCTACCTGAAAGGGTGCCGACATGTTTACACGCCGGTCAACGGAAAGTCGTTAGGGACAAACGTTGCGTATCCGCGTTTGCTCAAGTCTGTTGTTGTTCATCCTGTCACCGCAGGGTGGCGGTGTAAGTACGTGTCTGATGCTGAAGATGAACCTGAAATGACCCGAGATACAACAAACCAAGCTGTGCAGCAGAGTTGGCATAGTTTTGTATTTTTCATCATTTTTAATTTTTTTATTTTTGATTATGATGATGATGGTGATGCTGTAGATTTATTATTATTATTATTATTATTAGCACTAGTAGTAGTAGTCGTAGTATTACTGTATATTCTTATGTCCTTTTATAGTTAGTTTTGTAAGCACACAATATTGTTTCAGGTAGTTTTCAGGGGGGTTGCCTAGTTTTTATTCAGTTGACTAAAATGCTGTTTTTCCACACTTATTTAGATTTAGTTTTCAGTTCAGTAATTAACTTTAATAGCCTTGGAGCGTAGCTCAGCAATCTGGGCCCCGTACATAAGCAGCCTCACTGAACACCTTCCCCTTCTAATATACAGTATACCCACTTAAAACACAATGCATCTGAGGAAGTTACTGAGGTCAGCAGTAATTAAGTGTTTATAAGTCTTTATTACACCTGGGGCATGAAACAAAGCTGGAAAGTCATCTTACCCTGACCTCACTGAGGAAGGATTACTGTATTTCATGATGAAAGAAGATGATGAGAATTAACTGGAATTATGTTCCTTTGCAGAATTAAGATGAATTAGTGTCCAACAAGCTTTAACGCTGTCTGTTGCAACATGGAAATAGTATAATTATATTTTAAGAAATATAAAGACACCATCCAAATCTACTGGAAGGTTTCTCTTGTACACTGAAAAAAAAAAAAGATTATGGGAGGATGTAAATGTAACACTATTAAATCTACGATGTTTTTATCTCCACATGAAAATAAAAATGCAGTTGTGGTGTATTCAGCAGTGATGATGTGAAGATGATGAAGGAATCTCCGCTGACACCGTCTTACATATATAATAAAAGTTTATTATAAAGAAGTACAGCATCAAGACAAGCACCATGGAACGCTTGGAGAGGACCCAGCCAAATTGTCACTGACTACACTCTGAGGTAGCCCCTTTTTAAAGACTGTTGTTATGAAACTTTCATGGCAAAACCTCTGGCCCAGTTTACCTTAGTATGGTCTTTCTGACACATGACAAATATTTGAACTCCCAGTCCCAGGATATCTTATCTCACAGGGGCCCCTTAAAATAACACACATTACATGAAGGTCCAGATACCACACAGTCCTGGACTTAATCTGCATTTGTTTAAAGAAATTACAAGAAATTGTGCATTTTTTTCCTTAACAATATGCATTTATGTAATCCCAGCTAATCTTCTTTTGTACAACCACACAACAAACATTTTATTGTTGAATTTACTCTGCAAAGTGGGTGGAGTCACATGACCTCTTTCAAATGCACGGTGCCTGTTACTCACTGCGAGGTCCACCATTTTATGCCGCCACGGTTGGACATTAAATGAACTCCTTGACAGAGGACAGTGTGGACTGAACTTCAAGGAAATAAAGTTTGCAAAGTTAAGTGAGTTAGCAGTCTTTTCAGTTTTCAGATTGTTGTAGAAAATAAAAATAAAGTAAGCCAGCAGCTTTTGTGAAGATATTTTTACCAAGCAGCTTTATACTAGAGGTCTGAAGTGTAATAAATGAAAGGCTGTAGTTCTGACAGTCGGTAATTGCCAGTTTTATCTGGTAAAATGTATTTAAAAAGGATAAAGTAAAAACTTGGCGGTCAAAATGTCCAGTAATAATGCTCATGACGTGCACGACAAAAGAAATCAGGTTTTTTAGTGGTCCGGTAGGCTGCCAGCGTCGGCAAGAAATAATGACTGCCAGGCCACTGACAGGCTCTTCATGGTGCCAGGTTTTCATCCCAGTGCAGTGCTTCTGTGATTTTCACATCAAAAGAAAATTACCAAAATTATGTAAATAGTCCTCTACCATGTTTTGCTGTGTAGTCGCGCTAGTCTCTCTATCCTTTCCTTTGTGTGTTTGTTTACCCCACTTTTACAGAGAAGCTGCAGTTGAGACGAGGTGAGGCGAAATTATGAACAACTCCAGTCTGCAGTTGTAATTTCACAATCACAGTGCAGTGTGGTTGGGCGACTTGATGAATATGTCACCTATGTTGATGGGCTGAATCCATAATTGTTTATATCAGACAATTTTTGGGGCGACATTTGTTTTATTTTGCAAATGTAATGGTCTGCAGAGTGACAGTCGCTGCTCTCATCCAGCAGCTTGGTATACATCTAACTCCCATCCACAGAACTCATATCATATGATTCAGGCAGATTTGACCAAGTAAACAGAAGTTAATGCAACTTCCTGTGTTTTGGCAAAACATTGACCTTCACTGTGCCATCATGGCAACACCATTTGACAAAACATCAAGATCTTCACAATATAGCATTATAATGGTCTTAAGGCCTTTCTGACCAGATTTGACTTGGATATAGCCAACTTGCCAGGCTAATTAAATACTTACCTATTTGCATAGACTAGATCAGGCGCGCAGCACGAGGTGGAGACAAAAAGCTGCAGTCAAGTCGGACAGTTTCCAGCAGAGTTCAGAGAACATACAGGAAGAAACACCGACATCCTGTTAGATCACCTGTAGGTTACCTGAAGTTTGCAGACCACGTTCATAGCTGAAGTAATAAAGTGCGTTCTCGATCGTTGATTGAAATAGAGATCCCCTTCTGTTACATGGAACAGCTGTTCTTTTATCTGGCCTGGTAAGCACTTTGTAACTGTTCTTTTGATAAGTCACATATTTAAAAAAAAGATTTTTATGAGCCACAAGAGATCTGTTGACAGATTAAAACGTCATTGCACAGCATCAGACGAATATATCCAGCGTTAAATATTACAATTACACAGAAAATTAGTATTTTATACAACACGTGGTGTTTGTTGTCAAAACTAAGAGCCAATCAGAGTCTGTCAGCTCATCGATCAGGTGACAACCAGGCGTTTGCAGTCGGTGAAGAGCAACTGCGGCGCCTGGCTCTGAAAACTGCGGCTGCCTCGATCTCGTGAGGTTATTGTTGCCCACGTGTGCATGACGTCAGAGCAAGTCGGGCTCAAATCGGACACAAATCTAACCAGCATGCATTGTGCAGCGATCGCCGCTGATCGATTCTGCGCAGGCCTGGCTCATCTCGAACGCACCTAATAGTTCAGTTCATGCTCAAACAGAAAATCAAACACCAAAAGTTTGTGAAAGAAGAAAATAAACTGCAAAAAGAGGAAATTAACACGCCAACTTAGCAAGGGAGATTATTGATCGGCTGGTTCCGGAGATATTTGGTCTTTTCGGAGGACTGACTTGGCGTTTTTCCCACGCCAGGTTCAGATGCCATCACTTCCCTTTTACCTCCATTATAAAGGAAGTTATGTGGGCCGACTGCTCGAAAACCGGTAAGTGATTGGCTGTCGAGATCAGATGGTCAGGTGACAGGTGTGTGGGGTTCATTTATTAAAATGAATTAGTTTCCGGGGACAGTGCATATCAATACACATTACTATAAATACACCCGAACTACCCGAAAGGCTAGTTTTTATTGACCAGATGTAAAGTTGGCAACCTAAAATCAAAATGAAAATTAAGAATAAATTAAATTAATCAAAGAAATCGAGAGGGACCCATCTGCAGTCAAGATGGTGGACATATATCCAATCCATGCTGGAAGTCACAACCGGAAGTTGGTCTTCCCTAACCCTAACCCTAACGCTAACCCTAACCCTAACCCGATCTACTGTCATTGTTCTTGTAATGTTACATGTTAAATAAAGTTTAAAAAGTTTAAAGTTTTTTAATAATCCGGCATGGATTGGATATATGTCCACCATCTTGACTGCAGGAAGGTACTCTTGGAAGAAATCTGCCTGATAATCTGGGACAGTTCGCTTTGAAATGTGGACACAAATTAAAAAGGCCTTTGCGTGGTAACATGCCAAGCTCACCACCTGATGAATGTGTCACCTGTGTTGAAGGGCTGAATCCATAATTGTTTTTATTAGCCGATTTTTGCGTCGACATTTGTTTCCTCTCGCTAAAGTAATGGTCCAAAGAGTGACAGTCGCTGTTCCACGCTGCGCTCTCATCCAGACTCTTTGCACTCTTTTCACACAGTGAATTAAGAATTTAATTCGACCAAACCAGCGTTGGTGATTGTTGGAGGAATGGACAGACTAACAAACACGGTTTAGGTGAGTTTTTCGTGATTTTCCGTCGAGTTTGAATGAAGTCTGTTTTACTAGGAGTCAGCGAGCCAGTTCAGCTCGTCTTAGTTCGGTAAAACAGACAAACTTGAATCCAGAAGGTTTGCGGTTGTATCTTTCTGTTTTAAAAGGAAATGTGTGTGAGTATATGTTTAATTTTTTGTCACTTTGTGAGTTCATTTTGTTTATTGGGCATAGTGAACGTACATAGCGTACAGAATATGGTGAATTCTCCCAGCTGAGACTCGAGAGCACACGGGGCGAATCTCAAGATTAGTCAAACTTCAACTCAGCTGCTGGCTGAGGCGGCCCCGTCTGCCTGCTGCAGGTTGTGAGTTACTGCAGCACAGTGAGGACAGGATGAAGGACTGATGTCTGTGTTCTTTATTCTTCATTAACTTCACTGAGTATTATAATGACAGGTCGACTGATTGTTTTACATCTTAGATGTGCATCCAGTGCGATATTATCAAGTGTATATAGTGACTTTACTGTTAAAAACTTTGTTGCTGCTCCACTAATTTTGCTTAATAAATATTGAGTGAGGATGCGCTATAATTATGTGAAATGCATTGTTTTTAGTCAAATAACATCAAATTTTATTTGGAGAGGAACCCCAAACCCCACTGCACTAAAGTCTGTCTTGTTTAACTTTTTGGTGGAACAAAGAGTTTCAAGGTCCACCTACCATAGTCTCATAAAACCCTGTGGGAAACACTGCATGAGGTCATACTGGTTAGACGTATGCACAAACACGAGGTTAGTTAATGTAAAGAAAGTGGGGAAAAAGAATTCTTAAGTTAATGTTTTTGTTTTCTTGCATTGGTGTGCTACTAGCTATGACATTGTATCCTTACCAGGTGAATTCTTCAAGTCTATTTTGAAAAGTACACTGGATGAAGGTACAGACACTTATGGGGAATCAGGAAAATAGGGCAAAAGTTGAATTCTTTCAGTTCGCTAATGGGCCAAACAAAAAGTTGGTATGATTTTGAGTGGCAAGGCTTCAGTTGTCCTGTTTTGTTTTTTGAAGAAATGAGCAGTATGTTCACCTGATGAAGCTGTAAGGGGAAAAAGCTATGCCTATGTTGATTATCTGTGGCTTATGCTGAAACTAAGTGCCTAACTAAACTAAGCACAATCCATATGTTTGACTAAACTGATGCATCCGGTGCGGAGCCCCTTATGAAATGCAGGACCACTTAAACTATGTGTTCACTGTAGTTTTGGAGTTAATTTTTCTACCTCTTGATCTTTTTCTCTTGCCCTGTGTCTCTAATTATTTTCTTCCTGTATCTTGTGACGTTTGTCCATCTCTCTCTCTCCAGATTGAGGAGGAATTCTGGTGGATCATACTGAAGCCACTTCAATCCACATTCCTGGGGAAGCTGGACCAACACACGCCAAAGCTGTTGAGCCTGTACAGGAAGAAGGGAGGCGCTGTTGGGCAGAAACTCGATGAAACCCTTGACATGTTAAATGAGGCACGTACAATGTAGCAGTTAGTCTTTTGTAGTAGCATTCTGATGTCTGTACTTAACATAATCTCATGTCTCATATTTTTGTAGGACAACAGCACTGAGCAACAGCATTGAGTCCCAAAGAGAAACTGTGACCAGAGGCATCATTCTCTACCGAGCTGGAGGAGTTCATCAAGGTCTGCAAGGTAAAAAAATATATATACCTGTGCTGATTATATTCGAAACCCTGCCTGTATGAGACAACGTTGTGCAGTCTAGGATTGTTGATGGCTTAGTGGAACCATTTATATGTGTTTCTACTGAAGTACTCATCAGATCTTCAGGTTCTAAACTAGAGATAAACAATTATAATTTTTGTCATATTAATATATACAATCCAGTAAGCACCATTTTAAAATGTATGTATTCACTTTACAAGACAGGATTTATTATAAACATTTTAGATGTGAAAGATTTTCCTCAATGTTGGAGAAACCAGAGGTGAAGGATTTCTCACCCATCAACACTGTTTATGCTTTCACATAATGCTTTTGTGTAACCCTGATGTTGGGACCAGTTAATGCTTGGATTGGTATTAAAAAGGTCTTAAAAAGTCAAAGCTAAATTCAGTTTGCTGATTCCTGCAGATACCCTGTTTCACTCCCTTTGGTGTATTTCACAGATTTTTGACGATAATGATGCTGCTGCTGTTGAAGAGGCCCGTACTACACTTGTCCTCAACACCTTTGTGGTCAGCAAAGCCAAGGATGAAGGTCTCGACAAGGAAACAGGAACGGCCATCGAGGGAGCAGAGGTCCTTTTACATTTTAACAAATATTAATACCTGATGTTTGACTGGTGAGTGTTGTTCAGAGTGTTGCCCTGTTGACAGGTGGAGTCAAGGGATGGCTGAGTCCGTTTATCTGTACTGTAATTTCTTGGCTCCACAGCGGATTGTCAGGATTTTTTGTGAGCACAGACAATAAACCCTGTCAATTTTGGTGATTTTATGACTTTTCCTTTAGCACCACCACGAAACACAATTTTGTCTTGTTCACAATAGCTCAAAATCTGTGAGGCAGATATTGAACCCTGTTAATTTTTATTATTTGATGACCAAAATGTCAGCTTTATACAAAAGGTATCATAAAATGTCATAACTTGATTGCTATTATATTTTACTGAAAAATATTGTGCATGATCTACTTAAAAAAAAAATTAAGGCAACTTTTTGCATCAAATTATTATGTAGATCAAGCAAGTCTTAATTTTTTGTATATAAAAAAATACATTTTCCAAGTAAAGTCAGCTTAATTTTTGTTTACTTAATTTTGCAAGTAAATTTAAGTTGAGTTTACCTGCAAAATTAAGTTGACTTTACTTGGAAAATGTATTTATTGCATACAAAAAATCAAGTAGTTCATACAATGACTAGTCTTGCTTGATCTACATAATAATTTGATGCAAAAAGTTGCCTTGATTTTTTTTAAGTAGATCAAGCAGAATATTTCTATCAGTGTATTACAGCTGAAAACACTGGATTACACCCTATTAATTTTAGAATATAGTATGTCAGAGGTTAGGAATGCTTTTTACGGAGACATATCAAAAGATGTCATGCACTAACTGAATCAGTCTCCTCAAGATGGCAGCCTACAGCCTCAGTCTGCTGCTCATGTATGTTACATGTATATCTTCAGACCAATATTGCTTCTTTATTCAATTTTCCTCCATGCATGCTGTGGATTTTCACTTTAATACCACAGGGAGACAGCTTGAAACACCACTCGTCTGACAGATGTGTCACTGAAAAACATGCATACCAACACCACACCCACTCTGCTTCTATCACTCGTATACACACACACATACATTCACACACACACACAAGCACACACGAATAGACCTCTCCTGGCTCCAGTGCTCACTCACAGTGAGTATGATGTGACAGACGGCTCACACCTGCTGGTACAAACAATTAGCAAATGAGATCACGGTTTGTGCTTTTCCCATGTGTTTGTAGAGGAATGGTGTAGATAGAGGTGGTAAAAATGGTGTGGTGATAATGGAAAACCAAACAACCAAGGGGCGAAACCAAGGAGCCGATTGTTAAATTTAAGAAAAAGGAAGACACACACCACTGTATACATCAGAGGAGCTGAGGTTGAGCAGGTGAACAGTTTTAGGTTCTGCAGCTTCACAACAAACCTGTCACGAGATCCCACCTGTCCACCCTGGTAAAGAAGGCTCAAAAATGGCTGTATTTCTTAAGGAAACTTATAATGGTAAAATTTCTGTGCCCAGTCCTTGTTAACTTTTATAGAGGAGCAATAGAAAGCATCCTGAATGGAAATCTTTATTTATTCAGAAGAGTTTCACTGAGAGCACTGCTTTCTTTTTTCTGATACGCAATTTGACACAGTTGAACAGTCACACCTGGAAGCTGCCCAGTACAACCACGGTCTAATCTGCTGGCCACTGAGCAGCTCCCCTGTGTCACAAACTGGTATGGGATGTGCATTAGACCATATTCCAGACAAAATGGCTCATTGAATGAGGACAGTATGGCAAAAAAGTTGAAGCAGAGTCAGCTTTTTTTGGGGGGGGGGGAGACGCAACCGGACGTATCTGCTGCTGTACCACCAGACTGAAGAGCAGCTTCTGCCCTCAGGCTGTAAGACAGTTTTATTCATCCTTTGCAATCCACCACATGAAATAGTTATTTTTATTTCTATGACTTATTATTTGTTCTACTAATCTACTGTATATAATTTTAATCATTTTAACCCCATGTTATGATAAATAAATCCACCTTGTATGAATGTGTAAGGCAAAAGAGACCAACGTAAACAAAAATACTAATATTTTATTGTAAAACCATGAAGATTTGTATTTGAACTATAAGAAGTCAGGAAAACAGTTAACATTTCATTAGTTCATTATTAGTTGGAGAGAAAGACAGAGGAAAAAGCAGTGACAGAGTCAAAGTCTAGATGGAGCCTGTGCAAATCACATTACTGAAGAGTTGGTTGAATGAATAGATGGACCAGTGAAGTAGAGAATGACTGACTGGCACAGGGAATGAATGAATCGATTGGGGAATGGATGGTGAAATAGATGGATTGCTTACTGGACCTGAATTTTAATGCCTCAACAGAACAGACAGATAGACAGTGTTTGTGTTATCCTCATGATGCAAGTGCCTACTGTGTGTGTGTGTTTGTGTGTGGGTGTTCATGTGTGTCTTGACTCCTACCTATTGAGATTGATGATCATCGATTCTGATCTGTTTGAGCTTTCAAAATTAAATATTCTGCATGCAGCTGTGGTTGGAAACCGCTCAAAACAAATCAATCTCTATCAGGCTGAGATGGCAGTTTATTTTTTTATATCAACCCCCAAGAATATTCATGTATTCAGATCAAAAGCTTCTCTCTTTGAACTTCACCTAACAGTGTTTCTGATGGGACTGTTGTTTCGTATCGGTGATATGTGGTCTGATGCTCTGTATTCATACCCCCATATGTTTCATGAATTTTTGATTGTGCCTTAATGGACTTTTGAAAAGCAAACCATATAATAGCTTAAAGTTTGAGGTCAACAAAGCAAAGTCTACAAACACATAGATGGCTATTCTGTCCCATAAAGACAAAGTACAGTCTCTTAAATGTTGGCGGGGAGAAAAAAGCTTTAATGTAGTAGTTTTACTATCATAAATGTCACTATCAATATTGTTCAAAAGCCAAGAATAGTGGGATTATATCAAATATGACTTTCCTATTCTTTCCTAAATAAAGAAAAATAATATATATGCTGTATGCAAACCCTGGTCCCTTGTCAAAAGCGCTGAGAGGGTTAAATACTTTTTTGAAGGGTTATAGGAAGGTTACGGGTGACATCCACGCCGAAAAAGCTGCAAAAGCAGCAATCCGGTTTCTCATGCTCGACAATTAGTACTCTGTCAACACAGCAAAACCAAAGTACAGGAGGATCGTGATGTGTTTACACAAATGGCTGTGAATTTTGTGCTCCAGTGATTTTTTTTTCTTTGTGGTAGGAATCAGTGTTTTTTCCTCGGACAAAAGCCTTTCAGGTGGTGATAGTGGAAATGAAACAATTAGCTGATTGATCTGTTCAGTTCAGATTTTTACTGTCTCACAAGAGGAAAGTCTTTTTGAAGCAAGGCTGCATGAAAACATAAATAAAATATTAATAAAATAAAAACACAGTAAGAATTGAAGATATTAAAAGGTAGTGGAAGAACTATTCTAATGACTGATTAATTGTTTGAGTCATTTTCAAAGAAAAACTGCCAAATATAGCCTAGTTCCAATTTCCTAATTGTGAGAATTTGCTTAATTTGTATTTCTTATGTGATGATACCGTTAGGTTTTGAAAAAAAACAAGTCATTTGAAAACATCATTTTAGATTTTTGGTTTTAAGTCACGGTCAAATGTACAACTTCTCTTTGGTGAATTTTGACCAGCAAAATGTATTGCTTAACATCCATGCCAACATAAAGCAGACATGGAAGTATGTGGGCAGTGACGATTACATCGTTGAAATTGACTTATCTATTTTCATATATAAAGGTTGCATAAATGAGCCTTTGAAAGAGAAGCTGATGTTTTTGCTTGTATTCAGACAAATATGCATGAAATTGGTTCTGAGTATAATCATCCATACCATGACAGCATCATGTGACCAAATTATTAATTGAGAAATAATCTGCAGATTAATGGACAAGTAAAATAAATGTTAGTTAAAGGGTAATACTTTTAAGCCCTCTGTGATTATCTACTGTCACTTTATGCTACTGTGCCCCCTTAAATCCACCTTAAATTTCAGTCCTAATATTAAAATAAATCATTATTCTCTCAACTTGCCAGTGTCAGTGAATGTCAGTGACTACCTGGTAGAGACAGACTGGGAGCATTAGACCACACTGAGCTTCAATAATTACATGCAGATAATTTTAGGCCGCTCTTGTCAGATGCTCATCACTATTTTATTTCTCGTAAGCGGGAAAAGGCAGAACAGCTTCCGCAGTCTTGTTAGCAGATGAAGTCTGAGGTTTCCTAATAGCTGCTCCCCTGTGGCTCCCCACGTTTTACTGTGAGTTGCAGGAAGTGACGGCCCGGTGGGAGAGCCATTAGCCACTCGTTGTCTCTCTCGTTCTTTCTCTTTGCTCCCACCTCTTGCCTCTGTTTCTGCAGAGACACGTACACACATGCACAAACCACAGCGGCATTCTTGAGACCGTTAGCGGCTGTCAGGGTTGTTTTGTTTCGACCAGGTCCCATAAGGCCAGCTGAGTCTGTAAATCTCCACAGTCTTGGCAGGAAAGCCATTAGTGGGCGGTCAGTCTAGTCCAGTTGCTTAATGCTCATATTAAGGGACAGTCACTGAAGGGGCGACTGGAGGGCACAAAGGGCATAATGAGCAAACCAGCAAATGACCGAATCAATGCTTAAAATTCAGACATATGTACAGTTGATGTTTAGATTTTGTCTTCTCTATATTTGTGCAAACCACTTCAAAATTAATTAGCTCAAAATTGTGATATCAAATACATGATTTCACAAGATTAACAGGTACAGACTCATCATGGATGAACCAATTTTCCTTTGCTGACGCTTAAATTACTCACAATATCGTCTCATTGTATTACAAGCACACACACACACATAGACACATGTCTTCTGTAATTAATGTGCATACCAATGCTGGACTATTAATGTGATGTGTGTTCTCTTATCCTTTGTACATTCACTCATTATTCAGACACCTTTGCATACCGTGCTTGTGTGTGGGCATGTGGGTCCACACAAGAGCACATAATCATCATCTTGTTATCTTTCTTTTCCACACATCTGTACTAATTTCCATTGACAGAATTAATTACCATGGTGACGAACAGCACGCCGACCCAGCCCATCGTTATACACAGTGCGCAATTATACAGCGCCATTATCTTGTAGGGAGATGTCACTCAGAATAGCACGTCAGCCAAAAATAGCATAAGCTGGCAGAGCATGTCACACGATGGAGGCTGTATTGACTGAAAATGCTGCAACACCTAAAATCCTTGTGATTCACACAGATGTGACGTTGAACACACATAACTTATTGCATGACTTTGTGAATACTTGAATACATGATACTGATTGATCAGCTACAACATTCTAAGATCTGGTATTCTGAATAACAGACTGTTGTTATGGGTGCAGTTTTTATTATATACTTATTGGAGCAATAAAATAATTGTTAAATTAATGTTTTGTGTCAAATTATAGGTTTTGTAAAGTAAGTTGCCATTTAATAAGCGGGATTATGTACAGTGAGCAGGTCATTATTGTGAATTAAATCCCCTCAGGGGGATTCAAGACACCTCCACAACCCTCTCAGGGTTATTTTCTTGGTAATTGTTGTATAATAACAATATTGCACTAGAGGGTGTGCTTTACTGTCATTATTGACACGACAGTGATGTGGACAGGATCATGAATCACTGAAGTGTCAATAATGACGCAAAAGCACACCCTCGAGTGATATATGGTGATAAGACAACAGTTATCAACAAAATAAAAGATATAATCAAAATGTATTCATATTGTGGGGCAATTTTCTCTCAGAATGAAAACATTTTGCCAGTGTTATCTCCATTTCCTTGGAAACTAATAACTAGAAAAAAATATTCACATCGGTAGAACTCCTGTGTAACGAAACCTAGTTTACTACTCCAGCAAACAGGCCGATCCTTGGTAACGACGTAGCAACAAATATGATTTCTAATCCCTGTTGCGTCAGCCAGCTAACTTGAGATAATGCTAATGCTTTGTAGAGATTGTTGGATTATATTATACACTGAAACTTTTCAAATTTCTGCTGCTTGCATCTGGCAATTGTGGAAGTATGGCAGTAGGTGACAATCATTGATCTTTGGGAAACGTCTGAAGTCATGCCTGAGATAACTTCAGTGTTGTACAGTAAACTCACTGGTAGCAATGAAAGGCATTTATCAGCTAGATTATATGGGGGCAGAGACACTTCAGAGAGAGTTTGGCTGCTCACAGAGGTTATTTAATCATAGTTTGAATAGAAGCAGATATTGCCTGTTTGACACACAGCCCAGAGTCCATTATCAGCTTAATGAAGCCACAGCGGAGTAAAAAGACGGGGCTGTGATTGATGACACCATGAACCAACAGCCAGAATATGAACATGTTATTAGTTATTCATGATTTGCAGCTCGATCCCCGAGTCATTTTGAGTCTTCTGTCTCCTTCTTCCCTCTCGCTCTCTTTTTCTTTTCTGACATGTATTTATATGTGTGTGTGCATTTGAGCAGTGCTTATTACACACTGCAGGCTCAACTCAATATTCTGCTGACAAAGACAGAGGGAGGGAGAGATTAGGGAAGGACGTGAGCGGAAATGATAACGCATGAGCTGAATTTATACATAAAAAAAACCTGACTTGCACATGCTGGTATGGAAAAAAGGTTTTGGAGTACAGAAGTGGGAGAGGAAAAGATGGCTTTGGGTGTGAGGTGCAAGAAGAACAAAGGAAGAGAGGAATTCATGTCTGATAACAGTGAATAAATGTACCACACTATTTCAAATACTCTATATCCAGGCTTTTATTTTCTTAATTAAGTGAAATGATTCCTCAAAACAAACAGAACACAAAAGTATAACCATTGTAGATGCAGCGAGTCATTCAAAAGTCACACAACAGAGAGGCAGAGGCAAGGCAAGCAGACGTTTTGAGGTTAGCATCAGTTTACAACTTACATCTGATGTATCATAGCTCATGTAGCTGCTGTGCAGAAAGAAGCCTTTTATTTCCTCTGCATTATTCATCTGCTGCTATGTAGCTGACACTTTGAAAACTGTCTCCAGCCTAATGGGAATACTCATACAGTATGTACAGTCGCTGTCTTCCACAGAGAGACGAGGGAGAGAGAGATTTAGAAAGCTCTTTTTACACGATAACTGGAGTGCAGGATTTATGTATAGCGATTGATTCATATTATTTCAGCGAATCTAATACACAAGTTACAGGACGTTTCATGAGTTGAGGTATGTGTTTGTGTGCATATCAGCATGTTCAAAGGATTTAGAGCAGATAGCATTAACTTTTTTTCCTGGTGTGAAGTCTCAGAGGAAAATCCAAACCTAACCTCGTTCTGGTTTTTAATGGTCCACATCCGTACTGGAGCTGCTTGCTCAGGGTCTCACACACTCACGGGAGAGCACTGAACTCCAAACAGAATTTGAGGTGTTTGCATCTGATTATGAATGTGCATGAGTCTGATTTGTGTCTGGACAGTATGTAAGCAATAATATATTGTGAGCAGGTCATTATTGCAAATGATACAACAAATATTATATGTACATAAGGAAAAGATTAGGACTCTTTCATTCACTTCCTTCCATCCCCCTCCCTCCTCCCCTTTTTTCTTTTCTGTTCCTTCTCTCCTTTTTCCCTTTTTTATTATATATATTTTTCTTTCTTTTTTCCAATATAAATTATTTTATTTCTCTTTTCCATCTTTTTTTTTTCCATTTCACGAACATGTTGGTCACTTCGCTGTGTAAAATATAAGCATTTTAAATTGTACAATCCTTACAGTGTGCCTTGGATTGTTTTTGAAGGAGACTTGCATTTTTGTTTTTTTAATTGAGACTGTTTTACCCATGCAATAAACCCCTTACTAGAAGAATATGCAAAAAGTAGTACCCGACCAAGCAATCTGATTGGTAAACAAGACTTTTAGAACATGCTCAAATCAGCGTGACAGCACACTGTGCTCATCACCAAAAATATTACTCCACCCAGAGGGGTGATGTTTTTATACATGAAAATAAATCACAAACGACAGTGGGCCTGTATAGACTCCTGCAGTAAGTCTTCTTGGAGCTGTTAAAGTAACATTTAGACAGTAAACTTTCTTGAATAAATAAACTATAATTTATGATGCTGTTAGATTGCTGCTACATCACCCCATAATGAGAATGCCTTGGGCTACTGCGCATCCTGGGTTTGCCTAACTGTATAAACTTAATCAAGAAACGATAAAAGGGATGATAAGATGCTCCAGTTTAAGATTAAATGAAACTTTTCAGTTTTTTAACCATGACAAAGGCCAACATGAGGTTTCCAACAGAGTAGGTAAGCCTTGTTTTTAGCCATGAGAGGCCCTTGAGCAGATAAATGTGCGCAAAAAATATTAGTCTGATGGGTCCAGTGATATGCGAGATTAGCTGCATACGGGAGCACAGTATGCAGTGTCATGGATGTAAAATATTGATAACTGCATTCAAGCTGTTGTAGGGATTCTGAGCTATTACATAATCTACCAATCATTCGGTCCCCTCCTGTAACCCCCCCAAATCAGCACCCTTTGCTCTTTCAGGTGATAAGCTGATTAGTGAGACGACATCCTCCTGTCACAGACAGACTCACAGCAGGAGGTCTGATGAAGCCGAGTCAAACCCCTGTCTGCACTACTGATTGATTCTGCTGCCAACCACACACAAGTCTGAGTATTCAGCTGAAGATTATCCTACTATGGGTTTCCCAAATTCATTTTACAGTTGAGATGAAATTCATTCTTGGAGATGACCAGAATAAAGCAGTTGTTTTTCAGTGAGCATGTGCATGTGTTTTTATAGATTAAACTGGCAGTGACCCCAAATCCCAGCCCTGATTTTCACCAAACACTTGTTGCATGTAATAACATGATATATTCATTGAAAATATAAAATAATAATGAAAGATATGTACATTTTCTGCACATGACATGGCATATGTCATCAACCCCATGCATTCAATCATTTGAGGCAAATAAACCCTAATTTGATGCAGATATGACTGTGTGCATTATTTTGTACCCAGCTACATGACAAACTCTGCCTATCATCATTCAACCATAGCTCAATAACTATTCATTTCAATTTGTGTGTTAGTCTGGCAGCCGCCATCTGGAGCTGTCAGATGGCGAGAAAGCCTGAGCCATAACTGCTTCTGATGTTTCTCATCACTGCCGTCCATCTCTCACGCTGTGACTATAGCATCATCTCCCTTGAAAATTCCCAAAACAGACTGTAAAAAGCAGTGAGCTCTTTTCTCACCGACTGGAAGTGACGTCAATAAAAGCCCTCTGAGACAAACTTGTGATTTTGGGCCTTATAAATAACACTGATGTGACTTGTCAGTACACTTCTGCTTCTCCACACTCTCAGAGCCTTTTCACAGTGTCACAGCAGGGTAAACACAGCTGCAGCTATACTATGAAGAAAGGCTAAGTATGAGCCAATTAGACAAAAATGACAATAATACTGACTATTGTCAATTTTGGTCAATCATTTACTGGTCAAAATCAAAATTAAGTTTCTTGGCTGCAGCTGTGTTTTCTATGTTAAGACAGCTCTGTGAAGAGGAGCACTACAGCATAATTATTAATAGATTAACAGTTAATTATTTATTTTTCTTAACTTTTTATACTGTAGCCTCCTTAAATCTGGGTTAATTTGTTGATGGTTTAACATCAACACTAATCAGTGTCTCGCTGTATTCAACCTTACTATGCTGTCAGCCTGTAGAGTTGTAATTCCCAGTCAGAGATATCAAGAATCTCCCACTTGGGGAAAGGAATTACAGAAGTTGTCTGACTCACCGGATATATACTGTGGGTACAAGCCTGGCACTGGCCACCTATTTCAGGCACCATCTGCAATCGGGTCTACATGTTACAGTTTTCAAAGTCTCTGTCACTACAGGACAACAACAACCTCGGTGCGAGCAACATACATGCTGAAGATAACAATTTACCACTTGGCTCGCTAACTGTACAAATGTAAACAAGCTTTTTCTTTTGCAGGGATTTAGCTATTTTAATGCCCTGGCTCACCTCCTTTTTTTCGCTATAGCAGAATGATAATCTGCAGCAAGGGTGACCTGGTGTCCCGCTTTTTGTGGGGCTGCACAGCATTTTTATTCCTTGTCCCATGTCCCATCCAGATATTGAGACCATGTCCCCATGTTGATTGGCTTTAGGGCCAACACTTTTCTAAAATCAGGCTTTTACCACACTGTGCAGCACTCCTAACTCGTATGTAACTCTATGTACTTTGTGTTTGCACTTTGCAAGTTAGATAGACTATCAGAATTTAGACTACCTCTCAGCACCGGTAACGTGTTGCGCATTATTTCATACAAACACATTCTTTCCTACATTTGGTTTGTTGGGGTCTTGTCACCCTCCATCTTCACAGTACTGTGGAGGTCTGGCCATGCAACACTACTACAGAAGTGCTAAATAACCTGTGGAAACGTGAAAAAAATAAAATCCCATATTAACAGTCATACGATTAATTTAGAAATCTGCCATATACTGTTTGTTTGAATCTAAATTTATTCTTTAGCTACTTGAGAGCAACGAAACAAGCTGTAAACACAACACTGACCATATCATGATCTTATACATCCAGCAGACACAGAGTAACAGTAGCATTTATTCAAGCTGTGTTTCTGGCCAGCTGATGAATGTAATAATCACTCTCCTTTTAGCTCTCTTTTGGTTTCCACCAACTCCTGAGGGATCTGGCTCATTAGCTGCTAAATGCTCCACTGTGTTCACCAGCTAGTTGCTAACTTTGTCCATCTGCTGTTCAGTATTCAACAGTATAGTGTGTTGAGGTGAATGAGAGTGGTGATCGTGAACCAAACACTAAATGTGTGGAGCATAAACCCTAATCAATGGCTGGAAAGATGCTCAAATGTTGCATATGGCTGAGGGCAACTACAAAAATTTGGTGATAAATCTATGTGGGTTCGTCACTACAAGTGAGCTCTTTCACATTACATGACGAAATTTCATCCATTGTTAATATAAAGTTATTGATTAGAGCAGCTTTAAATAAAACCTTTGTGTCTCCAGAAATCTGATAAATTGCCTCAAGTGATGTCACTTGAGTCAGCCTCAGTTGCCTCAGTGTGACTTGCAGCAGAGAGTAAGAGTATGTGAATGTGGACAGAAATGTCAACATGACATAAAAACTTTTTTGATCATGAATCATGATGTTACCATCTCCTATGAAATGTTTGTCACTGTGTTGCATTATTATAAACTCTGAGGAACTGCTGAGACGCTGCCTCTTCCTCTTGACCTCCTCAGTGTATGTTGATGTTCAAGTTTGCTGTCTGCTGTAGTATAAATCCTTCTCAAAATATTGTATATTGTTGTTAAGAACAAAGTTATCCTGGCTCCCTTAATACAAAAAAAATATTTCACCCCATTTAGTCATTAAATAGACTGACCTGAACAAACACAAGGATCTTCCCCCTAAAGTTCAATATTTTATTAAAGAAATAAAATGGGTAAACAGGTAAATAAAAACCTTTCCCCAAAATATTGATGGTTCTGTGTAAAGAAGAGAAAAGAAAGAAATGAGCTTACGAGACCTCTGTACCTTGCTCCTCATCTCTGTTGCATGCTAGCGGCTCTTAAATTGTTAGTATAACACACCTGAATCTCCAACCAAACTGTTGGTGCATTGTGGGTATTGTAGGAGCCAGATTTTGATAAGGATGAAGAAATGCATGAAATTAAAAAAAATCTCTGTTTGTGTTGCATCGATTTTGATACTCTAAACTGTCCATTGTGAGTGCAATGCTAAATTGATGGAGTACTCTTTTAACAAGTCACTGAAAATATGAAACATGATTTTAAAAAAACAGCAACAACAGCAACAAAAGATAATTTAGGCTAGAGCTCCATTTAGCTGGTGTGACTACAAGGCTAGCCTGTCTACTGATGCTGTGTGAATGACAAATTATCTCCCAAAATCCGGTTCACTATAAGATGATTTTATATCTTCTGAACTTGGAAGTGATTTGAGACACGCCATTGACTATATATGGAAACACAGCTGTTAGTTCTGCCCTGGGGGTAGAGTGACCAACTGTTGAGGCTTAAAATAAGTAGTCTTAAACTCATTTTCAATCATTCACAGCAAAGCTAAGACGGCCTAACTCCATTGACCAGTGTAACATGCTGTATCTCTGTGAAGGGGTGAATCCAGTCACAGCCAGAGGAGGTCTTGTTTGATCCTCTGCGTGAAGGCTCTGAAATCAGTGAAAACACCACTTTAAGAAAATCCAGTAAGCTTCAACACTGTAGGTGATTTACAATTCATATCAGGTAATTAATAAGCCTATTTGAGTGTGTTATGAAGCAAAAGAAGCTGCTGTGTGTCTGTTTGTTGATGCAGAGAGACAAACGTGAGGAGGGAGGGAAAGTATTAGCCAAGAGGAGAGCAATTTGTTATTTTTACTCTTCAAGAAGTGTTACATGTCATTTTATGATTCACTGATTCTTCATGTGACTGCTGGCTGAACTCCACACAAAACATAATACATCACATTAATGTTTTTAGATCATACAGTGTATCTCAAACACTGTGACATAAAAACAACTCAGCATCACAACATTTGTCCTAATGATGGTTGAAAGATTTGATTTGAAAACAAAGTTAATCTTCATCTATGACACACACGCTCTGTCTTCTGTTCCATTTCCCAGCACGGTTATCTATCCGTCTGTCTTTGTCCTTCATTCGCAGTTTTATCATTGTCCTCTCCTCCTCTTCCTATTCTCATTTATTCCCTCTGACATGCCCATAATGTCTCTTCAATTTCCTCTTTCACCCTTCACCCGACCGTGCACCCATCCATCCCCACAACTCAACCTTACTCATCTGCTTCACCCTCCTCTTCATCCCTCTCGCTGCCTCTCATATCACTGGAGTGCAAGTTCATCAGAAATTCAGTTTTATTTTGAGTAATAGTGCAAAAATTGTCCTTGCAAATTCAAAATCACTTCTCTTTCTCTCTTTTTCCCCTCTCTACGGCTCTCTTCATCCCACCCCTCGCATGCTCCATCCATGCGTGCCATCAGAGCCTATTTTATCATGTTGAAGCACCGAGGTTGAAGGCTAATTAATGAGGCTCATACTTAATACGTGCTCAGCCACAATCATACGAGTCTGACAACAGAGGAAGAGGAAGCACATATTGCAGCCATCAGCCTTTCTACTCATCTTTCTCATCTTCCTCTACTGTACTTCATGATCCTCTCTGTCACCTCCATCTGTCCTTCTTCTTCTCTCAGTCTTTAGAGGTTGCATCATTTGTGTTCTCTGGACTCCTCTCAGCTGAATTCAACCACCTTTTTAAGATCACTTAGGGCTAACAAAAGTTTTATTTGTTGCATGTTATTTGAGAATGTGTTTTCTAAGGTAAAATACGTTTCCTTTTTTAATTTTAATTTATTATTTATTTTTTTTTTTTTTTTGCTGAGCTTTCATCAAAATATCATTTACCCAACTCTCATCTCTTGCAGGTTCGCTCAAAATTCGCTCCCCCAATCAAACCTTGATTAATGTCCCCCTGACAGAGGAATGACATTTCAATTGACCCTTGAACCCCACCCTCCTTACTCACTTATGCCATTTACAGTGATAATGGTGGCAGATTTGTCATCAAAATTGGGAGTAATTGCTGATACACAAGGTCTTTGATTCCACAGAGAAGTAAATAAAAGAAATAAAGAAAAGTATAAAGCTTCTCATTTATAGCTGACAACTGTGGATTTTGTTGGTAAAAATTATGACTCTCACCAGCATATTTCATAAGTGTAGCTAGCTAATGTAAGCTAATGCTAATGCTGAAACTCCTTTAGTCAGCTGAGAAGTCCATCTCCAGTTGACTCTTAAGTGTCTCCATAAGACACATTTTAAAATGAGAACCCAGTTAAAGCGTGTGAAATATGTAAAGTTACTTAACGTCCACGTACGTAATGTATATAATGTTAATGCTAAAAGACTGAGGCAAAAGCTAGCTTACATTTTTACACAAACCAGCTGGACAGCAATCAAGCCTGGGATAGAGCTGGGACATGAGACCTAAAACAGCGATCCAGAGAGATCCGGCATTGCTGGCCCTCTTTGATTAAATGCCAGCCAAATGAGCTATGAGTTTGACCAATTCAGAGGTATCTAACACAAGTTTGGATGGAAGTAACATTACTGCAGCTGCTCACATTTGCATCTTACGTCAGAGCAGGTAAAGACAAAGTTTAATCAATTCCTCACACATATGCTCTTGTGTTTTACATATTTAAAGACTACAAAAAGATGCCGCCCTTCAGACTCATGAAACATAGAGTATCGCTTGTCTTAGAGCCCCAAGCACACTACTTCAACATGGAGAGCAGAAAAACAATTGAAAGGTCTGTTGTGCTTACGGTTGCTAATCTGATTTGACAGTTGCAATTTGCAGGAGGTGCTTTACGAAGGGTCATTACCTGCGGGTTCATGGACTCCACCAGTTCAAGTCTCCCTATACAAATCAGAAAACCCTGAGAACAGAATTATCTGATTAACAGTGGAACTGCATGCCAGGTCTGGTCCATTATCCCCCAATATGTGCCCATAATGGGCTAATTTAATGCAAAATTCTACATAGAATCCATTTCATTTATGTCAGACTGGCCAAGATATATCCTAATGTCAGTAATGACTGTAGTCAGTGCAATCAATCACATTTGACTTGTCCCAAGTTAATAAATTAATATATTTCTGGTCAAATGTATTTGAAACTATGATTTGGGCTTGTGGTCATTACCCCTACTGCTTTATCTGCCATCTTTGGCCCTCCACCTGATACTGGGCCCACTGTTGCCACATGGTGAACACCAGCTTTCACAACTGGACCCTGTACAAGTTCTATATAATATTAAACTCAGGAAATTTCCCTCATGGGCTCAATAATAACATCCCAAGAAACCTGGAACCCTTTTTGGAATATATTGACCTTACAAACATCCACAGACATGGGAAAAAGACTGAACAGCCCCCAAATTGTCTCTTAACTCCACATATTTCCTTTATTTCATTTTATTTTATTTTTGACTGGAGCTGGATGAGGGTTGGGATGTGAGGGTTTGTTATTGTTCAGGAAATGTCCTGTTCACATCATATTGTGTTTGTCGGATTGACTTTTGAAAGATAAAAAAACAAAAACATTTAAATATAATTGATTGCTACTGGGGTCGTTGGCCTTGTGAGGTCAGTGAAGGTCAAAGTATAGACCCACTTTCTGATTTCCACATCATCTCCTTTCGTCACCACTCCCTCCTAATCATCCACCTCCCCTCCCCTGTCTCATCTCATCCTCCTTCCCTCCTGCAGGGCAGAGCACACAGTGCGATGGGTCGTTTGGACAGATAGAATGACTTATTCTTTATCCTGTGTGTGCTCCTCTTTTTGTGCTAAACAGGAAACAGACATTTCTACAGAGCATACTGAACAACTTGACTTCTGTTGTGTGTGACTGGCTTTTATTCTTCTCTTCTCCTCTCTGATAAAAACATCAAATGGTAAATTAAGCAACAGTAACACCCCTGTGGCCGTTGTTATTTTGTTTTCTATGACTATTATTTCCATTTATCATCTTTTTTCCTCTTTAAGGCTGAAATTTGCCACTGAAATGCAGACTTAAACATACAATAAACAGACTTTTCCTTGTATTTACTGAAAGAGCACTCAGCCTTTTTTCATTCACACAGTGAGCACATTCAGCTCAAAAATAGACTCCTGTGTTTGTGTAGTGTAGAGTAGTGACTTGGTTAGCTTGTCTGTGTAGAGAGAAATAAAAGAAAAAAAAATCACACTCCTTCACTGATTCAGAATGATGTTTGCTTCCCCTAAATGCAGTCATGTAGTCAAGAAAATTGCTTTTTCTCAAAGCAAGCCTATTTTCTGTGACCACATAAAGAGTGAAATTGTTTTGTAAGAACATGCACCTACAGGTTATATAATTTGTTGGTGTATACATCAAGGCTTGGATTATACAAGGAGCAGTGTGGGCCCATCCTCTTTTCTTGTTTTTCAATAGTGTTTTTAACACTTCATTGCTGGTGAAATTAATACATTTTGGTACTGTTGTTGCCCATTCACTAGTTACTTAATAGTGTTTACATGTCACTCCCTCTGGCATTTATACATTTAATCAATGCAGGCAAACTTTTAGCAAAGGCCGAATCAGTTGTCCCTGCTGCCCACGGTGTCAGGTCCTACAAAAGCAGATTTGGCTTCAGGCTCAGCAGCCTGAACATGGGAAAATATGTGCAAAGACTGTGAACTTATGTAGTACTGAATTGTGGAGTTAGACTGTTTCTGTTTCTGTGTTCAGAATTATTTGGACGGGCCTGAAATCATGGCTAAATGATGCATAAGTGAACTTACTTACTTGTTAATTATTTTATTATTCAAATTGGTTTGGTGGTTAATAACACGTGTTTCTGTGGTGTGACAAACTCACACTCATTTATTATTGCTTTACACGCCAGACCTTCATTTTCCCCTTACTCCACATTCACACAGTCTAAACAGGATAAAATAAAATGTAAGCCAAGAGAGTTTGGTCTGCCCACTCTCACCACAGATGATTTACTCGCTCTCATCTGTATATCTTCTGGTGTCAAACAAGAGCACATTCAGTATACAGTGACTTCAAAATGACCCCAGCCGAGTCCTACAGACATCACTGCTGTTAATAATGCATTGAGAGTGGAAATGTAATTTAAATGTGTGAATAATGAACAACATGATGAAACAATATTGGGCAATAGTGGCAATAGTAGCATGCAGACAGATAGATGACAGCACATGTTCATGTATGCACCCATGCATACTGTATTAACAAACACCTCTAGCCCTTTAACCTCACTCACACACACACACATAAACACACCATCAGTGGGATGAGCAGTCACAGGCTGAAGGTATATACTTGTGACTGGCAGTAGAGTCACACTGTGGTGCTGTGTCGTCCTTGCTGATGGCCTGTAGAGTCCCGGTGATTCAGAGGAGGCTGGAAGGCCAACATATGCTGGGGCAGACTGCCCTGTGAAAGACAATCATTTATTCCTTTTCCTTTTGATATTATCTGTTACACATTAAAGGGGAAATCTGTAATATATTTACTGCAATTTATCATAAAATTGGCCATGATATGTCATCAGAGATAAAGATTAAGTAGAAATACTTGCTTCTCTAACATCAACACTGCAGCCGCGGTGTACTTTGAAATTTCTATTCTGGCCCATTTCATGTTAATTAAAATTCAAATTAATGCAGAATGTTCACCGAATGAGTTTGTGTCTGTTTATGAGTCATAAGAAATCAATAGTAATCCTAGAAATTGTAGATGTTTATAACAGTTAAATTTAAAAATATGTTAATAGTCTATAACTATTAACATTCAAAAATATGTTAATAGTTAATCTGCAGCCACGCTCCAACTCCTGAGTGTGTATTTTCAGAGCAGTGGGCTTTTGTTTTCAGGATAACAGGCTGAGATTTACAATGACAGACAACTGACAGTTATAAACAGCTGGTCATCTTACAGTGAAGGACTCGTCCTCACTTGTTATTGTCATTGTCAATCTGGGGAGGAGGGGACACGGGTAAACAACAACAACCATAGATCATACATTATATAAGATTTTAACCTATTTAAAATACAGACCAACTCACTATTTGGATTTCTGTGCTCATTTTTGCATGCACCATTGCTACATATTGCTCCTTTAAACATATTTATACTGCATACACTGATCTGAAGTAATGCAATACTTTTAGTATATGTTTGTCATTTTATTTGTGTAACACTCCCTTTGTCTTCATATTTGACAAACATTTGGACATGAATATGTATAAATGTATAATGTGTGTGTGGACTGTATACTGACAGATTGAGTGTTGCCTGAGTAATCTACATGGACTTGTTTCACCTTCATCTCAGAGTTCAGGTCAACCCCACATGACATTCAGTTTTTTCCTGTTGAAGAGGCAGCTGATTCATCTGTCCATCTGTCGGCCTATCCAGTCTTACTTCCATCACCCTGAAGGGGAAGAATTATTGATGGTGCTTTGGCTTATAGCTACATATAAAGTCAGATGACTAACTGCTGATGCAGACAGACTAACTGTGAAATTACAGAGAGAGAAAGTGACAGCTAGTGTCCTTATGGTTTGAAATGTGTTCAGGAGAAAATATTTTGTTCAGGAAACAAACACAACCAACCACTTTAGAACAAAAATATCTGGATAGATCATGCACGTCAGACATCATGGCTCTGAATTTGATGCATTTTGAATCTGTGTACTGATGATAAAGAACATACCCTCAGGGAGTCCTGGTGCCCTTAAGACACTGAAAATGTGATCGCAATGACCTCAGAACGTGTGACCTTTAATGCATTATTTCTATGTTACTCTCTACTCCTGTTCTTCTACGTTATGGAGGGATATATTGTACTTTTATTCAGACATACTGGTTAGTTTCCAGGTTAATGTTTTATATAAAAATGACAAGCACATAAAATACAATACAATTTGGAGACTGTCTTCCTTTGGAGACAGTATCAGTTGTTTAGTGTGTCCCAACATGCCCCAAAACTACATATGTTTACGTTCAATATGTTTATGTTCAAGTGACAAAGACCTCTAGTGGTTGTAGTGAATATGGCAGGCGCAAAAGAGGAAGTCAGTTAACACTATTATAGAGAAAAGATTTAGTCCACATCGGGTAAAGGTCGGGTGGATGGATTAAACAACAAACAGGAGGCTGCAGTTTGCTTCCCAAATATTTCCAGTTAGCATTGGTTTCTTTTAATCATGTAGTCGTCATTTTCATCCAAACCACAATATTCCCATAAACCTAACCAAACCTTAAGCATAGTCTTGTCACACCATAAACAGATAGACATGGATGGCTAGCTGGATGGATGGATGGATGGATAGATAATGTTATTACTTTACACAGTAATGACTAGTATACAATTTGAAGCAAGTAACTCTGAGTTACTTTTTTACCTGAGTAGACTATCTTATGATGTGTAAGTGCAACAGATCAGGGTAGGTCACGTCAGCTGCAGCCAAAAAGCTAAATAAAGGATGGAGGATGAGCGAGAGGGAGAGAGACATACTTTCCACGGGTAGAACTACTGTCATTACTCTGAGTTTGTTTAGCTCCTTGGGAAAGAATATGCAGTGACCCAGGTCAACTTTGTTCCCACCACAGCCAACATCTGGACTGCTGACAACAAAAGCTTTCTGGGTGTTAACAGTTCACTCGATCAGCAGTTCAACTTTGGAACTCAACAAGGCAGCCAGTACAAAAGTAATATAGTAATACGACAAGTAATGTCATTACTTTTAAAACCAAGTAATAAGTAAAGTAATATCATTATTTTTTTAAGGGAACAATCAATAAAAAGTAACTTATTATTTTTCCTAAGTAACTTGCCCAACACTTGCCCAACACTTGTCCCACGGGAAACCAAAAGGTTAGTAAAAGCCTAATGTGACTTTTGTTGTGCGTATTGCAGGTCCCTTTAGTGATGCTGGGTAATATGGAAATCAAATATCATCATATTTTTTAACCAAATACCTCAGTATCAACATTTATTGATATTGTTTCAATATTGTAGGGATTGCTATTGGTGTTTTCACAAAATATTAACACACTGAGATGTTGCTCTCTTGACAATGATTTCTCTTTTTTTTAAATAATCGTCAGTAATGTGGTTATAATAACTAAGAAGGTAAAGGCAAATAACAGAACAGCTAGAACAGTCTGATTAGTTCAGTACATTTCTTGACTATAATGCAGCCATTAAAAACAAGAAACAACAACACATAGTCCATATCTTGATATAAGGATATCCATGACTTTCAGCAAGTGACTTTCGTCTTGCGAGTCACTTCATGTGGTGAAAAGGCTTTGTGGCTGCATCAAATACAGCTGCTTCAGTATCTGACACATCGTGTCAGCAGCTGTATCTGAAGCGGCTCAGATACTGGGCGGTGACACATCGTTGGTATGTGACGAGTTGGGATAAGAATGCATTGTCAGATCAGAAAATGTGTTATGTTATTGTGAAAAAAGCAAAAATTCCAATAAAATTCCTTTTTGTCTCCATTAACTCTACTCTGCTGACCTTTATATAAAGTTCTCAAAACTAGCTCAAACTTGACCAACTACAACAGTAAACAACAGTTGCATACTCAGATGCATCAATGTTGACAATTTAATTCTGTAATATATAATGATCTGTGCTTAAGTACTTAATTATGCATGAGTCTAAATGCTCGTAATAGTGTATTTTTACATCGTTGTGTTTGGTACATTTACCTAAGCAAAGGTCTGTGTATGTCTTCCACCACTGCTCCTTTTTCTCTCCACTTGTTTCCTGTCAGCCCTCCTCTCTATCCTCTCTTATGAAGACAACAAATGCCACATAAATAAAACCACAGCCTGATTGGTCTGATGGGAACCTGCAACTAAAAGGTCTGGTGGTGAGGGATTACCCTTAAGGTATTTGTCTCTTTGTTCTTTCTCTGGGTTGCAATATATTAAACTGAACTGTGTGAGTAACATCATGGGAGTAACTTTCCTGGCACGGTCTGTAACGCCAGCTTCCAAGATTTTTTTGCCGGTGCCCCATCGCTCAGCTTACCCTAAACAAAGTGGCAGGGGCTGGAGATACTGTTAAAGTGACGGATTGGAGCTTTAAAGCCTCTGTAATGATCTCTAGTGGTGAGGATTATATAAGGAGAGTGTGTCATGTAGATGGATGGTGGATCTCTCTGGCTTGTGTATGTGTGGAGGGGACAGGGACGGGTGCATGCACGTGTAGTTTTTTACAGAGATATGTATGTGTGTATGTGTGTGTGTGTGCTTGTATATGTGTGCTTGTCAGCATAAGTCACCATGCTGCTGTCTGTCTCTGAATGCACTTAGCAGACACAGTCCAGCAGTCCTGCAAAGAGCTCCTGTCTAATGTCCACTGTCCCTCTGTTCCTGTGCATTATGTAAGGAAACACTGGGGCCTTATTTATAAAACATGCTCTTTGACTTCATCCTGGATTTCATCGTGTAGTCATTTCAACAACAGTGATGACAAAAAATGAGATATCACTTGCAGACATGTAGTCTCGTACCTCGGGCAAGGCTGGACTTTGTTTTTTAGCTTTTGTTAGGAGGCTAAATTTGGAAAAGATAAGTTCTAAATATAGCTAAACAAGAATACAGTGTGAGCTATTTGGACGTACTCCCCTGGTAACAGTGAAGGAAGAAAAGAGATCAAACGGCATCGCAAAAGTCTATTAAAAAGCCTTATCTTAATTTGGCAGTCATAGCTGTAATTTAAATTAGCTCTGTGCTTTAAATTGCTGTCATATTAAGAGTTTTTTATAATTAAGTCATAACCTTGGGCCAGATTTAGATTTAGAAACATGAATTAGAACATCGTATCAATGGCCCATTGTGTATAGACGACTACAGGGGAGAGATGGTACAATGTAAAGCCTAAATTGCAGTGACATCACAGCCAAAACAATGCACTGACTCCTTCAGAGAAGGTTAATAATTAATTGAATTACTTTTTACGAGGGAGTGGTTTGAGGACATAGGATTTTTATATAAGTTGAACAATGATAATTATAGCTACAATCTCAAATATCCATTGTTTGAAAGTAGTAGAGTGTGAATTCTCCAGATAAGATCAGAGAAAAAGCTCATAAATCACAGGAATTTATTCATATTCATGACTTAACCATTATGTAGTTTAAGTGCCTGGCTGCCAGAGAGCCAGGCTGCTTTAAAGGGCATGTCAGGTTGAATATGCCATATTTATGCAATGCATTCAAACCTGCCATTTGAAGTGTTATAGCACCATGAAGGTCACATAAGAGGATTTAATAAGATAGGCAAGCAAAATGCCTTTTTTCATAATATACAGTGTAAATGTTGTGATACATTTTTTAATCGGTCTATAAATTAAAAATTCAAACCAATAAACATGAATGAAAATATCAAACACTGCAGTCACGAGGCTTCCATGTGACAACAGAAGGTGTTGTATCTCTGGTGGCTTGCGCGCTGTTTAAAAAGTGCCTTGGGTCCTGGCATGTTGTTCTGTTTACCTTTCGGTTCCTGGTCCATGATGAATGAACAATTTGTGTATTGCTGATCTTTACAACTGCTTGTGGAAGTGGAATTTTTCTCTGTTTCACCACAAATTATTACATCTTGCCACTGCCAACACAAACTTCCTTTAGTTTATTCTTTGGCCTCTAACAAATGCTTTGCTATCACATCCTCTCTACATATTAAAATGTTGGTAACTGCCTTGCATGTTTTCCTGTGCATGACGTGATCCAATATTATTATGTATACCTGAGATATGATACTATGGTGCAGTGCGTACACCTTTGTTAACCTTTCAGATGCTGTGGCGTGGGTCTGTGTCTCACAGACATACTTACTATCTTTATTTCTAAATCACTGATTCAAGCAATGAATGTAAGGAAAGCGGAGAGGTAAGTGTATTTATGCTTACTACTACAGGGCTGCAGCATGTATAATATAAATATGGAGGAAAATTCACCTTACACACAATAGACTGTTATTACAAATAACAGACTGTTGCTATGGACACAGTTCATAGACTCTGGAAGAGCAATAAAATAATTTTTAAATCAATAAAACCATTTTTGAATTCTATTCTATCTTACACATCTGGCAACAGCAATGTGGAGAGTCGGCTTGCTGGTCAACTGTTCAAAGTGAGTACAATATTTATTTGTGAACAAATACTGGTTTGGTTTGTCAACTCCAGATAGTAAACGTCTTGTTCCACATGCTGACTTTGCCTCGGCTTGCTAACAAGATACCACACCACTACTTGGTTTAGCTTATTGGAGCTCATGTGTTGCTGGCAGTCGTCCAGGGTGGGTTTGTTTTAACAGAACAATTTAATGATAGAACTAAAAGGATGTTGGTTCTTAGTATGAGCACATCACAAAGTCATTTAATTCAGTCATTTAATTCAGGGTTCATTGTTAAAATAGTCTCCCGTACAAAAGCATGCAGGTGCATGGTTGTTTTTTTTAAACAAACTTTATTGAACAACAATATATAGCAAATAAATACAGACATTACTAATAATTAAAAGTACAAAAACTCTCATCTCATAACAGTGATGCAAGCACTGACAATATAACAGTCATAGTTTTAAATCTTCATGTAATTTAACTGCAGACATACATTTTTTATTTTTACGTGAGGTTAACAAATCTTCTCACAATACATCTTTGTAATCAAAACCAGCGACAACATTCTTACATTCGATTTTAACTTGTGTCTTAGTTTTGCATAGTATAAATTCCTCCAAGTTTGTCCAAAACTTCACAGAACAATAGCATCCTAAAAGAAGTGTACCAATGTTTCGGTGTCATTATTGCAAAAACTGCATTTGGCAGTCTTTAACTTTGTCATTAATACAGAATCTGAAGGGCAAAAGCCAAACATTTTTTCATTGTACCTCTGAAACTAAAGAATTCCAAAAATGTCCCTTTTGGTGTTATTGTACTTTGGTTCAAAAAAAGTCTCTAATATTCTTGTTTTGGAATTTAGGACTTTCTAATAATACTCCGTTGAGATATAATTTCAGTTTTCTTCTGCAGCAATGTGGGTTTGTTTTCTGTCAACGAAATCATTGATATGACAAAGGACATGATGTCATTTCAAATCGCTGAGATGTTTTCAAAATAAAACTTGGTGAAAGGATTTCCCTTTTGAACATTTTCAGCACATTTAACAAAACCATGACAATACTGATCGTTTTGGGTCCTCATGGTATGAAATTTCCATACCGTTTCACCTCTAATAGTAGCGATATACTGTAATGATCTTTATTTGCCATCCTTAAAAAAAGGAGTACCACCAATGACAAAAACAAAACACAAAACCTCTTGTTGTCTAAAAAGTTACTTTAGAAGGCTTTTCTTCTACGGTAACATTTCCAAGACTGCATGTACTGCACAGCACTGTTGACTGTAGCTGTGTGATTTGTGAGGAACATATCAGTTTTAGCCTTAGTGTGTGATGTACACTTTACTTAAAGCTCTTAACTGTGATGTACATCTCATGTAATAGCTATATGATAGATTGTGTGTGTGAGTATGAGGTGACTGTGGCTCAGTGGAGCTGCAGGAGCTCGCCAGACATCGCCTGGATGTCATGTCATGCCACTGAGGGCCTGCCAAATGACCTGTTTGTGTGCTTGTGTGTGTGTGTAGAAGCAAAGTGGTTCCAAGATGCCCCTTGATGCTTCATAATGTCTGTGTGTGTGCACGTGCTGGTAATGTATGTGTGTTTATGCTGGCGGTCAAGGAGGGCGGCTGGGAGGACTGGTGTTTGATTGGCGCGTGCTGCCGAGATCTGCTCCTTCCTGTTAGCGTACGCATCACTTCCTCTCACCCTGCCCTGAGCTACTGCCTCGCCGTCTCACAATCACTCTGACACGATTCCCTCCCTTCCCCTTATTTTTTCTTCGTCTTCGTCCTCGACTTCTCGTGACTTACTGTCCTTCTTACTTTGTCTTTTCGTTGCCTTTGTTTAAGTGCCTCCTGCGTCTCTGCTGCCATTTCACTCTCTATCCCTTTTCCACTTATCCTTGTTCTTTCCATTGTAGTCCCACGATTGTAGTGCTCCTTTCCCCCCCAGTCTTTGTCCATTTGTCTCTTTCTGCTCTCCCTCTTAACTCTCAGAAGGCCACTTTTGTTTTAACAACTTGACAGCCAGTTCATTGTCCTCAATGAAGCATTTCTTGCCTCTTCTCTCCTCTTCAAACCCTCACAACTCCTTTACATATCTGCTCTGTATTCAATCCTAAAGCAACCCCCTTCCTCCTCCTCCCCATCTTCCTCACCCCTCTTCCTCTCCTCCTCCTCAGCTGCTCTCCCTGAAGACAGAGCAGATGCAGCCAGGCAGAACAGCCAGCATGTTCCCATGTTCTCTTTACTCCAGCTCTGCGGCTGCATCAGCCCTCTTAAACCTCTCCGTTCCTCTCGCCATCACCCACTTTTTCTCCCCCGTTACTTCATTTTCCACAGCACACATTATGTTTTTTTGTTTTTTTTACGTTTTAGTTTCTTCTGTCTCCTAAATTTCCTAATTTTGCAGTGCTCCTTCCTTCATTTCTAGCACTGTGCCCCTCTTTTCCTTTCCTTGCCTCCAGGTTTTATCTGCATCCCTCTTCTATCCCCTTTTCCCTGCTAAACATTGCTCGAGGCCACTCTTGTTTCTTTCTTCCTCAAGCTCTCTTCTCTACTCTCATTCCCCCCTGTGTTTTTACCACTAACAGTATGTCTTCTCCCCGTCTTTTCTTCCTTTCTGCTCACCATCAAACTAACTCTCCTCGTCTTTGCTCTGCTCAGTTTTTATTCACTCCTTGATTTTCATCATCTCCTCCTCTCCCTCCTGTGCCGTTTTTATCACTGTCACATATGGGTTCATGTTTATGCTAATGACTTTCTTGGCTCCTCACTTTGCCCACAGCCCTGTCACTTCATGTACGGCAGCATTTTGAGGGGCAGTGGCTGAGTTAAAAAAAATGAAAGGATGCTCATTTAAATAAAAGACACAGAGACAAAAACACTTGAAAGTGTCTGCTAGATGTTTCAGCTGTTTTCTGGCTGCAGATTTGAAACCAGCTCCTTTCAGTTGCCTCTCAGCTCTTCGTTTGTCTGCCTCTGTTGCCTCTCTTTAAGATCACTGTCACTGTAAACAATGTGCAACGCTGAGAGTGAAGCTTCATTTGTCTTGTCTAACCACAGTCAACAATTAGCCCAATAGTGTTAAACAGCTGTGTGAGCTCCAAGGTAATGTCATCTAATATCATTAATGTCCGTTTTTACACAATATGGGCATGAAGATTTTTAAAGAAATTATAGGAGCATCAAAAATATGCCCAAATCTTAACACACTATAAGGGTTCAAGATTATAATGGAATTGCCCTGTCATTAAGGCACAGCAAAAGTCTCCTGGTGTGGCGCTTGAAGCATAGATTTCAATTGCACATACCAAGGTATATGCCAGTTGCCTGATACTGTTTGATGAGAAGTACCATAGTTAACCTTTGTAGGCTTTGTCAAAGATGTTGCAGAGAGGCAAACGACACACACGGCACTTTTCTCTTGTGTCTGTAACATGGAAGTCAGGTACGTGCTGTGAAGTTCACAGGAGGTACAGTATAACCTGCCATTGAGTCCTCCCCCCAAAATTGTCCCAATTCAGTCAGTTTTGAGTTACAGTAGAAAAACAGATTTTTTTTTACTTGGAAATTAAAAAGAACAAAATGGAAGTATTTATTTTAAGATATTGTTTATTTGTTTAAGACTGTAAAATCAATATAATCTGTCAGACCTATCTGTAGGCTATGCATCAGTGAAGTTTTAATTTATCGTGTCAGCCTGTCTTGGGTGCCAGCAAGGGTAAAGTTGATGGAGACAGGGGAGGCATGAAAGTAACATGGTATTTCTTTTCACTTGCTGTTATTACAGATAGATTTCTTTCTTCATTATATATTTTATTATTATATTTTTTATATTTTTATTATATATATTTATAGGAAAAGCTAGGCTTAGGGTGAGGAAGACCAACAGCAGTTATCAGTCCAGATGTGTGTGTTAGAGCATGTCAAGCTTTTTATGTGAGGAACAGTCTGCAAGAGGTGATTATGCACCAATGTGACATATAGCTATAACTTTTTTATTTCAGGGTAACATGGCCAGAGGACCAACTGAAACATTACTGAGCACTTACTTATTTTGTGGTCTGTTTACCCAACCATTACTTTCGTCCTGCACCTGTTACTTTCATCCCAACAGAAAGGGGAACAAAAGTAACAACACATCAATTTCCAACATGATTAGGTCTGATTCATTTCAGTTCAATTCAGTTTAAACTTTATTTGTATAGCACCATGTCATACAAAAGCAGTTCAAAGTGCTTTGCATAAAACAACATAAAACAGCTAAATGTGCAAGTAAACAAGGACATCCATGCACAACTACATATAAAAATGCATATACAGACACACATACAAGCAGACAAACTGTATAAGTGTTCATTTAAGAAAATGCTTTACCGAAAAGGAAAGTCTTTAGTTTGGTTTTAAAAGAAACCAATGTTGGAGCACGTCGGACATAAGCAGGTAAAATGTTGCATTCTCTGGGTGCATTAATACTGAGAGCCATTTCACTGGACTTTGAGAGGGTTCGAGGAACATGAAGGAGATTTCTACCTCAAGACCGGAGAGATCTACTGTGTGCATAAACTGACAGCATATCTGAGAAGCATAGGTTTTATCACAATGTTTAAAAAATGATCAATAGATAGAGAGCATATGTTGTTCACAATGAAATATGGTTACTCTAAATATAAACACCTCTGTGCTAAAAAATGTACTTTCATCCCTGCTGTCTCCCACTGATTGAAACTGAAAATACTACACTGTAGCTCATTGTATGCATGTTTTTTTAATTATAACTACTGTATGCCCAATATGCAGTCGATAGGGCCATAATATGCCTGTCAGTGAATATAAGTGTCAGTGATATGTTTGTTTCTACATAATTCTCGACAGTGTGTTATGGAGGCATTTTGCCTGCTGCTTTAGATAAGTGGCAAACAGCCTATACAAATGATATCTGTGTTTGTCGGTGTTTTTTCATCTAACAAATGAAGTCAAATGTGATTGAATACTGAAATCAGGCTACATGGTTGGACCTTAGTACGTTGAAACTACAATCACTGCCTTTTTCATGCCAAATTTTCCTTTAGTTTTATATATTTTGTATATTGTGTTTTATATATGCATGTTTTATATATGTCTATATAAAAACAGATGCAATGAAAGGTGTTTTCACTGCTCTCTCCAAGACGCACATTGGTGAATGTGAGAGCAAGCTATACATCTGTTAAAACCTCACTGATGTCATATCATCCAGGAAACTTATGATGTGACTGATGCACTGGCTGCCATTGGTTGTGTCTAGTTTTGTTTGCAGCGAACAAAGAAGAAAATTGCATTGGTTCATATTTGGCAGAGCATGAATGTATAAAATTAGATGCACCAAAATGATTAATGAGATAGTTTGACAAAATAGTTTCCAATTGGTTGAACTCATTTCATTAAGTTCAATTGATTTGTGATAAAGACATCTGGAGCACATCATTATCACTCCATATCCCCTCTCATTGTTCTGTCCGTTGAAATGATGGTTTTAGTGCAGACTTGGCTGGTGTGTGCGTTGTATTCCTCATCCATTAATTAATTTGACTCCAAAATTTTGTTGTTAAAACTGCCTGTGTGATGAGCCCTACAAATACAAAATATTGACCACATAATCAAACTGAAGTATAGCTGCACGCACTGTGCTCTGTGGTAATTAACTGATTAGTGGAACTAATTAAAAAACAGTCACAGTATGATCTTAGTTTCAGGCAACCACACAAACCAATTATAATTGCTGAATAACCTACTTAAAGTCCCCCTACACTCTAAAATGTGCTTTGCTGTGCTGATTTTTTTCACTTGGTTCCTTGAGCTCAAGTTTTACACAAAATGAACCAAACAGTAATTTGCATACGCACAGGTTCCTGATTTTCCAATGAAGGAGAAGGAGTAGATGTGCCTTTAAGAATATTTTTACTTGATAACCGGAAAAAGAACATTATCAGACACAAATTATTATTCCAAGCAAAATATTTTTAAACACCTGGAGGTAACAAAACATCTTGCCTCAGTCTCTACTTGCTACCCTTTTTCCAGAGTGTTGAGCTGCAGCTCATGGTCTTCATCAGCAGATGGGGTTTTCTCAGTTCATGTTCATATTTTGTATGCCCAGGTGCTCTCCAGTGAGATTCTTGGTGCAGTGAAGTTATTTAGTGAACATTGCTGCTGACTGTCACGGTCGATGTTGATGATGATGATGATGATGATGATGCTGATGATGATGTTCTTGACTAGGAAGGTGGTTGTACTGAGGATAACACAAACAACACAGACCAGATGACAACACAGAACTCAGTCACTGAACAAAGGCATGCTTCAGGGCATTTTACTACATTTTCCTCACTGGAAGGCACCTTAAAGGACATTTCACCTTGTTTTCTCTGAGAGGCAACCTAGAGGGAAATTTTGCCACATTTTTCTCCATGGAAGGCACCCTAGAAGGCATTGCACCATATTTTTTCCACTGGAAGGCAACCTAGAGCCCACTTTACCACATTTTCTTCACTAGAAGGGCACCCTAGAGGGCTTTCTATTATTTTTCATCTACCACAGCGGTATTATTATCATTAGAAGTATCATTATTAGAAGGTATATTGGCTCAATTTATGTGAATCATTAAAGTTTGAATACCCCTTGCTCTCAGTGGTCTTTCAAGTAGGCAGACCGTTAACCATTCTAAAAGCCGGTGTTTTATGGTGGGGCCATATTATTTCACAGTAAAAACTTCAATTACACCATCACCAAGCCTTGCTTTGATCTAGGGGCCCAGTCAGCCCACATGTCGTTTGCTCAATAACATCATTAACTAACCTGTGATGAAGCCACAGACACAGAGTACACATATTAACTTGCCCTGCACTGCAGCGCTCATTTTTACCAGACAAAAGTGACGTATGCATGAACAAAACCTTCAAAAAGTCTAGTGTTTATTAATGTATTTCAATAGCATAATTTATTTGATAATAATTTATTCCCCCCTGGGATCTGCACCCATGTATCAAGCAACAAAAGCAGCAACTACAGTACAGTAACACTATAATTCTAGTAATTCTAGTAATATATTGGCTAGTTACAGTAATTCTAAAGATAATCATTAAAATTTGGTCCAGGGGAGCACTTCAGCCAAAGGGCGTTTAGACCACTTTAACTCTGCATGTGTCTGATGTGCAGCTCTGGTGGTGCTTGTTGCATTTTGTTACATCATACATACACTGTACTGTACTGTAGGAAAACACTGGACCAATCACCTGCCGGCTTTATGAACGAACTTGTTAACCCTCAGATGCTTGTGGACGGAGTTCACATAGAAACAATACACTTATGCAACAGTGCAGTTACCTTAATTTCTCAGAGCTGACTACAAACCTACACAGGTTAAAAGTTCACGTGCTGCTTTTAGCATTCACGCTGCACTGTTCTCACCTCAGAGTTGATGGAAACTCTCAAGAAAGTAAATCAAGAAGTCTTTGTGCGGATAAGGTGCAGACCCCCTGGACCATGACCTGAGGTTCTGCCTCTATTATCATGAGGCTGTGTTGATGAATGAGAAGGCTGCATGCAGAGGCACACCACTACCTGCTGTATTGATCTATTGGATGAAGGTGGTTTTCAGTAATGACCGTGGCATTTCAGCCGATAGTGGGGGTAATGGAAAACATGATGAAGACGAGAGAATGGTCGCTGTGGTAGATGAGGAAGAGGAGGAGGATGAGTAATGATGGCCATGATGAAGGCTGCTGCAGTAATGATAATGCTATGGAGTGGATGGCTTTGATAATGGTGTTGGCGTGACGAAGATGATGATCTTTGCATGTGTGTGATCGCATGCCATGAGAAGTGAAGGTGGTGCTAATGTTAAAGGATAAGAAGACAATGATGATGAGGATGATGATGGTGAATATGAATCCCGTGTGTGTGTGTGTATGTGTGTTTCAGGAAGTGACGCTGAGCAGCCAGCCATCTGTCAGCAGATTAATCCTGGCTGTGCTTAGAGATATTACCGGCTGGCTTATCGCCGTGGCAACAAGCCTTCAATCCCAGTCCAGCGCAGCCACCATGTGACCTTGCTGAGGAAGGTGGGTGGGGGTTGGACACACACACACACATGCACACGGGTGCATGCACACACATGCACACACCATAACACAGGTTTGGTAATATGATGCATTATTTTGTTAGTGCACACGCATGAACTGTGCATTTAATGAGAGGGGGGTTTAAAAGAAAATATGACTGTGCTCACACACACGCACACACACACATACAGTACATGCTTCCTCCCCTTTCATCAGTGCAATGGTCTAAAGGTTTTAATCCTGCTGAAAGGTTTCAGTGTCACCTATTGAGTTCAGAAATGTCATTACACCAACCAGCTGGGCTGCACGCAGCTCTCTGCAAATATTGTTTTCAGGCAGCTATATATAGACCTGTACCAATATGAAATGTAGCCACCTTTGTTCGGCTCCCTTCACACCACAAAATGCTTTTTCATTTCCTAAATCCCATCACTCCACATGCTCAAATATCCCACCCACTCACGTTTTCTATACACACTGCACAGGAGACAACACACACATGAACACACACACTCTCAGGTCATAAATCAGCAGGCACGAGGCTGGTTCAGGCTTGATGTAACATTCAAGGTTTTATTCAGTCTTTACATACAGTACACCAGTCAGAAATATACAGTGAACCTTCAATGAAGGTTCGTCAGGTACACAATGAAATCTGCAGTCAGATTTTTTAAGATGAAGATTACAAAGCGTGACGTGTGTGTTTGTTTCATGTTTTCAGTCCATGCTTTTACATCCATACAGATGTCACAGTAGAAGCTATGCTTAAGAATGACACATTTCTAGGGTTGAGATTTTTAACTATTTTCCCTTTCTGATCCCTTAAATATCAATTACCACTATAGGATGCCAAATATTGGCTAAACTTGACATTGCTCCCCCGCTCCCCTAAAAGATCACCATTCAGGTTTGACCCCTCTCGTTGGGACATCTAACTTCTCACACAGTTTACAGACACACGTCATGACATAAGGGTGACCTGGTGACTGACCATAAGGGGCTAGTCCTGGAGGAGACGTGGAAAGGTCAGAAGTGGACCTGCTCTTCCTCTGTCCCCCTTTTACCAATTAAAGCTCAATAAATTTGAAGATGCAAACTGAAGCTATCTCAGGTCTCACATCACACCACTGCTGCCAGCAGGTGGTTGCAGAGCTGAGATAGAGACAGAGATGCACGTGGGGGCTATTTGGTCACATCCGGATGACGGTTTAAATTCGACTTTGCCTGTATCGGCTGCCACTCAGTGTAATTACATGAAGTAATCATGATTGATATCATGACGGATTAGTTAGAGGTTGAGAGGTCCTTCTCTCTGAACCCTGAAATGTTCATAATCCAGCCCACAGGATAGCAGCACCAGTATCAGCTACGGTTGGGGGTGGAGGAGGGGAGGAGGGAGCATTTTATTTTCTCAGAATGAAATGAAAATTGAAGCTGAACATCTGGATAATGGGAGATTTACAACTTACATTTTTCTCATTCAATTAAACACAGCAAAAAGCTTTTCATTTGAAAGAATATGTCTAATTTTCCATTTAGATTCAAAAAATGATGGCCTAATTGACTACATATGAATGTGATTAATCTTGGCCCGTGAGTGCACATTGAACTCTTTCAAAGTAATGCACAAAGTCAAGTTTTAAATCTTTCTTTTTTTTTAAATCTATGGCTTTTAAATTTGAAATAAGTAAGAAGCCCTTGAATGTATAGGAAGGGCGCTTCAAAAACTTGCTTGAGGGCCACCACGCAGCCCTCGGGACTGGCTACATAATGTGATTACTGAGTTAATCTAAGGTCCTTTCGGCAGCAGTATAAAGAGTAATGTAGTAGTTCAGTGAGCTCAGTGTTGATGAATGAAACAGCTCAATTAAACACTGCATTCCTGAGGAGTCAAATTGTTTGCTACTGTTCTGCAGTACAAAGTGGAGAGTTTCATGAACATGATGTCATCACCTGCTGTGGGCTTTTGTGCCCATTTGTTATTAACAGTCACAAGTAACAGCTTGATTTTTAAGGAGACCTGCATTGCTACATGACCTGTGGTACTGAATGTGGGGCAGTAGTGTGCTAAAGACAAGGGAATGTATCTGAATTCGTGTTTTTGGTAAAAAGTACAACCTCAATAGCACCAACAGGTAAATAATCAGACTTAAAGACAATAAATCTTCCTAAGTCTCGCCCCTTTTTTGCTGTGTGCTCCAATGACAGTTTGCACACTTGGTATCTCAATTAACTTTCTCCTTTTTCTGTAAAAGCGGCATAAAGGGTCATATATCAATGGTGGTTTTCCATTGTCACTATTGCCTGCGCCTGGTCAAACCGTGTTGCGCTGATCGGCATTTCCATTACAACTTTTAACATGCCAAGCTGTGACAACTCCAAGATGGATCTTCTCTAGAGTGGAGCCAAAGTGAGGCTGATCCATCTCCACCTGTGTTCAGCTCTCAGTACTTTTGTAGCTTCTAACTGAAAAATTGGAAGCAAGGCGGAGCAGAATTGCTCTGTCTAAGTTCTATTATACATCTATAAAACAGGAAAGGAGAAAGTTGTCTGAGGTACTAAGCTTGCTCAGCTGTCATTGGAGCACAGACTTCAGAAGGGTCAGTTCTTCTTGGTTTGGGCTTTACAGTACAAGGTAAGATGGTAAATGGAAAGTATGCTGACATGTTGTAATACCATTTCTATAAAAGCATTTTTGTGTGTTACAGCACTTTTAACTAGAAAATACTGGCGTAAAAGATCAGCATTGTTTTCTTTCCTGAGTCTGCTGTCAGTGTACTGTACCCCAATAAGTTTCACTGAGGATTCAATTATATTTAACATAAAAGAGGCTGTAAATTGCAGGTTAATTACACATTGTGCTGGGGAGTAAACCCTGGAATGTTGTGGCATCTTTAACCTGTATGCTTATATTCCTGTGTACCCTGTGTTTTACAGAAGACCATTTGACTGTTTGGCTTATAAATCATCTTCTATGACAGATTATAAAGGTATATTCATGTGCAAATTTCTTAAAGTAGAACATCTACTCTACTGTATGTAGTCTTTTCATAATCTTTTGGGAGGTGACACTGAGTAATAGGAAGTTTTAGTATCTCTGAGTTGGTATTGTCTGCCTGGCTCTGTATCATCTGAAGAACTGGGTAATTAATATACACACTTGGCATCAAGACGTAATAGCTTTGCTCCATAGTTTGGACTAAAAAAAGTCTTTCTCTAAAGATTCTGTCGAAGAAAACATAGAAACATGCTTATTCTAGCCATTACACATGCAGTTAAAAAATCTTTGAAAATTAATTAAATTTTGCATATCACTTTGGCAAGGGAGGAAATATTTTTTTTTCTGCTAGACTTATATTTCAACATTCTACCCTTGATTTTACACATTGAAAAAAAAGTTTTTGTTCCTTTACATAGAAAAAAACATCTTTCTTTTTTTGATATGTCACTGCACAAAAAGAGCAACAGACAACAAAATGAATCCACAAGTCAAAAAGATAAGCAAATGAAAAAAAAAAGTTGCATAATTCATTTCACATTGACAAATAGAAAAGTAGACTGTGGAGAGTAGTGGACTGTTGGAAGAACTGTGGGCCTGTTTTTACTTTGGAAAGTGGCGTACCCTCTGACTGTATAACTTCAGGAGTCATGAGGCAGTAATGATAGCTGAATAAATGTAAACCGAAGAAAACCAGGACACATTTATGGCCCTCTACGTCTTCGCACTGTGTTTTCTGACCTGAATGAAACCAGACATACCAACAGAATCCTAGAGGAAGAACTCAAACTGCTGTTTGCAAAGTCAGATTTGCTTGTTTTCCTGGAATGAATGTATGGTCAGCATGTTTGTATCTACACTCCTAGAAATTATGGTGCTAACTAGAACCATAAAGAGTTCTTTGGCTCGTCCCCATAAGAAAAACCCTTTTTGGTTCCTCGTAGAACCATTTCTAAGGGTTCCACTTGTAACCTTTTCAGAAAAAATTTTACCTGGAACTCAACATAAAGGGTTATACATAGAACCGTCTGTGAAAGGTTTTATAAAGCCCCTATCAGAGGTCCTACAGAGAACCCTTCTATGGTGTAATGTTTCCACCCAGAACCCTCCTTTCTTCCAAAAAGTGTTCTTCATAAGCAAATGGTTCTGGATAGAACCTCAGCCCTTCAAGAAGAACCCCTGTTGAACCCTCATTACACCTTTCTCTAAAAACAGGCCATGACCTGTGCTGTGTGGAGATTAGATCAGTGCTGTACTGCGCAGTGACTGTCCAGCAGGAGCTGCGTGTAGTACAGGACATTGGCTTGGCCTTTAAGCTCAAGGTCAGCATTTAAGCCTTCGCTAGAAGCACAAGGTCTCAGTAACTGAGGGAAGCCATGACTCAACCTCTATTATTAGGCATTCTGGCATGGCCTCTCAGTGTATTTGTCCTTCCTAGTGCATACAGTAGACTGCACCGATCCCATTGAGCCCCATAGAGATCCTCAGAGGAGTCTAAATCTGGGGATAATCACCTGTAAGAGTCACAGAGATTATGGCAGTGGGAGTGAATGGAGAAACAGAGAGTTGGGAAGGATTTTCATCTTCTACATCAGCTGTTGCTGTTGCTCCAAGACTTAGCTGTGGCTGACGTGTGTTTACGGTGCTTAAATAGTATGACTTATTGTTGTGTCATGTCAAGGTATTTCCAAAGCAGCTTCAGTGGTATTTGATGACACATTTTTCTTCTTAAAAACAAAAAAACATAGAAAATAAAGAATGTAAATATCTAATATGTGGTTTATCTTGTGAATTGGTAAATGCTGCACTTAAAGGTGCAGCAAGCAATTCTGGAGAAAGATAGTTGATTGCTGAGTCATATTTTCATGTTGTAAAATTACCAACGCTGTGGATTGGTGGCTCAAAAATGATTGATCATTGAGTCTCATTCCCAGGTTGTCAAATACTGACGTTTTTGCAATGAAACTTAATCAACTATCTTACATACCAGTGGTTCGCCAAAGTCTCCTGTCATGGGCTAGATTTTCTAAAGATGAGTTTTCTGGTTTGGTTTTCCAAGCAGAGAAAACCAGAGCCAGAGAAACAGAGAATCGGGTGCATGTTATTTAGCTTAATACTTCTGAAGTTGAAGTTTTCCCTCAGCATGATGACCTAAGAATTGGTAATTGTGGGAAATGTAGGAAATCACTGATCAAAGTACAAGAAGATAAGGCAAGTAAAAGGAAGGAGGATACAACAAAAAGTTAAATGGCAGGTTTTTACACATTTATGTGCATGTTCTTAATTTAATGCTGCAATCCACTGGCAGAGGTTGAATGGGAGACAAAAAATATACAGTATCTGCAATTTTGTGTGACATGTGCATGGACGGCCCCTGTAAGAATCAAACCCCTAAATGTGGCAGCGCTACGCTAATGCAGATAAGGCCATCAGTTTGCAGTGGGAGATAAGATTTTCACTTGACACACCTAAATTCCATGGCTAAAGCCCAGACCGCTCATCTGCTACAGTATGATGACGCTGGGTTTAAAGATGCAATATGTGAAAACCTGTTGGATTCATGCTCCAAACAAAGAGGGGGCAGCGTCTCACCAGAGTTACCACAAACTGCTGCTAACTGTAGCTGCCATTAGCTAGCTCGCTCACTTAGCCATGCAGCTAATGGTCCAGAGCACCAGGGGATGATTGGTGTTTACACCGCTAGCACAGGAGCCTTTTATCGCTTTTAACTGCTGCTAACTGTAGATACCATTAGTCTTTGGGTTTTTGACTGCGGGTTGGACAAAAGAAGAAATATGAAGACGTCACTTTGGGCTTTGGGAATTTTTTCACATTTTTTTTCACATTTTTTAGAATAAATGATTAATAAAAAAATAAATTGGAGGATTAATAAATAATGAAAATAATAATTAGTTGCAGCCCTACACCAATGCCTCCTCCACACAGGGTGACAGGATGATACCATGCTGTTTTTCTGTGTGTTTTTGTCAGTTTTCTTTTAAAAGACACCACATGCAGTCCACTGAACTGTTTCTATGTCTGGTTTCACAGGCTTGGAGTGCCATAGCTCCTTGTTTTAAATTATGCACTTGTGTATGTGAGAGTGTGTCCAACAACACAGCCTTCATCCCAACACGAGTTCCTTCAGTCTGCCACTCTCCCACTCGTCTGCATTAATCAAGGTGCAACACTCTCTGTCATCTTTATCTTTTTCTTTCCTGTCATTCTTTTTCTCTTACAAGGCATGCATGTTGAAATCCAGTCAGGAAAGAAATGCAAAATGAAAACCACTGAGATTCAAAAACACAACTGTCCCTAGAGAGTTACTACTCGTCGGCTACATAGCTTGATCATTCAAGAAACATTGCGTCATGTAAACATGCCTTTTTCAAAATGGCTCACAGGCCTCAAGTGCCTGAAGCTGTGCAGCTGATTCTGAAGAAAACCAAGGCTCTCTGTAGAAAACATGTAAAGATGTTACGTTTAACAGCAGTGTTGTTCTACAGTTTGAATGCAATTAAGTAACAATTGCATTGAAGATTTCCTGAGCAGCTGCACAGCTTCAACGCATTTCATAACAAAGCTCACAAGCTTGTCCCTTCCCACCCCCCATACATGTCATTAACCAGTTCTATCAGTGAGAAATCTTTAAATGAAACAAAAATGAAAAAAAAGACAGACAGTTTATACATTTGAAAAAAACAACAAAAAACGGCAACATGATTTCCCAACCAACCCACCCACAAAGATAAATAAATCTATTTGGATATATTCTAAATGGATAAATAATATTACCATGATATACTCTATATAACTTTTCAACAATAATTAATTATCTCAAGGATGGCACCATCGCTTTCTGAAAAAAAAAAAAAAAATTATAACTCATTGTGATATATTTTATAAAATTTGTTTAAAGTTGTAATAAAGTGATCTGTTCCCCTCTTTTATGAGCTCCTGCTCCCTTCCTCTCCTCTCCTTCTGTCTCTCCTTCGTCTCTCAGCACGCTGGAATGCTGGAAGGAGGGACGTTTGGTTTGTGCTTGAGGAGAGACTGACGTTTACACGCTGTTTGTCCATTTGTTCATCAGTTCCTCTCCAAAGTTTACTCAGAAGGAGAGCAGCGAGGGTCATTACTGTCATCTGAAGCCCTCTGGGGTCTTTATAGCTGCCAACTGCGGAGCAGAGAGAGAGTGCGAGATAGTGGGAGAGGAAAGAGAAAAAGTGTTTATGGTACTCGCTGTGTTTGTGTTAAAATTATCTTTTGCCAAGAGACAAAACATAAACATCGTCAGTCTTTTTCTCTTGGTTTTGGCGGGTGACGACGTTCCAACAGAGGCGAAGCTGATACTGCTCAGAGGCAGCTCTTTTCTCTCTTGGCTTCGGTCTTCCTTGAAAGAAAAATGCTCCCTCTCTTCTCTTCTTCTCTCCCTCCTGGGGTGTTTTTTCCAGAGCGTGATGTCTCCCACCTACTCTCTCTCTCAAACTCCTTCATTCTCTAGAGTCCATCATGGCTTTGACAGTTCTTCCGTTCCTCTTTTAATGATGTTGCTGTTCATCCTCCATGTTCCCGTCCCCTATCCTGTCCTCCCGGTTTCATTGAGGCTGACACAGTCCAGAAGAAAAGCACCATGGGATGCATCAAACACCGTTGTCATCTCCCAATATCCCCAAAAGAATACAAAACAGCCTCTCATCGGTTCTCCTCTCTCTTCCCCTCTTCTGCTCATCTCCAGTCCTCCCCTCTCCAGCCCCATGAGGCTTTAATTCCTCACTTTAAAAGAAATGAGGAGCAGAGGAGAAGAATAATTTAAAAAAAGACAAAGTATAAAATTGTAAGTGAAAACGTCCTCGGAGACATAAAATTGGTTGCATCAAGTTTTCATTATTGCAGAGCAGAACTTTTTGTCCTCTTTTACCCTCTCTATGCTTTTTAATTGTCTTCTTCCACGACTCTTTCTTGAGCTGGAGGTTTGGTCTTTTTACATTCTGTTTCATTCCATCATCACAGAGGAGGGCTCGTCTTGCCTGACCTCTGCGCCATCTTCATTAAATTAAAATCATAATTAATTCATTTTCTCTCTTGCACATTCATATTCCCACTCCCCCACTTTGTCTTATCTTCATCATCAGACGTAGGCTGATTCGCTGGACTGTGTGCGTCCAAGGTTGGGCGGCTGCGACAGATGTGCCATGTCCTTCTTCCTGATCTCGCAGATAGACTTTCTGCGGGCCTGGACACCCCTGATGGCGGCCTTGATCTTGCGCCAGCCCAGGTGGTTGAGCTCGGCCAGGTTGAGCACCACGCAGATGCCGCTCACAGCAAACATGAACACCAGGAAAACTGTTTTTTCCGTGGGGCGGGACACGTAGCACTCCACCTCCTTCAGACACGGGTAGCGGTCACACTCGAAAATCCCAGGCACACTAAAGCCGTAAAGGAAGTACTGGCCTGCCAAGAAGCCAATCTCTAGTGCGTTTCTGAACACCACCTGAATGATGTAAAAGCGTGAGATCCCCTCTTGCCGGCGAACCTTGGAGCTCTTCCCATGGGTGAGGCCCCGCGGGGCATTAGGGATCTCCTTCACCTCCAGGCAGTCAGGTTCTTCCTTCCCTCCTCCGCCATCACCACCATGTTGAACAAGAATCCCATTAATGTTGCGGAGCTTTCGCGCCCCGTCCCTTCCTCCGTAGTCCCTCTCCATTATGGGATAGAGAAAGGAGTAGCGCCGGTCTTTCTGCTTGGCCGACTGGTGGACGGAGTAGGTGATGAAGCAGAGGCTGGGCGTGCACACCAGTATGATCTGAAAGACCCAGTAACGGATGTGGGAGATGGGGAATGCCTTGTCGTAGCAGGCCTGGTTGCAGCCCGGCTGCAGAGTGTTACAGATGAACATGGTCTGCTCGTCCTCGTACACTGTCTCCCCAACGATTGCCACGATCAGGATACGGAAGATCACCACTACTGTTAGCAAGATCCTGGAGGAAAAGAGAAAGAGAGAGATAAATGGGGTTAATAGTCAGAGACATGCAGTGATTTATTGTGTCAGGAGGGATGAGATGTCCTGAGATATCCTTCCCAGCCATGTGTGAGAGTGTGAGAGGACAGTGCTAGAAAGCAGGAAAGACAAGACAAGACAAGACACAGATAACAGAGATAAAAAGCCAGTAAAGGATGGCTATAAATGTACAAAAGAAAGATTTACTCTCTAGAGTTTTGTGTAATCAGCTTTTAAAAAAGATGAAATGGCCAATAAAATATGTGCATTGTTAAAAATGTCAGCGTGCAAAAACACTCTCTGCAGTATTAGTTTTAAAAGCAAAAGTCTAAAGGGCCATCACACAATCATTTAAAATGATTGTGTGAAATGACAGAATGAGACACTGGAGTTGTGTTTGCTCTGCTGTCTCACTGTCCACTATGACATGGACATGCTGTCTAGCAGCTTTATTGGACATGTCCAGTCATGTTTGAGCCACAAGAAAACAAGGGCGGTGACAAGATGGTATTTTTTTCTTTTGTGTTGGGTTGTTGGGACTGAAGTAAGCTGATGTAAACTGCTGCACTGATTTGGACTGAGAGTCACTGAAGGTATGTTTGTAACTGACGTTGGGGAGCGTGAGGCTTTGTCATTCATGGGGCTTAATTAGTGTTTAGGGACATGGAGCTGGCGTATAACAGAACCTTATTCCAGAAATCATGAACAAAAGTTAAATGAACTCCACAACTTAGTAACTATATAATTCTCAGTCTTTTCACATGTTTTCAGCAACTATTTCCTAACAAGATCTTTAAGCACCTCACTGAAGCCAAAATACCAATAGCTGTATCTGTTTTTTTCATAATGCTTTTTGTGAACGTTTATGATTCAGCCCAAGCTGTGATAGCTTTGTTGTTGTACGGAAGCTGTCCAGCTCTGCTCTGGGATACTCTCGCCACTGAGTGTGTGTTTCTGTTGCTCATGTATGTAAATTTACTTGATAGACATGATAAAGAGGTAAAGATACAGCTACGTGTGAAAAAGAAACAATCAAACTGCATATATTCATTTGCATCCTTGTGTAACTATGACTAGCACACAGCAGCTAGCTTGCTCAGACCATAAAGGTGCCTGCTGGGAGGTAAGGTTTTATCATACATATAGTAATTTTCAAAAACAAGCAAAAGAGTGGTGCTAATACCACGTGCTGTGTTCATAAACCAACCTAAATAACTGCAGGGGACATTCTGTCACTGCAACAGCCCTGGTGTGAGCAAGCATTAAGAATACGTGTCTCAGCAACATTGGAAATATATCATAGTTAAAAAAATCCACCCACCAACTATTTTTAGGAGTATGCATTACACCTTTCAAACAACTGACTAATTATGAGCAACTATAAAGACTGTATGGAGGAACTGGACTGTAGCCAAAGTACAAAAGAAGTACAAGGAAATTGGACTCCTACACTTGTCTTAAGTACTGTACATAAAAGGGCAAGAGAATTAGAGGGAAATACAGGAGACATCTGATAAAGGATACAAAGTATGAATGAAGGAAGTCAGAATCAAGGTCGAGAGGGGGGACTTGAAATTGAAATCACAGCAGGGAGGTTCAGGAAGGACCTTGAACTCTAATCAGACACGAGAAATGAGAGAGAGCAGGCACTGAAGAATGCTGTTCAAGTGATGGAGAGGGACATTGTGCTGCTGTTAAGTCACTGTTCCTCCTGATAAGAAGCAGAGAAGAAGAATGCTCCAAGTCTCATTTATCAGCCAGAGTAAACACTACAGAAGAAGAACAGTTATGAGAGGAGCCTCGATGTGTCGTCAGTGCTCATAACTCACAGCCTGTTATCTGTGATTCAAGACACAGTGTGTGTGTGTGTGTGTGTGTCTGTGTGCATTTTGTAAGTGTTTTGTGAGGGTGTTTACAGGTAAAAAAGACGTGAGATGACACATCTCATCTAATTTTGGTGTCCTCTGCATCATTAGAGCCAGTCACCATAGGAACCTCAGATTAGACTCACTTAAATTGGTGCTGTGAAGAGTTTCTACACACATCCAAAACACACACACTCATACACGCAATCATACATAGTAACCTCTCTGCTGTTGACTTTGTTATTAAAAAACTACAGGCACTCTTTCTGGTTTCACTGCCATAGCAACAGGTGAGTCTGAGTTAAATCTGAGATTAGGTGCTTTTTCTGTGTTGCGTGGTGAGACAGAGAGATTACTGTTGCTAAAATTGGGTTTACTTCAATTCACTCGTGTGCATGTGTGCAAATTAAAGGGATAGTTTGGAGTATTAGGGACAGAAGATGTCGATCAGCATGCCCATTGTTTGGGGAGGCAGAAAGGAGTACCAGCATGGAAGCTAAGCAATGAACTGCTGTGGACAGGGTCAGCAACAAAAGGTATTTTAACCACTTAAAAAAGTCCATCTTAAAAAAAAAAAAACAATATCTGTTTAAGCATTCGCTATATTTAGAATATTTTCACTGCTTTAGCTTGCTGTCAGATGGCCTTTTCTACTGGGAAACAGCTGTTTTAAAAGCCAAATATTCCTCTTTCCTCACCAACCAAACTCAATGGGCAAAATCAGTAATTTTACCTTGCAGCACACAGGAGTTGCTCGGCAACCTCTGCCTTGATTTGTTTGTTTGTGTTATTGTTTGACTTCTGTGAATCTGAACTGTCCTTCTAAAACAACAAAGCCACACACACACAAACAAACAAACTAACAGATCAAGGCAGCGGTAGATCAGAAACTCTGGTCTGCTGTGAGGTACAATGACTGATTTTGCCCATGAAGTTTGGTTGGTGAGGAGAGAGTTATTAAGTAAGAGATCTGGGCTTATATAATAGAAGTTTCCTGTTGGAAAAGGCTGTCTGACAGCAAGGTAAAGCAGTGAAAATATTATAAATATAGTATACACTAAAATATGTTTAGCTGCTGCTGACCCTGTCCACAGCAGTTCATTGCTAAACTTCCGCGCTGGTAGTTTTTCTCTGTTTCTCCAAACTGGGGGCATGCCGACCACCATCTACTGTCGGTGATACACTAACTATGGATAAGCACCTTAAACAACCCCAAAACAAATAATCAGAACTATCCCTTTAATGTGTGTTTATGTATGCATATGCGTAGATGTGCTGACTTTGCATCTGTACACTTAGTGTGACTGTGTGCTTCATAATGTTTGACACACACGCCCCTGCTCTGTTTCCTATCTTGCTGACATCTTCCTCTTTGTTCTTTTCTTACTTTATTCCTCCCTCATTTATTTTTCAGATGTGAGACCAAGCAAGCACTTTTGATAGCAGGCTTTTTGCTTTCTGCAGTCTGTGCGAGCCTGCTGGCTGTCTCACGCTGTAATCAGTGACTAAACAAAGTCTGGAACAAGACTGCAGACTGCAGACAGGCCTGGATATTGCTGTTAATCTGTTGATTGATTGCTGCCTCGCAGTTCAGTCCCACACATATGAAGGAACTCAAACCGAGTCCCGCTTTAAGATCAACTCACACTAATCACCACCATTTATATTAATGATAATCCCATAAATAACGGCATGATAAATCGCTGTCATTACTTCATATGAACCCAGGGTACACACCATTACAGTAGCCCATCAAAACCTGACCTCATTACATTTATCATGGATTTATGGGTTATTTTGTGCATACAAGTCAATAGATGGTGACATATAAAAATGGCTTTGGAGGCTTTGCTGACGGGCAGTGCGATGCTCCTGAGAAAATGTCAATGTGCATAACACAGTGTGTTTACATTTGAAGAGATAACGCTTCGCAACAAGCATAATGTAAGAACCTTTCAGACTTTAATAGTAAATCAAAATTGCCCCACCAGTTTTACATGTTGTTGTCTGAAAAGGACCCTGAGTCACTTTTAAGTTTAAGTCACTGAGGCATTCCACCCACTCAGGACCTTGTAACATTTTTTGCCACAGCTCAAGTGTAAATAAAGGCAGTAACATTGCCAGCAAAGGCATGCATCTTTTGTGTGTATGAAGTGCAAACAAATCACATAAGACAAGAAGGTGACACTTTAAATGCTGCCTCATTTTAAAGGGGTAGACTGACCCTAAAGTGAGATTTCATACATAACTTTTTAAAATTTTATCGTCTCATGTGCCAGACGACAGATATATTACAAGAGCATTGCAGTTGTAGCCATAATGGCCCGGGCCTTGATTTAACAGATTTAAAGGGATAGTTAAGCTTACTTTAAGTGGTGTTGTGAAGTCCTTGTGTAGTAAGATAAGCGTTGTACTGCTGTGGACAGAGTCAGCAGCAAAACAAATTTTATCCACCAAAAAAGGTCCACCTAAAAAATCCTATATCAGTGCCAGCCTATGTTATTTTAAGAATATGTTGAGTGCTTTTCCTTGCCACCAGAGAGCCTTTTCCAAAGAGAAACTGCCGTTATAGTAGCGAAGATTTTGCTCTCTCTAAGTAATTTTACCTTGCAGAACACAGGAGTGGCTGGTTTACCGCTGTCTCAATCAGTAAGACTGTTTGTCTTACTGTGTTACCAAGCTAAAAGCTTTAAACCAAACAGTTTTCCCTCAAGATTGAACAACCGTTATATGGGGACACTTTCCCCTCTGACAGCAGTCTCAGTAGACAGCTTTCCATTTAAAATCCCACCTTAACCTCTCTTCTTCCATTTCACCTGCAACTCTGCCTCGAGTAAGTCTGGATTTATCTGATGAAATCAACAAGAGTCATTAGCTGTCACTTGAATTTACCTCAGGTCAATCCACTGCATTTCACTGAAAGAGTGTTATTTGTGTAGATGTATTAAATCAAACTCAGAGGGTCTGTTCGTCTGGACACCATTGTGACTGGACAGTGGATCCAGGGGGAGGCCCGCACCACCGCACCTTAGACATTGCCAGATAATCATTAGATGGCATTTGGCTGTGGGAAGGGTAATCTACCAATGGCATAGTGGCTTTACCACTCTTGTGTGGCACAGATGTGGAGTCGGAGGGCAGAGTTAATCCTTTCCAGAGTCTGACGGCTGCAGTTCACATGTACCTCTCATCAAAAACGGCAGGTCATCGGTGGTGACCTCCAGAATGAAAAATAAAAGACTTATTGCCAATCCGCTCCACCTGTGATCGGCTGGCAGTGTGCAGGGGGGAGAGAAGGAGGGAGAGAGTAAAAAATATATGTAAAAAAAAATGAAAATGCTTTTGCCCTTGTAGTGACTCCATTAAGGAGCTTAGTGAGCAGAGAATTCACAATACCAGAGCGGGAGGGTATTGCACTAAATGTATGCACATGCACATAAACACACATATTTTGTATGGGCACATACGTGCACGCTCGCAAACATATCTGTGCAACAAAACGGCCTCCAGACAGTGACCGAGGCCGCTTTAAACCAACTGAGTACTGAAAGAAGACGTCAAATTGCTGTTGAAGATGAATTAGTTCCAGACAGGGATAAAAAGATTATAAAGTCACCAAAAAACCCAGTGTGGCTCGGACATCTCTCCTTAAATTAAAAGAGAAACCTGCCAGTGCTGGGACAGAGTGTGAGAGATAGAGGGGGGTAGTAAGGAAAACCAGCAATGGAGGAAAATCTCATCATAGAGAATGAATTATATAATAGCTTCCACACGCAAACCCACTGCTGTAATCTGTAGCTGGGCCAAGGGAGGATTTTTTTTTTTTTTTTTTTTTTGTTAATGCCATCGAATAGCTTTAGATTATCATACACCACACAGCAACCCCCCACCTGTTTTTTCTCTCTTTCTCTCTAGAGCTTCTTTTTTTTCCCTTTCTTTCATTTGCAGTGCTCCTGCTCTGGTCCGATCTCTCTCTGTGTGCACCCTCTTCCTTCTTTCTGTCAGGAATAATCTCCAGATTGTGTCTGTGGTTTTCTATGAAGAGCCTCCTTTCTCTGAGAACAGTCAATGTGCTGGTGGTTTCCCGCTAAAACAGAAAACACCACTCTTAAGTCCATCTAATGCACTCTCAAACTGTCTCATGCATGCACACTCTTGTGGAAATTTTGCACATTGACCAAATTGTGCAAACCATTTCTACTACATTTGTGTTATTGTTGAATTTATTAGGTAATAATTTATTTCTCAATCACAGGGGTGGAAGTAATGAATTGCAACGACTCATATTACTTTACTTAAGTCTGGGCAGGGTACTTGCACTTTAATGAGTATTTTTTAAAGTCTGTAATTTATTTGTTATTATTATTTTTTTTTTTAGATTAAATGTTCCATCGATTTATCTTTTTTAAAAAAAGGAGAGAAATTAAACAATAATGTTCTATATGCACCCAGGTGAAAAGGCAACTATTTGGCCATTCACACCCAGCCCCTCAGTTTAGCTGTAAAGAGGGAAAAAGTTTCTATAAAACGGGATCTTCAGTTTTCTATCCCCCAAAAGGGGACATGGCCATGACATTTTGGTGAAGTACTTATATGTGCTGTCTGATGCATAAAGAAAAAAAGTCATTGGTTCAGCCCTGCATTGAATAAATATGCTTCAAACAAATGGCACACAAACTGTATTAGCACATACTGTATCTTGACACACTCATGGCCTCTGTTCTCGGCAGACAGTGTTTGTTGTTCCCATCGACTAATATGTTGTATGTGTTACCACACAGACGGTGGTGATTATGCCAACACAACTCAAAAACGCCTCTTCGCCTCCTGCAATTGTATGTCCCCAACCCGCTGTCTTTCTCTCATTCTCTTCCTGAATGTCTGGTGGTGGATCTTTGCACTGAGGGGCGTTTGTCATTATCAAAGCTCTCATTATGGACCTTGCATAGTTAATTGTCAGAAATTAAACGTGTACGGTAACGGTAAAAATAATCATAACTTCTGCATCTGACAGGGGAATTCTAGTTACACCTGCCCCCTCCACATGCATACACATACATGCGCATGCACTCATTCGAGACATTGTTGCTGCCCCAGTGCTCTGCATTATTCAGCTTTCAGAGAAATTGAAATGCCATTCACAGTGCAGCTCCCTTGGTATTACTGAAGATTTCCCTTTATGTTTAATGTCAGTCTTTTTTAATGAAACCTTCGACGCGGTTTACATGGCAATTGGAGAAGATGAGCTGCATAAAAATAGAAGCAGAGGGTGAAGTGGGAGCTGTGTGTGTGCGTGTGTGTAGCTCAGAGTTCAGTTCGAAGGGTTAAGGAGGCAAAGCATTATGAAAAATGTACACAGTTGTGTTGTTGTCAAGGCACTTTGGAGTATCGCATCCACTGGAAAGTACAGAGTACACTCTTATAGTAATATAAAGCTGCTAACTTCATTGACTTTCCCATAAGAGAACGCTTTTCGATTCCTGGTAGAATCTTTTATGAGGGTTCTTCTTGGAACCATTTCAGAGAGTTCTGCCTAAAACCCAATATAAAGGGCTATACTAACTGTGAAAGGTTCTACAGAGACCTTTGTATGGTTCCACTCAGAACCTTCTGTTTTGGTTCCATCCAGAACCTTTCCACCTTCTAAGGGTGCCATCAAGAACCCATCCATGGGGTTCTACTGAGAACCTTTTTATATTTCAAGGGTTTTATCAAGAACCAACGAAGGGGGTTCTACTGACATTTTTTTAATATTCCAGGGGTTTTATCAAGAAGGCACTAAAGGGGTTCTACTGAGAACCTTTTTATGCTCCACGAGATTTTTTCTAGAATCACACTGAGTTGGCTCTACCAAGGAATTTTTTATATTCCAAGGTTTTGATCTAAAACCCACCAGAGGGTTCTACTGAGAACCCTCTTATATTCTTCAGAAGCAAATGGCTCTGGGTAGAACCTCAGGAAGAACCCTTTTGGAACCCTTATTTCTTAAGATTGTATGTTGCTCTCATTGAGATGTGTATAGAGATGAGACTAAAGGTTCGGATGTAGATGGAGTAACAAAGCACCATATTCAAGAATCGTGAACAAATGCGATAACACAAGAAGAAAATAAACCAGTAGAAGGAAAAACTGAGGGAGGATGATAAGGAAGAGGAGCCAGAGAACAAGAATAATTGGCCAGGGGTCGATAAGGAGCGCAAGGTTTTGGAGAGATTGGAAGATGTGGCGGCGGGAGATAAAAAAGAAGAAGAGCGGCCGTGGGTCCTTTACCCAGAAACCCGACACAACCCTCCTCTTCCTTTGCTCTCATCTCTCCTCCCTCCCTCTCTCCCTTCAATCTCCCCTGCACTCAACTTCCCTCTGCTAGTTACCACGGCAACAGGCGAGGGGCAGAAAACGAAGGGAGATGAGAGAGAGAAAAGTGTGCCGACTAGAAGCTAAGTCAACTAAAGAGCAGCGTGTTTGTGCTGAGGAGGGGAGCAGATTTGTTGCAGCAGTTAGAGCGTGTGGCTTAGGTGCCTCAAAGAGCTTCATGCTTGTTTATGCAAAAGCCTGAAGAGGAGTTCACTGAAACAACAAATTATGGCAGCAAGGCAAACCAAATTATGCTACTGTGTATAGAAGTTGCTTAGATGATAACACAGTGAGGGAAAACCAGAACATGTTGGCACCCTTTTAGAGGCAAAAAAGACTCAGCCTGCACTGTTGTTCAAAAGCTGCCAAGAAGAAAAGATGCTGAAAATAGGTTCCTCTCAAAATAGGACACACAAACCAATTTAAAATATGGATACATAGTCTCAAAATAGTGTTTTTGAAATGTTAAATTTCAGTTTTTTGGGATGGAGTCGTGAAGGATAATAAGAGCACTAATAGTAGCAGGTGTTAGCTCTCTCTCTCTCTCTGCAGGCTCAGGAGTCTGTTAGCTGATCTGGACTAGGATGTAAACAAGTCAAATGTTGTGGCTGACCTGCTAATCCTTTTCAGAGCCTCACCTTTAACCTCCATCGATACCTGTTCCCTCGCTGTTTGGCTCTGCCTTTTCTCTACTCCGCTCCCTTCCCCCCGTCTGTGCTTCCATACCTGCTGCTGCAGCTCTGTGTCTATTAATGTGTCTCTCTTCATTTTACCCTCCAGTTCCCGACTCTGAAATGGTGCCATGCCATTGTCCCAACAGCCCATTATTCCAAAACCCCATTAAACTCCCATTATTCCAAGTCCCCTTGGACCAAAAACCCATTTGTCCACCAGCCCATATCCTGAAAAAAATCATGGCAACTGTTCTGAAGGACCATTGCTCCATAAATACAGCCTCCCCGCAGTTGCTAACCCTAGCCCATCTAAAGACTCAGGTGACGGGGTGTGCACTGAGGTAAAATCGCTTAAAATGTTGTTTGGTGTAAGGCCTGAAAGACAGCCTATTAAGGGCAAACCCCCTACTGATTCAGTACCATGGACAGGGCCTGCAGTCGCTCAACTAACAACTGCGGAGTATTTATGTTCAGAGCAATGTTTGTTTTTGAGATAATGGGCTGTTGGACAAATGGGATTTCGGTACATCGAGACATCCATCCATCCATTTTCTGTAACCGCTTATCTGTGAGGGTTGCGGGGGGCTGGAGCCTATCCCAGCTGACATTGGGCGAGAGGCGGGGTACACCCTGGACAAATCGCCAGTTCATCGCAGGGCTGACAGAGACAAACAATCACTCACACTCACATTCACACCTACAGGCAATTTAGAGTCACCAATTAACCTATTATGCTGCATGTCTTTGGACTGTGGGAGGAAGCTGGACACAAGGAGAACATGCAAACTCCACACAGAAAGGCCCTGCTGACTCGGGGATTCGAACCCAGGACCTTCTTGCTGTGCAGCGGCAGCGCTAACCACTGCGCCATCGTGCCGCCCACATCGAGACATTAAACAGACTATTAGGGTTTTGGAATAATGGGCCATCAGAACAATGGCCATTTCCCTCTGAGAATGGGAAGCTCAAATGTACTGCTGTCCGTGAATGTTCTCTTTCGTCCAGGTCATTGTAATCTCAGGAAAAGATTAAATCGAAAGCAACTGGACTTGTTTAAAAGTCTTATTAAAGACGTTTCGCTTCTCATCCAAGAAGCTTCATCAGTTCATGCCTGTCAGACTAGTCCAGTTGCTTTCGATTTAATCTTTTCCTGAGATCAAATGTACTGCTGTGTTCCAGGTTACAAGCTGTATAGACAGAAGTAATTTCATCACTTTCTGACTGATCAGCAACTGAAAAGACAATGGATAGTGAAAATCTGGAGGAACATCGGGCCAAATTTCAAGCTAAAACAACATATTTGATAACCCATTAGTTACCATTATACAACCGCTAACATTAGCATTCAGCTGCTTTTCAGTCAACATTACCATTTGATCGTGTTATATGATATGATGGGGAAGATGTAAATTAATTCTGATATATCAACACACATCTTGAACACATTTGTTTAAGCCTGGAAGTAAAACACACTGGATGTTATCTGGCTTGTAATGTGACATTAACTTTCTTGCTATCTCTTGTCCAGGGATGTAAGCGAAGCAGTAAAATAAGGTTTAGTGGTATGTTAGATTAGAACAAAATAACAGTGTGATTTTACATTTTTCCCTATTATGCTTCACAATCACACTTTTGTGTTGGATGTAGTCTGTATCAATACTACACAGATATATGCTTTACTTCCAGGTTTAAATAAATGGAGATACAAAGATGTGGTTGATATGGTGGCTGAATGCTAATGGTACCCAATTTGTCAGATTGTCTACATTTATATGACTTGTAACCTGGAACACAGCAGTATGACATCTGAGCATCCTGAGCGTTATGTCACAGGAAAATAGTCACCGTTTCAATATGACAGTCCCACTTTGAAATATTCACCAGTGAGCATCTCATCTTGTTTGTTCTGTTTCCGAGCCTGATCTGTATGCTGTTCACTCAGCCTGATAACCAGACTGTACTGCCATTTCACCTCAAGTCAGAGGAACCAGACCAGCATCTTGCCATGGTCACAGACCAAATGCAATTTCATGAAGTGAGCAATTCACTTCTTTTCAGAGGTCAGCACATCTAACCAAGCACGCGTAGCACAATGGGACTGTGATGGCTGTGTAAAAAGTTGCTGCACATGCTAATGTTAGCTAATGTTATGTAATTAAGCAGGGTGACCGCAGTCACACTGACTTTAAAGTTCAGATGAAACAGCACTTCAAGAGTATCTAGCTCCCGTACAATGATGTGTTTCTGAGGGAAACAGGGTAAGTAGGCAGGACGTAATGGTGGGAGGGATTTTGATTTGAACATTAAAAAGTAAGTGTGCCATAACCCAACATAACATGCAGTTAGATAGCTAAATAAAGAATCTTAGCTCTGTGCTGCTAAAAGTTGAACATTGCTTTTATTGGTTTAAATTGGTTGCCAACACATCATTTTGTTTAATGGTTGGATTGTGTGTGTTCTGAATGAGAGAAAAAAAAAGCCTTAAGGAATCATATAAAGGGAAAATCACCTAAATATGATGCTACCAAAAATGCCTTTTTTTGTGCTGGTATTTTGTGAGAAAAAAAGGTCTTAACCTCACACAAACTAGAACAGAAAATCTGACATTTATTACTCATAAAAGTCTCCTTGATTACGTATCAAGAGATCCAAGTGGTGGTTCAAAGATGTTTCTTAAATATACACTTGCACTGCCCACTTTTGCTTCCTAAAAGTAATAATTTGGCACATTCGCGACCCTGCATCCACCTCCATGTCACATGTAAAACGCAGTTTCTGGTTAATTGTGGACAGCACAGAACCCTTTGTGTGGACATCAGGCATGAAGACATGCATTAATCTTTTTTTTTAACATGGGTATAAATGGGAAATTGTGCCATCATGATTTCAGTATTTTTCAATATTTTATCTCACTCAGATTTCTTAAGGCTTTTGATATGTTATAAATTACATATTCACGAGACTAGAACAGTTGAAAGAGTTTCTGTTGCACTTTATACGGGGTCATGTTGTATAATACCTGTACTAGAATATCCCCTCAAATATACCCTAAACTAACAAAGAGTGACTTGTTGGTGTGAAGCAACAAAAAATCTGCAGCAATGTTTTGCCATCAGTGTCAGCACTGATTTGGGAAAGTCCCTCTTCTGTGTTTATCCAACCTTTATCCTGCCTCTCCTCTTCTCATTTCTTTTTCCTTCTTAATGTTTTAACTTTCGGTCTCTCTTGTGTGTCTTAAGGGTGCCAGGTGGTCGCCCAAACACAACAGATCAGCAGCTCTGACAAATCTAATCCTGTCACACATCGAATGTGGACTCAAACTTTCTCTCACTCTGTGTCTTCCTTTGCCAGGGTTTATCAATAGCTCGTAGTTCACGCCAGGTCACCTGGCACCAGGCTGTATCCAACCTCACAGAAGAGACACACACACCCACGACACACACACACGCACATAAACACACACACACATACACCCAGAAGGGATGTTCCGGTGCTTCAGGCCAGTGACAGAAGGAGTGAGGGGCCACCCACTCCCCCTGTAACCACCTGCATGGCCACCCACCTCCCAACATGTACACACACTGACACATACACACGCATAGGCGCCTAAGCAATGGAGCAAGTGGCAAAAATGCATAGATAGCCTCTCGAGTTTGCTCACAAATGTAACAGATTGATGCATATAATATTAAAATGTACAAAATCAAAGAGTTGGTTGTTTTAAGAGTGGTTGTTTAGTTGTGTAGACTCCCACGTTTCTTTCCAAGTTTTCTCCCCATTTTAAAACATAACCAGGCGCCCATGCACACACAAACACATAGACACTCGCCATGACTCTCAAATGCTAAATCAAACATATACATTGAGTGCTTGTATCACATACACAGAAACAGAACAAAATTCTCTAAGGACACCTCTACATGCACACGTGCCCACACACATTTTAATCAGACACACACACACACACTCTTCCAGCTGTTGCAGGGCGTCACAAAGCCGATTGTGTCTGACATTGCCGGGTGTTAATGTCACCCTCTCAGGGTAAGATGAAGATGAACTTTTATCATACCAACCAGTAATAATGGTTTTAGCACCATCGTGGCTTTGATCTGCAGACAGGTGGCTACAGAGTCTGTCAGGTTCAGTTTGGTTCAGTTCTGGAAAATCACCCAACTGGAGCTTATTTGGATGAATATTCAACCAACATTATATGCAAAGCACAAATAATCCCAGGAGGATAAATTGTACAAATGTACAGAACAAGATATGCAGTAATGTACTGTAAGTCCATTTACTCCTGTTGTACTTTAGTTTTACTTTGCTTTATTGCTTTACTTTTTTCTTTATTTATTTCCATTTTATGCAACTCAATACTTCACTCCAAAACTCCACAGGGAAATTCATACATTAATTTAACAACAACAACATACAATAAGCTGAGATAAATTGCAGTGCCTGGTTGGGGCCATGTGTCACGTTTCATATGTCTTGAGCTGTCTGCAGTTCCACCCTCTAATCAGCTCATGACCTGATAGATTTATCTTGTGACCCTTTGGAGGGAGGAGGACCCCTGTGCTGGGAAACACTGAACTTAAATTACGCCATTAATAAAAGCCACATTTAAGCCACATAAACTTTAGCCAGGGACTAAGAACCTTTGGAGGAACTCAATACATTTCTGCTGCAAGGACCAGGGTCGAAATTAAATTACAAGGACATTTACCTCCCAAAAAGCCCCTACTCAGAGGACAGTAAGTTCCAAAAGTACAGGAACTTTGGGAGAGAGGCTTGCAGTGCTGAACATTTCTGATTTGTCGTGTAGTCCCAGCATTTTATATCAGCTACCATTTAAAAAAAAAAAAATCTGCAGCCGCAAACCTGTTTGTTTTTTGTTAATTGTGCTGAACAAAATCCAGCGAGAAGGGAAGGAATTTTATTGTAATTGGGTATTTTTTACATTGTGGGTATTACTAATTATTAATTTCAGGTCTTATAGAGTGGGACACTGCCTCTGAGACGAACGGAGGCCAGTTTGACAAAAGGTAATACAGTACCGAGGTGACTGAGACTCTGGGGACAATGAAGACACAGTAGGTTCAGGCAGGGACGGGAGGCATGAAGCAGTCGAGGAACAACAATAATTTGCCAGTATACATCATCCACTGTGTTGGTAAATCAGCGAGTATTTGTTTTTGTGAAGTTAGAATATATTTGTTCCTGTGTTTTGAACAACCCAACTGTGTGAGGTTATACTGAGTTGTAATAAATTGACAAAATGTTGAGTCTCCTTGCTGGTTGTTCAGACACATTCAAAATCATTATTGCTTTTGCTGTTAGCTGTGGCTCGCTTCATGCCCTAAATATATATATTTAAATAATTAAATTAATATCATAGATGTGCAACGACTAGTCAAAATGGTGTAGGGAGCTGAAGAGTCTGTATGATTTAAGAGCATACAGTATGTTTAAGAGGTGCTAGATTATTTACATAATAATATCATATATATATTATTAACATGATAATGTAGTTCATTTCTAAATATTGCAGCTATCATCAGTACTGGTATAGCACAACACCCTTGATGGAACATGAAAAAAGTCGGTTTTCATATTCCAGTATACATGATTCTAACAGTATCCAGGTCTCTGATGGTCTGCATCCAGTTATCTTGATTTCTTACCATCTCAACCACTCTGTTCTGCACCAACACAGAACATTCAGAGACCAGGAAAATGTGTTTACGTGCCACAGTATCCTGGTTAGGAACGGGTTTTTGAAGTATCCTGGTTGTTTTGTGCATATAAACCTACTACCCTTAGTAATCAGATAGAAACCAGGATACTGTGGCATGTAAACACATTATCCTGGTCTCTGAATGTTCTGAATGTCTTTGAATGTTCTGTGTTGGTGCAGTACAGAAGGGTTTCTCCATAATAAGGTGGGTGATGACAGGACTCAATTTATTATGGTATAGTCTCCATGTGTAATCCTGAGGTCTGTAAGCTGCTGAAATGGAAATCTAATAATAGCGTTTTCTAATACTGTTCACTTATCTACCCATCTCTCTGTCCCCTTCCCTCCCTCCCCTTCTCTTTCATGCAACACACACACACACACACACACACACACAAAGGTATTTGAGTGGTGTGTTGATGAATGTGAACTGACTAGGTCTGGCTCTGGAGATAAATTGGTGAAGATCAGAGCCCTACTGAGGCAGACAATAATTCAAATTTAACACAGTATCTCACACACGCATGCACTCACACGAACACACACACAGGCAAACGCTCAGTTATATCATTTTACTCATCAGTTAAATGATTTTTTCCATCACACTGACTGATGACTACAAAAGGGTCGTTTTTTGTTTGCACTTTTTAAATAGTAATAACAGAACAGATTGATAATGAGAGACATTAAGTGTATCCCATTCTCCTACTGGCGCGCTGCTGCATAAGTGCACTGTACGCGAGGCTCTCCATGATGATAATAACTGTGGCAGTTACCTTGGCAACAGATTAGACGATCCAGTAAGACATAAATAGGAGCACAGGCTTTAAAAATAGACTTTCTAAAAATCTACTCTGTGAGTGATCATTCAGAACAGATCAATGGCACGACTGAAAGGAAGTGACAGGAGTGAGTGGTCACCATGGCAACAGACCAACCAGTGTGGAGCATTGGTTTTTGGGTAGGCTGTATGAGGTTGTGATGGAAGGGTGAGGCATGAGCAGGAGAAAGAGCAGCAGGAGAGAGGAAGAGAGTGAATGCGTGGGTGGGAAGGGGGGGGGGGTGTCAATGGAGGGAAATACAGAGAGTGAGTGAGTGAGAGAGAGAGAAATGATGGGCGTAATCCGGATTAAAACGGTGGGTTTTTGGACAATCCCGAGTTAGGGCCGCCGCGTCCATGCCAACTCCCCACCCACCGCGACTCTCCCGTGCCAAGCTCCAACCCAAATCAGCAGCTCTGGCACATGCAGGGAGCCTCCATGACACACAAGCAGACAGCACATGGCTGTGCAGGAAACATCCCAAACACACTCAGTCAACACAAAATACTCCTCGTTTTATACAGTGTTTCTGATCTACCACAGGGGTTCCTAACGGAAATAACTAAGAAATATGAATGACTACAAAAGACACGGTTTACATTTTGCTTTAAAATATGTCAAGTACATTTACTCTAATTACTGTACTGTATAATTTTGAGGTACCTGAGTATGCTGATGTTATGCTGCTTTATATTGTACTTCTTTACTCCATTACATTTATGTACATTAGTTCCTAGTTATTTTGGAGAGTCAGATGACTGAAAATATAAATCAACTAATTCATTAATAAAGCATGAATGTATAAATCTTATGCCTGCCTGTTTATTCATATAGTACAATGTATTTTATGTAAGGGATAATACACAGTGTGCACGTCATCATTGTAAATTAAACCCCAACAGGGCCATAATCCCACATATTACATGGTTACTTACCAAAATACCATAACAACAATTTTGTGGACTTAAAATATTTTGTTGCTTCTCCAGAGTCTATATCAAAGCAAACCCATGCAATAATGTTGTGTTAATGCACTTTGTAACACTAGTTAAGATAAGTGCTATACAAATAAACTTTATCATTATAATATACTATATTAATACATGATGCATTATTATGGATTAAGCCACCTGACATATATAAAGTAGTTGTGCTTTAGGTTTGGTATAAAATTCTAGTGTCATATGTGATTGTGGATGATTGGATCTTCAGTGGTAGTCTTCTGAAAAAAAAAAAAAAACACTTTAAATCCACATGAAATACACCTTTCATGTGGATTTAAAGTGTTTTTTTTCTGATCTGATTACATATATGATGAGATGGGATTTGGAAGTGCAATGAGGTTGCAAGCTGTGTCCCAACCCATGAATTTAAGAATACACCAGACACCACTCCTGATCCTGACCAGCTGTTTTAAGATCTGATGCACCATTCAGCTCATATGGGAATAACTGTACAGAACTGAATGTTCAATCGTATTTTATATTAATGAATATTTCTGCGCACTCTGCTTGCTCATTATTCGTCTTTTTGTACCTAAGAAGTGATACATTTGAGTTCATCTGATATTGTAAACATATTGTAAACCTTCGTATTTCCATTTTTGTGATCACTTTAAAGCAAGCCTGTAGGGTGGCCACTGTGGTCACAAGTAACAATTATAAAACAATGGTAAATGCTACAACAATGTTTAACAGTTGCACAAGTTGAGAAGAGGTTTTAAATCAGCAAACTGACATCAACTGACTCAGTGATGTCAGTTAGCTAACATTAGCCACCAAACTGTTTGTACAAGGTAAATTGCAGCAGCAACCACAAGGTCCACTGAGTAACTGTACTAACAGCTACAATTTTGAATCTAAATGTCTTGCCATCTGCTTAGCTTAGCTTAGCACAAAGACCAGTAAGAGGGGAACAGTTAGCCTGGCTTTGTTTACAGGTAACAAAGTTCTTCTAAAGTTCACTAATAGAGTGCTTCAGGAATGAGCCCTAAAACTTTGAAGTGAGTTAGCATATTATCACTTCAGGTTCCCTTGTCTCTGAGTCAATTTTTGAATGTGTTTTTGGTTTGGTTGGTCCGTGGTTAACACAAGCTCAAGAGATTTTTATGTTCTACAACATAAAATATTTAAGTACCCTGCTGGTGAATTTTGATGCTTGTACGTGTCTTAAAAAAAAGTGGTTGCTAAGTGGCTAAATTAGACAACAGAGGTTATCAGGGACACTGAACATCATCATGCTGAGCACGAGTCGCCAAGTGGTGACATGAAGTTATGCTACTGTGGTGTAGATTTTATTGTAGTATATGTAGTATTTATAGCCATATAATGTTAGCTTCATACTTCTTGCAATCGTATCATATCAAAAATCATAAAAGTGGTGTTCACTTGTGAAGATTATTTTGCTGAACACAACATGTCAGTATCATAAAGTTCGCACAGAGCTTATTTTCTGCAATAATCCAAAATCCAGTGGGAAAATCCCATTGTTTTTTGTTAAGGGCACCAAAGCCATGCTAACTACTAAGTTGGCCTATGAAAATATTCATCCCTGCAGCACTCCATTAATATGTTATATGTTGTTTCTTTGTTCTGTGGTGGCAGCAAAAAAGTGTCACACATATGCATCTATATGTTGGGTAATGTTTTGCCCTCTTCAAGATCAAACATCATAGTAAAAATAAAGGCACTGGTGTATTGTTTAGGCCTCACTCTGCTTACACACCTGATGGTGGTTAGACAATTATCAAGAGGCCTTCAGAAAATCACAGCTTCCACACACAGTCAGTGAGAGGGGCTACATCCAATCAGATTATTTCAAACACAATGACAGGAACAACTATTTGCACATACAGAAATATAGGTTTTACAGTCAACTTTCTATATTCAAAAATGTTAACAATAAAATTACAATGGGTATCTGTATGATATACAGATAAAGTTAAACATCAGGTCTGGGTGAACATCACAAACAACTTTATCTAAACTTCCTGTTAAGAAGTAGCTTACAGGAAACACTTAAAGTCATAATCTATATTTAATTTATGAGGTGACAGCATTTTCAGACAGCAAATCCAATTGTATTCCCTTCTGAACAGTAATACCTATAGAGATAGAGGAAATTAGGAGACTGAATTCAACAAAATCTGTTTATTCGACAAAATATGTTTGTTTATTCTGTTCCCAAACTATTGTTTAAAAATGATAAGCTGACATTTTATGAGAGGGTTATGTGTCCAACTATTACACAGCCAAGTGCTGTAGCTTGGACAGAGCCACGCTAGCTGTTTCCCCGTTACTTTATGCTAGGTGCTAAATTAAGCAACTTTTTCCTGTCTCCATCTTCCTATTTAATGGACAGATATAAAGCAAAATGTCAAACTATTTCTTGAAGAAAGGAATAATATTTTTATATGATGCTCCATCTGTGGTATTCACCATCTATCTGATAGGAGAAGAATGCAGCATCAAAATTTAAAACTGGTGTCTGTTTGGAGATCAAGCTTTCTTTAGTAAAGAGCCCTGCTGCTGTCATTCTACAGGTTGCAAAGGCTAAATTTATCTGTTTCACCTCACAGCGCTGTCAACCAAGTAGCCTTTTCATAATTGGCTAGATGAGCGGTGTGAATGTAGCATATTGCCGAGAGTCAAACGCGCTCCCTGCAGCTTCACTTGACTGCTTAATTGAAGAATCTGCGAATGGGATCGTGTGTGGTGTGTGCGTGGTGAGGTGTGAATACATTGTCACACTCTATCTGGATGCTCATACGCAAAGACGTCGACTGTGACAGTTCTGGCAGCATGCGTGTGTATGTGTGAGGAAGCGCGTCTATGTGTATGTTCCCGCCCCGCAGTAACGAGTAAATATATTAACCACGCTGCAAGTTCGCTTGCGCACGTGTTTATATATTTGGATGACCATCTGGTTATGAGTGTGTGTGGGGGGGCAGTGAATCAGATGCCTCTTTATAGTATGTTGGTCCTGGCAGAGAAGGTGTGTGTTTCAGCAAGGTGTTCATGATATTTTATTCATGTTGAGTCAATCACAGAAGCTGATGCCGCCTCTGAGGAACAGTTGTTACATACACACACTCACACATGCTCAAAGAGATGAATGTGCTGTGGTCTAAGTGACTCTTACAGTCTCAGCTTGTTCATTAGAGAGCCCAGTAAAGTGTGAAGATGCAGTCAGTGATGGGAGTTAGAGCGGGTGGGGATGAGGAGGATAAATCAATGGCAGAAGAGCGTCCTTTTGATCTTCAAAAAGCTAGATTGAGTGAGATAAAGTGCAGAGGCAGAGAGAAAAAAGAGAGAGATGCACAGAGCAGCGGTTTTATCTGAACATCAGCTGAGGAAACATAATGATCAATCAAACAAAACGAGAATGTCAACTTTATGAGTGCTACATAGTCCTAGTCATGTGTAAAAAAAAAAAAAAAGAAGAAGCATATTTTATAAATAAGACAGTGATCTCACAGTCACGAGCTCACACAAATAGACCCAACTGAGAAAACTTCAAAAGCCACAACACTGCTTTGTACCAAAGATCAAAGTTGGCTATTTGTTTTAATTTTATCTCTTGTAATTTATGTAGTTTTGCCTATCTGACTGCAAAGAGAGTAGTCAGAACTTCTATACGAGTGAGCACGGCCAGTTCAGCATGAACATAATGACATTTCTTTACCATTAATTCACAGTCTCACTGTGTGATTTGTTAACATTAGCTGCACTTAGTCAATCACACTTGTTAAAGATCTTCTGCGAGAAGGTCAGTCAGCTCGTCCTACTCAGCCAATGAAAACAACTGGATAATATCTTCTGTCGCTCCCTATAAGCCAACTATTGCTCTCTCCATACCAACCAAACTCCATGGGTGTAATCAGTCATTTTACCTTGGGAGTCACATGGTCTACTGCTGCCTCAATTTGTCAGTTTGTTTGTGTTATTGTGTCACATCAGTAAATCCAAACTAACCTTTTCAAACACCAAAGTCATATAAGAACAAACAAACTAACTGATAGAAGCAGCGGTAGACCAGCAACTCCTTTGCTCTGTGGAATAAAATTACTGATTTTGCCAGTGGAGTCTGGTTGGTTCCGAGTACCGTAGGAAAAGGATGTCTGTGTGAACCATGTCACTTATTCAAAATTTACCTCATTGGTTCCTACTCACCGTAGTGAAGCTGGTATTTTACTGTCTCTGTCATGTTGGTGTTGATTAAAGAAGATTTGTTCAAAGAGAAACTGTATTACCCACAGCACTGAGTGACAACACTGGTCCACTAAAAATTCATGGTCGCAATACTTGTTATTAAATTACCTGCCATATAAGGCCGTATAAGGACTCACAACATTCTAATAAAGCTGGCCTCTAATGTTTTTATAACTAATACTTAATTAACATATTCATATAAGCACTGGTGTAACGTAACACGCAACAACTAAATTTACTCTGACTAGTTTCCCCACCTTGCATACAGCTCATGTCAACAAGGTATGGAAATGTGGGATGTAAAATGCCAGAGATAAATAATTCATCACATCATCGTGTGGTAATGCAGATGAGAACAGGCACAGCTTTTCATTTAAGCGTGTTCAAGTATTGATTTTCTGACAGCATACTGCGGATCTTTACGGGTGATTCTCAATCCCTGGATGTCACCAGGAGGGAAGATTTTTCAAACTGGATCCTGCTTTTTGCTATCGCCTCTCGCCCAGTGTCAGCTGGGATAGGCTCCAGCCCCCCGGCGACCCTCACGGATAAGCGGTTACAGAAGATGAATGAATGAATGATCCTGCTTTCAACTCCATTTCCACTTCACAGAAACATAACATGTACCAAAAAGTAAAGCCAAGAGAGTGATGACAGAGATGGATTATTAATTTATTATTGTCATCATCGATCCATCCGAAAAAGATTCAAGTGTAGTGCAAAAGAAAACCCCCTAAAAATCATTCCTGCCTGAAGGCTGACGGCAGTTATCAGTTTAAAAATCTAAGGACCAAAAAGCACGAAGAGTACCACGAGAGTAAAATGAAGGCCACCAATCATTTCAACCATAATTTATCTTTTTTATTGCAATCATTCTCTTAAGTCTCTCAACCAGTGTATATTTGGCGGTATCTAGTGCGCTGGCAGATTGCAACCAGCTCACCTCACCCTCCCCTTCCAAGTGTATTAAAACAAGAGTCAACTAAATTTATCCGAGGAACAAAAATGTTCAAAGCAGACTCTGTGGGGGCCAGACTTTCAAATAAAAGAAATTACGTTTTTAGGCCTATTTTGCATGTTAGTGTTTAATATTTCCAATTTCTTACAACATTAAATTTATTTTTTTAGCCTATACCAATGTGAACTGACTTGAAAAAACATGGGAAATCCATATTGCCACCTTTTTGTTATATAGCTATAATGTTATATAACTGGTAAAGTATCTCAGACCTCCATCATGGAGCCAGTTCTCTGAGGAGTGATGGTTAAAATCTGTATTTCTGAAAACATATTTGCAGAATGCACACCTGATTGGCAGGAAATACTAATCACTTTATCCAGTTTTGACACTATTATGCAGTTGGACCATTATTGTGCATGTGACACCTGTAGGTACTGGCTGTAACAGAAAAACAAAACAACCTATTGTGGTTTTAATACAAAAGTTCAAAAGATTTTAGGCCAAAATGAACAGAGCTAGTGAAAACTGCAGCAAAAATGTGAGTTTTGAACCTTTGAGGTTGTGCATGTGACACCTGTAGGTACTGGCTGTAACAGAAAAACAAAACAACCTATTGTGGTTTGAATACAAAAGTCAGGTTCTTTTTCGATCATTCTGTGAGCAACCATGAACTGATTTTATGCTGCACACAGCATGAGTCCACAAACAGCAAAAGTGAAAGAAGTTAATCACTTTGCTGAGAAGTTGCAAGTGTGCTGCCTATTACTCTTTATCTAACAGCTAATTGTGGCAGCTCCTTTAGTTACTCCTTGCAATACTACAAACTGATCTGCTGTCATAAAATGCCAAAAATGACCATTTTATTTTTCGTAGATGCATTTTTGACGAACAATAGTCCTTAGTTTAAGATTACTCACAAACTGCACAACTTCATAATAAAAGCCAACTGGTATTTTACCAGTTAAATGTTTTTAACATGAAGCTGTAGCAGCTGAAAAGATTCAGTTTGCATTAGGAGTAACTTCATACAATTTTTTCTGGGGTTTTCACCACATAAACCCAGTTTGAAATACTGCAAATATATAAATATTGACATATATTGATTAGTGTCTATTCTATGTGTTGGATGTGGTCCACGGGACACGAGTTGATGATCCCCAGTGTAGAAGAACTTTCAGTGGCTGTGAAAGTCTGATAAAGCATGAGAGGCCATATCTAAAGCTGGTGTTTGATTTGTCCGTTCTGGGCTACGGTAACATGATGGTCCCAGGTCCTCCAAGGTAGAGGACCTGTGTTCTCTGTAGATAAAAAACAGCTCATTCTTAGATTAAAAATACTAGAGTTGTAACAATTACTCAATTAATTGATTATTAATCAGCTAGTACATTAATTGCCAAGTATTTTGATAACTGATAAATAGATCTGAGTCATTTCTTCAGAAAAAATGTCCAAATTCTCAGATTTCAGCTTCTTGTTAATAATGTTAATATTTTCCGGTTTCTTTACTCTTCTGTGACAAAAACTAAATATCTTTGGGTTGTGGACAAATCAAGACATTTGAGGACGTCATCTCAGGCTTTGGGAAACACTGACCAATATTTTTCACGATTTTATGGACCAAACAACTAATCAATTGATTGAGAAAATGATCAACAGTTTAATCGATAATAAAAATAGTTGCAGCCCTAAGGAAAACACAATACTTAATTTCAGGTGATTATACACTAATGAAAACAGACATGAACATTATATCCCATTTCTGTCATATTCTGCCAATAGACCCCTATAAATCTTACACACTTAGTAAGTGTTAGTGTTCCAGTCTTATGTTCATTCATTTATCACTCATTCATTCATTATCTGTAAGCCCACAGCAGACATTGGGCGAGGCGGGTACACCCTGGGCAGGTTGCCAGTCCATCACAGGGCTATAGTGATTCTTTAAAATTAAAATATATTTTATAGATGAACATATGACAAAATGACTGGCTCAGGTGGCTATTTTTGCTCTCCTGTGTTTATGTACATGAGGTGATGTACAGGTTAAACTATCCTCCGGTATCATTTTAACACTGACCTGCTCTGTCCTCCAGCGAGGTGCTAACACTAAACCTATAAGCCTTACTGAGTCACCCTGACAGAGACTGTTTCTCCCCGAGGCCCTGCAAGGTGAAATCTGTCTCAACTCTGACCCCTTCGCCTGCTCTAAGCTCTCTGTCTTTATCCATTCATCCTTCCCTCTCTCCTCTATCTGATCCACGCTATTGTATTCTGGACTCGCCTGAGTTTCTTCATCCACCAGCGTCTCCCTCAATGTGTACCGTGATACACCTTATTATGCACAATAAAGATGTTAAACTGATGTAAGCTTGGCATTAACACACAAAGCTTAAGGATGAAGATGGAGGTTTATCATCTAATACTCACACACACTCACTTGCAATAGAAGCTTAATCGATTAATCCATCAGCATGAAGACGCCACGTCAACCCTGACCTTAGCTTATGTGACCTCATGTGGACTATGAGGATCAGGAGAGAGAGAATAAGCAGATGAGAACCAGAGAGAGGATGGGGGGAGGTGGATATGAGGTGTAAGCAGGAAGAAATGAGAACACAAGCTGCATAATTACATGCAGTTGCTCTGCTCTTTCTCCCCCAGCTACAATTCTGCATCTCCAGCTGTCCCTATGGAGGTTGGTTGTAGCACTCCAGTCATGAAAGGCTGCGAGCAGCTATCAGAGCAGCTCTCTCCTGCTTCTGGGGCACATTTCCACAATGTTTGTATCACTCGTAGGAAACTATAACAGATCAATCCAACTATCACTGACATAGTACTGCACCATCTTCAATAGTTATCTTTTCCACCTCCATCATGGAGCCAGTTCTCTGAGGAGTGATGGTTAAAATCTGTATTTCTGAAAACATATTTGCAGAATGCACACCTGATTGGCAGGAAATACTAATCAACTTTATCCAGTTTTGACACTATTATGCAGTTGGACCATTATTGTGCATGTGACACCTGTAGGTACTGGCTGTAACAGAAAAACAAAACAACCTATTGTGGTTTTAATACAAAAGTTCAAAAGATTTTAGGCCAAAATGAACAGAGCTAGTGAAAACTGCAGCAAAAATGTGAGTTTTGAAACTTTGAGGTTGCTGTAGGTGGTCAGTGTAGAGTGTTGAAGCCAGAGTAATAGATTGAGTTATAGCAATGTGGAGTAGTACTAGTATTAGTAGTAAAATTACACAAGGCTGACACTGAACTAAAGTCTGGAAAGCTTGTGTAACTTGTGTAATGGCATCTATTGTGGGGCACTGTAGGATTCTAGCTTGTGACATTCAAATATGCAGCTCATTTGCATAATTTCCCATTTAGGAGACATTTTTTGTTGGTTTTCTAAAGAACTATGCAGTGTCACAGTTAGTTTATAAATGACACAATCACTGAGAGTCCATCATCACTAATAGACACAGACTTGTGACATGAGGATGCCATGAAGATATTGTTTTTCAACATCATTTGCTCGCTTTCAACATTTAGTTGTTTGTTGTTCTAAGTTGTTTTTGAATACTATGTATTTTGACACCTGCGTCAAACTATATTTTGTTAGAATCATAAGACACTGCACAGATGCACAAATCATTCGTTCATTTATTCATTCACCCTGCTGCTACCTGCTGACCTGCAATCAAGTCAACAGAACAAGTAGGTGGCACAAACCATCGCATGTAAATAAGTATTTTTTGGAAACATGCTGAGGCAAGTCCATCCATAGGCATCCATTAGGTTTAACTATAAAGCTGCAACGTATCATGATGCATTGCAGAGAATTTAAGTGAGCCATTTTATGTTTCAAAATGCAAATGTTATTGTTTGTAATGTGTTTGTTCAGAACAGGGCGGTTTATGCTGGTAAATGTCATCTTTGTGTTGGTTCATTGTTATGACCTGGCTACCACATTTCTTCACCCTGGCCGTATCATTACCCAGTAATTTGGAATGCGGTTCCCATATATTAAATGCAAAAGCAGCATGGATGCAAGAATCAGTGCTGAATTGGCACTGCTGGGCGCGGTATATACAAAACTTGATGAATATGTGGCCTTATGGAATTTAGTTTGGAATGAAGATCTGTGAGATAAAATTACTGACTGAATGATACAGATACCGATACTGGATCAGATCAGACCCATCTCGACGTATTTCACCAGAAGCTGTTCATAAATTCAGGTTTAATCAGCAGGTGGATGCTATATATTTGTTCTAAAAGTCTGAGATGCAGCAGGAATCACATTAATCTTCCTTCCACCAGGGATTCATAATCTCTCTATGGAACATGTGAGGTCATTTTAATAACCGGTTTCTTATGGCAGCACGATGAAGGCACTACCATTACAGCCAACAGCATCCCCAGGGGTCATTATGTATGGATGGAGAAGTGTGAAAGCAGAGACAGGGGAGGGACGGAGAGAATAGATGTTGGAGGTCTCGCTCTGTCTTCTGTAAGCGTCTCTTTTTAAAAATCTCCGGGGGAATCTGCCAGTGATCGAGGCGGTATCATAGCCTCCTTCTCATTTTCCTCTTTTTCAGCAATATAGCACATGTTTAAGCTTCATTCTGTACAAACAAAATCATCCATCACCTCTGTGGGGGGCTGCGAGCACTCCGGAGGGATTTGCTAAATAAAAGCACGATGATCTAAAGGTCATGTGACGACAGTGCTGTAACCTGTTAACAAACACAAGCACGCTGAGTCGCATGTACACACTGCTCTCCATTAAATATTGGTTTTGGCTTGGTGTATGCATTGTGTGCTGGAAGAGTGCACATGGCATGCATGCACACCCACACCCCACACACACACACACACACACACATTCTTTCCTGAGACGGATGAGCAGAAGGCTCCTGAGTGGCAACACTCATTTGACTCAGGGGAGCCGTGCTGAGGAGTCATGCTGAGCGAGTTGGCCTATGTCAAGAATGAGGCATAGAGCTTCTATAGAAACACTCCCACACACACTCTTGATCACCTCCTGTAAAGCGCGCATGTGCAGCGGCATGCTGAGATACAAGCAAACCTTCAACCATCTCTTCTTCAGGGATCCTGTCTAGTGTTTAGAATGAACTACAGCTGCAAGGACTGGATTGTAAAATGTACATTTTGTGCTTTAAAACAGTTTTAAAGCCTCAATACGCTTCAAACAAAGTGCTTATTGGATCACGTAACAGTGTCTGAAAACACATTTCCAGTGGAAACAGGACAGGGGTATCCAACATACAATCAAACAATCACACCCACTTTATGTAGTGGTTGGTCAGATATGAAGAGGTAGGAAAATAGTTTTTTGTCCTTATCCAATTTGAGGTTCTAAGGACAGAGGGTGTTGTATGCTGTACAGATTGTAAAGCAATGAAGCAAATTTAGGGCCATATGTGTGTGTAACACCAGAAATGCTTTCAAACATTTCAAAGTCGGTCCTTTGTACAATCCAGCTGGCAGAGACTTAAAACAAAAGATTTGAAGACGGCTTTTCACCCAAATTTCAACATGTGTTCAACATTCAGGAACAAAATTATCTGTCATGAGGCCAAAAGTCATCACAAAATTTCATGGTGAGGACAAAACGTCTAGGGGTCTGAAACTCCAAGAGCTGGACCAAAGACTATGTGATAAGCAACACAAATGTGGGATTTATGTTCTGCTTTTCTGAAAAAAAAAAATGGAGGGGGGGGGGGGGTTCAAGATGAGGACTATCTTATCCTTGGACAAATAGTATTTTGAGGCTGACTTTCCTAACAGGACAATTCTGAAAGTGTCTGGTATCTTCAAAAGACTTTTTTCCAAATGCTGATTTTAGAAAAAGGAGGCATCTTATAATCAGAGTCATTTCATATGCAGGACCATCAGCATTTAAAGGGATAGTTCACACAAAAATGAAAATTCAAGTTGGGTTCAAGTCGGGTTTAATTTTTTTGTCCACAAAACACCGCTGTAGTTTCACAGGAAAACAGTGATGCAGAATCTCCCAAACAATGTAAGTGAATGGTAACCAGTTTTCAAACATAAAAAACAACAGAATAAAAACTTAAAATGCCTCCCTACTGCTCGTCTGGTGTAATTCATGTCTCCTAAAGCCCCAGTCAGTATGAGAGTGAGTAGAGTGAGTTTTGAATGATGAATTTTCATCTTTGGGTGAATTATCCCTTTAAGGAGGTGAGGGTAATGAGAGTTATCCCGTTTATGGTTCTTACACTGATTGTAAAGCACCACCTTAACTTTTATCTGTCCTCTTCAAGGTGTTTAACCATGGCTCTCTTGTCAAGAAAGGTATATTTGCTCTGCTAATTACTATCATGGTTTATTTTAAAGGGCAAAAAAGTCAATGAGGTACTTACAGCCTTAATCACTCACTTAACATTCCAGCCACTGCAACTCATGAGTCCATTTGTATTGCAAATGGACAGGTCTAAAGACTGTTTCATTAAGTGCCCTGTCTTCTATCAAGCTCCACTTCCTATTCCATTATTGGAGATCAATATCATGGTGGCGGGAGGATGGACTTGCATGTTTAGCAGTCCCACTCGGACCAATGGCGGCTCACAAGTGGGACTGTGGCCTATGGGAGCTGTACCAGGGAGACAGCATGACCGATGTGTTGACAGTAGTTAGGTAGAGAGTGCTTCATCACGGTTTCTCCTCAGAGGATGTGTGTACCAACAGGCGACGGAGTCCCACAGTCCATCAGATGGTCCTGGGGAAGCCGATTTATACCTGCCCCACTGCCCGTAATGGCAGGAATTAATCACAAGTAGCAGGTGAAGACAAACACACTCACAGATAGGACTGAGATGTGTGTCCAAGCACATGTGATACGCCCAGAGAGTACACTGAAGCTCACGTTTTACACACAGTCTGAGTATTCATGCACACACACACACACACACACAGACCGTGACCGTAGAAGGGAATCTCTGGAGCTGTTTGTAATCTTACACAAACAATGTGTGTTATACTCTCCCTAATGTGTGTGTGACTCATGCATGACGAATTGACTCAGGCCTGCAGGCTGTTGTCACGGTGGGCTCATGAGAACACACACTGGCATCGCCTCAGGGACAGCAACCTGTCCAACGCTTTTTCCGGCAGGACGGTACCTGCGCTGACCAATGAGATGCACGAAACTGCAGCTGAAGAGACCAATAGGTTTTAGGATTGAGGGAGTATTAGAGTGCGTTTATAAAAATTCATGTCAGCAGTGATGTCCCAGATTAGATGGTTTTGAGCTGCAGAAAAGCCAGATGCAGGGAAGGCATTTTACTGTGGGAACGTACAGGCTGTCACAGAGAAACTAAAGACTGGCTCTGTTCATATTATCAGTGATAGCACTAAGGGATTAGGAGTGCACATTAAAGAGATAAATGAACACCATGAATGACATCCACCCTTTTATATCCATTTTTTTCTGACTGGAATAGGTAAAATTATGTATATCCTCCTGTTAGTGAGTGAAGCAAGCAGCAAGGGTGCCAGAAATGCACCTATAATGATGTGGAAGGTATGAGCCAAACACACCAGTTTCTCTGTTGCTGGCTGCAAGAACCAACACACAAGTCTCCATCTTCTCCTACCATCTGAGGTAATGAAGACCCAGAATATTAACAAGAATATTAACAACCCAGAACAACCTTTGATTGCTTTAAAACTGAATCTCAAGGATTGACTGATGCTAGGGATATCACAATTTCAGTTCAAAATTTCAAATCAAAATCCTTCATCAATACTGACTTAAAACTTGGAACATGTATGTTTTGCCATTTTATGTTGCTTTACTGTTTATTTTGCACTTTAGTCTGTTGAACTTGACGTTAACGGCTAATGGAGGTGTCAATTGTACATATGCTGGACTGAGTATTTAATATTAAGGGACAGCCAAGAGAAATTGTGTGAATGTTACAAATAAAATAACTTGTTTACCATAGACACAACAGAAATAATTCTCTGAGTAGAGTTAGTAAGACTTTCCTCACAGGGAAAGGACAGCCCATAGTCAATCAGTTGGCCAACTGGACAGTCAGTCAATATGTCAGCCATGTCAGTTTACAGCTGTGGAATTGATATTGAACACCACAACAGTTTCAGTAACTACTAACTGAAAATACACAAGTGTGATTGCATATGTATTGACTTCAGTAAGACGACAAGGCACAGTGGTGGTTTAAGCTGAATGGTCACTATTGTAGTTAAGCTTATAAACATTTGCTAATTAGCTCTAACCACAAAATAGCTGGGGATTATGACTATTACATGTGCCAAAGTACTGAACAAAGCAGACAGTAAATTAGTGGTCACCAAAAGTTATTACAGTTCATCCTGAGGGAGGCATGAATGTCTGCTTCAAATTTCATGACAATCCATCCAACAGAATTCACTTAAAATCACAAATGTCAACCTCATGGTAACACTAGAAGAAAGGTTAGGGGATGACTAAAGTCATCCTTCATCCTCTGGGGATTATGAATATCTGTATCAAAAGACAACAGACCAACATTGCCATGCTTAGGTAGAGCCATGCCAAAATAATATTAAATTTGAACATCAGCAGCTTATGGAATCTCTACAACCTATAACACGTCAATGTGACCACTAAACCACTAAATAGCCTCCAATTAGCTGAAGAGACACTGTTCATATAACTCTGATCTCTGAACTTCCTGTGCATTTACACTTCCTGATCTGTACTGTCAAAAAATGCACACCCTCAGTTCTCTCTGGAAGAGTTTACAGACCTTAGGAAACATTTCCCAACTGTAACTGTTTAAGTGCTAACTGGTTTAGAACTGCAGCAAGCGACCCTTCTTGCGTCGCGCTCCTTTTCACTCTGTGCTCCAATTATAGCTGAGTAAACCTGGTGCCTCGGCTAACTTTCACCTGCTCCTGTTTTACATGAGTCTTTGGGTTTTGGACTGTTGCTTGGACAAAAAAAGCTATTTAAAGATGTCACATTTGGCTCTTGGAAATTGTTGTGAGGATTTTTCACAATTTTTGGAGATTTTTGGAAACAATTAATCGTGAGAATAATGTGCAGAATAATCAATAATGAAAATAATTGTATCTGCAACCCTAAACTGGTTTATATTATCAAAATCTGAGAGAAACTTCTATATGGTAAGCGGTTCTTGAAATGGAAACTATGGGGGTTGATGCTAAACAAATGCAAGAGCATGTGAACAGGACTGCTGGAAGTCCTGCGTGTAAATTTCGAAAAAGTTTTTTGGCCGGCTCCTACTGCCAACCAAACATTTCAACTGTCTGGACAACAGATATAATCTCCGTAAAGATGATCTGAGGCTTTTTGCTGCCGGGTGTCCTGGTTGCCCTGCGTAGGTCGTGACATGCAGCACCATCTCGTGACGAGACAGTCCTCTTGGCTTCCTACCAACACCCTGCAGACTTAGGCCATGTGTCTGCTCGCTTGTCTGTGAATAACTGCTCCTCACTGCCTTCACTCGGTCTTTTTACTCTTTCTCCGTCATCTGCTTCCTGTCTCTCACATCTCGCACTCTGACTGTGGATTTCGCTCGTCTATTCTCAACTTAACCACCAAACTCTCTTGCCTTTTTTCTCTCTTTTCCCTTGGTTGTCTTTGTGGACTTCACTTCTCTTTAGTGCTTTTACAACCCTCTCTTTCTATGTCTTCTCTTTCTCGCTCTTGCAGAGACCCTGCAGCCAGGATGACTAGTCCGGTTGATGAGCGACACTGCGCTCCCAGTGTCTCATGAACGAGGGGAAGCAAATGCTGACCAATCATTCATCATAACACCAAAGGAAACAACTCTAACTAACCCACTCAACCAGCAGAGTGCTCTCTGAACAAGACTCAAAATCACTTTGGTTTCTGTAACTCAACACGACAAAATTCACACTCAGAGCTTTGTCAGCAGAGGACGACTCATGTTGTGCCAAAAAATCATGTTTCTCCACATCATTTACTTCATAAACTAGCTGACATTTATTCACTCAATAATTCAAGAATACCATAAGCCAGACTGAGTCAGTAGCTTCCCTCAGGGAACTGGTTTTAAACTGCTAATTCAGTCTCTAATGAACCCATGCAGAACCTGTGGTTTTGAAAGATGTCCCAAGAAAACCCCAAATTCAGGAATATGTCCTTTACTAGATGTAAAATCATGTTTAATACCGTCCACAGAGCTGATGTGCCTCTGTGGCTAAAACGCTCATCAATAATTGCTCATTCTGTGGCCAAGGAGAATGAGTTATTCAAACTAAAATACAAGACATCTCGGCATGTAGAGCGATGAATAAATCATAACTGCCCTGACCCTGCACTAGTGACTAGTTTTTTTAGGTTGTGAAATGACTTCATACTTGACAGAGAGAGAAGAAGATAGAGGGAAGAGGAAACGAGGCACGCTCGTGTAACGTGATGGCTTCTGAAGCAAACTTGACATGAAAACGGGAGCAGAAGAGAGGAAGAGTGAAGACATCAGCGCTGAGAGAGACAATAGGAAAGTGTGAATGAAGCCATTGTGGACTTTTAAGGTGAGACTAGATCCTCTGATGTGCAAAGCCTCTGGACACCTAAAGCCCCCCTCCCATCATGTCACTCAGAGGGATTAAAAGAGCTAAAGCCTCCCTGCCATCAGCCACGTTGGACCAGGAATCACTGTCTGAAAGCAGGGAAGGATTCATATTCTGCACACATGCATTGCTATATTTGTAATTTTGTTGTACAATTTAATTTAACTGTACAGTGTGTGTTGTTGTGGTTTTGGGTGGTTTTAGTTTATTTGTTTCCTGTTTTCTTAAAGTCTGTGCATCCTCTTGTTTCTGCTGTTTTTCCCTCCTTTTTTAAAATTCTGAATGTTTTCACCTGTGTCTTGTAATCCCCACCCTCACTAGTATATTTGGTCTCATGTCTTTCCCTCCTTAGTTGCCAGTTTGTCTCCATCCATTTGGTTAAGCGTCCTAGCCTTTTGCTAGTATTTTTATTGGTATTTTGGTTTCCTTGTGCTTCCAAACTTGCTGCTGGATTCACAGGATGGCTGGATTTAGCCTGCTCCCTTGGATTTGGTTGCCTTTCTTGAACCGCTTCTTTATTATTGACTTGTGCTGCCAGACCATCCCATAAGCCTTTGTTAAACTGACTTTTGCAATAAACCATGTGAACTGCAGTCTGCCTCTAGTCTGCATTTTGGGTCCATTTCCTTGTTTTTTTCTTTATGTGTGAAATGTGTGCACAGACATACAGGCAAAACACGCACTGATGAAGACATGCACATTACAGAAGTGAGCAAGAATATGTTGTTTTTAGGACTCCATTTCAACTCAAACTTGCCCATGTCAGAGCATCATTCTGAAGGCCACAATCACACACTGCACTCCAAGAACTTACCTCCCGATCATAGTAGAGTGCTGCTGCACGGCGGCCTCCAGGAGGCGCTCTAGGATGGTCCATTCTCCCATGGTTGGAGTTTGGAGGCATCCACTGGGCACAGGAAATCAGTAGGGGGCTTCCCCGTCAGCAGGGCACCAAGTGGTGGAGGTGTTAAAGTCCCTTTTTTTCTGATTCTTCAAGTCCACTTGTTGGGTTGAGATGAGGTAGGGAGTGGCGTCAGGTGGCTTGTAACCTTGAATAAGCTCAGCGGCGCCACATTGTTTCTGCTGTGATCTGCCTTTCACCTTTTTTAGGTGCTTATTATCTGCATCTGAGATGGTTGGACTGAAGCTCCTCTATGTGCTCGCTGCACACACCAACTCTCATGTGCATCTGTGTGTGTCTAATTCTCCGTCCATGCACCCGCTCAGGTAAGTATGTCTTGCCACTTCCCTCCTTGTTTTTCCCACTTATGGGTGCACGTGACCCTGTTTACCTCCTAAACAGCTGGTCTGTCATATGCTCTCACACACACTCACACCTGGCCCAACACACAGAACCACCAGCACTCATCTACTTCTACTCAGCTTCGAGGAGCAAGCTGGAGTTTGTGCAAACAGACATCCATCACTCACAGGCTAACACTCTGCCCTCACACAGTGCTTCTTTGACAGCATCTCGTAGTAACTCTGGGCAGGCTCAGGTCCATACACTCATGTGAGCCTGAGTAACCAGGGATCTGCCGTGCCTCTGCTCATCCTAGGCTCCTCCATCCTCTTCGTTTCTTCCTCCTTCTCTGTCTTCTCTTCTTCCAGCTATTATTCGATAGATTCCTTCTCCCTCCTCTCTGTTGCTCCTCTCCTTTCCTCCTGCTTTGGTTCAAGCAGCACTGGACTAAAGCATCGCACTCCTCCTCCTCCCTTCCCTCTGCTCAAAAACCGAGCACTGGTTTCCTCCTCGCTGCCTCTTCCTCTCTCTGTGTTGCTCTCAGCGTGGTTTGCGAGAGGCAGCTCTCATTTCTTTTCTTCCCTTCATCTTGTTTTTTCCTTCCCACTTGGTTTCTCTCTCTGTCTCTCTGCTTTGCGCCCTCCACCTGCCTCCGTCTCTCTCTCTCTCTGAGCCAGTAGGCAGCCAGACCGAGCGTGTGTCTAGAGGATTACAGAGGGGAATCATCTCTCTGCTCCTCCCCCCTCTCGCTCCCTCTCACTCACTCTCCATCACTGTGTTTATCCCCCCTCCTCCTCCTCCTCTTCATCTCTTACTGCTCCACCACCAAAAGCACCACCACACAAACCCTACTCCACTCTTCTCTCTCACTGCTTTCGATTTTGTCTTCCATCTGTGTTTTTCACCATCTTATGTCTTCTTGTCTGTATACACTGATACCTACTGTAACAAGCATGATATTTGCTGCCACAAACACGTGTATGTCTGGATTTGTGTGTGTGAGAGGGAGACAGAGAGAGAGATGGAAATGGAATTAGTGACAGTCATCAAGATTTAGAGTAATTTGCTCGCAGGATTCTCCCTCTCTCTCTCTCTCTCTCTCTCCCACACACACACACACACACAAACACTCACAGTCTGTAGTCATGAAAGATCTATTTTTTAGAAAATGGGAAAGTTATTTTCATTATTGATTAATCTGTTGAATAGTAAAAAAATGCCCATCAGAGCCCATATTGGCAGAACCGCACAGCTACCGTTTGAAGTCATGTCATGAGTTTTAAACAACCTATAGAAACTTTACAGGGAGACTTTGGACCCTTAAGGCTCATTGATGCTTTTTATTAGATTTGCATATGGATGCAGTTAGAGCCTTCTGTCTGTAGTCTACATTCATTTTGGGCATTGTCTAAAAGCTAATCGATCTGGACCGAACGGAGCAGTATCTCCGGTAGTCGTGGGAGCAGTTTAGCAGTGGTTCAAGCAAGACATGACCACAGGACACAGCAAAGCCGTTTAAAAAATCCAATAGTTTTGTTCGTCATCAAATAAGCAGTGAAAAAAATATCCACATCGTGATGTCTTCAATGGCATATCAATCACCTCCGTCTACAATAATGCCTTTGTTTTGCCTCAGCAACTTTCTCAGTCCAAATCAGCCCAGCAATTCACTTCAGCTCACTTCAGCTCCAACAACCCGACACTGAAGAAAAAAATAATACCATCCTGTCACTGTCCATTGGCTCTGGTGGCTCAAACATTGTCTGGATATGTCCAATAAAGCTGCAAGACAAAGAGTCCACATTTCAGGTCATTTTCAGGTCGTAGTGGTGTTTGACACTGAGACAGTGGAACAAACACACCCCCAGCATTTCAGAACAGAGAAAACGGGTCATTTCTACACAGCAGCTGTCAGCTGCTCAGAACTGCCAGAATCAGACCCAGTAAGTCCAAAAGTAACTGTAAATTGGTTGTTGGTGAGTTGTTCCCCTATACCACAGAATGGATGGCCCAGTTACTCATTATCCAGATATCTGCTGGCTACACTGGCAGCTCTAAAACAATGGCTGTTGCCCCTAGAGACTAAACTTTCATCATCATGGTGGCATCAACGCGGCATTATCAGGTGGACACTAACACCAGTCCAAATTAATGTAACTTTGTGTCTGCTGAATGTGTAAATAAGCAACAGTTTGCTGACAAGTTTAGTTGCCCTGAAGTGGCAAAAATCAGTTATATAAAATGATTACATACAAATCATCTCAGCACTGTTTGCATAGCTTGTAGACTTCAGTGTGTCCACGTGCACAAAATTATCTGTGAGCCCAACACAGTGAAGAGGTGAGACAGGCAGGGGGACACTGAACCACCACGCTGTCCGTTTGCAGCAAACAAACATGGGATCACATGACTGTATTTACTCACACAGTAATATACACAACTGCAGCATCTCCATGCAGGGCAGCTGAGTGTTCTAGTGGCTTCCTCTGTCACTCCCTGGAACCCCAGAACAGAGGAGTAGTAATCTATTCTTAAGGAGGTAATGAGTGACTGCACACACACGTAATCCGTCCAACCCCATACCAAGACAATCTGGCAGCACCATGTCTAACACGTGAAGGGAGTAAGGCAAAAGGGAGAAAAAAAAAGAAAAACAAACAATTCAGTTGCAATCTGCTTCTGTCTGGCAGAAGCCTTCAAGATAACACAAAGCTATTTCTCTAAACTCTAAACGTACATCCTTATAAGCGGACTTGAAGACCGTTTTCTTCTTTTGAGCACCCCTAATATACATGTATTATATCTATTTTCATAGTGAGCTTGGTACATATTTTTAATAGTTCTTACTGTTTGTTTTGTAGAGTGTTTTTGAGCATTTTGACTATCACCCCAGTGTTTTAGATAAGCATTGACGTTAGCTAGTCACTCAGTATAGCACTAACGTTTCAGTAATTTCATCATCATGTTCATTCAAACTTGACAGAAACAAAATAAAACTCACTCGTCTTTCCGCTGCTCCAACAAAAACCAAACTGTGCTTTGATTTAAATAAACCCTTAATTCACGTCAGCTGTGAAAGTATCACCGTGAGAGGAGCTAGAGGGAGGGCGGACTTCAGAGAAGCAGCAGCGTGAAACAGCATGTTTTCAGTTAACTCGGTAAGTTAACAGTTTATTTCAACCGAACAACCAGAGTTGATGCCTGGAACAGTGAAAAGACAAGCCAAGAAGGTCTATGAGTTTTATTTAGTTTCTGTCAAGCTTGAATGAAGTGTGTTTTACCGTGATAGTTACTGTTCCTAGTTAAACAAAAAGGATCTTAGGCCGGAGATACACTTGCTTTTAACTACACATTCACATACGCATCCACACATATCGTGGCTGCCTCACATATCCTACGTCACTTGGGATGGTCAGTGGCACCTCCAGGGATTTTGGGCTCCAGGAAAAGATATCACATTGGGCCCCACCACCACAAGCCATGCCAACCCCATGCTACTCCTGTTAACCAAATCTCCAGAATCCAATCAACCAATTCAAAGCTTTACATAACTCAACCTTTTCTGGCTTCTGACTCTCTTGTAGTCCAATACTTTCTGTACAATATTTACTGACAAAGTGAAACAGTTCACAGTTCAGATGGAATCAAAAAAATCATTTGTCACTCGCAGTTCATCATTTTTAGGTCCCATGGGGAACACCAGAAGCAGTGTGACTTTGGCACTCTATTTACTGCTAGCAAACACTGTGCATGCTTGGTTTAGGGGCAGGACCGAACCATTTCACTATAAAATAAAATATTTATGATAAGATAATAATTAATATTGAAAAAAAAAAAACTAATGTTCTAATATTTCCTGTCAGTCACGGGCCCTAAGAATTGTCCTTTCCTGGGATCCTTTCTGTGTCAGACACAATCTGTAAAACAATCTGAGCCTGTCCGTGACAAAAAAGCACTTTTAGTGGACATACTTTGACAGAGCCCTCAAGGACTATCATTACACTGCAGCCCATTTCAGCAGCTGGAGTCCTCATCTTCAATTAAACTCAGCAGAAACAGAATAATACAATACATAATATGTATGCACTGTGCATGGTATATAGTTCTTTATTTTAAAATGTATGCAATCCTGCTAATAACCCCCCACTTTTACTGAATGCATCTGTAATCTGATTACACCTTTTTTTTTATCTGTAACTGTTACAGAATACAGTTACCTTTTTTGTATCCAGATTACATAATACCATTACATGTAATCCATTACACCCTAAACCTGTAGACAGTTTAATAGCATTGCAGTGATGATGACTGTTGAAGAGGACTACATTAGTCTCACCTGCAGCGGCGACAGTCGTGTATTAAAGTGTATTCCACGCTAAATCCTATAAGTAGAAAAGTAATGAGTGTGGCTCCTCGGGGGACTAACTGTGGCTTTATGAGTCGGCAGGTTAATTCATCAGCAGGTAGTTGGCATTAAAACGTTGATAAGCCGCTGTAATGGGAGATGGTCCAGGGTCCACTACACACTTTGTCTTATGAGGGGGAGGGAGATCAACTGATTTAGGCAGGTAGGTGGGTGGGGGGCTTCTGTGGACCTTCTGTGGAAGGTAAAAGATTATATTATCACACTGATTAACGGATAAGAAGCTTTGGCACAGCTCCAGGCAACATGGAACAGAGTGTGTGCGTGGGTGTGTGTGTGTACTTGTTCACACCAGCAGGGCAGTGAAGGCAATTGTGGTTTTAAGCCAGTGGGATGGAATCAATTATCACATGCCAACTTCCTCAAATCCATCTGTCTTTTTTTCACCCAAGATAGAGACAATCTACTTCAATTTAACTCCGCTTAATCAAGTAATCTCAATGATGAGGATTAAAAAATGAACATATTTTTAATTTGTGTTGCCTCTCTTATTAACCTTTTAATTACTGTCCAGTAGTTTTTGTTCTTTGTTAATCTTGGCGTCATGACATCTAAAGCATGCACTGAAACTCTAAAGAAATGAGAAAAACTGAATGAAGAATTCAGTTCCTTTGAGCAACCTCGAGGATAAATCATGCTGAAATACTGATGAAATGTCTGACAAAACAGAATGTTTTATGAAGCATCACCTACTGATGTGATATATTGATGCAAACCCAAGAAATGTAGGATATATTACAATGTTTGAAGTTGCAGTAATTTTGAGCAGTGGAGTTAGGCTGTTCAACCCTAGACATATAATAACGTCGCTGCCATATTGGTCCTGTCAAGTGTGCAGTTTTTCTGGATAAAAAGCACTATAACGTTTACATTTCTCAACCGATTTCAGTGAGTCATTTGGTAACCAACAGGGTTGGAAGGGTTCCTTTAAATGTATTCCAATATAAGTAACAATAACCTGTTAAATATGTAATCACTTTTCACTAGAGACCATGATAATGTTTTGACAGCTGTGAAATTAGCTGGTTTCACTCAGACCAGAGTGGTGGTGTGAGACTCATGAAGTGTTGTAATGCATGCGCATTGTGCAGGGTAGTATATTGTTCTTAATGTTAAAATGTATTTTAAAACTTAATGAAACTGTAATCTGATAATCTTATTTTCTGTAACGGTAGTGGATCACAGTTACATTTATCCTGATTACATAATCCGGTTACATGTAATCCATAACTCCCCAAGAGTATTTTATGCATATTCATTATTCTAGTACTTAATGAACTATCAAGAATGTACAACAATTAACAGTATCTCACACATGACTTAATGCAAGAACAATACATGAATTAATGCAATAACTAAGGCATTTCAATGATCATGATCTCTGAGTTATTAATGATGTTCCTGTTTACTTCATTGGTAAGTCTGCAGTTAAAGGGACAGGGCAAAAATCTGACCAGTCACATCAGTGTTATAATTATGATTAATGGCATTATTTCTTATCATTATTTCTGATCATAATTATGGACTCAATTTCAATGTAAAAAAGGGAATTTGTATATGTAATGTATGCATAATCAACAAATGGCTAATACATGTGATTTCACAATTAAGCCACGATTAGCCGTACATTATTCTTCAGTGCTAATGCAATCATGGTGTGTGTCAATACTTGGAATTCAGCAGAATACCTGACAGGGCAGTTTTTTGCCCAAGGAATTATGGATTCATAACCTTTTCCTATGTAGATCATAAACCCCTAAATCTACCATGACACATCGAAATCAGTTGAGAAATGTGTCATTATAGTCCACACACAGCTCCCCCTTGTTACTGTGTTTGTTCACAGGTCAGTCTTGTCATGACGTTGACGAATCACAACAATGGGCCGAAGCAGTCAATGCAGTGTCTACATATATACAGTATATGTCTATGATTATGACAGGTCCCAGTATAGGCTATTATGAGGGGCCCTTGTGCACGCTAGTCACCAGTTATTAAGCACACACCATAAGGCATATCTATGTTTTACCAACAATGTGTTGGATTTTACAGTCAAATGAGTTTGTCAGTCTTGACAGATTTTTGTGCTTAAACTAGAAACCATATATTGTACCGTCACATCGGTTTGCGTTGGCAGAGCGGAGTGTGCAGGTGGGAGTGTGTCGACTAAGTACAAATACTTTGTTACTGTACTTAAGTAGACCTTTCAGGTATCTGTACTTGAGTATTTATTTTTCTGACAACTTTTACTCATTTGAACAAAAATACCTGCACTTTCTACTCCTTCCATTTTCAAAATCGACTCATTACTTTAGTTTGACTGAAATACAATAACGTATAAAGATGAAACATAATAATACATGACAAAAATTAAATAAAATTTAATTTAATTTTTTAATTTAATTTAAAAGACTTAAGTCGAGATGAAAGACATGATGAGACGAGATAAGATGAAACAAAACAAATAGAGATGGAAACTTGACTGTGGAGAAAAGGTGAGGTTCAGTTAACTTTAGACAGAAAGGGCCGGTAGAAATGTCCTTCAGAGGGTTTTAGACTGAGTACATTTCAGAGCCTATACTTTTTCCGTTTTTACTTGAGTAAAGAAGTTGAATCAGTATTTCTACTTTACACAAGCACTTGTACTTTTACTTGAGTACAGAATTTGTGTACCTTTGCCTCCTCTGGCTATGAGTGTGACTATTTTCTCCCACAACCACTTTAACAGAGACCTGGCATTGGATATCAGCATACATATTACCCACAGATCATCATTGCACATGTATATGAAAAAAAATCCCACTGAAAATAGAAATTATTCATTTATTGCATTTTTTTTAAGTTAATAGTTTATGTAGAAAATAAATGAAAACCATGAGGTGTATTTCTGAAGTGGCAGTCTGGCCTCTTCTCTGCCCAAGAGACCGTTGAAGGGCCTGCTCTTCAAGCCCACAGTCTATATTTAGGCCCGTGATCTTGAGAAATATCAGGCGTACTGATAGCTGACATGAACCTGACCAATAACCCTGCAGCAAATAGTAACACTTCATGTGGCTGACCCTGATATTAACCTAAGCTGTAGGTCTTTAGTCATGTATAAGCAGAGTAGTGACACACTGACACTTGACCTGAGCAGACCCAGCTGTGGACTATAAAGCCTCAGAAAACCACCTTCTGATTGGGGTGTTATATTACATAACACACACTGAAATGTCAATATCGGACTTGGAAGTGTGAAAAGTGATATTAAACATGCAAGACTCACACACGCGCACATGTTTCATTTCAGTTTATATCATTGACATGACACATTAATTTGTTAGCAGTTGTAGTCATCTGACAGGGTCAAAGATGCCCTATACAGTCATTAAGTTGTATATACACAGTTCCATCATGTTGTGGCTTTAAATGCTGCCCAGCTTCTCGTGTTCAGCTCCTGTGGTCTGTAGGTCGGCACTAAGTGATCTCCCTAAAAGCCCTCTTCTCCACATACTTCAGCTTGTGTCTCCTCTTGAACCTAAGAGACAGGGGAGGGTGGTAAAAGAGAGGAGCAAACGCACATTTTAAAATCAATACACACCACATGAGTCTGTATATCACTGTGAGCCTGTGAGGAGATGTTACATAAGAGCGAGGCAGAGGTCCTTACTTGGCTCTTTCTCTTGGTTCGATCAGGTTCCTCTTCTGCAGACTCTTGAAGCGGTCTTTGAGGACGCTGCCCTCTGGCTGTAGAGTCACAGCATTGCAAGAGGTGAGACAGGGGACAAGTCCAAACAAATCCATGAGAGACTAATGTCACTCTGCTCCAACTCAATGTGCAATTCTAACCCCCCAAATGACACAGTACCATTCACACCACAAAGGCTGATTTAAGTATTATTCTCAGACATAATGGCAGGAGATAAGAGAGAAGAGCAGGAATTTTCCACTGGCAATTAGATCATACAAAACTAATGATCCCTGTGGGGAAAAGATGGGTGCTGCAGTATGGACAAAAGGATAATGCTTTAATTAACACAGCAGAGAGAGCTGAAGACAATACACCAACTAAATGAACCAAATCTCATTATAGATAAAGAGTCTGTGTCCTCACTGGTAAAGGTCAAATGTGGATGAGCAAGTGAACATTATTAAAGTTAATACTGTTTTTTTTTTTTTTTTCATGCAGGTTTTTTCAAAGGTGGCTACACCTGCTAAAAACAGGCGATTGACTCCTTTCCTATTGCCAGTAGACGCATTTGCCTTTCTGTGTTTGTTTGATGTGCGCCTGAAAGCTGAGACTCGACTTGTGTTTGCAGGAGAGCAGAGAGAACAGCATTTTTACTGGCTCTAGCCATTTCCACATATGGACTCCTAACTATACACTGAGAATAAGGGGGTTCATTACAGAAAAATGTGCTTGTCCTTAAGTTTCCAAGATAGGAAAAATACTATCTTCCCATTACAGAAACAGTTCCTCAGGGCTGTGTCCTGTCCTGTCCTGTCCCAGTCCCAGTCCAGTCCTGTCCTGTCCTGTCCTGTCCTGTCCAGACCTCATATCTTATATTACATATTATAACTTATCAAATCCTAACTGGAGCTGTAAACTTGATTCATCAGTTGGTACTCATCCTGTCCTGCATCTGTGTTTAGAACGTACACAAGACTGCCTGTAACCATGAGAACAGCTGCCTCACTTGACTTGTCACTGGCTTGTGAATGGACAAAAAAAGATGGGCGTACAATTTTAGCTTTGATGAGTAAGAGGAAGTAATCACATCATGGTGGACAGGAAACACCACCATTTTGGGGAGTTTTCTTGCTAATTATTGACCCATGATAAGGATTTAAATGAATCATGTCGATCAAATTCAAAATTAATCGTCTTGGCATTTGATATAACATTGATTCCCCATCTACACTGTCATTTCCATACAGACCTATCAAAAGTTGGTGCCATTTCTGACAGTTATTTTGAATTTTTGCCCAGCTCTATGCCAACCTGACTTAGGAAATTCTTCAGTCAGGATGCTTCTGTAACAGCTAAATTTTTATCCTACGATAAGATAGGACTTTCAGACTTAGGAAGTCTCTGTAATGAGGCTCCAGGTTGGGAAATCATCCAAATGTGCCTTTTCACACATGCATTAGGAGATTTTCTGCATCATACATGTTAACACATGTTGGGAAATTTTTTTGTCCAGTGTAAAAGGGGCTTTAGTACCTTGAGTTGTCGCAGGGAGCCGGCCAGCTCATCGCTCAGCTGAACCTCCAGGTCGTCAGCCTTAAACCTGCAAATAATGACCAACGTGTTAACAATCTTTTCACAGTCAAACTACTATTAATAGTGCCCCCTGTACAGGTAAACATAAACATTACTTCATAAACCTAAGGTGGCACAAGGAAAAGCAGAGAAAATGCACTTTGTGGCAATAAATGTTCATGTCTACACATTTACAAATAAATCACAAGAAACATTTGTGGTTACTGCAACAAGTATTATATTTTGCTACATAAAATTGCTTAAACAACAATGTGAACCATCAGTTTAACTTGTAAAGAGTCTCATTATTCTTGGATTCCTTAAGAATAAACTGTCTGGCTCTAAAAAGTGTGTTCATTGACAACAGACATATCACTCGGCCAACACTAGCACCAATATTGACAATTTTTTTTTACAGAACATAATGCAGATTGATATCTGTAGTTATTTATAATTAATATTAACCGTACTTATGGGGGCTGGTGCTCTGTCACTTAGCATCTGATTAACTTAGCTGCAGTCAAAAACAAGTCCAACTTAACCAGAAATTGCAGGGGTTTCAAACGCAACTGTGTGCTACACTGGACCTGGTCTGTATAATAGTCTGGTCTCTGTCAAGGTCTAATTTTCATTTGTTACATTTTAGCCTTTACATTATTTCCATGGTTTGGCTTTGGTTACAACTTGTGATATTTTTAACACCTCACTCAGCCCCTCAGGTCTGGCAATCCAATGCTATAAAAAGTTCTGCATCCAGACAGTTTTTATTCCTCAAACTGTCTTATGTTGACAGTTCTAAATAAAGTATAACAGTCAAGTGCTTCACTTTGATTATTTTTAGGTTAGACGGATTTTGGATGTATTTAATATTGGACTCACACTTGCTGCTATTCTGACACACCTAAGATCACAGTAATATAGGCCTTCCTCTCTTAAAACTACTGAGGGTGTAGTTTTAAGTTAAGCCTCAGTGACCTCTAGTGGTGAATAAGGGATTTCTACACAACAACAGCAGCGGCTGAGTTGGGACTGAATCACAGGTGCAGTTTACACCTCTGCCTCTGCAGACAGCAATGAGGTTTTATGATTTGATATGACTTTTATTCCAGAGAACACAGGTTTAAGCCTGTCCTAAACCTTATAACAGATAAACCGGGGCATAAAAACATGCATGTCACATGGTGTTTATAGCAAGGGCACTCTACCAATTGTAAAGTCTGAGAAATAACATCAGGCTTGTCTCAGACTGAGCTTGAAACTTCAAATTGTTTAAAGAAAGTCTGAGAAACTGGACGTGTGGAGTTTAAAAGAAGTGGGCATTTATCAGGCTTAACAAAACTATGGAGCTGTATTTTAAGTAACAAAGCAGCCATCCTCAACCAGCGTTTTGCTACTGAGAGCTAATTTACATTCCCTCCGATGCAGTGGCACAAAATGGATCACTGAAAGAAAGTCATGTGGGAGACAACCCTGGGCCAGTAAAAACTCAGGGTGTGATAAGGAAATATGACCCTACATTAAATGTGCTGCGGTGGACACGTGTTGGGAAACCAAAAGAATATTTAAAAGAAAAGGAATGAGCTTCAAGCACAAAGGAAAGTCAACTCAGTGAAAAGCTACTTTTAAAGCAAGCTATTAGTGATGTAAATCACAAGTTTCATCACAGTACGATATTGTATCAATTCTTTGGGCTATGACATTTGCTGATATCACAAAGTCTGCCACAACAGGATTTTGATTCAGTTCAATTTAGGGGTGTGCAATCGATATCAGACAATATAATGTCAGTTTAACACATTCAGCTACATTTATGTCAATTCACAAAAAACGTAAAATAAGATTCAGCAATTTTAAGACTGAACTCTTGCAGACATTTGTAACACAGACGTGCCATTGAAAATTCAAAATAAAGGCAAATCTTAAAGATAACGATTTATAACGATATTTTCACTTTGCATTGATAATACTGGACCACTGAACATTGAATCAATTGATATCAATTCAGATCAATGTATGATTACAGCCCTACAAGCTATATGGTTGTTCTTCTTAGCAAGAAACCCTTTACCATCGCAGAGGAGCTTAATTTTTCTCCTTTTTTGTCTTGTTATGTTTTTTTTTTTCTCTCATGTATTTGAGAAAATGGTCCTTGTACATTTTTTAACAATCAGAAGTGGGCCCTGAAATATAGGACCCAGTTTTTGGATCTCAAAATGGACTACCTTGGCCTCTGCCTTATCAATTTTGGCCATTTTTAATCTGTCTCTTCTGATTCTTCCAACTTTATGAAAGCACAACACTAAACTACCAGAGTGACCCTTTATAACATGTGGAAGAAGGCGGGAGGAGAGTGTTTTAGAGGACTTTACTTGAGTTTGCCGAGGCGTCTGGGTTGAGCTTTCTGAGCCTCCTGTTTGGCCTTGCGTAGTTTCTGTTTGTCCTTTGTCTTCCGGTCCTGCTGTTTGATGGAGGCCTTTATGGAGCGGAGCTGGAAGAGCTGCTGCCGCTGGTCAACCTGCCGTCTGTCAGCCAGCCGCCGCTGCTCCTGAGATAGAAGAGGAGAAGAAACAATCAGGTGGATTGTTATGGAGTGAATGAAGCATCAAAAATATGGAAACTCTTTGAGCACAGTTGCTGGAAGCCAATTCAACTGACACTAATAAGATGCAACACTGTTTCATTTTTAATAGTTTACTGGTTGTGGGATCAATTTGAAAATGAAGAGCACCCTGTTTTTATCTACAAATTAAAAGGGTATCAAGCATTTTGCTTTGTAAGACTAATATGAGGAATGTCATGTTTTGCTTATTTTGGAGGCCCCGTTGACAAAGCAGCAGTGTTTCCTCCACAAACATGCCAGTGTATATGTATGATTACCCATCTAGTAGAAATCATGGAACTGAAACATTTCTGAAGTAAACGTGTTTAAAATGAGTCAAGTGTGAAGTGTGTATATACCTTAATTTTGTCTTCCTTCTCTCTCTTCCTCTGTCTTTCAGTCTTCTTTTCTGCCTGTGCGATCGCTCCCACTGCCACATCCTCCTCTTCCTCATTAGGATGCTGCTGCTTTCTTCTTCATTGTCTTCTTCGACCAGGCCTTCCACCTGCTCTCTTAAGTTCGTCTCCTGCAAACACACAAACGTGTTAGATAAAATCAAGGATCCAAACTTTAACATTAAAAACATGATGGACGACCTGGAATAATAATAATCTTCACCTCTGTTGCGGTGTCTTCTCTGTTGACAGCCAGCTGTCGCTCTATTTTTTCTTCTTCCTTTTGTTTCTTCACCTCCACGTCATGGGCCTCCTGCAGCAAGGACTGGGTTCACAGAAAGAGGGGGGAGAGTCAATTGATGCAGGTTATTACAACAAGATAACAGATGAATAACATGTTCATGAAATCCTAATGCCATAAATAACTATGTTAAAACATAAATAAGACCTCTGAAAAATAAAGCCATACACAGGTTGTATGAGCTTTAACACCACTTACCTGATGGGAGAAGAAGTCTGGGTTGTAGGATCCTCCTGGAGCGATCACCTCCACAGCAGGAAGCACAGACGGCTTCTCATTCAACCTCTCTGGACGCTGAGAGAACAGTGACGCAGGCACATTAATCAAACTCAAACCACCGCATTTACATTATAAAGATGAGCCCTTTGCTGACGGCTCATTAGATTACATCAAAAAAACAAGTTACAAGTAACGTATAAGTAAAAACCATACTTCTAGTGTATGTTTTTGAACCAGTAATCTAATTTGACTTCAATGCATTTGACATTTATACTTTTGTTAGTCATCTGCTCTAAATGTGGAGCTAATGTTCGGTCTGTTATATGGTCTGTTGGGCTTTTAAATGGGTGTGCTTTAGAAAGCGATTAACACAACGTAATGCGAAATTTTAAGGTTAACGTTACTTTCATAAGTTCAGTACACTCTAAAAAAATATTAAAATGGAAAGTAACTCATACCTTGAGTAATCTATTAAACATATACTTTTTTTAAACATTTACTTGAGCAGGTTTCTGTATTTTTACTTGCATATAAATTTTCAGTCCTTTACCCACCACAGCTTTTAATTCTCACCTTGACAAGCTTCTTGCCAGTCTGTTGAAGGTACCAGGGTTCAGCTGCGTCTTTGGCTACATTCAAAGAAGAAAAACTGTTTTCAAAAATATGAGCATTTATGTGAGCTAAATACAGCTGATCAGGACAAGACAGCAAACCCTCGCATATAATTTATTTATTAACTCACAATGGCCCTAATATGCTGTTATACAACTCAGACTACTGCAGGTTAGGTTTTTAGCTGGTCCAACTGCCAGAGGGTTTGGGCTTCAAAAAGAGTGCAATGTGGTACACGTTTCCCTCCTCAACTTCAACATGAAGCTGTGGTGACTTAAACTGACATTTCACATGGACATGTGCATCAAGACTTGTGTATTACAAATTTCAAGTAGGCCAGCATGCACCAATCCACCCTGCTGGGTTCCTCTTTTGGATCCCCCTGATCATCGGCAGCTGGCAGGAACAAGAGGTTTACTTGCTGAGAAAAAATAATAATAATTTGCATCCACTTGTACTGTGCCTACATTTCAGTCTTTGGTCACATTAATCTGTGGAACATACTGTATCCCAACTGTATAGAAAATGCAGCTGAGGTTAAGCAAAGGGAAATGCACATTTTAGGTTAATGTGTTCTTATCGATCACTTTTCAAGAATCTATTTATTAGTAACATCTCTGTTTTGACATTTGGATGTCAACATTAACTATGTACTTTCACTTTTACATGTGTATCCTCAGATCCCAGGACACCGTTCACACAACAGTCTCCTGAGCTCCTGTGTGTTGTCTTCACATTCCCATGAAGGAAATGCTGGGAGCGCAAGGATGGGATCATCACTGGACAGACAGACAGACAAACAGACAGCACTCACACTCTTGTCCCCATATGTCAAAGTATTCTCTGTCTGGGTTGTTGTTGGCCTCCGTCACTGCCCTCTTGGCCGTCCTGACAACCGGCCGTCTGTTCAGCAGCTGTTTCTGCGTCCGTGGCACCACGCCTTTGGCTGCCAGCTGCTCAGCCTTCGCGGCAATGCGACGGAGCTTCTTGGCATTGGGTTGCTGATAGGCCAGCACACTGGGGGCAGAAGAGAGATGAGATGATTAGACTGATGATGATGATGATGATGAAAGGCAGGAGGAGGTGAAGGAAACAGGTAACAGGAGATATGATAAAACCAGCAACTAGCACACTAGATGTTTAGGGCTGTTTGATATGTCTGCTTTTTGATGCATGTTTACATATCCTCAGATCCCAGGACACTGTTCACACAACAGTCTCCTGAGCTCCTGTGTGTTGTCTTCACATTCCCATGAAGGAAATACTGGGAGCGCAAGGATGAGATCATCACTGGACACACTCAAACATTACTATAAACAAAAGTAAGGCTGATTTTTCAACATATTTTTAAAAAAAACAACTGCTTCGACAGATTAACATATATGAATAATATGATTCTTTAGCTTCTTCCCCCCACTCAGGTGAGACATACACATTCAGAACTGAATCCAAAACTGAAACTAACATGTGAGAGAAAACTGGTCACAGTGTCTCCTGACAATGTGTTTACACTTAAAGGTATAGTTTGCATTATTTGAAGTGAGGCTGTCTGAGGTACTTACCCACAGTCGGTGTGTTACCTACAGTAGATGCTGCTTGACACACGGTTGACAGTTGGGAAAACTATAGAGGAGTACCAGCACAGAAGCTAAGCAAAGTACTTCAGGGTCAGCAGTAAAATGTATTTTAGCCACTTACAAGAAAAACCACACAGTATCAGTTTAAGTGTATGCTATATTTAGAATATTTGCACCGCTTTACATTGCCATCAGACAGCCTTTTCTGTTGAGAAAGTGCTGGTATAGAAGCCAAATACCGCTCACTCAGTAAACCAAACTCCTTTGGTGAAAACCAACATTTTACCTCGCAGGACACAGAAAATTACTGGTATACTGCTGCCTCGATTGGTTAGTTTGCTTGTGCTAATGCATGACTTTGGTGAATCCAAACTAACATTTTAAAACACAGAAGTCACACAATAACACAAATACGCTATAAGGCCGAAGCAGCGGTAGACCAGCAACTCCTGTGTTCTGAAAGGTAAACTTGTTGATTTTGCGAGTGGAGTTTGATTGGTTTGGACAAAGCCATATTTGGCTCATATAACTGGTTTCACATCAGAGAGAGCTGTCTGATGGCAAGGTAAACTCGTGAAAATATCCTAAATATAGCGTACACCTAGAGTCCACCTTTTTTTAAGTGGCTAAAATACATTTTACTGCTGACCCAGTCCACAGCAGTACATTGCTGAGCTTCCTATACTGTTACTCCCACTATTTCTCCATACTGGGGACGTCCTAACTGCCATCTACAGTAGCTAATACACTGACAGTGGATAAGTTTATCATACAACCCCACTTCAAATAATCCTAATTATCCCTTTAAGGACACTGAATCTAGCCATAGAAGAGAAGTAAATCACAAAGGGCCATGACTGATACTGACTCTTTAGGTGGTTGAACGAGGGAGTCATGCTGCAGGATCAGGTCTATCCTCAGAGGACGCTGTGCCTTCCCTTTCCTCTTCTTCCCCTCGACAGGTTCTGCTTCTTCACAGAGAAATACAGACAAGTTTAATTCAGCATCAGGCACATATTCACATACGCATGTAGATATAGCAGGATAGGAAACTATAAAACTAGTTAGTTTCTCATATATATTTAATTTACATGTGTCCAACTCTGGAAAATGCAGAACTATGCATGTGTTTTCACAGATAAACAACTTCTTCTAACTGGAGGAAATTTGTAAGTATATATTTACCCTTCTGTTCGGCTTTCTTTGGTTGTCCAACATCCAAAAAGAACAAACTGTCATCTGGCTTCTCAGACAGCAGACCTCTGAAAAACATAAGGAGCAAATTATGTCACATTTAGACCCACAATTGATAAAAAAAAATACTTTTTCCAGTGTTTTATTAACAGCAAACAATTATTTTAATGATCAATTAATCTGCTGAGCATTTTTTTAAGTTAAATGATTAACCATTTAATGTATAAAATGTTAGACTATAGTAAAAAAAAAAAAAAAACTCATAACAAGTTCAAACAGACCAAAGTGATGTTTTCAAATAGCTGTTTTTGCTTGGCCAATAGTCCAAACCACAAGATATTCAATTTGCAATGACAGAAAAAACTGAAAAGCAGAACAACCACATATTAGAGATCTGGAATCAGCAAAAGCTTTTAATTTTGCTCTATGAGAGGTTTCAGTGGTTAATGGTCAACACTGTTGTCCATTAATTCTTCCATTTAACTAAGTAAAAAATCATTCAGTACTGAAACTCTCTTCAGTTCTTAAAAAACACAAAAAACAAATGGCCTTAGGGATGCATTACACATTTTTTTAAACTCCTGTGAATAAGCACTCTATGTAGCAGTCTCATCAGTCCTTTACAGGCAAGTAAGACATTACAGGACACTGGCCCTTAGTTTCAGGACTAGTTGAATAGACTTGTTGAACTAAGTAACCCTAATTTCTTCATTTTAGCCAAACTTGATTTTGTGACACCGCCCATGGACAAGACAGACATGTTCTGAGAAAAATAGCAAGATGCCTTAACAAACAGGAGTGACCAAACTAACTGTTATTTTGGACTATCCCTAACAGAGATGCAGTGGTGGCATGAAACTAAGTTACTCAGAAAAACAGCCTGTTTTCAGCTTTATGACAATGATTTTCCAGCTAATCCAAGAGAGGTTTAAAATAGTTCATTTAGCTTAAGAAGTAAGTGAACTTTATCAACACATAAAAGAACACTTCATTCTTCAGTTTGTCATAAAAACATTCAGCATCAATCTGGAGATGTGCGGTTTTAACTAGACAGGAGGATTATGAAAAACTAAAACGTAACAAGTAACTAAAGCTGTCAGACACCTGCAGTGGATTAAAAGTTAATTGAGATGTAGGGGAGTGGAAGTATATAATTGCAAAATATGAATGCTTCAACATAGACCTCAACTTGTACTCAATACTGTAATTTAGAAAATGTAATTCATCACAGTACACCACTGTTATCTCCACAGTTTGATACTTTTTACTTAAATAATACATCCATGATGTGAATACTTGTGTCACCTTTGCAGAGATACCCGCATGTGAGAAACACGACGACAGTTAACGGGACAAAACGATAAAACATCCGACAAACATCATTGTTTTAGTTTTAGATTGAGGTTAATTAATGTTACACCGGTTATTACACTGCTGGTCTTGCCCACGTATGACCATCTAAACTCACCCTGTGGTCCTCTCCTGGTGTCTGACGTCTTCTAAAAACTCGTCTACGTCGTTTATGTCGCTGTGTTTGTTCCAGTTCTTCTTCTTGTTCTTGTTCACACGTTTCCTTCGACCGCTGCTCGAGTCTGTAGTATCTGAATTGGACTTAAAACTTAAAAAACCTGGCTGTGAAGCCGCCACGCGTTTCAACCTCCTGGCCGCCGCCATGTTGGAGGACTGAAGAGAAACACGTGTTTTTCTTCTTTTGTGCCACAGTGACGGCGGTGGCGACACCTGCAGGGCTGACAGAGTAAATGTTATAAAAGCTGACTGCACGCAAATAAAAGTTTTAACTTGTTTTCTCCCCACTGTGTCATGTTACATAAGGCTGTGATTTTTATTTTATTTTCAACACCGTGTGTATGTTAACTTAAATTTGCGTGATATATCAGAAGAAAGAAAAATATTCTTATATCAGCATGAATTATAAATGTTACATTAATTACATAATAAATAAAAATAATAATGTGAAAATATTTTTTAAAAGTCTGAAACACTGAATGTGTCATTTCATATTCTATCACGAATATTGACACTGCTTTACTTGCATTTTTATTCCCAGTAAAAACATTTAATAAAAAACAAACAGACAAAAAAAAAACTAATGATAACTTAAACTAAACAAAACTGTCAATAAAACTTAAGTGCGTGTTTTGGTGTGTAGTCATGCAACTGCTTGTCATGTTGCAGCATGTATGTAATATGTTTGTCCCAAATGCATCATGGGAAACGTGTCTCCTGTTGCTTTCCTATGTTCTTTTTCCTTTTTTTTCTCCTCCTTCATTTTATTGCGAGAACAACGCTTTCGACACAGAAGCATAAAATTCCCATTTTTTGAGCTGCAATCTTTCACTAAGTTTTCAGAGGTGAGTGTCGCCGTTTCAATAAAACTCCAATCTATCGTTTAATGCCATGTTAGTTATCGGATGGACGTGTTTTTTCGTTTATTTTCGTTGAAAAAGAAAACGCAGAGCAGTCGAGCTATTATCTGCCTGCTCGGGGAGTCGGGGACCTAAAAGGCATCTGTGATCTGGTCGAATTTGACTCGGAAATGCGCCTAAAGTGAGGGGTCATCTGACAAAATATTGTTCATCAATTGATCCCTTGACATGTCTACTGTCGATTTCTAAAAGTATATTCCACTTTCCTGTCGCGGTTTTTCTATTCTTCCGTCGTTTTTATCATCACCCTCATCGTTTGCTACAACGATTTTTCCTTCCCGTTTACATTCTTCAAGCCAGCAGCCAGCCATCATCTTTGAGTGTGTTAGTTTGCGGACACCGGGCAGCCGGTGTGGGCGGGGTTGCCTTGTTTCCTTCAAAATAGCTCATTCTGAATAAAAAATCAAGGCTTGCACGTAACCGGGGAGCACGCTGTGAAGAAACGAACGAACCCACGTTCAATGCGCAAGGGGCGGGGCTTTTTGGGCAGTCATTGTGCGATGGTTGGTCGAAAGGTTCACAACGTCCCGCCCCAGAGGGTCGTATACAGAATGTGATTGGTTTACACGATAAAGAGCTCTGCTAAGATTCGACACCTTCGCTGTCCTTTTTACTGTAGTCATTGCATAAGCTGCCTTGATGTAATTTGAAAAAAAAAAAAAAAATTATGAGGCTCCTGATGCTGATTTTTTTTTTATAAGTCACTCTGACTTAACAGTAGAGTTTGTCATATTTATGATTAGTCCTAAACAAAATAAAATACAAGTGGAAAATACATTTTTATCCTTCACATCCTGTATACTGAAGCCATTCTGTTGCACGTCTCCTTTGAGGTAACTTTATCAAAGTAAGGTTTAAATTGTGTGTATTTTGCTTAACTGACGTTTTTCTCACTTTTCACCTTTTTCCCTTTTTGCATTTTATGTTTAAATTTAAAACTCCTTATTTAACAAATGCCCTTGCCCAAAAATGTCAAAATGTCAAATGAGGAACCATTACTACTATTTCTAGACTATCAATTAATCCATTTTTAATTGGTTAATAATTGATTAATGACTGCTCATCAACTTCAGTGTACCAAAGCAAACTTTGTTATGTGCCCTCAGGTGATCTTTAGTAGCCATGGCCCGTACCAAGCAGACTGCCCGTAAGTCCACTGGAGGCAAAGCCCCACGTAAACAGCTGGCCACAAAGGCTGCTCGCAAGAGCGCCCCGTCTACTGGTGGTGTCAAGAAGCCCCATCGCTACAGGTGAGAGCTCACATAGTTATTCTGTTTGTGTTGGAAAGATAAAAAAACACAAGAGACACTACAGTTTTATACCCTTCTTATGCATAAGTGAATGTAAACTCAAACTCAGCTGACTTTAGATGAATTCAGTAGTTTTCTTCCAACCCCAAAGAAAAACAATGGGGGACATTTTAATTCTTAGAATGGTTCTTTGTTTTTGTTGTAATAATGATGTCAGTTAGGTTTTGTTTGGTCAGATTTATGGAATATTAAATCCTACATCATTGCTTACTACATCTTAGCCATTCTTATGCCCCAATGTGCATAAACTAGAGTTATAGTAACTTTTTTATAAAATATAAAAATGTGAAATTATCTGTTATCTTATGGTTATTGGCCATGAGAAACAGGTAATTTTGGTTATCCATATTGGCTGAAGTTCAAACATTCAATTGCCCCAGTAGGGTGTGAGGTGAAAATGAAAATAAGTGTGCAAGATGAAGAGTAACATGTTCTTTTGAAATCCATGAAGCAGAAGACAAGTTTGTGCAAAAGTAGGTGAATTCAGCTGCTCCCACCTCAAATGTTGCATATGTTCATATTTTTGCCTGTCCTCTTCAGGCCTGGTACTGTGGCTCTGCGTGAGATCCGTCGTTATCAGAAGTCCACTGAGCTGCTGATCCGCAAGCTGCCCTTCCAGCGCCTGGTGAGAGAAATCGCCCAGGACTTCAAGACTGATCTGCGTTTCCAGAGTGCAGCCATCGGAGCTCTGCAGGTCAGCAGCACTCACTGTAGAAAATGATTTAACCAATACCATGTTTCATCATTGCAACTAAAAGCCAATGTTTTGCCATTTGCAGGAGGCCAGCGAGGCCTACCTGGTGGGTCTGTTTGAGGACACCAATCTGTGCGCCATCCACGCCAAGCGTGTCACCATCATGCCCAAAGACATCCAGCTGGCACGTCGTATCCGCGGGGAGCGTGCTTAAAATGTTTTCTGATTTGTTATATGCTGTCTTCTTGTCCCTTCACCACTCTTTCTATCCCTTTCCTTCCTCTATACTTAGTTAGTAGTTTGGTTTGAGGTTCTCTATATATCATATGATTGTGATAACCGTAAAATGTGTGATCATGTCTTCTTTGGTGCTACTAGTAGCAGAGTTTCTTTAGAAATACCTTCATGTATGTTTGAAACTTTGAATCACAGTTACACTCCTCACTTCTAACTAGCTAGCTCAAAGGAATGCCTTGTTATCTCTATAAGGTGTTTTTGCAAGCCAAGAAATAGCGTGTGATCTGAATTCAGCATAGGATATAGCATTAAGGTTGAGACATTTTCATCTTCAGACGGACATCTACATTGGTATAATGGGTCTCCTGATTTTTTTTTCTTTTTCAAATAGAATTTGTTGTACAAGTAGTGATTTTTCTTTTCTTTTCTTTTTTTTTTTACGATAATGGTGTATTTCTACTGTTACTGTTTAATGTATCAAAAAGCATAAGTTTGATTCTGGTTGTCAATTAGAAACGTCATTGTGCTATGATGACACTGCATTTTTGGCAGATTACAAGCGGCATATATGTAGCAGACCTATGTTGATCATATTTTGATTTTCAGCCACGTAATGTATTGACTTTTTGTTCCTCTCTCAGGTTGATAAGATGACCTAATTTTTTTTCTACTGTGTTTTTGATTTATGTTTTCAGTCATTTTTAAAAGCAAAATATTTGTACTCCAGAATTCACATACAAAATAAACAGATTCTTGTGGTTAAATGATCTGTATGAGTGAATATCAATGCTAAATCACTATACACCTGTGCGCTGAAAGAATAAGTTTGATAGCCAATTACTTTGCAACTACTTTGATAGTTATTGTCATGTTTTAAGCAAATGCGCAGCATTCCCTCAACCCAGCTACTCAGTCGTGGTGATTTTCTGCTTTTCTTTGTCTAATGTGATCATTAACTGACTTTCTTATTAGTCACAAAAATCAAGAAATTTTAAGTCACCTTGGACTCAAGGAAACTGTCTTTCACAAATTATGTCATTTTATACCCAAAACAATTAATCAAGACAGTAAAATGGATGAATCGGTTACTAGAATAATAGTAAATTAGGGTCCTAGTTGGAATTATCATGCATACCTTTAGTTAATTTCTATAGCCATGCACTCATTCAAGAATAAATGCTACATACTTGCCAAAAATAATCAATTACATAATGTAAATGAGGTAATAATGGGTATTTAGGCTGACTGTGATTTTCAATAAAATGCAGAGCCATACTTTCACTTAAACCATTTTTATTGTAATATATTTCAGTAAACTCAAAACAACTTTACTTTTCTTTAAACAACTTTACTGATAAAAAAAGAGATATATTTAAAAAAAAACAACAACAACAACAATCAGCTGTGAATGTAAGTCCCTCCCTTGTGTTCTTCTGATTTCATCAGTGAAAAGTCACTTCCACGCGCCGGTCTAACAGTCGTCACGTGACTGCTAAATAACACGTTCAAACTACCTTTTAACAACCATTAAAAAGTACGACAAACTTGACAGCGTTAAATGTCAAACTTTCGGTTTCACCTTAATGTTCATATTCAGACTGGGTGTAGAAAATTACGACACACTTCAAACAGCGGCAGCACATCTGTATTTTCCATCTACTGATCTAAAATTTAATAATGTCGGTAAAACACAGTAAAAGTGATTATCAGCCGTTAACCAGGTGTGCCGACCTGATAACCGTTTCCACAGAAATGTTGTGAACACTGTTGCATTGTGGGACAGATGATTGACGCGGCGGCCATTTTCCCGCTGGACGCCGCTTCCCATTGTGGATACGAAGAAGAAAATAGAGACAAGCGAAACATTTCTCACGACTTCTACTCACTTTTCCCCTAGGTAAGCCTCTCCAAACGTGTCACCGTGTTTGTGAATTAACTTTGTATTTTTTTTAGTTGTATTTTCTTTCATTTGTAGGCACGTTTAACAGTGAAAAACATGTAATTTTGTCGTGTGAAGAAATAACAAACACGGCTGTCGAAACGACAGTGAAATGCAGTCTTTACTGCAGCCGTTGAGATGAGGGGAAATTCTGTTTCAAATTATGCGCCGGTTCAGCTCGGTTCTACGCCGCCGTTAGGGACCGTTCGGCTTTCCAAAGCCTATGTATGAGTTCTTGAAATGTCTCCCGTGTAGTTGTCGCATTTAACGATACGCTGGAACAGCGGTTATTAGTAAAATTGAAGTTGTTTATGTGCTACTCCTTTGCTCTTCTGCCCTGGGTCTTTATCCCGTTTGCGCATCAAACCGCCGCCATCATCAGAGCGCGGTGGGCGGTCCTAGCAACAGTGGAAGGCAGTTGTAGAGCCCGCCCACTTTGAAGACTCTGCATGCTGATTGGTTCATACGTTATATTTTTAGCTACGTATTGACCTGCTAGCCAATAGTATCGTCGTTCGTTTTTGATTGACGTTTGTCGGGCTGATCGTGATAGGGAATGTCTTGTATGTTTACTCACCCAAAAAGTTAACTTAATTCAAGTTTCCTGTTCCAGTTTATAAACTGTGTTATATAACATGTATCTGTATTTTTATCAAAACACGCGCCTTTGAGCGGATTAATAAATATTTGGGAGGTGTGTTCCACAACAATGGTATAAACAAATACAGTTATAATCATAATATTATACTTTGTTACAATATTTGCATCATTGGTGCCATTAGGCATTTTTATAAGCAACCTAGGTGAACAAAAGTGGAGGAAGACTTGAAGCTTGATCACTGAACGTGTTGTGCATCAGTGTTGTCACAATACTGGAATTTCTAACCTCGATAAAATACCAATATTCAATACCACACGGCAAACTTACAACAACATTAAGGGCATACATTTTTTATTGTGTTGTATTAAAAGATAAATATAACGAAGGCTGTAAAATGACAAAGAGAAGCCTAACTGTCAACATTTTTTTTCTCGTCAGATCAGGTCTTTGAAAACAAGTAAAGGTAATAGTGTCAAGTTAAGCGCAGCTGATACAAGTCTAGCAAAATTGCAGAAGCTGAGTATTAAAGCCATTTCAAATATTCAGAATTGATATGTATTGATTAATTACATATTTTTGACAACACTGTTGTACATACAATACCAAAACAACAGAATTCTTTACCTTTTTTCCCCCATCTTCAGTTGATCTTTAGTAGCCATGGCCCGTACCAAGCAGACTGCCCGTAAGTCCACTGGAGGCAAAGCCCCACGTAAACAGCTGGCCACAAAGGCAGCTCGTAAGAGTGCCCCGTCCACTGGTGGTGTCAAGAAGCCCCATCGCTACAGGTGAGACAAGCAAAAAGAATGTTGTCCCAGAGTGTTTCCTCTCTGTTTTAGAGTTACTGATGTCTTTACAGTAGTAGAAATAAACTCACTAAACCATCTGTCAGTGCCCTACTTGTTGTAGTTTGATTTTAATGTGGTTGATTATAAAAAAAGATATCCTCCACGCAGGCTTAATTTTTGTATATTTGTGTTGTGAAGGCCTGGTACTGTGGCTCTGCGTGAGATCCGTCGTTATCAGAAGTCCACTGAGCTGCTGATCCGCAAGCTGCCCTTCCAGCGCCTGGTGAGAGAAATCGCCCAGGACTTCAAGACTGATCTGCGTTTCCAGAGTGCAGCCATCGGAGCTCTGCAGGTCTGTATTGTAATCAATCATGAACTCAAAGTTGGCTAATGATTATTAATTAATGAATCCCATGTGATATGTGTATGATACTGTAAAGGCTGGACAATTTTAAAGTGATGATGCGAGCACATTGGCATTAAGCAAAGCAAAGACATAAAATACTATTACTAAACTATATACTAAAATACTATACTACTAACGTGAAAGTATTCTTTTAAAAAAAAGTGTATGCAATATGGTAAGCAAGGTAAAGAAATGATGATACATCCGTGTCGTGTCATTCTACATTGATTGAAATGAGCTAAATCAAAAATTAATCAAAAACAAAAGCGGGATCAGCAGTTCTCCCAGTACTGTTTTTTTCTCTCCATTCCTGCCCTCTTGCATGCGTTTCCCAAAGGGGGGAATAAACAGCACTTCAAAGACCACACAGCATACACAGTTGGAAATGTGCACAATTTGCTTGACCCTTGCTCTAAACCTTCACTGTGGTTATCTAGCAAGTAGCCCAGTGTATCAGCTGATAACATCTATCTGTATATCTTTTTAAATAAGAATTTGAAAATGTAAATGACAGTTGTCATAAATAGAATTTTAAGTGCTTAAATTTTAATCTTAAAAACTTTGTGAACCCTGATGTATCTGCTGAGGACTTTACTGTACTACACTGTGTTCATAATTTTCTGCAGGTCCTTAAAAACTTTTTGAGGTCTTAAAAATTGATTGGATGATGAACATCATTTATGTGAAGTTGAGTTAACTTCAGTATTAATTTTAAATGTGTTTTTGGGGAAAATAATCATGTTGATCTCTGTAACAACTACAAAACAAAACCAACAGGGTCTCAGAATTTCCTTTGTACTTCTTTTACAAATACGGACATAAAGTAGGTCTTAAATTGGATTCGTAATGGTCTTTGAAAGGTTTTTAAAAGGTCTGAAATTTAACTTGTTCAAACCTGCAGAAACCCTGTAGATACAGGGACTGATAGCTGGGACTTCTAACAATTCATTTAGCTTAAATTAATATATTGATTATTTTGTTACTAAATAAGTTCAGTGTATAGCCTAAAAAGTCCCATAATAAAGTTACCAAAGCAAAACATGATTAATCATTGAATCAACTAGTCATTTTAGCTCTACTGACAACTGTTGCATTTCCTGTTTGCCCCCTCTGCAGGAGGCCAGCGAGGCCTACCTGGTGGGTCTGTTTGAGGACACCAACCTGTGCGCCATCCACGCCAAGCGTGTCACCATCATGCCCAAAGACATCCAGCTGGCACGTCGTATCCGTGGGGAGCGTGCTTAAATGCTCCCCTCAGTCTTTCTCCTTCTCACCTCTTCCTGCCCTTCCTTCACCGATCCGTCTCTCCGTCCCTCCGTCCCTCACCTGCCCCCTTCCTCCTCTCTCCCTCCCTGTGTTAGTAGTGTGTAGAGGAAAACTGATTATATTATGGATAAAGTGTATAGTCGTGTTTTTCTTAGTGCTCTCGGCAGCAGACTTCTAGGGTACTCTCTTTTTGTGCATGTACCGACTCTTTGGTGATGAGATCTCCTCAAGCACACGTCTCCTAGTTTGCACTGTTTCTAATCTGACTCTGTGGGGTGAAAGGATGTTTTGTGCATCAAATAAGGAAAAAACATTGACTAGAACAATGCAAATTTGGGAGGGACAGACAGGAGGAGAGGATGGGTATTTGTCTGCTGGGGGACTCTCGTCTCTTTTCTGCAGCAGGGTGCTAGAAGAACTTACCTGGGCCTCTTCTCCTGCTTTCTATCCTCTGCCAGCCTCAGTCCGAAGTGTGCAGAGACAACAGTATGTCTCCTCTCATGACAGCCGAGGCTGGACTTTCTGTCCCTGTATGTGTCTGCATGAGTGTTGGGTCTGATCACCACAGCAAATTGTATACAATCCATCAGCATCTTTGGAGAAGTTGATTTATGATTACCATATTGACCATGGCTGTCATTTTAGTTTTTCTTTCCTTCCAAGTAAGTCTCATGCACAGGATTTGTGTTTTTCACTTCACTATTTGTGGATGACATGGAGATGGGGGGATAAATCAGATTAAACACCTACAGAGAACAAAGCAAAAAAAACAAAAACAGATTTGAACAGATTTTTTTCTACTGAAATGTGAAGCTACTGACTCGTTTTGGCACCAAAGTTGGATCCTCTTGTAGACACGCTTTTCCTAACTGACAGAAGAGTTTAACCTCACCTGTTTTTGTGGTGTTCAAATTGGTTTCATCTAATTATTTAAAGCCAAAGCTTGAGAGCTCAAGTACGGTGTCAGAAATAACTTTTTTAGCAGTGGCTCAGTTTTTTTTAAAAGAAAGGACCTTTTTATAACAAAGGTTCATCTAGGTTTGTAATGTTCTCAAAAAACCAAAAGCTCTCAAAGTGTGAAAATTATTTTTTAAAAACAAAATAACTGATTAAAATGTGAAAAATGTATTGTAAATCAGTGTTACATGACAAATAATACTGGTCATGTTTTCTGTATACGTCCCCCCTTTGCTTCTGTTTTTTTTTTTCTTTTTCTCCAGATCAGTTGATTGTCTGTATACCGTTTCTCAGGTTGACTCGTCACCCTTTTTAACTTAATTTTTATTTTTTTGCTCAATTTGATTTTCTTTTTTTTTTCTTTTTTGAAATGTTGAGGATAATGTTTCAATTAAACAATGTTTGTAATTTCCAGATTTGTCATATAAGGTGGTAATAAATGGATGTTACACACACTTCCCTGTCTTAGTGGTATGCACAGTTTGTTTTCATTACAGCTTATAATCATCCCACTTTTGTTATAATAAAAATAACATCCCATTATAATAACAGAATATTGTTAAATTTACAGTTAATTAAAAAGTAACAATGGTGGGTGATAGTTTTGATAGAAAATAAAAAAGGCCATGTATCACCATTCTCTTACACAGTCATATATATATAGTTGGTTTTGATAATAGATCACCTCTGCACCCATGTACATAGGAAACGGTTCCTCATACAAAGTAAAGTCAACATGACAAAAGAAAGCTGAAACATCTGACACTAAGTCATCGCTCTGAGATTCAAATCAAAATGAGCAAGATTTCAAATGCATAATCAGCTCTGAAAAATGAATGAATCTCCTGTTGACGGCTAAAAAAGCAGCAAGATACTTTGAAGTTTAAAAGAAATGTTACAAGCCTGTACATGTTCACTTGCTGGGAACAGCCTCTCTCAGACCAATATGCCATGCAATGAAAACACATTATTGCCTTTAGGATCTTTTATTGTAAGATAACATTACTTGCAGTCCTAAATCAATAAATCCTTCAATATTCAATGTAGCCTTCATACTATAGAGCAAACTTAGAGCAAACTCCTGAGCCCTAATCTAAAGCTGATTCCAGCTGCACCACTAGATGGCAGTAAAATACCATGTTTGTATTCCTCAAAACTGTCAGACTGCATGGACTTCCTGGGGACCACAAAACTGCACAGTTTCAAATTCATTACTCTAACATTTGTATTAGACACTGCAGTCTTATAATGATAATGATAACTTTTATTTATAAAGCATCTTTAAAAGCAGAGTTTACAAAGTGCTTTGACAGACAAATCCCAAGAGGCAACATGACAGAAAGTCAAATGACCCAACAAACTGGAGACAAAATTAAGGTGAAATTAAAGCAAAAGGAAAGATGAAAAAATGTAGTAGAGAGAAGACCAAACAGTAAAAGAGATAAGACAAGAACAATAACATAACATAACACAATAAAACATTAATATAGTATAAAATATACAGTATATTATACATATACATAGATCTGATGTCAAATCTATTTGATCATGTGAAGAGCCGATACATTATAGGGTCACTATAGCTGCAGAATCGGACAAGACTTTTAACAAGCTGTCAGCAGCAAGGACACAGGATTGTGCAGGGACGGTAGGGAAAACTCCTTGCAATTATTTTGATTAGAAACTTAAAATATAACCACTGTTGTCTGTCAGCGTCTAGTCAGTGTCAGTGATATTCAGTATTGTGACACATCACCTGTGCTAATTACTGCTTTTTGCTTTTAAGTTTTGAAAGATTGCATCCACCCCTCATATGCCTCATATTGGTTTGGACCACTACCTACCCTGAGCCATCGGTCTCTTTTTACTGCAGAACATTTAATATATGAATGTGAAGTTGGCTAGTGACACCTGGGTTTCTCTTCTTTCTGGATATTTTGTTATGTGGCCATTTTTCACACAGTCACACATAAACACAAACATACACACAGACGTGAGACTCCAGTATTACAATTAATATCCTTTTCTAGGTTGACATCATTCCCCTCATCAGTGTTTCATTTTATCCTTCTACTTCCTTGATTAAAAGGGATAAAGCCATGCCCTCAGCCATATTCATTACAATGAAATACACACACACACACACACACACACACGCCCGTGTCACTGTGGCCTCGCTATACTCATTACAATGAAACACACATAGACAAACAAACATCTAATCAAACACCAGCCTTTAATCCTGTTGTTTTGAATGGGCACCACTGCAGCTACAGTGGTATGCACACACACATACACACTCATGTACACACACAAACCCACAGTCAAGCAGTCACTTGTTCAGGCTGAGGGTCTTCACTGCTGATTGATAGTTCAAATGATTTTAATGAGCCACAAAAAGAACCAGTCATACCAATGAAATATTCATATGGAAAAAAGCATACATTATTGAATATTGTTTCAAAATTTTGTTCACACATGATTAGATTAGATTTAGCATATCTTTATCCTTTTATTTGTATTTTTTTCCATGTTCTTTGTACTTTTAAAACTACCATTTATAATTGCAGAGGATGGACGTTTGAGACATTTATTGAGCAATTTCAGCTTTCTGTATTCATTTCTCTGCTTGCTAAGTTATGCAGTCTCCATCTCAACACATTGTTAAAGGCATAATATGCAACATTTTCCTTAAAAAAAACAAAAACAAAAAAAAAAACACTGCATAGACTCAGACTCATAATCTCTTTCAATCATCACTTATGACCCACTAGAAGTGTATTTTGGTGGCTGTATCTGCAGAGATCCTGCCCCCTGCCTGTATTTCTCATTATTTTGCTGTGCTCTGGACACTTTACTAACCCAAAACATCAGCATTTGATGTTCTGGGAACGAAACTAATCAACTATATTTCTGATGCATTTACAAACAGAGCAGACAAATCCTTCTAATTCTTCCTTTAAAGTGTTACAAACTGAGTCAGGATGGATGGTCCCCCATGGCGAATTGGTGAAGTACAAGTATTGCTGGTTGGAAATCACTATTGCAATGAAAATGTTGTAAACCAGTGACTAACCATACACTTAGGGCAAGAATTTCATGGAGGCCAAGAAGGCCGTGGCCACTGTGAGCCTCAGTTTGGCCTTGTGCTCAGGCTTGGGCAGTAACAGATTACATGTAACATAATCAAGATACAAAAAAACAGGTATTCCATATTATATATTCGTATATATTCCATTACAATTACAAAAAAAAAAAAAAAAGATGTAATCAGATTACAATTACATTCAGTAAATATGTGGGTTATTAGCAGGATTACAATTCAAAATACATTTAAAAATAAATAACGATATATTACAGTGTGCAGTGCACACACATTAATGCACATTAACACTTAACAAGTCTCCGCACCACTCTGATCTCTGTGAAATCAGGTAATCTGACAGCTGCCTATTCTTTATCCCTCGAAAACATGCTTTCACTTGGTGGATATCTCACCATTATCTAGTCTCAACACCTAATCTAAAGGAACTTTTATAGGTACGAACTGTTAACAATAGCTACACAGACTAACTGTGAACATTAGCTACACTGACCAGCTGGTAACGTTAGCTACAAAGATCAACCACGATTGTTACCTGCACAGAACAACTGCTAATGTTAGAGATAATCCAATCAGAAAGTGATCAACTTACATTACTTTAATATTGTGATACATAGATTAGGTTAGTGACTACTTTTTAACAGGAAATTAGAAATTGTATCAGAATACATTTTGAAGTAACCCTCCCACCCCTGCTTATGCTCCTCAAAATATCATCTACCCTGAGACCACAGTGGCCTTGATGCCCTGCCCGCACCGCTGGCGGTGTTTTCACAGTTTTCTCCTCTGCCTCTTTCCTGTTTATATGGTTCAGCGTCTTTTGTTGAGATTCTGAATTCTTATTAGGCAACATCAAGTCAAACACTGCGCATAAAACCAGTGGTGGGTTCAATTTTGGGCATGTAATAAACAAAAGTTTGTCACAAATCTAGTACAAGCCAACCAGGAGACTTAATTGAACTTTGCAAATACCAATATGTGACATTTAAAACAGAATTTTGAATGTATTTAGACCTATGACACACATAGCTACACAGTATGCAATACAATACAATGTTTATGATTTCAATGGATTTAAAATCATTGTTTAATTTGATGGCCTTGCTGCCCTGGCATTCAGCATTTGTGCCATAAAAAACTGACCAACAACATGTTAAAATGGAAGATTTTGGTGCTTTTTTAAAGGTGTGAGATTATGAAGCATACTTTTTTCTTTAAAGAATTTGGGAGTCTCTTTTTAAGATGCATTGCTTTTATTTATTGTCTTTATTTTTGGTTTGTATTGTTGTCTTTAATTCTCCTCTCCCCTCTCATCTTATCCTCCTTTTTGTCTTTCTCTTTTCATCTTTTCTCTTGCCTTCCTACATTATCCCAGATTACAGAGAAAACTGGGTTCACACAGTTAACCAGATAATTATGCATGAAATAATTTCATTCTTTGGATTAAAATTAAAAAACAGCTAAACTCTGAGCTAATCTAACTGCAGGATTACATGGCAGCATATCAAAGAACCGTTTCTTTCAGGATTTGGACCTCAACACTGTGAGAAAAGCTGGTATGTGAGACTAGCAGAGTCAGGCTTTTATTGTTCTAAATAAGCCTTAATAATTATGAATTATTATGATTATATTATCTTGCGTAGTGTGGACAATATCTTTTCCACAGAGTTTTCATTTTGTAGACGAGTTTTAACTCAAAACAGGCCTATGGAAATTGAGGATGAAGAATGGGATGATTGGAGGCTAAACCTGTCCAACTGTTTTACTAAAAATGTAAAGCAAAAGAATTTCAATTTAAGACAAATAATAGATCACATGTTATCCCAGTTAGATGCAATAAAATGAACCCAGATCTATCGAAGTTGTGTATTAAGATGAAGAATATAGAGGGTGCATACCTTCAGTGTTTATTAGAACCTGTATATATCCACAACTTCTGGAAAGCTGTTCTTAAAGAAATCACTGATATACTGGGTCAATCAGTATACCATTTCTCCTTTCTCATGCATTCTTGGTACACATATTCCTCCAAATATTCCTTCAAATCCACTAAAACTCGTGAAAATCCTTCTTTTCTGTGGTAGGAGATGCATTTTATTAAAGTGGGTGTTGAAGGAACCCCCTAGCATCACACAGAGTATAAGTAGTGAGTTAGTGTTCATGCCTTGAGGCACCTGGCTTTTATTTAAAAAAAGAACCTGTTCAGTTTTATAAAGTCTGGAGTCCTTTCATAACTCACTTGGGACCTGACTGTTTGCAAATGATAACTGCAGAGCGCTGTGGTCTGGCGTGGGGACAGTAGATGTATTATCTACTCTGGTTACTCTGTTACATCTGTTATTATCACCAGATGGAAATCAAAACGTCCTTTTTTATTTGTCTCTTTAAATAACACTTGTGCATTACTTAGCTTTATTCATCAAGCACAGAGTGCTTCTATGGTGGAGAGCATCTCATTAGCAGAATTGCTGCTCTCATATAATGGACTGTGCACGCTCACACATCTAAAGAAAGTATGTGCATAGTTATTTTTTCTGATTGCATGTCTTTGTCCATGTGTGTTTGAGTGTGTATTTGTGTGTATGTGTCTGTGTGTGTGTGTAAAACTGTACGTTCGCCTTCCCCAAGGTCTGCGTAGTGGCGCTCCATCTGTGGCACTCAGGGGATTAAAGCCAATCTGTCTGTCTGCTGCTCAAAGTGCTGACCGTCAGACCAGCACCAGATTAACACAGTGCTGGGATTGGTAGAGGGGGGGTGGGGGTGCAGCGGGTGGAGCGAGGGTGAGGAGAGATGGGGTGTGGGTGGAAGAGAGAGGTGGATGGATGTTGAGGAAGGGAGAGACAGGGGTGTGTGTGTGTGTGTGTGTGTATTGGAGGAAGGTGGGGGGAGTGGGTAGGGGCAGGTTGAGAGGTCGACCCCAGATTAGTACACAACTGGTCCAGTGTGTGTGTGTGTGTTTGGGATGGGAGGGGGCTTATATATGTAGAATAGAGAGAGACAGAAGGTGAAGAAGGAAGAGGGACAGATGTACAGTATTGGTGGGTGGGTCAGTGGGTGGATTGGGGGTCGTAGTTAACTCAAAACTCAGTGGAATGAGGAGCTGATGAAGTAACCCGCATATTAAATATGGGGCAGGGTGTTCTGGTGGCTCGGTCGGTGGAGCGTGCATCAGAGGCTGGGTCCTCTGCAGCAGCTGTGGTTTGACTCCTGCCTGCACCCCTCATACCCCTGCTCTCTGTCCCTCTTTTCTGTCCTCATTTCAGCTGTACTATCTAAGCAACTGAAAAAGGACGAACAACATTCTAAATATAACACGACTTGAAGGAATTTCAAACATTCTTAAAATTAATTAAAACAATTTAAAATTCGTTTTAAATACTAAAAGAAAATTATCTCTCATGAGCTGATTAAAATTTCCACTTGTAAGACAACAAAAGGGCCTTAAAAAGCCCATTTTACTTAAAAGAGAATTTTTTCTTCATTGAGCTGAATTTAAGAATTCATACTAATTTCAAGGTTACGGGTTAGCAAAAAAAATGAACTTAAATAAGACACAATTTTCTCAAAGCGAATATAATTACATGATTTGACTGAATTAAGGACCAGTATAGATACTATTTGGGCATTTTGTTAGCAAAAATGAAAAATTAAGCTGCTTACAATAAAAATATTTCCACCAACTATAAAACAACGACTTGTAATAGGCACCAAACATTCTTATTTGGCATAGTAGAACATGTTCATGAAAATAGCTAGCTTCAGCAAAATTGACACACACTGAGTACCTACAACTTGGAGCGATGTGTGAGCAACAGAAGCTAAGCACTCACTCAACCTAACTTGGTGGTGTAGTTGTGGACACAGTTTTGTGGAAATAATAACAGCCTTTCATATTTTTATACCTGATATGATGAAGCTTGCAGGATCTGGCTGCATCACTGAACCAAATGCATTGATGTGCTGTGACTCATCAGTTTGTATTTAGATCTGAAAATGTCCTTAAAAGTTACTATGAGTTCTGATGTCAGCCATGCATTTTTCAAATGGGTCGTGTTAATGCAGTCTTTGTTCAGCACGGCCATATTATGCTGTATGTGTGTTGTGTAGACAAGATCATGGTTCTGTTAATAATGTGAAATATGAAGTAGCAGGTTCTGTTCTCCATAGAGTCTGGTGCACTTATCATGAACTTTCAATGAATAAAAATAGATTCATTCAAACTTTAGTTGTTGTCATTCACAAGATTCTTAAAATGAGAAGCTGTGGAAATGGTTTTACTCTTAAAATAAGATAAACAATCTTATTCCTCTGCTGGGATATTATGCAAACCATTGTTGTAGCTTGTTATTGGTTAAGTATAGATCAAAAGTATCTTATTAAGACAAAGTTAGATATGTTTTCTTAAAATGAGATTACTTTTCTTATGTAAAACTTGCTTGACAAAATCATTTTAGACAAAAATGTATACTCCAGACTAATTTCCCAGAAATAAGGCTAAAAGCAGAATTAACTGGACCAGTGTGTAGGATTTTGTGGCATCTAGAGGTGAGGTTGTAGACTGCAACCACTCACCTCATCCTCTTCTTCCAAGTGTGTGTGACAACTTACAGTGGCCATGAAACTCCTGAAATAGACATAAGAGTAGGCTTCCAAACAGCATTGTTATCATAAAGTTATTGGACATTAATCTGGACTGCCAAATGAATCAAATGGGTAATGCTGACAGCAGGTAAAAGACAAATAAAAAGTTAACATGGACATCATGAACAAGGTGATGTGTGAAAGGCAGAATAAAAAGCAAAATAATGGTTAACGTCAGCACTGAGTAAAGTGAGATTATGATGATTTACCCTGACCTGTCCCTGTGGACTGAGGAGGAAGAGCCCAGGATGGATAATTGGCAGTAAATGGGAAAGACATGGGGGTGTTTTTTTTTTTTTTTGTACGTGTGGAGGGGTTGTAGTCAGGGGTTGTACTGGCTGGGGCAGGAGGGTGAGTGGGTTCAGACTAGATGAGTGTACCACTGAGATTAATGTAGTGTACGGGTGTACAAAGAGACATGGTGAGTCGGGGGGGACCCAAGGGTGGGGGTGTGGAGGGAGTTTGGAATTGCTCCCAGGGATTAACCATGTTTAGCCATTAGCACAACCTGGTAGTCAACTAGCAACACCACAGGGGTCAGAGGAGCCACCCACACTGTTTAACAAGAACCATAAGAATTCAAGAAACACTGACAGCATGTGGTGTTTTCTGACAGACACTCTTAGAAATAAAGGTACAAACTAGAACCATAAAGTTTTTTTTTGGCTTGACCCCATAGGAGATCACTTTTTGGTTCCTGGGAGAACCCTTCATAAAGTTTCAATTTGGAACCATCTCAGAGAGTTCTACCCAGAGCCCAATATAAAGGGCTTATACCTTCCACCTTCTAAGTGTGCCAACAAGAACCCATCTAAGAGGTTCTACTGAGAACCCTTTTATATTCCAATGGTTTTATCTAGAAAACACTCAGGGGTTCTACCAAGAATGTTTCTATATTATGGTACAAAGAACCCTTGACAAAAGAGTTCTTTAAGGAGTTCAACAATCCTTGAAGAACTCTTTTTCCAAAAAGGGTTCTTAATGGAACCGTTAGTCTTACAAAGAACCTGTGAGACACACTGTTCCTCGGAAAGGTTCCTCGGAAGCAAATGGTTCTACATAGAACCTCAGCCCTTCAGGAAGAACTGCTTTGGAACCCTTATTTCTAGGAATTATACTCCAGTCATTCCTAAACACTGGGTTGGGACCCACAGGTGGGTCACGGGAGATTTTATTTGGGTCCCCCAAAAAATAAAAGACTATGGAAAATATTCTGGAAATTTAAGATTTATATGTGCAGTACACTTTTCATAAAGCATTAAAAATGTGTATATTGTTTTAGAGATGAGAGGGCTGTTAATTCTGTCTAAATGCACTTATGTCCTATGTTGTTCTCCTGATAAGAGGAAATAAAAACAATGATGTGGCCTGTTAACTCAGCCTAAATTCATTTATTTCTCTTTTATAAAGTTTTAACATGTGCATAGCTTTTCAAGAAAGCATCAAGATAATATAAGATGATGTGAATATGGCAGTAAAAATGGTCAGGAATGTTTATACATGAATGAACTGGTCTCAGAATTTATTGATAAGGTTTATTCTGACTTCTGTCGCAGCAGTTTGTCATTTTTGAAAAGTGGGTCCCAAGGAAGAAGTTTACAAACAATATATTCTATACAAATTATGGGTAATAATGTTTTTTAAAGAATCTCAGTTAATGCAAGTTTATGTCTCTGAAACAGTCTGTACAGAGTCTATACAGTGTGTGATTCTACTGGCTATAAATCTATATGTATATATATATATATATATAATATATATATATATATACAACACTATATATATATATATATATATATACACATATATACATATATACATATATACAAATATAATGTCAAAAATTATCTAAAGTTACACCTCTTCTACTCTTCTACTATACATATATACATATACATGCATATGTGTGTATATATGTATGTATGTGTATATATATATATATATATATATATATATATGTGTGTGTGTGTGTGTGTGTGTGTGTGTGTGTATAAAGTTATTTTGGGGGGGTATTTTTGCCTTTATTTGACAGGACAGCTAGAGAGTAGACATGAAACAGGGCAGAGAGAGAGGGGCTGACACGCAGCAAAGGGCCGCAGGTGGGAGTCAAACCAGCGGCCGCTGCAGAGGACTAACATTATTGACATTATATTTTGTGGTTATGGCAGTGAAAACACTACCGCTTTTGTCCACAGGGGGCCCCAAAATCAACAAAATATGCAAGTTCCTTGTCATAGCTTTAACTTAAATTAAAATTACAACTGCTCCTTTCAATTCAAAATCTAATATTTAAATTGTTAATGTAAAAAATCTAAAAAGTGTCTCCCACTTCCCTGAAAAGTCTATTCTAAGTCTATACATTCACAGTGGGTTCAAGTTAACACATCACTCTTGCGCAAGAAGCACACTGGACCATAACTGGCTATTAAACTAGTTGTGATGTCATAAAATATCCATGTACTTCGCTCTCTTTGCAAATAAATGTGAAAACAGCCTTCTGCAAATACATCATTCTGCACTGTGAAGCTCACACTATGCAGTCGAGGAACAATAAGCAAAATACATTTTTGAGTAGAAGGAGACTTTAAATGTGCCCGATAGAACATGACTGGACCCATTTGATTATTTATATGTCATTCCAAAGTTCAGTCTCACTTTTTATTCATGATTTTGAGCCATGTTACTGTGTTGTACCAGTGTTGTGTGTGTGTGTGTGTGTGTATGTGTCTGTGTATGTGAGTATGTGCTGGCATGTGTCTGGCAGGCCATGTGCTTCTCTAGTCACACTGCTACCAGAAACAAGAGGGGAGGGAGCAGAGAACACACACACTCGAGTCTCACACACTATGCTGTGTTGTTTCTCTACAGCTCCCCCTGATGACCAATCACAGCACTACATAAGACAGTCCAGTCAAAAACACAGGTTACTGTAATACTAAACACATTTTAAACATGTTCTGAAATTATGGTTGTACTTTTTTTTAGTTTTGCCCCAATAACAACTTATATACTGTAATAGCAGAAGAAGATACCCTGTAAAACAGAGAAAATTCGCCCCTCTACAAGATGCTAAAATATTAAGTAATAAATTAAGTTTGAAACTTAATTTAATGAGTTGATTTAACTATCTACAGTATATTCATTCAACTCATCATTTCAAGTCAAGACTCAAAGAAATTCATAAGTTATGAAGGTTTCTGAAAATAAAAGTCTGGTTAGTTGGTTCTACTATGATTATTTAGTGTTTATAAATCTTAAACAACAATTGACAGCATGTTTTTTCTTTTCATTATTAAGTCTTTTTTGAAATATTATATCATAATTATAAGTTACTGTCTTATATACCTATAATTATGACATAACAGCTCATATTTGATCAAAAAATCATGATGAAAAACATGAGTAGTGTATTTTTTTTTTCACGTTAGTAGCATAAATGGGCTCTGAACCAGGGTTTGTTGTCTCAGTAAATGTTTGTAGTGGTTGGCTGTATATATTTTTTATTGTTAGTCTGTATGTCTGTATTAGAGAGTTGTATCCTGTTTATTCCTTAAAAGCCTAACCACAGACATGGACTGCAAATTAGCTCTGGATTGAAGTCCTATATACATTGCATCGGTTGCATTTTTATTTAAATGTAACACTGCATCTATATTGTTCCTGTCAAACAAATTAAAAAACAAGTTTTAGTTATAACTCACATTTTAGAATACACAGCGAAGGTTGTTATTACGTTTCATGACATTTAGGCGATCATCTGTGTGGCCACTGTGTTTTGAGGGCCTGTTTATGTAAATCTATAGAGATTATAATATAATATATATCGTATATGATGGGACATGGTAAATATTTGTGTGTGTGAGGCAGCGTGTCAGTCATAAACAGACTGGTTTATGTGTCTGTTGTTGGCAGGACGCAGACAAACCAGCATGTAAATAGCCACTGAGTCACAGAAATGAAACAAACATGTTGACTTGTTGTTTCCAGAAGGGGTGTGTGTGTGTGTGTGGTGTGTGTGTGTGTGTGCTGGTATGTGTGTGTGTGTGTGTATGTGTGTGAGTGCATCAGTGTGTGTCTGACTAATATTTTGTAAGTTAATGGAGGCACCCCCTGACCTCCCCACCCCATCAGTTTGTGATTGGTCTGTGGCTCCAGCATCGAGGATTAGACCATGTTTCCCCACTTTACGTCCCCTGTTCCTCTCCTCTCTTCTCTTTTCTATTTCTCTCCCTCTTTCTCCCCACATCACATGATCCGTTACATCACGGGATTGAGGTCAGAGCTGGATTAGGCCGAGCTACGCCAGCGAGCAAGAGAGGCAACGCTGGAATTACTGAAAGTGAGGGAGGAGAAGAGGGAGGAAGGGGAGGGGTTGGGGGGGGGGTGATCAGATGGGCCGCAGGATGAAGAGAGGAAGAAAAAGAGAGAGAAGAAAAGAGGAGGGATAGTGAGAGATTGAGACAAAGAAAGAGTAGAACAGGGAGGCAGAGGAGGGGGGAAGAAGATATGCAGGGGTTTACACTAAAAGCGGGATTGAACAATGCAGAGGTCTTGGTGTCGTGTCTGATGCTCTAAATACAAAAAGTGTGTTTGACAAAGTAGAGCTCTGGAAGAATAAAACATCTGTAAAAAACAGAATTACAGCCTTGCAGTTGTACATCTCTGCCAGCCAGTCAAGTTTCAGTTTATATCCATGTCTGTCCAGACTCATATTATGTATGTAGAGAAGACTTTAAAGGAATTTAACAGAAGGTATTAAGTGTAATATTTCTTGAGATATCACGTTTGTATGTATGTACAAACAAATGAATGGAAGGATGGACAAACCAATGGATGGACAACCTGAAAACATAATGCCTCTAGCCACGACTGTCACTGCTGTGGAGGTATAATCAGTTTGCAGGAGATGAAAAATGTATTCACCATGTAGTATGTCAGATAAAGAAGCAAGAGAAAATATGGTGAAGAGAAGGGGTCAGAGTTCAAAAGCTCACAGTCATCAACTGCTGAGAGGAGGAAACGTGCTGCAGCAGAATGTTCAGTATGTTTTACTATTTTTAAATATAAATGTAGAAAGTACGTCTTCTGGTTTTATTCATCTGCACTGGCAGCAGCCATAGCCGGAGTCACTATGATTTTGGGTTGTCCGTCTGTACATATGTACATGTCCACTTGGACTCAAGGATGAATTGATTAGATTTTGGCGGTCAAAAGTCAAAGGTCAAGGTCACTGTGACTTCACATTCATGCTATTCTGTCACAGTCTTAGGGTTTTCTGTTTTCATTCAGTAGTCCTGGTCCTCCTTCATGTGTCTTGTCTTTACTTCCTGTCTTTATCCTTTTCCTGCCCTTTTTGATTACCATTTGTTTCACCTGTGTCTGATTAGTTGCTTGTCTATTTGGTCCTTGTGTTTCTCTGTTTCTGTGTCAGTTTGGTAACATCCCCTGTGTTTCAGACCTTTGTTGAACTTTGGTTTTGTTTCTTTTGGACTTTTGTTCCTCATTTGCCCTTGTTGGATTTGTGTGCTTTGAGCTGCCAGCCTTGCAAGTAAGTTTTTTGTATGCTGTGTTTTTGTTAAAACACATTTTGATCTGTTTCCGCCTTGCCCCGTCTGCATTTTTGGGTTATTTTTGGCCCTAACTCAAAAATTCACTCAATAATTATGACAAAATTGTACACAAATAGGACAAAATTATGAAGTGATGACATTTTATATTCAAAAGGTCAAAAGTCAACTTCACTGTGACATCATAATGTTTAGCTCTCTATCAGTCCTCTGTCCTCCTGTACAAAAAATAGTCTCTAAGTGAAAACAGCATTTTTCTCACTGGAAATTATTCACTGGAATCACACATGTATCGTGTCCACTTCCATTTTGCCAAAAAAATAAAAAATAAATAATACAAATTATTCTAAATTCCTTCAAAGTTACAGGTCAATGTAGTGGTAAAATTCCCTCTTCACTACATACATTTTATAAGTCTGGACAGATGTGGATGTAAACTGCGACCTGACTGGTTGGTGGAGACATACGACTGTGAGGCAGTAATTCTATCTTGTTTCAGCTCAGGAGAACATGTGTATGTGGAGGTCACGTTAATGTTGGCAGAACTCTGCTAGTTGCACCTGGCATTTGTGGTGGCATGGCAGTAGGTGCTTCACCATCTGTTTCCTGGCAGGATCTGCACTCTGCTGTGGGCACTCTTCTAGTTAATACTTTTTTCGCAGAAATAATAACAAGTTAACTTGTAGAGTTAATGCATTTAGCTGCATTTTCATCAGATTTAGTAAAGTGAACCCACACTTTTGAACGTTTTGCCAAGTCAGCTGTTTTGTATTGTCATATAAATATCAGTAGCTTCAAGTTTCGTCATCCAGGAGCTTACTGATATTCCGGTATTGACCAGTCAGGAACAGTATCCCTGCATGTCACATGTCTCATGTTTTTGTCCTGGTGAACACTGGGGATCCTAAGTTGACCCTGTACTGGCACAGCAGAGATCAGGGTGAACCTGTGAGAGCCAGACTACGGATTAGACTACATCACACTGGCATGAAACTGGAACTGGAAGGCCTGACTGGGCCTGCAGTTCTTCCAGCCTGCTGTCCGGCCAGGGACATGTAGAAACAGTCACACAACACACACAACGGAAACATGGCTCCGACATTGGTCTTTTCAGTGGAAAGTGGAGAGCACTCACTTTGGTGTTATGTTTTACTTTGAGACTAGAAAGTAGAAAGAAATAGAGCAGCGAGAGAAAGCAGCATCATTATTTCTCCCTGTACTGGCTGTACGTACTGATGTTTGGTGGACTTCAACTGTGTTATGTCAGGGTTTTTTCTATTTTTATTTGCAAGAGGTCAAAGTTTAATTAACGATACTTTATGTCCCATGATGCTCTGGGCCTGCGAGAGCATCTGTCACCGGGGGAACATTGGAACCAATTTGTCATCTGGAGAGGGAGAAGGCTTTAATCCTGCCGATGAAAAGAGAGATGTCCAGAGAAAGATGGGTATACAAGTGGAGAGATAGGAGAAGTGGGATGATGAGGAGAGAGTGACAGCACAGAGAAGATGAAGAAGAGGTGGACGAGGAAGAGGAGGAGGAGGAGGAGGAAGAGGGAGACGGTAATCCTGTCTAATTCACTTAGTGTTGCGCTGAGGGAGCAGGACACTAAGAGGATTTGGGACATTCTCTAAATTAGATCAGCAAGAATAACAAACTGCAAGGAGAGGTAGAGTGAAGGGAACAAGGGGGCACACTGGGAGAGGTGGCACAGAGGAAGGGGCAGATGAGGGAAGGTGGCATGGAGGAGGGAACATGTGAAGTGGATGCTGGGACAGGAGAGATAGGTATCATGCATCAGGAAAATGGCAACAAATCTGCAGAAACTGCAGAGGAAAATCTGTAAAAATAAAAAGTTTGTTTTCCTCACTTGAATAAATGAGGATGAAGCAGGAAAAGACTCACTGGAGCAAAGTTGCAAAGATCAGAAGCGTGATCAGACAAAACTCAGTGTCTCTGATCACTTTTGTGTTTGATATTCTAGCACCAAACGCCAAATGCTCCCATAATCCAGACCACTGTTTGAGTCCAACATATCATTAATCTGTGGCTCTAAACTCTGACTTTTACTATTAGTGATATTAACTAGGTGTTAAGTTGTAATCTGCAGTAAAGCCCTGAGCAGAAGTGTATGCTGAGGTTGACAGTGGCTGGTTGATCCATTCATACTGTAATACTGATCCTGTTACCACTACTAGCTGCAGATCACTCACACCTACTTACACTGCAGCACTACGTGATTTAGCAGCATTACTGCACGTTTACAAATCTTATTTAACCACTTATGCAAATGATTACATCATTTTTTAAGACCGCCATATTAAAAACTGTTTTTATAATTAATTTGACTGGCTTTACTCTATCCTGGGCCACATCAGCATTATGGTTGCCTTCAAGAGATCTGTTGTAAATGTGATGATGTATAAATGTATCTACTGGTTACCATATTACATATTTGCCTCTGCATTTGATTATTATTGGTTTAAGTAATAACTTAAGCAGACATTCAAATGCACAAATATTATACAATTTATTCTAAAAATGAAATGTGCATACATAATAAGGTCAAAATAACAACATGGCTTGTTTTAGTTTGTCCAGCCTGCAAGCAAGGTTTCAAATCCAAAATTTATATAACATTAAATATAATGTGAATTGTATGTCGTCATTACAAGAAGACATAATGGCTTGTCTCCATTAAGCACAGGCATCTAGGCTATTTGCATTCCCATCATCATTAAATCAACTTTTCTTTTCTTGGCTATTTGTCGATGGTCCTACTATTATTACTCAACCTACAACCACTTGGCTCGAGGGCCTCTGCTGGAAACAACAATTTAATATTGAGACACTATCCAGTGTATATTGATATCCAGTAGCTAGACTCCTTCAGTGCATGGACAGCAAAATTGGGATGCACTCTGGGTGTTTATGAACACCGTTTTAATACAGAAATTTTAGAGCAATACTGAGGACTACTAAAATATGAACACAGTTTTCCAATCATCAAAAGGCCTTGCTTAGGTTGTGCAAATAATAATCAGAAAGGAAAAAGCTTAAATTTTAGTTTTCCCCTTTTATTTCCTATTTGGTAGCTTTAGGTTTGAACAAAATCATCTTATTACACTCTGACTGACAGTATCACTTTTATTCTGTGTCACTTGTTCCAACTATTTGTTGAAGTTATGTGATGTGACACTGACTTCTTGTATATCCTTTTATGACACACACACACACACACACACACACACACACACACACACAAAATCCAGCTTGATATATTCGGTATTTTTGAGGTCTCTTTATTCCACAAGTATTTCTTCTTTTTCAAAACCTGTCACTGCCCACAGTGGAACTCAAGTGGCAACAGTTAACAACATCTGTAGTGCTTTTATAAGGAGAGACGTTTCTTGTTATTATGTGATATGTTTGTGTCTCACGATATTGTGAGAATATCTTGTTGTAACATGAAAATATCTTGTTAAAATTTGAAGTAGATCTTGTAAAATAAACTTTTACAAACAACGACAAACTAACAATAAAGTTTATACATTATAATGTGATACTGATGCATTCTTCTTTTTCTGGCGTGGCAGCAATATGCCTCCGTACTTCATCCCCAAACGACGCTGATTCAAGTCACTTGAGTCAAGTAACATCACATGAAGACAGACATCTTGCTCTGCGCAGCCACAAAAGCCTTGATCAAACTCCTTGATAAGCCTTGATATGTGATCAAACTCTCACATATACAGTGGTACTCCAAACACCTGTAAAGAGACTTTGACGTGTAAAATCAGTGCAGTTAAAATTCTTGATGTATATAGTACATAAAATTGACCATCAGCACTTTCCTCTGATGATCTAAACCTCCCAGCACTCTTTATGTTGTCATATTCATGTGATGACTACACCTATAACTCCAGAGACATAAATGGACTGAGCTGTGATTAGTGACAACAGCCAGAGAGGTTACACCCTCTGGCTTTACATCCATTATGAAATTATAAAAAAGTATAAAACTGTGAAGAAAACCCAAAATGATCTTTAAATTATCCCAATAACCCATGTAAATCTAAAAGCCACCAAGAGGTATATCAACTTTTTTTTTCTTTGGATACTGTATGAAGTTCTAATACATCCATGATTCGACCCCTAATTACAGCAATCAAAACTGGACTACAAGAAGTGTTTTCAGCTGCTGATTTAACCTGGTCTGACTTTGCTTTGTTCCCATACAACAGTACAAAATGTTCCCCGCTCCACTCTGAAATTATCTCAGTTCAGCTCTGTCTCATCATGGATTTCTTTTTCATTTTATGTTAGTCCAACCCAAGTGAAAAAACAAAAACTGTTTATGATTTTGTGAGTGTGTGTGCGTGTCTGTGCCATTGTCTGTGCAAGCTTGCTCTGTGTGTCTATCTGTTTTCTGTAGCCGTGTTTGATAATGACTCGATGTTTGCATGTGTATGCACACATGTCTGTGTGTAAGTCTGTGTTCATATATGTGTTTGATGATTTGAATGTATCTTCACAAGTATATGTGTGTGTGTGTTTGGGCATGTGCTCAGCGCGTGTATGCTTGGCGGCGTTGGGATTAGGAATCGATTAAGAGGAAAATGGACTGCAGGCAGGAGGGAGGAAGAAGGGAGGGAGGGAGGGATGATGTGGAGGCTGGTCAGCTCTGGCAGCAGCAGCAGCAGCAGCATGATTACACTGTGCCTCCAGAGCAGAGCAGGCTGGCCACCAGCTTGTTTGTTGGGGATTAGAGAGAGGAAAGAAATGAATCATATTTCTAAGTCCTGAGTGTATCTGTGTCTGTGTCTCTGTGCCTCAGAGTCCTTATGCTGCTGCTGAGGGATTACAGGAGCACGTACTGCCTGTAGAGCACAGGAGGAGGGGGGGTTTGTCTGTGTATCTGTCTGTCTGTCTGTCTATATCTATCTACACAGCAAAATCAGCATACCCAAATGAACACTGTCAGAACTGATTTGTGTAAATACTTTTGAAGTGTCTTTAGGTCCATATAGTGTTAGTTTAACTATTTTAGTGTCTATCTATCTATCTATCTATCTATCTATCTATCTATCTATCTAAATTAACTGCTATCAATATCATTGATATCAAAAAAGTATAAAATTCCATAGCCAATGTTAGCCAGTGGTTTTAGCCAATGGTTTTCTACCTGTAACTTGGTAAATGAACATGCATTACTGTAAAGGCCAAGCCCATTAGTGACCTTAGTCTACTCCACTTTGTAATGAGCTTTTGGCCTGCAGGGCCAGTGTTATGCTGTGTCACCATGAGGCCGAACTCAGCTCTGTGTTCTCGGGCTAAATCCCAGTCAGAAGGTAGAGACTCACTGTTACTGGGCAAGTCTGGCAAGAGGGAGCAAAAACCAGCCAAGACGAGTATTACTGGTTATAGCATGGTGTAAGAATGATCAGAAAAAGTCCCATTAAAGACACAATATGTAAGTAATGGCAACCTGTCAAATTCACACTCCAAATGAATAGGGGGCAGCAGCAGCATATCACCAGAGTAACCACTAGCTGCTGCTAACTGTAGCTGCTGTTGGCTACCTGCACAGCTAACCAGCAGTCCTGTTATTCAAATTCAATTTGCTTTATTGGCATGATGTACCACTGTATATATTGCCAAAGCATGCATTTAGACTTTGAAACATAAACTATGAAACAAACATACTATGAAAACACATATGGAAACAGACTAAAGCAAATAACATACATACTCGCAGCAAATGTTGGTGGAGAGTTGCGCCAGAATGAGCACCAGAACTGGAGCCGTGTGGGGGTGAAATGAAACTGGGCTCAGGCCATCACACTACAGGCTAATTCTGTTGTTCTGTTGTATCTTTTCACAGTTTGCAATGTGAAGCACGTGGCCACATGAAACACCCTTACAAGACATCACATCAACTTAATATTTTTACTCAAGTTATGGTGAAATATCTTATGAAAGTGTTCTGAGATGGTTTATGTAGGACATTCATGTACTAATTTCACATGATCAGTAGAAGCAGTGACCTCAATCCAAACAGAAGCCACACTCGTCCAACAGGAAACAAAAGACATGAGTCTAAGAAAAGCTGCGTGAGGCTTTAGACACTAAATGCTAATGTCAGCATGCAAAATGATCACAATTAAAATTCTACTACAACATGTAGATGCTAAGCAGGTATAATGTTTACTACGTTCTTAGTTCACCATATTAGCATGCTAACATTTGCTAATTAGCACTAAACATGTAGTAAGCTACAGCTGAGGCTGATGGGAATATCATGGAGATTCTGGGTCTGAAAAGTGAAGCCAATGCAGAAGTGCCTTAAATCTTCTTTCTTTATAATGGCCAGCTGGGGGGACTCCGCTGGTTGCAAAATAAGTCTAATTGTACATAAGATTATGAGAAAATGCCCTACTTCTAACTTGACTTATGATCTCAGCAAATAGTTACTTAATGAGTTTACGTGAGTTTAAATTTTTTTAAATCAAAATAGCATGATGTTCACATTGTAAATTATGGTCCTATTTAGAGTAAAATAGATGCAGCTGTCTTTGACAAGTTGCTACCACGGCGGCCTCCCCATGTTCACTCTCTCCTCCAAATATGGGCACTTCTGGCTCCAAGAAGAAGGTGACAGCCATAACACCAAACTCAAGCCTTCAAAACTGGTAGACTAGTCCACAAACCAATGGGTGACATCATGATGTGTCTTCATTAGCACTAAACACAAAGTACAGCTGAGGTTAATTGGAATAGCCTATCATTACTTTTGCAAGTATTTAGCCATAATCCAAAGTAAAGTGCAAATTAAATTTCTGAGGATGGTGCTAAAGGAAAAGTTAAGAAATCACCAAATGTATTGGCTACAATTCATCCTGTGGGTTTTCACTCAAAGCCATAAATTTCAACTTCATGGTGGCACTAGAAGAAGAGTCAGAGGATCACCGAAGTTCATAATCATGAAAATATTTCAGTCTGGACCAAAATGGTGGACTAGCAGACGGACATTCCCGTCCCTAGAGCCATGGCACTAGCCTGGCTAAGAATAGCACCACTTGGAGTGTGTATTACATATTGGATTGGACCAGTCACCATGAGTAAAACAGTGTCATGGTGATTCAAGACACACAGCCTTGTTTCAAGATATCAAGCATCTCAACACATCATGAGCTTTCATCCAGTGCACTTTTCACAACCCCTGTGGTGGTGGTGACCCCTGGCCTACCAATGGGTGCAACACACAGAAACACTCAGAAATCCAAAATAATCTGCCCATCTCTCGTACTTCAGTTTGGCGCTGTGTGGCGAGAGCGGTGGGACTCAGTATTATTGTTTGTTCTAATCTGTTTTCTGTCCTCTCTGCCCTGTTCCCTCTCATCTCTGCCTTATACCCACTCAGCCTCGTGTATGGATTACTGGAACGCTGTCAGAAAACTGACTCCCAATATCCTCTCTTGGATGTCCGACACTCCCTTTTTTCTCCGTCTGCAGCCCCAAAGGGCAGAAATATAGAAGAATAACACATGTCCAGGATGGAGAGTAACAGACCTGTAATGTGATTACATAATTAAGATGCAAAAAAAGGTAACTGTATTTCATTACAGTTACAGAAAAAAAAGACTTAATCAGATTACAATCATATTTAGTAAAAATGGGGATTATTAGTAGGATGACAATACATCTTAAAATAAAGAAATATACACTCCACGAGTCACTCTGGTGTCAGTTAAACCAGCTAATGTGACAGTCAGTTCATTATCATGGCCTCCACAGGAAAAAATGCTTCACTTGGTGGAAATTTAAACATTATTTTGTCTTTAAATCAGAAAAAGAGTAAAAATTGTGAAAATGCTGTCATCATCCAAGAACTCAACATCTAATTTAAAGTAACATTTACAGGTTAGACCAACTGCTAACATTAGCTACACAGACGCATTGTTTTTTTTTCCCCCAAGACTATACCGCTACAGTCCGTCCTACTGTGCTGTGATTGGTGGTGTGTGTTGTGGTAGATGTATGGATCAAAAACAGGATTTTCACCCAGGAGACTGGTCCTTGTGTCCCGTGTGAAGCTAAATGTCATTTTTAAACTTTTTTTAGACTTAGTTTGCTTATTATTTTCAATCACAGTCTGGGTAGGTTTAGGAACAAAAACTAGTCGGGTAGATTCATGAAAAAATCCTGGTTTATGTGAGGAATAATCAGCAAGTAGGTGTGTGTTTGAAGGCACGGCGTGGAGGCGAAGAACCACAAAACGTGGAGTGACTTCAAGTTGATCACTCTGCTTATATCATGGTCATTTGGCAACAAATAAAAGCATTCATAGTTTTGCACTAAAAAATTGAAAGTTATGAAACAAGAGCTTACTGTTGTCTTGACGAGTAATTATTCTAGCTTCTTTTACAACTAAGCAGTTAGTCACAGTATCAATTATAAAATGGGGTGAGGGCTGATTTTGACATTTCTTCCAATATATTTGGAGAATACAACAATTCTCAAAGAATAGAATGCGGCAGTGGAGAAAGAAATGGAAAAGAAAAGAAAAAACAACTAGAAAACAGCACAAAGAACTGACAACCACTTTTCCTGTACCGTTTCAACAGGACTTTACAGACAGCATCGCTTCACTTGAATTCCACATCACTTATTGTTGATACCAGCTCTAATATTCATTAAACTCGCCACACGTGCTTTCCATTCTCACAACTGGCCTTTGTGGACTGAACTGAGGCATACAATTCATGTAAAGTATCATTAAGCATAATCACAGAGTATGTTTCCAAAGCTGTGTTCTTTTGTTTTTGGTTTAAGAAGTCTTTCAGTACACTACCTGCCCATTTTGTTGCCTTTTTCATTTTAATTTCATCTTTCTCTTCCTCTATCATTTTAAATAATTCATGTGTCAGTTCCTTGTGCCATTTTTCAGTTGTTGTTTTTTTCATTGCCCTTTCTCTCTCCTGTGCTGCGTCCCATTCTTCAAACTTGTTGTATTCCCCAAACAGATTGAAAGAAATGTTAAAATCAGCCATTAGTGTGTTTTCCTTCACAGCTGTTGGTTTATCAAGTCATTAGCTACACAGACCAACTGCTAACGTTAGCCACATAGAAATCCAGTCATCCAAATATAAACTAATCTGTCACTAACTGGTAATACTGAAGAATACTGTAAGTGATGACACTGATGACCAGGAGGGTGTGGGGGTAAAAATACTTGAACACTTTTTTACTTTGAGTGTGAAGTATCAATATTACTTAAGAAAGTATATTTGAATTTATATAATTACTGCTATTAATCTAAATGTGCATTAGCGCACAACATAGGAAGGAATAGCTGGACAAATAATTAATAAACTGACAAAACAAACAACCAACATAAAACATAATGTTTTATGTTTTTTAGGCTAAACAATTTCACCATATTTGATACTGAGATAATGCAAAAGTAATGGAATGTAATCAAGTTACATTACTTTAATATTGTGATACTTAGGTTACTGACTACATTTTTTAATTGCATCAGAATACCCTCCAAACCCTGCACACACCACAGGTGTAGCCCTGCCACTTACAGCCAATATTCAGTGATTATTAAATACTCCAATGACTTACAGAAACAATGAGTTTTAATGAAGTCGTTTAATGTCTCAGAAACATCATAGCTATCTAGCATGGTAGTGGTGAGACTGGTTGAAACACAGGAGACAAATGAAATATACAAAATAATTCATGTCAGAAAAATAAGCAGAGAAGATTATAGTAATGCAAAAGATAAAAGTACAGTAAATGATTAAGAAGCATGAACAGCATTGTATCCTATTACTGCTACTTTTACTGGATAAACCCCTGAGTTTGAAAAAAAGAGAAGAAGCAGAAACCAGAAAAATATAAACAGAAAAATAAAAAGTTGGCAGTTTTCTAAAAATTAAGAAAGAAAAAGAGATTCTGTTGGGTGGAGCGTCTGCGTAACAACTCATTGCTGATACCAGACATGATTGCATTTTCAAGTTTTAATATTTACAAAAGCACAACAAAAAAAAGTATATTAGCGATGTCCGTGTCAGCTGAAGACATAATATTAATGATAGTAATAATACTGATAATAACTTCAAAACAAATTACCACAATTTTTACTTCAACGAATTCACAATTTTTTTTAAAGAAACATAATATTGTTTAACTCTAATACAAAAAAATCAAACGATACATCAAACACATAAAGTGGTAACCATCACATCTTTACAGGTTGGAGTTTGAGAGAGGCACCAAACTCTCTGTGCAAAGGGGGGCTGCATGGCAGCCCAGTCCCCTCCCTTTCTCTGGTGCAGTCTTCTCTCCCATCATCAAATACACCTCACTGGAGCAGTTTATCAGCTAAAAAGTTTATAATAAAAGTCATTCGTAGATTCGAGAACTGCTTCAACAATCCGCTAGCCTCATGCAAACACTGCGAGATGGAGTCGGGGGGAAAGTACTTGGCTGCCAATAGCCACAATGAGACCATTGTTGCCCAAATTGTCTGGAAGTGATCCTATTAAACTAACAATGTACAAGCCATTCTGCTAATGATTTCAACCATGCTCAAAGGCAACGGGTTTGTACTGCAGTCACTTCAGTGACCAAGTCTACCCCCTCCGCTCCCGTCACACACACAGGCTGCAGAGGGTCAGTATCATACAAGGCTACTGGGAATCATCAGCTTCTGTCTGCTACTACATGTTTTTCACATAAATGAGTGGCCACCCTGTAAAGACACCTCCTCACAGTAAGATGGCAGTTTGGGTTGGTTGAGTTGTTTGGCTCAAAGCTTTTTGAGTCAGTTCGCTGATGAAAAGCAGCTTTTATAAAAAAAAAGAAATACATCACAGAAAATACAAGACAAAGTCTAGAAGGAAGAAATAAAAATGAGCTTGGCTCTCTTCAGTTCTTGTGCTTCAACACATTGATTTCAAGGCTGTCTATGCAGTAAACTTGTAGATCATTGAACTGTGGTGCTGTGGCAATTTAAAAAAAAAAATGCTCTGCTTCAAATGTGGTCTAAGTCAAGGCCAGTCAAACAATTCTGAAATAAGATGGACAAAATTTCTATAAGCCAAAACTAGTGAGTCATCAATCAAAAGGATGCATTCAGCATGTGACAGGAGGCCTCCTTTATTTATGACATTCACATTAATTTCTCTTGTCATCAGTAATAAGGTTAGACTGTATTTAAATCACAAAAACATCCTCTAATCCACTGAGCTGGAAAATTAAAGCTGCTGTTCTTTCTCACTAATTTGATTTTATTGTACAGATATTCCTTGATTTCAAGGCTGATTGATTCTATGTTGCTTAACATAAACATTACTGTTGTCTCTTCGTTACAATCACCGAGCCAAGCATCAACAGATCAGTTTACTTCTGCACATATTGTTTTGAAAAAAAATGAAGACATTATTTCAGCTGATTAGTTCTTCAACTGATGTGATTGATTGATTTCTGTGTTCCATGGTCTCTTCCTTCCTCTAAAACACACCAAAAGTAATCTTGGGTTGTTACCCTGCTTCGATCCCCGTCCCTCCCCACCTCCCACTTCTTGTTATTTACAAGACCTGGAACTTCCAGGAGTTCTGGTCTTTGTAGTCCAGACAGTCAGTGGCATTGAAATTGAGCTTCCAGGCAGCTTGGTCCTTGTAGTCTAGACAGTCGACTGCTCCAAAGCCCAGCGAGGCGGCTGTGTAGCCCTGCGAGGAGAGTGAGGCGGGGGACTGGCTGAGGGGCCCACCCATCGAGGAAGCTGTGATGGGGCTCAGGGCACCGCCGGTGCCCGACAGCTGCGGGTGCATGGGGGACAGGTAGGAGCTACAGTCCAGGCCGGTGAAGTAGGATGAGGAGCCGGCGTAGCTCTGGCTGTAGGCTGGGGCCTGGGTGTAGGTCATAGGGTAGGTGCTGGTGCGCTGCATGCAGGGGGTGGTGGAGGCAGACAGAGGGTCTGGCAGTGGGGAGATGGAGGCCGGGCTCCAGATGGACACAGTGGCACTGGCAGAGCTGGAGCTAGGGGTGATGGCGGTGCCCGGAGGAGGGGGTGGAGGGCTGTAGGGACCATTGGTTGGGTTGGCACTGGCTTCAGTGTTGGCCTCACGAGCAGGGGACGCCTTCTTCTTCGGGGGCCGCGGTTTGGACTGGCCTGTGCTCTGCTGCTGCTGCTGGCGGCACTTAGCACGGCGGTTCTTGAACCACACCTGGTGGATGGTAGAGGTCAGAGAAAGGTTGTCAAAATTATCAAAGTATTAATACTTTCTCAATACCACATATTAAAAACAATACAATATCAGTGAAATAAAAGAAAAATATTTTTTATATATCCTGTTACAAATCATAAAATGATCATGATGTCATCAGAGATTAAGGATACTGGCGTCTCTGACAACAACGTTACAGCAGCGGTGTCCTCTGAAATGTCTACTCTGGCCCGTAACTTGTGTTTTTTTGTGCCCTTTTCATGTTAGCTAGAGTTTAAATTCATGCCAAGTGTTCTGTGAATGAGCAAGGTGTTCGTTTATGAGTGATAAGAAATCATTAATAATCTTTTAGAAAGAATAGAAGTTTATAATGATTAGATTGAGCAGTATATTAAAGGTGTCTGGCAGAAGGAACTCAGACACTGAACTGCAAATCCAGAGTGTGTATTTTCAGAGTGATGGGCTTCTGTTTTCAGGATAACAGGCTTAGCTTTAAATTGACAGACAATTGACAGTTACAAACTGCTGATCAACTGCCGATCAACTGTTGATCAACAGTGGACTGGTTGTCACTTGTCCTGCAGTGTTCCTGCAGCCTGCCTGAGCTTTCTCAAGTATGGGGAGTAGGGGGCGGGGGGAAACAACTCACTTCATAGATCATATATTATTTGATTGATTTCAACCTATTTATTATAAAGTCCATGGCTAAAACTGTGAACTCAGAACTGTGTGCAGGTTCAATATTAAAAAAGAGAAAAAAGTCATCTTATTTTGTGTTCCCTTTTGTCATTTAATCATATTCAGTGTTCTTTTTAATATTAGTTGAAAATTCTGGTATTTTGAAAACTCTTGTGCAAAGAAAGGAGGCTAATTATAAAATCAGTACTTCATTATCAAAAATTATCTCTGTTTTAAATGCATAATATATGTAGACTCATAAATATAATCCCTTTCAATCATCACTTATGACACACATGAAGTGTGTGTTGGTGGCTGTATCTGCAGAGATCCTGCCATCTCCCTGTATTTCTCATTGTTTTACTGTGCTCTGCAGCGTAATCTACCCAAAACTAGGTATCTGATGTCCTGGGAGTGAGACACAACAATAAATTATCTTTCTGGTTTCTGGTTTACAAACAACTCTGAAAAAAAGTCCTACTGATTTTAACTTTAAGTTGTAAATATTTAAACTGTAAAAGCTGCTGTTGTAGAAAGACCTGTGTTTTCTCTCTCTCAAACTTTATATTAAAACTCTTAATACTAAAAAGATACTATTCCTTATGCTGTTGTGTAATGTGTTACCTGTACTCGGGACTCGGGCAGGTTGATCTTGAGGGCCACCTCCTCTCTCATAAAGATGTCTGGGTAGCGGGTTTTGGCAAACAGAGCCTCGAGGATGTCCAGCTGTGCGCGTGTGAAGGTGGTGCGCTCCCGACGCTGTTTACGCGGGGTGCCTACAAGAAAAAACAAAACCGACATTATTATTATTATTATTATTATTATTATTATTATTATTATTATTATTATTATCATCATCATCATCATTTGCTTGCTGTTTTTATTATGTTGGAATTTACGTTACCAAAAGGCCTGTAAAGAGGAGGTATCTGTGTTGGTTCGAACATTAAACACAAAGAAACCTTGAGAATTTTAACACAGTTCAAAAAGGATTGGAAACAGTCAATATGTTTTAGGGTATTAAAATCCCTTATTGCATTATGAAGGTGTTTTTTTTTATTAAGAACTCCGCAAAAAACGAATCGAATGAATGAGTTCTTTCGCTTGAATTCGCAAATAATAAAACCGAAACTGCATGCCCAATAATGTCGATATAATTATAAATATTATTATACAAAACAAGTCTTACAAAATACCTGATGCAGTTTAATAAATTTTAGTCGCTTATTTTCTGACTATAGTAGAAGAAATGTGGTGTTTTTACTGTAATTGGATCGAATAAAATGCTCGTATGGTTTTATCTTTTATAACTGAGACCGTTTTAATCGAAATATACAAAGTGAAGAAACGAAAGTCACTCCGGAGCACTGATTCTGAATTAAACAAAACTGTCTTAACTGTTAAAAACTCAAACTCTAATCCGCGCCTAGAAGGCCAAGCAGTAACACGCCTTCTGTCATCGGTGCCAAACCTCGGCATCATTTCATTCAAACTCTCCTCTCAAGGATGGCAGATGCTGCTCAGGCCATCGGAACAATATAAGAAGTGTTCATTCATGAAAAAAGAACACTATGGCTCTAAATAAAACAAAGAGCATCCCTTTTGAAAATAGGTTAGACGATAAGAGCAACAGATTGGAGTCTGTTTTGATGTTAAGTCAGTGTGAGAACAGGCTGCGCTCCTATTCACACACACATTTTTATTGTTTTTTGACTCTATAATCCGCTGAACTTATAGGTCAAGTGAACACATGTTGTGAAGGCTGCAGAAATCAGAGACATCTATTCATACTCATAAATCATAACCTTAAAAATGGCATACAAGTGAACTGGTGCATTTTACTGACCATTTTACGCACAAAATATAACGACATTTTCAGTGGATTATTTCAGCTTCTGCATTTCTAAATATGCTTCTTTCACATGAAACGACAGGTGTAAATTATAAAAGCACACAATCATAAGTCACAGTTGCATTTACTTACTGGGGTATCCAACGGCGGCGGAGTGGAGCAGATCCATGCCCGGGCCGGACAGCGTTAACCCGTTCACGGCGTAATGGGGTTGCTTAATGTAGGACATCATGCCTCCTGCCGGCTTTAAAACACTCCCTCACTCCCTCACTCTCTCTCTCCTTCTCTCAGACCGGGGGCCGGGTCTCCGAGCTAGTCTCCAGGGGGTGTGTGCGTCTCTATCTCTCTTTGTCTCTCTCGTTTTTTTCTCTGTCACTCCCTCCCTCTCTGTTTTTCTTTTAGCCCGCAGGGTTGTTTGTCACTTAGTTGTTGTTTTTGATTTTCCCTTCCTTGCTGATCTTGTCCTTTAGACTATTACCTTTGTAGACTGCCCCGGACTGTCCTGACACCTGTGTTGACCTGACGCGTAAAAGCGCACCTGATATAGTGTCCGGCTGTATATTCTACCCTTCTTCTATCCAAATAAAAAGGACAGCATCAAATAAAATCAACCCAGTGTTTCAAATAAAGACCATACTTTAAAAAACAGATAAATACTATCTAGCAAAGACAAGTGCTATGACGCAGTTTCTCCATCCATTTCGTGCGTAATTGCGCTGCGCACCGACGTCGCCAGGTGAAAGGTACCAAAAAGCAGCAGTTCCGCCACAGTTCGTGCCGTCTGCGGTCTGATGGGCGCTGAATAAAAAGGTGCAGCAGGTAGGGGCCCCTCCTGACGGCAGGTACCTGGTTCCTGAGCAGGAGAGGATCTGGATCTGCAGAGTGGACAAGTGAGGCGAGCAAGAAGAGACTGGCTAATTAGAAGTAACTTCTTACCCAAGTAGACACCCAGAGCCCTCCCTCTCTCTCTCTCTCTCTCTCTCTCTCTCTCTCTCTCCTCTCTCTCTCTCTCTCTCTCTCTCTCTCTCTCCCCTCTCTCTCTCTCTCTTCTCTCTCTCTCTCGGTCGCGCTCACGCAAACGCGCGCGCACAAACACAGGCCTATACTGTCATTATGTGTTCATGTTGGGCCTGTAGTGCTGAATATATTTTATTAAAACCAAGGCAACGTTATGTAGGAATGTTCAATCAACTTTCTCAAAACAACAACAACAACAACAAAAACATTCCCAGAACATTTTGGGAACCAAACTTTGCTAGCTGGGATGGCCCTTTTTTTAATCAACATAAACTTACAGGTTTAGCTTTGACAGAAAATTGAGAATAATAAAGCAAAAATATCCAGGATGGTTTACCAAACCAAAACGTCCTGACAGTGAGACTCAACAATGAACTATCCCCCCTGGTGCGTTTATGAACATCTCGGAAAAAATCTGTTTATTGAAAAAGTGCTATATAAATAAAGTTTATTATTATTAGCCTAGTATTATTATTATTATTATTATTATTATTATTATTAGTAGTAGTAGTAGTAGTAGTAGTAGTAGTAGTAGTAGTACTGATTCTACCTTCGATCTTTATTTATATATCTGTTTAAATCTGTTGAAACGTTTATGGTCCAACTTTTTGACATTGTAGCAGCAGCAAAGCTGAAACACCTGTTGATATGTAGCCCACATATATCGTAATTAATTATTTGATAAATACAATAATTATAAAGAAAGAAATTAATACAATTAAAGTCTGTTCGGATTCATATTAAGCCATTTGGCAAATTTCTGGTTTGAGAGAACACCAATAACCGTTTAGACTTTTCTTTTATCGGCTTTATTGTTATAAACTTTCGAAATTGCAAAAAGTTTCAAAAGGCATGCACATTCAAAGGCCATAAACACCAGGTAGGCCTATCTTAATAAATGTTCGTGGGAGCATTATCCAGTGTGTGGACTTCATTTTTCCATTTTCTAAATTGGCCTCCTGAAATAATTGGGCGACCCTGGCTGAGTGTGGAGGCAGAGGTAGAGCCACTGAGAGGCGGGGAGAGAAGGGGGTACAGGCCGGATTAAAAACAGCACAATGAGCGCGTTGTTCTGCTATTAAATCCCCTTCTGATCCCCAACATGCTCCCTCCGGCCCATTCATCCATTCATTCACTGCAGTCAATAACAATAACAATAATAATAATAATTACAATTATAAATTATAATATCATTATAATATCCCGCCTTGCCTCGTGTGTGAATGGTTGATGTACATAATTTATTGGTAGATTTAAATAAACATTCTTAAATTTGTGATGGTCCTCATAGATAGCTGACATTAACTTAGTTATAGTGAAGTATAACGTATTCTGTAGAACAAAAGACCACTTCGCACATCTGTTTGATAAGACAGGTGCGTAGGAGAAGGACGTGACGACCAAAAAGCTGCGTAAGAACTCCCGCACACTGTCTAAGTCGCAATATAACATTTATTCCTGTCGTTTTGACGGTCTTGTCGAAAAAACGTCGAAAATCAAAGTTGTATATTGCAAGCTAGACAGTGTGCGGGAGTTCTTTAGCAACAATGTTCTAATAAGGAAAAATATAATGTTTTGTTCTTCAAATGAAACAAGTAGGTCAATAGTACATTAAAATAAGATAAAATGTTAAATAAAAATATTTCTACGGGGATAATTAAAGTAAAAAAAAAAAACGTTAGGTCCAATTTGTTACACTGTCTACAAAACCAATAAAAACATTTTGTAAGCTATCTCAGCTCTACAATATTTATTTATTTATAATAATTCATCCATATTTACCAAATAAAATCTTGGTCCAGGCAACTGAGCTGTAATTAAAGGTTGTTTGATCGTCTTTTTAATTTCTAGAAATTATTTCAGCAGAGGCCTCCGAGTTTGTTTGTTTGTTTGTTTGTTTGTTTGTTTTTTCATTCTTGTCAGACATCAGTGTGTGTTTTCAGACACCGAGTCGTCTGGCCTGTGCTGTGCCATCCTCTGCTGCGAGACAGTTTCACAGTGTCCAAAGCCGATTCTCTGCGCTGGTTAATTGAATCGGATTTCTTATAGTTTAAAATCCACACACACACACGCGCACACACGCGCGCGACACACACACAGACCCATGTAGCTACAGCCCAAACTGTATAAGGGGTTTATCTAGCTGTGTAAAGCCAAAGCGGAGATATAAAGACACACACAGAGCGACAGAGAGACTTTACCGGCGTGTTTGAACGTTTCTGAATAAAATGTCTTCACCTGCTGCTCAGGTGAGTGTGTGTGTTTGAGAGGAGGAGGCCTGTGTGTGTGTGTTTGGATACAACCTGTCTGTCTCCAGTGGAAGCCTCACCTGCTCACTCTCAGGTACGCTTTGTTTGTTTGTTTGTTTGTTTGTTTGTTTGTTTTGTTGGTGTAGTTCAGTTAGCAGGACAGATACTACAGATATTTAAAAAAAACCGTCTGACGACAAGAATGTCTCCAGACCTCCAACTGACAGGAAAAAAAAAAAAAAAAAAAAACGGCGGGAAGCGCGAAGGACCTCAAAGCGCGCGACACTGCGCGTGACACTGCTGTGCACGCGCACACTTCAGACACCTGCTCCCTAGACTCTTGTTGCATTTTATATTGTAGCCTACTTTATTTAATCTTCAAATTTAGACATTTATACTGCTTTATTATGGTAAGTTTTTATTTGATGTAAAGACTGTGACAAGACGTGAAAAGCGTACATATACATATACATATACATACATATGTCTCTTTTTGTTTAGTTTTCCTGTTGTTTTTGTTTGTTGTTGTTTGTTTGTTTTTTCAACAGCAGTCTCTTTATGCTTAATTTAACAATAGCCTATAAACAATAATAGCCTACAAGAGCCAGACAGATATCACTGGTCACCTGATCATACCGGTATCACGCACATTTGTCTGACATTTTTTGCAGAACATAATGCAAATAGTTTTAATAGTTTTGTGTTAAAGGCAGCATTTTACGTAAATTTCGTTGACATTTCGCTCAATTACAAAACTACTGTTATTACCAAAAAAAAAAAGAGTAAAAGTACAAAACATCCCTGTTAAAAACTAGGCCTACTCAAAATACTAGTTACTTTATAACTGCTGATGTTTAATGCATTATCATGGCAGACATCCAAAGGAAGGAGGTTTCTGTTTGTCTAAACTTTCTCTAACTCCTGTGTTGTTCTGGTGAGTGGTTACAGTCACACTTTTCATCATCCTTCAGAGTGCCCTCGAGATGCTGTTTCTGTTTGCATTTCATGGGTTTTCATGGGCCCGTTTGCAATCCCATAGCCTCATGATTTTAAAAGTAACTTAGTAGATTACATAATGAATTTCATAATCAAGTACAAGTAAACTTACAGACTAGTAAAAATGCTCATGCAAGTACAAGTATTAAAAAAAACACTTACAGTATTTTGAGTAGTATGTACATTAATAAATCATATCAGCCAATATGTCAATATCTCAATTTTTTAGTCCCTAATATTGATATCAGCATCAGCCCCAAAAATCCAGAATCAGTCTGACTTAATGTCTGCCTACAGTATGGCCAAAAAAGTTTTAATAAGCCAACTGCACTGAATTCAACTGGGGTAAGGGTACCAACAAGTGGGCTGGGTTGTAGGTGGTCCACACCAAAAGAAGGAACTAGAATATTTTAACTTTTACTAAATTTTTTGAGAGTGGAACAAAGGAAGAAATAGTGTTGGTAATTTTGATTGATTTTACTAATTGTAGTTTGATAATTTATTGTCTATGAATAATCTATCTTCATCTTAAGAGGAGTCCTTAAGACAACATTATTTTAACAGAATCATCTTAAACTGGGTGTCTGTGGTCTAATGTACATCTGTTGTGGTGGGTCTTGATATGAAAAAAATTCCACGGTCACTCAAGTAAAATAGGTTGAGAATGGAAAAGTCCACCTCATGAAGTTTGACTAAATACAGTACAAGAGGCCTGTAAGCGTGTTTGTGCAGATAAACATAGCACATTTATCTCTAGCTCTCTTATTTCCTCTAAAATTACACTGTAAAATATTAAAAAAAAAACATAAGACATGAATGTGGCTTCTGAGTAACCGCCCATTCACTTACAATCAAAGCGATTATTAATAGATTTTTGGATGGGCCTACTGTCTAAAGATCATTGTAAATTACACTCTGAATACCTATAAAGATACAATAATTACACTATACCCAGTACAATGAACACTTCACAGTCACATACTGTGACTTTAATATCACCTACAATAAATGATCAAAGTTACTCTGCATTCATGGTTTTTCATAAGACAGCAGTTTGTACAACAGATTAGTGAAGCTGGTTTGTCTGATTTGTTTAGTTTTATTCATTTCAGTCATTCTTTTCCCCTATAAGTAATTTAGTTTGAAAGGTTTAATCTTTTGGGTTTTTTTTATATGGGCATATGCATAATTATAAAGATATAGCATAAGTATTATATATTAATGCTCTTTAAGTACAAGACTATGTATTTTATTGTTGCATGACGTGATGTTTTGTGTTGTTTGTGAGGAGATTGCTCCGTGCTGGTAGTTTGGATGCACTAGGACCCAGAGCAGACGCAAATTAAGGACAACCAGCACATAAGAGGCTTAGTACATCTAAATCTACTACCTCACTAACCACAACACACACACGACACACACAGGACACACAACACCACACACACAGCATTTCATAAACCATCCCATTTGAGACAAGCACCATACACGTCCAAAGGCAAACATGCCATTGTATTTTCATTTAGTTTCATTTCCCAAACTCTTTTTACCCCTTGTTGACCTTAACTTCCATCCCACTTGTTGGAGAACATTTGCCCATATCTCCTCATTGTCTCATCCCATTTCATTAGCAAACTGTAACTGCATGCATCCTTCAAGGCGACACAAACTCATTCATTCTAGACAATTATAGTTAAAAAAAAGGAAAAATGCTCACACAATCTTCCTCAGTCAGATCTGTGTGATGCTGAATGTTTCATCAGCCTGTTTTACTCTTCAATCAATCCTTCCAAACCACTCCAACAAATTAAAAATGAAAAAGGATTTCAAACTGAAACTGAAATGAAGTTTGGCTCAGACGCTTCAACACAATCATCATTGTGGTGAAGCTGCCTTCCAGCTAACATGTAACGTTCCCATAACATTCCCAGAATGTTCCTTACAGATTTCTATTTGGCAATCCCCCCACATTGTTCTAAGAACATTGTGCAACATAACATCCTCAAAACGTTCTAATAACTGCATATACTTAAAGTTTTGTGGGGGATAATTTTGATAACGTTCCCCTGAGGTTCCCTGTTGGGTAACCCTCCGACAATGTTCTAAGAATGTTCTGCAAATGTTTTTGTTCAGCTTCACATTCCCAACGTTCTAAAACCACATGGTAAAATAACCACAACATTACTATTATTTAAGTCAGAAAAACTCTCCTTCTAATATCCGGGAAACTTTAAACGGGACTGTTTTATTCCGGAACATTTGACTAACCTTCCAGAACGTTCTGAAAATGTTACAAACATGTTAGTTTTAGTTTTCAGGCAAACTTTTGATTATAAGTTTGTTAAGGGATGTTCAAGTAACCTTAATAGAACATTGAACAAACCCTCACAGAACATTCAGGGAACATAACAATAATGTTGGCTGTACATCAGAAAAACTCGCAAACGTTCAAGTAACCTTCCTGATCATTCAACTAACTCACAGTCAAGAAGAACCAATTTAGTTCTTAAAATATTCCTAGTATTTTTATTATTATTATTATTTTGCTACTTTTATTAACAGAAACTACAGACCCAGTTTTTTATGTCTATTTTGTCTTACAGAGAACTGAGAATAATGAGGCAAAATTTTCCCAGAATCCCTTTTGGCAAACCATCCTTTGTTGTGTGCAATTGATCCCAATCCACCATTTGTCTGTATGATGAGGAGGAAAAGCTAATCATTCATGTTCGTGTCTCCATTTTTGAATGATTAATGACATAACATACATCAAAAAACCCAAAAGACCCAAAAACACACACACACACACACACACACACACACACACACACACACACACAACACACACCACACACACACACCCATTATATAACACACAAACACTTTTCCAGCTGTTAAGCACCTCTGACATCATATTGTTCGATACACACATTGTATTTTTGTATGTCTGTGTGTGCACACTGTGTGCTTATAGTGAATGTGTGTGTGTGTGTGTGTGACAGTTACACACTCACACATACACACACACACGCACAGAGTTCAGCCGATTTATCATAATATGCTTTATCTGAAAAGTAAGTATCTTACCTCGGGATAAAGGGAGGAAAGAGGGGTTTGTGGCCAGATTGACAGAGGAAGGGTGGATGGAGAGAGCCGAGCGCTCGCTGCACAGGGACAGAGAGCAGGACCTTCAGCTCTGGGACTCGATCGATCACTATTGATAAGGTAACTGAGCTGAAAGGGACGGGAAGGAGCTGACAGAGAGGGCCACAGTGGTGTGTGTGTGTGTGTGTGGGTGTGTGTGATGGAGACTGAGAGGGAGTCAGACCAGGAGGAATGCATGTGGTGCTTACTGTGAGGAACTGGTGGAGATCAGAATTGTTACTGGAAGAAACTGGGTAGAAAGTTACGGATGGGGTGGGGTGGAAGGAAGGAAGAGTAGAGGAGCGCGATGATAAAACAAGGCAGAAATAAGTGGAAGAACAGAGAGAGAGAGGGAGGCAGATGGGGAGGGGGGGTATGGGAGGGGCGTTGAGATAGACTGAGTTGTCTGAGGGTCTCGCTGTGAATTTCGTCTTGTTTTTGTTGTTTTAGATTTAAAAACAAATCATGTGCTGTCATTTTGCAGTTGAAATTGGTTTGATTTTGTGTTTAAAAAATATTTATCATATTACTGCAACTGTCTTCATGCTCATACCGTTAAAAATTGTGTGTGTGTGGGGTGTATGTGTGTGTGCGTGTATGTGTGTGTGTGTGTGTGTGTGTGTGTGTGTGTGTGTGTGTGTGTGTGTGTGTGTGTGTGTGTGTTGTGTGTTGAGGTGTGTGTGTGTTAACGTTACCTCATTAAAGTGATGTGAGGATTACGTCGTGTGAGTCCGGGACAGACCATGTGTATCTCTGCACAGTATCACAAAGGACCAGATGAAATGAAACACTGCATACAGGCTATATTAAATGGTCCTGCTGTCATCCTGCCATTACATGCCATTAGTGTATGTATAAGTGTATATATGTGCAGGAGCATGTGTGTACATGTGTATGTGTGTGTATGTTTGAGTGTGTGTGTCCATTTAGTAGGACTTTAGCTGTCAGCAGTCCGTCATGGGTCGAGGCTAAAGATAAACTCAGGCTGTGGTCACTTATATAATGATAAACTACATGAGGGTACAAGGGTACATAGTATATACCTTAAAGATACTATATATATATATATACATCCTGCAAAGTTATAGTATACATATATATAATATAATATAATAGACATAGGACAGTGATGTCTGTTCAGTTTACTAACACCTAACAACCAGTACAACAAGTAAAATCTTAATTACATAAGTTCATGGGATGTAACAACAGTAAAAAGTGTCTGAATACCGTACAGCACTGTGATATTACATGGTTAGTTATTTTATTTTATAATAGGACTGCTACTGACTGCTGCATTGTTTTCTTCTGCAATTGTACAAACATAAATCAAGCATTCACTACCAAGATATTGCACATGCTTTGTCATATCTGGAAACTTTAGTCTATTAATGAAGAAGGAAAGCAGAAGCACTTTATGTTAAAAGAACAAAACAAATTTTATACGAAGAAAAAAATGCTGTACACATCAGATTTATTATTTAAACTATTTTTAAAGTTGTCATTTTTCTTTTCTTTTTTTAAAATAAAATATTGTGATATATATTGTATCATGGACTTTTTATTGTGGCATTTTCGTACCTTGAGTTTTTGGTGTCATTAAATCCCTATTCAATGGTGTTAAACATTACCTGTGAAATTTCACATTAATAATGTACTGCACATTAAACACCTAAAATCTGGGTAGAATTTTGTTTTTGAAATATGCACTAAAAACACTGACCCAGCTCCACTGCCAAGATCTGTACAAATTACTCCAGATCATTTTCTACCAGTTACCCACCATATACTGAGTATGAAAGTTAGTTCTGGAACACGGTTTTGGGCATGAAGGGTATACCTATTTTTGGTTTCAAATAAAATTTACAATAATCCCCCAGAATGTAAATATAAATATAGTAATTTTCCATGTATTAATGCAGAAAAAGTCATACCCAGTGTTCACTTCATTCATCTTTTAACTTATTATTTTTAAATGTTTCACACAATTCCAGCTTTTATCAACTCAGACTAAACACAGTCTTAAGGTTTGCAGCAGGATGTTACAGCTTCGTAACTGTTCGTAACAAATAATCAGATAATAATAAAAAAAAAATGGCCACAAGTGATGGTAGGTTACCGCCACCATCTCCAGTTGTTTGTTTTTTGTATGTTTTTCATGTTTTGTTCTTTTTTTATTTGACTAACGGTTGTCTTACTCCTATACTAACATGTCTTTATTCTTCCTTATTCATTCCTCATTCTTATTGAAACCCACATTGAAATTTTATTAATAACTTGATTTTATTGCATATAATGTACATGCTATTTAATTTATCTATTTCAGTATCCATTTTATTTTGTAAACCATTACTAATTACATTATTATTGTTAATTTCATTCTTTATAATTGCCTTCAATACCATAATTGTGTTTTAGCAATACATATCAAATGAAATGCCAATAAAGCTTATTGAGATTGAAAAAATAGTCAGTTAAAGTGAAGAATAGCCTTTGGTTTGTAGTTATTTCCCAGGCTGAGGTGTGTAACTACCTGAAAACTGTAAGCAAATTTGTCTAATTGGCTAATAATCTATTTTTTCTGTTACTGGAACAAATTTCGCAGCCCTTTTTTTAAAATAACTACTGCATGTTATGATGATTGTGTGTCTTCACCCTGAGCAGCCTCTGCAGAGTCGTAGGTGACAGAAGAGTCTGTCCATGACTTAATCATCAGTAAATAGTGTCTGGCCAGCATCTTGATCAATTTCACAGACTGTAGACCTCCTGCTGCGTGAATGTGTGTGTCCTGCTGTCTTCTGAGGGTAGACAGATCGCTAATCCACTGCAGACAGCAGCAGTGGGGTGTGTGTGTGGGGGTGTGTGTTCACTGTCATCATTTAGCCCCCTCTGTGACCACTGTCTGGGGTTTTAGTAAGTTAACACCTGTTCATGCCCTCATACTCATACACTTGTAATAAGATAAGCTGAGAAGTTTCAGTTGCATTTGAACATCCAGGCGGTTATGAAACCATATGAAAATGTTTTACTCTAATACTTGAAGTGCATAATTTTTTATGTACATGAAACATCTGTGATAAAGCTTGCAACAGTTATTTACTGTCATAAAAAGCAGCATTTTTAACATTAAACAAATGATATATGGCAGCAACAATGTGCATATTCTTTATGTGTTAACTGTTTATTCATGAGAAGACATGTCTTTATGATTATTCATTGATAATGAATTTAAATTATATGTTGATGCATAAGTTGATGCAGCATTTGGTTTAGAACAGGGCTGCAACCAAGGACTAATTTGTGCTTTTCTGCATCCATTTATGATGGAGGTGTCTTTATTCATTTAAAGGAAAACACCAAATTTAGTTGCCAGGTGATGATTCAAAATATAATGGAATATATTGTAGTAAGGGTCTCAGGCAAGTGGTTTGTCAAAATAAAAGTCTGCCACTACTTTCATGTTTGGAAACCCCCTTATATCTGCATTTATTATTGACTTTTGACTAATAATTATTTTCATTGTCAACTAAATTGGTTATTATTTCCTCAATTAATCAAGTCTACAAAATGTCATAAAATGTTGCCCAGAGTGACATGCTCAGATGTCTTATTTTGTCCACAATCCAAAGACATTCAGTTTACTGTCATAGAGAAATAAAGAACCAGAAAATATTCACATTTAAGAAGCTGGAATGAGAGAATTGAGAAATGAGAGAACTTTTTTTTTACTTGAACAGATTAATCACTGATCAAAATAGTTGGTGATCAATTTATTATTTGATTCATGATTGATTAATTGTTGCAGCTCTATTGGGAACTAATTTTCTTTCGATTGACTAATCACTTAATTGATTAATTGTTGCAGCTCCAGTATAGACACACAGTAAGTTGTTTAGTCTTGAGGCAGGGCAGATGTATATGGACAAGGTGCAACACATACACAGTCTTCAACTTGTTAAAACAAAACTCATATGTGCATTCATGTGTGATTTCATATGCACTGCCTTATAAAGTACTGTGTGTGTGTGTGTGTGTGTGTAAACCCCCTCAGGGCATGTGTTCTGGAGCTGGTGTGCTGGTGGAGAGGAAGGGGGGCATTATAGGGTGCGGGTGGAGGTGGGTGGGGTGAGTCTGTGTGTGTGTGTGCGTTATAGCGTGGTACAGTAGCTTGCAGCACCCAAACCAACCACCACCGCCCGCCCCCACCTGCACCCCCACCACCCCATATGGCAGTAGACAGCAGTAGTAATCATGGAAGTGGAGCAACAGGCCCTGAGCCTCACTAATCCTCTGCCACACTCCGACACGTGCCACACTGATGCATATACCCACCCCATACACACACACACCACACACACCACAACACACACAACACAAGCAGGGTTATTGAAGACACATGATGAACACACAACATGCCCTGCAGCACACAAATGCACACACCAAATGCATCTGTGGTAGAGTAAAACAGAAGACAAAGTTCACTGTATTGTTGCATTACAGTGTAAACGTATAACAGCCAGGTGGACTCACCACTGTTGCATGAATACACCCAGGATTAACTTGCATCATTAAGAAGACTGTGTCACACACACGCATACATCTTGTGACCTGCAGCCACTATGTGACGTGCAGCACCCATAATGCACCATCTCTCACTCTATCCACAACATGAGTTTGTTTTAAATTGCTCACAATTTTAATGACACTTTTTAAAAAAAAATTAATTTACAGTGTGCATGTTAGTTTAAATCCATTGAGTGCAACATGCTGGTAGGAAATCACAAAGAGTGCTTTTTGAATGACTAAAAGCACCTTGCACACACAAAAGCACATGCCCTCAGCTCACACACACAAATAGTCACACACACACGCACACACTGCGACACGTACACACACAGAAAACCTTTTAACTGTGACGCACAAGGAGACAGGGCCACAATGGCTCTCTTATTGTTAATTGGCCGTTTAATCCTGAGGAATGCGTCTGATTAGTACCCACTGGTGGGTCAGGATCTTGCTCAACACTCTCCTCACAATGGACGGGCTGTAACAGAGATCTGGGAGCAGGCACACACACCGGTGTACACACACAAACACACACTCACTTACACATCGACAAAGGTGTGTGCATAAATGAAAGTCACACAAAGAAACACACAATCAAGCATCAGTACATGTGTGTGCAGACACGCGGAGCCACAGTGGCCTCACATAGCCCCTGCATAGCACACACACAAATTGACCACACATATACAGCAGTACTCCCAGCATGCAACTGCACAGTACAGGAGCTAAGGATGAACAACAGTCATATGCAGGATATGTGAGCCTTTTGAGAAAGCTAAACTCATACGACTTTTCATTCCATCTCACTCATACGTTTTGGTGATCATGCCAGTGCTCCAATGGCTCATTACTCTGAAACCTGAAACCTCAAGTTGGAAAAATGTTCCATTGACAGCCCATTATCCTGAAATCAAACGCAAATGGTTCCAGGAGCCCATTGCTCCAAAAATGCACTCTCCCCAACTCCCTAACCCCTTTAGTTTTTAATTGATCAGCCTGGTGGCTCATTTCATTGGCTGTTGATAGTCATTCCATTGCTCCTCACATATTACATAAGCTAAGACTTAAAATTAGAGCCCGACTTATATATGTCACTCAACCGATGTCATTGCCCCAATATTGGCTTATTATAGCTAGGTCTATATCAGTATATATTGTCCAATATGTGCCAAAAAAACAGTGTGTTGGTGGCCCAGGTGGATTTGCTATCTTACACAACGCAAGTGCCATTTTTTGCCACGTCTACAAGATAGCAAATGCACTTGCGCCTGGTCTGTGCAGCCATGAGCGGGAGGTCTAAAAATGAAGAGAAAACAAAGGCGTGGCCCGGGACTTGCGCCTTAAACCAGCTAAGACCTGGTCGAAACGCAAAGTCTGTGACGCAATAAGTCTGAATGGACAAGACAGCAACCAGTGCGTTTGCCGAGGCACATACACACACATCTCCACAATCACAAGTTTCCCCACACAGGATTGTGATAAAGTGTCCTTTGACCAAATTATCGATCAGCAATAAAATGTAAATATTGAAGTTAAAAGCGTGCGTGTGTGTTTTGTGCTTGGCTGAGGTGAGCACACACATCTCCACAATCACAAAACACCTTTAATTTATGTTTAATAGCGTGCACACGTGTGTCTTCAAAGTTAATCTCACTAATAAGGAAAAAGGAACTATTATTATAATTATAAAGTCTAATAAATGTCAACAGACCGTCAAAGTGTGCACAGGACAGGATCACAGCTGTCAGAATGTCTTTAACAGATCAGTCAGCATCCTCCGTCATGCTGCCATCACTTGTGCTCCTGGCGCACCTGCTTCTTAAAGGTGATGAGAGCTGACTTTCTGATTGGTTTATTGCATGATCAGCCTAAACTCACCGGTAGAGCCCAATGTGTTTTTATATATATTTTTTGTATTCTATGTTATACTACCTAATATCTAAAATCACTTGAAATGTAATTTGATGTAAGGCCAGAAAGAAAGCCTATTACGGGCAAAATCCCCGCTGTTTCAGCACCATGGACAGGCCCGGCAGTCACTGAACTGATAACTGCAGGCAGAGTGTGTATTTTTGGAACAATGGGCCTTCAGAGCAATGGCTGTTACATGTTATGTGTTATGGGCTGTTGGATAAATGGCGTTTCAGTCAAATGGGCCATTTTTTCAACTATTTGGGTTTTGGAATAATGGGCAGTTCACACAATTAGCGTCATGTGTTGTAATGTTGTATGTGTCCATTGCTAACCCTCCAGAGTCTTTTACTCAGTCAATTACTCTTTTAAACTAGCATGTTAGCTTGCTAACCAAAAACAAAGCACATTTAAGAACACACAGTTATGCCATCGATTTGACCATCCTTAGAATTTACTATATGCTACACCACACAGTGTTGGCACTGTTTTTTTTTTTTTAACTTTACCAGTTAAGTTAAACAGCGTTTTGGGACTGTACTATGTGAGCACCTCTTCAAAGGCCTACAACGTCAAGACTGTTTATGGTGACAATTCTTATCAAAGTTAAACAAAATTGTGCTCTAATTTAGTCTGCTGCTATTAAAAGAATCCACTGATTGTAACCATTCCAATCAAATTATGGATGGGCACAATTTGTCATTCTGTCACATGATTTTTTTAAGGCGAAAGGGAGACCTCAGCAAATTGATGGAACGTGAGAAAAAAAAAGAATCATATTCATAAGTTGTTGTGGCTCCAGCTATAAGCTAATGCTATTTGGGGAGACTTAGCATGGAAAAGTTTGGGAAGCCCTGATCTAGTCAATTAAATGTTGCTACCCTTGCTAGCTGCCAGTCAGTTAAACCTAATTATTAATAATTTATTACTGTACAGCACTGCTTAACTGTTGCTTCTAAGATGTTATGCAGCCACCTGCTACTAGACAAGGCTGCAGTGCCCCCTCCTCACATTAATGCCTGGATGTAACCCAGTGAGGTGAGACAAAGATGGCATCCTGCAAAACCAGTATGGTTTCAGCAGTTCTGTATTTTGATCTAGAAAATATAAATAAGGTTGTATATAGGTGGCATATGAACTCAACTGAAGCAATATGTGTCACCACATTCAGCACAGGCATGTGGACGTTAACCTGTGAAGAAAGCAGGCTGCTGCTGCTAGCACTGCTGATATTAGCCACACGTTGCAAACCAATACCGCTGAGTGTTCTTCTTACTTTAGACTAGTCAACTAGTCTAAATTTGATATTCTGTATAATCGACAGAGGTAATTAGTTGTTAAGAACATCCAGTTCAGGGTGATACTTCTTGCATGCGACCGTGGTCTGCATGCATCACAGAATCCATTGTGCCACAGGATATTTACTGTAGTGTGGAAACAAACTAAAGGAAATTACAGCAGGAAGACTTTCTGGTATCAATAAGTGATGGATATGGGAAATACTGAGAGAGAGAGAGGGATGATGGGACAGGTTGCAGGTAGATAGGCAGGGTCAGAGGTGACAAAGGTCTATGTGTGTGTGCTTGCGCCTGTGTGTATTTGTGTGTGTGTGTTCTGTAGGAGGTCCGGGCAGGCTGCATCACTGCTGACACACTGCTGCTGGTAAATCCAGCTTAGTGTGTCTAAAACAGGACTACGAAATCTGCCATAGGGCCCCTAATGCTAGGGCCGCTGTCACCCTCAATCACTCACACACACCTAATCCCCACGCCGTGACCCAACACACACACACACACACAACACACACACATAGCCTGGCTACCCGATGCACTGGGCCCATTCAGCTTGGCAGGCAGTCCCAGTACCAGGAGACACCAGCCACAGGGTCAACTTTTCATATCGTGGGGAAGGGAGGGAGGAAGGGGGTGGTGGTGGAGAGGAAGGAGAACATGGAGTGGAGGAGTGGGAGTTGGAGGAGTTTAGATGAGGAGGAAGTGAAAAGGTGGAGGTAGTGGAGTGGTCGAGATGAGCAGAGAGCAGAAGCAGGAAGACTAAGGTGACTGAGGTGATAGAGGGTTGGGATCTGGGGAAATATAACAGGGCTGAGTGGCATGAGTGGAGGGGTGAGGGAGAGGAAGATGAGAGTCTGGGATGTGAGGTGAGGAAGACAAGAAGTGCACAAGAACACTGTAAAGTGTCTGAGTTTGGTGATAGAGTAGATGCAGTGAAGAGGAATAAGAGTTGTTAAAGGGTGGGTCCTTTGTTATTATAATAATAATAATTATTATTAATAATATTATTTTGAGGTTTTTATATCTGTAGCTTCCCAGTAGCTTTCCTTGCATATCTTGGTCTAAGTATGTATGTTTTAGCATCAAAATGCTCTTTTCCCAAGCCTCTCTAAAAACGTTATCCCACCTGACCTGATCTAGGTTACTGCATGATGATGTTGCTATGTACAAACCCCTTAGTTCAGGGGTCTACAACCTGCAGTTGCAGAGCCACATGCAATTTTTTTGCCCCTCTCCAGTGGCTCCCCGTGGCTTTGACAATGAATTATATGGACATGAATGGCCATTATTTTTAAAACATTTTGATTAATAATTGTTGTAGGCCCTAAGTGACATTCTCCAATTGTAAGCATTTGTAGCCTAAACAACAAATAAAACATCATGTTTTAATATTTCGTCAACTAAAATAGGAATCATTACCTACACTTAGGCTATACCTCTAAATTTTGCTAGTGGCTAGCCTTGAGTTTCCCTTGTTGAACTATGGTTACCAAATGTAAAAAAAAAAAAGGAAAGTATCTAAGAAAAATAGAGATTTTAATAGTTGCAGCTCCAGACAGAATTTTAGGGGGCAGAATTGTTTTTTGAGAGTAAAAGTTGCAGACCCCTGCCCTTGGTTGAGGGAGAGGACGACATCGGCACTCCAACCTACATCACAGCTTTTTGCTAACAGCTGAGTGGGCATTTCCATCTGAAAAACCCAGAAAAGAACAGATGGAGTCGGTCTTTAAAGCAGAAAAACACTGAAATCAGACATGATTTTGACAGTAGACAAAGAAAATGTATTAAAGTCAAGAGCTGAAACAATTAGCTGCAGCTGGTGTCCCCCAGGTAATCTACTAAAATATATATTTAAAAAAGAGCAGGACTCAGCGCTGAACCCACACCACTGAATTAAAGACTATGCCAAGAGATTGTCCTGTCAGGTATCATGTGTTAAGTTAATATAATACCATGAGTGACAAAGTAACTGCAAGAATTTAAAGTGGCTAAAATCGATATTTGTATAATAACAGTGTATCAAATAACAAAGTGAAAACAGTGTGACAATGTGAAATGTGGTGCTCTTTGTGATGAACGTAGAGAGAATTATCAGCTGAATCTGCAGCTCTCCACAACTTTACCGAGCTTTATAGTGAGTTTTAGTTCTCTGTTTAGCTGACCAGCTGCAACTTTACTGTGTGGTCTGATCACTCACGGGAGATCGTTTGCGGGTCTGAGGTTCCCATCTAGACTTGTTTCCATAGCCCCCTAAAGTGGCCAAAAATCAGTTATTGCAGGTTTAAGTAAATGGTTTTAAATAATAAGTTTGGCAAGGTTTGTGTGACACTATTTAGAGTAAGCTCTTCTGAAAAAGGAGACAAAGGTGACTTGTTTTAAAGTACCATGAACTACTTTGTTTCCATATGAAACATGATGGTAAACATAATGAAAATTAACATTTATTTTTTAAAAAACATTTTTTTTATTAGACCTAACCTAGCCAATTTTACAATATTGAAAAATGTTTTTTATGTGCGACAAGGCCTAAGATTTTCAAAAAAATATCTAATTGGAACTCTTTTGACTGGTATCGTAATTTTGACGTTTAGCCTTCAACTTCAGAGTTGCAGGAGGACATATTGTGATTCTGATAACATTTGGACTGATAGTTCAGCCTGAGCACACGTTTTAACGATGGTTCTATTAAAGTGTCACAGTAAGCCATGACAGTGTGACAGTGAGCCAGCACGCACAATACCAGAACTCTGAAACTGAAGCAGCTGAAAGGAATTTAAGCCATAATTCATTTTTTTTATTGACAATTGTGCTTTTTATACTGTGATGTATCAAAATATCTTCTGTGAAAAAGCCCTTCTTCATCGTAACCAGTGAAGTAGGGTGAAGAAGCATCTAAGAGACTAGTGAACAACTTAGACATGTACAAGACCCCGATTAACTTGGCCGTGTGACAACATGGTGACATGGTGTACTGACTGCTGTGGATTGCATGATTACAGTCAACAACTCTGCATAACAGTCTGGCTCTCTGATGTCTGGATCTGTCTTCCATGTTTATTTGCACTCATGCAAAGTGAACGGCTGTTGTTAGTAACAGTGCTTCTCCTTTTTGTTTTTTTTTCTCCCAGGTTTTCACATGCATGCAGTGCCAGACATGAGGATGAAGAGACAACCATGAGATACGTCAAGCTTCAAGTTCAACCTTCTTTCTGAATCTCTTTCATTGAATTCAAGAGGCCAGTTCACTTTTACCAACATCCTGTTGTGTCTGAGGATAGACCTACTGTATATGCCACGATTTGCACCTACAGACTTTGTCTAGGTACAAAGACTGTAAATACTCCGGCCTGTGAGTAAAGTGGCCACAGAGAAGAATTAAGTTAAGAATTAAGTTAAGAGGCCTATCAATGTAACTTAGCATCGTCTTGCACTAGTAGCTTTAAGGAGACTAGTGAGGCTTTTTGCTGCTCTCGCTGAAAATCACTAACATGAGCCTCTCAGCCTGAATCCTAATTGTGTCTGCAAACAAACTGATGATCCACTATTTAACAATCCCACTTCTCAGTTCTACAAGTGAGCATTTGTAACTACTTGGATTAGTTGTTGTTTTTTTTTAATGACCTACAATATTTATTCTTACCTTTTAAAATAGCATCAGTCTGGAATTGAGACAGTAATCCTGCAGAATTACAACATGGATTTTTGTGTACAGTAACTAAGACACTTACTTCTGGGCAACTGTTGTAATTTCCATATTTGCCTCCACTATCACAAATACACAGAAAGGCTACAAATATAAATTGTAAAACTCTTATTCACATAATGTCTCTACCAATGCCTTGCAGGTGAGTAAGAATGGGAAAAAATGTTGAGTTAAACGGTGAACATTGTTATAATATTTTTTTGTGTAATAAAGTTGATTTTTGATGACTTGTCAACCCTGTAAAAGTAATTATATTCTGTATCCACAGTATTTCCTTCAATGTGTTACTTTCATATTTTTAATAAAGTAAAAGCAGTTGCAGTTGCTGTTCTCTGTCATTATATGTGTTCATGCTGAAGTGTAAATATGTATGGAAAGCCCTTTTAACAGAGCTAGTTTTCATTCACTGAAATTATATTTTGAGTTAAAATGTTAATGTAAGATATCTGTAAAACAATTTTGACATGTTACAAATATATATAAATATCTTCACATGTAGAAATTCCTTTTTGTCCAATCAAAACTGATTTACAGATATCTTTAATTTAACTATAGACATCAGTAATTCATTTTAAACTAGTAAGAATAATAATATCGCAATTGAATTTCCCATGTGCTGAAAAGGGATTGTGACTAGTGGACATTAAATTTACGTTACATTACATCCCACAGATATCAACAACCACATCATTCTAATTAGCATAATCATTTTGTAAAAGTACATTGAAGAATCTAAAATAACATTGTGACAAGTGGAGATCATAATTTTGATATCTAAAATTCAGTTGTGACTGGTTACAAAATGAACTGCAGGTATTTCATAATGTACTGTACAATTATTGAACAAAATAACATTTCGACCAGTGAAAACTGAGCTGTAGATATCTTCACCAAGAATTGAAACTCGTCAAAATGACATTATGGATATGTCAACTTGAAAACATAACATGTAAAAATTTTCAGAATTAGCAATTTGACTGGTCAGGAATGAATTGTAAATATCAAATTACAGTATGGACACGTTGGGTTGGAATTCTAACTTGTCAATAAGCAATCGTTGTTACATACAATTAATATTACCACTACTAATTACATGTTGATAATAGAATATGTGTTGCACAGTAATGATCACACCTTCAGACTGCAGGTAACATTCAGTAATTGAACAGGACAGTGATCCGTATGTCAGACTGGTGGGTCACTGGTGGAAACTCAGAGTGACGGACACACACACACGCACACACACACACATAACGAGGTGTCGTGGCAGGATTGGCTGTCTGACAAATAAGCACGCAATCTCCGAAGACTCGGAAGTGTTATTGTTTACAAGAGTCAAAATAGTTTTCCCCAAATAGAAAAGTACACACAGAAACACTGAATTCTGTTATGAAATAGTCAAAGGCGGAGCAGACACAAGATTGCCATCTACTGGTCATATGAATGGTTTTCAGAGAACCTGAAGAGCGGTGGACAGAGTGGATGATTGACAGTACAGGACATGCACTGTACATAATTAAAAAAAAAAAACAACTATATCAATACTCAGAGTGTGTACATGTATCAGCAAGTTAAATATTAAGATTTTTTAAGACTTTTTCCTGCCACTGTTCAATCAAATTTAGGACAAATTTTGCAAAAATATGAAAACACAGGCGATTCATTTAGCCAACAGACAGTTGGCAGTCTGTTGGCTAAATGAATCTAGTAACTTCCTTGCTTAGACTGGACTGATAATTGCTCCACTTTTTCTAGCTCATCTATTGACCAAATATTTGTGAAGTTGGACAGTTATTTACCCGGCAACGTTTCCTACAAATTATTTAACCAGTATAGTTTCTCATACTTATATTCTGAATAGTGAATCACCAGTAGAAGTTGACGAGTACAGTAACAGGATGGAGACGTGCTCTGAAATAATGAAGATTAAAGTGGAAGCATTGGAGAGAGAGTTAAAATTACAGAGAACATAAACCCACAGAAACTGGAGCGACATAAATAGCAAAAACCTAAAAGATTAAATGTAACGGCTTCTTGCCTTTGGAGTGAATTTTAGACCACGCTGACAGCATAAAATAAATAAATATTTAAGACTATTTAGCACTTAGGAATAGTAGGAATACTAAGAATTCCATCACTAAATTTAAGATGTTTTAAGACTTTTTAAGGACTGAATACTGCTAAAATAACTGAACACGTCCGCATTTGTAATACTCTGTCGTCTGACTTCATGGCATTTATTCATCCCTGTGTGACTCTACATATTTCATCAACTCATTTCCAAATACACAACATCATTTGTTGGGATAAGTTGTGGATTCAGTCCCTTCTTTGCCGTCTGACCAGTGAACTATCAATAGCAAGGAACTCCAGGTGCTGTTATTGACTCCCTGATGCCACCTACTGTTCAACAAGAGGAGTGTTGCTCAATCAGGAATATAGAAATAAACCAGAACTATCTCCATTATAAAGATAAAAATCAATGCACTTTCTTAACTGTTTAATTTAAAAAGCAAAACAAAACAGTGTTACTCAGTCTTCTTTTCTATTTGATTTTATTATGACAGTTGTTTTAAAGGGTCTCACAATGAATCTGATGGACTTTTTATTGCAGCTTTACAAGTGTGGAGATGGCAACAATGCCGATGTTATAAACATACTGTATAAAATAAGCAGTAACAAATATTCTGTACACGTTCACATAACACCAGCAGGAGTCATACTAAATAAGCAGGATCCAGAAACTTTGTATTTTAAACATGTAAATATGTTTCAAAGAACGTAGGTGGAATGTGTTACTTATGTTGTTTGTCCACTAAAGATGTTTTAAAGTGCAAGATCAGAATTTAAACATTGTGTCACTGATGTATATCGATTTTTGTTAAAGGCCACTGGAAATGTCTATTGAAACATTTGAAATCAAACCTGTATCGATCCTTAATAAGAGCTTCTACTTCAGGTGTGCACTATTAACCTCCCTGTGTACATTATCTTCAGACTGTTGCTAACAGTGTTAAATTGCTAAAGTGTTAAATTGGGCTGAGTCAAGCACACTGAAAATGAAACACTATGATGAATCGAGGTCTGAAGTTTTTGTGAGGGCACCTTTACTCCCGTTCTGCGATGGCGACCAGGTGGGCTTCTATCTCTGCCTCTGACAGCGTCCTGCAGGAGGAAGAAAGGAGGTGATGAGGATTGTTGTGGGATTATGGGTGCAGCTGTGGCCCATCCTAAATGACTGGGAGAACATATATTTTCTTAATTTTTATTTTTAATTGTTTAAATTAGCATTTAAATAGACAATAAAAACTAAAAACTATTGCCTTGAAAGCACATACTGTCTCAAAGTGTCCTTGACTAAAATACCCGTGTGTGCCGCTTGTAATAAATACCAACTGTCGCTGATGAATAATAAGATTTATTGCCACTGAAAATGTTTTAATAAAATAAGTTTTGGAATCAATCAGCCATGCTTGCTGCCTTCCACATCATGGTATCAGTCATCATCAGGGTACCAGTTTCAAACAGTGAAAGTGAGGCAAACAGTATTAACTCCTGTACTTAAAAGGCCCAGCCAAAATTACTCTGACCAATCCAAAATTAAAGTCCTGGTGCCATGCCTGGAATAATCCTCGACAAACAAAGAACTAAGAGTAAGGAGTGAATAATGACTGATGTAAGGTAGATACTACCTGTAGGACAAAAAAATACAATGTACCAGGTGAACTCTATTTCAAAAATATAAAAGGAAAACAACACAGAATACATGATTGAGTTAAATATCTAAAGATGAAGGTCAACTGTCACATATACAATCATACAAAAAGTACATGTACAGTGAGATCCAGTTTCTGCATTTAACCCATCCTTGTATCAGGAGCAGTGGGCAACTGCTGTGCAGCACCCAGGGACCAACTCAATCTGAAAACCGTGTGCACCGTTTTCCCATGGTTTCCAAATTAAACCAAATTAAAGGCATGTTTCCTTAAAACTGTGCACAATGGTATGCAACAGGCTTTCAAGTACGTTTTCTCTCGTTTGGTTGGATGTGTCAGAGGTGCTACCAAATGAGCAGGGAACAATATATAAACAACACCATATTAAAAAAGCTTTGCAGTTCGTTTCTGTAAACAACAGGGTGTTCAATGCACCGCTGTTCACTTTGCTGGGGGTGACCAGGCACTGACAGGTGATTTGACACACGCAGAAAGAACGTCACGAACAGGATTCGAACCTGTGCGGGGAAACCCCATTGGATTTCGAGTCCAACGCCTTAACCTCTCGGCCACCGTGACTATATCGCCCTTCCCTGATCACACTAAATCATAACATCCATCATGATTGGTGTAAATTCATTGCACAACTCAATTATTTGGTCTGAAGTCAATGTATAGTTGGTCTGAGTGAAGTTACCTGAACTTGGGTTTCTCCTTGGTGACCACGCCAACCTCCAGCTCACTGGCCTTGAAGTCCATGGACAGGACAGAGGCCAGGCATGATATGGCCAACTGGAAAGAAAGACAGTTTGGTGAGTGTGCTGAATAGCTCAAACACATATATGCTTCTCTAACACCCCTTTTACACCTGGTATTATAATATATTATATATAGTAGTAGTAATTATAGTAAAGAAATGCACCTCTAATACTACAAATTTATTCTGTGCCATGAAAGCACTAAAATATTCAACAGACACATGAAAAATGAAAACAATATTGTGGTGATAAATAAATGATACACAGTAAGAAACTGTCTGTGCATCGGTATGTGCTGCACTCATTTGTGCAGCTGATCTGCTGTTAACAAGGCCTAATTTATCTAGTCAGACTAGACTACACACTGGTACTACAACGCAAAATTTTTGGTACAAAGAAAGGAATAAATGTATTACATTTGTAGAATTCACAAAAGGGGATAAATAATAAAGTATGTGTTGTAGACAGTGTTTCACAATGTTTATAAAGTTTCCAGGTTGGGACTGATTTGCTTCTACCTCAAATTTGGGAAAAAAAGGCAAAACAATTTGCACACTTGAACATGCTCAAGACGTCACATGGTGGAATATTAATGTAAAATGTTCATGGGAGCGTATGTTGTAAACCTAGCGACACCTTGTTCTTGAGATCTGATCTCAATGAGGATAATGAAAACATATTAAAAACACCTGGAGTAAATGCAAAGGCAAGATTAGGTAATTATCCAGATAATCTATCTAGATACAGTTCCCATTTTAATACCCGCTACAAATGGGCTGTAAGTGTTCTTTTCAGTCAAGGCGACACTGAGAAATCTAGAGGTGGATTCAAGGATGCTCCAAGTACATGCTTTTACTAAAACAAAATTTTATAAATTTTGTCTTCAAAAGTCTTTTATATCAAGAAATATGAAGCACATGAGCAGACACTGGTTCAGTGTTTTGTTCAAAGAAAATTCATTAGGAAATGCAGCCAGGTCTCTCAGTTAGAGGAAGGTCCCACAGGAGCGTTTATCAGGCCCAGTCTACTCTTTCTACTGTGGACTATAAATGAATGAAATGTCTTGCTCAGTCGTCCATCTTGTTTATGCAGCTGTCTTAACCAGGTTTAACCCTACCTGCACTGTCCTGTCATGGGTCAGCTCAGGCTTTTTCTTAAGCTTCTTCTCCAGGTAGCTGTTGGCCTCTGTTTGTTTGGCCCCAACTGCTGTTGCCCTGAAGCCACAGTAGTAGCCTGCTGGGTCACATTTAAATAGGACGGGACCCTGCTGGGGGTCTATCGCCACCATGATCATACCTGCAGAGAGAGGAAGAGGAGGGAGAGAGGCAGAGAGGATGAAAGAGATCACATCATTACAAGGAAGATGCCCCTCATATTATGTGAATTTACTGCATGTTTAGCCATTTTCAATAATCCTTTGCAAGCTTTTACACTTCAGTAACCGCTCATTTTTTTAAGCTAAACCATCAGAAAATAAAGAAAAATATAAACTTTGAAAAATGAGCACCAAGAGGCAGAAATCAAGACTCCCACTCACAGCAGCCTAGAGGCCTCATTTCGGCGTTTTGTGTGTAAACCTGGGAGATGTCCGCCAACCTGCGACACAACACGTCCGCTGTGATGTCATAACCAAACTTATATTTCCACTCTCCTGCTTCCACTCGTGCCCGGTGAACCTGGGAACGACTATCCGCTGTGCAAGAGAAAAGAGGGGGAACATCAGAGGGAATGTCACCAAGAGTAATAAGATACTCTAATACTCCATTAAGAGTATATTACACTGTTGTCCAACAGATGTTTATCAATCTTATTTAAAGAAACAGAAAAAACATTATCTGGTGTGAGTTAAAACAAAAGGCACATTTGTTAATGATTATTATGTCCAAGTATCAGAGTTATTGACCAGTGATGTGTTTGTCTGTGTTTGTTGAATATATACCATTGTGCCCGGTCATAACACAGCCAATGCGAGGGGTTAGTTTGAACATGTTGGTCACAGTGGACGAGTCCAACAGCTTGTCCTGCGGTCAGGAAGAGGAAAGAGCGTGCTGTCAGACATCAGTATACCACTGTACATGTGAAAATATCAAAGCTGCATTTACAACAAACACATTATGATCAGGGGAAGGGCTGAGAAAAAATAGATGAAAAATTTAACACCACTTTATTAATCAAGCCACACAGGTTATAATTTAAATGTTATCACAATGGGGTGTCCCTATAGCTCAGCTGGTAGAGCACGTGCCCCATGTACTGAGGCTGTTAGTCCTCTGCAGCGGCTGCTGGTTCGACTCCCGCCTGTGGCCCATTTGCTGGATATCATCCCCCCTCTCCCTCTATCTCCATCCTAAAAGCCAACTCCCACATAGAATGGGGCACCAAAAAATTGGATAAACTTCTTACTGTTTCTAGCCATGGAAATCTTTGGTGAAAGGCAAAAGCTTTACATGATCTGAACAGAAACAAGAGTGCCCATTATTATTATTATTATTATTATGTTTAAACACTGAAATTGACAGGAGATGGACATAATACAACCTTGCTCCTGTCCTCTTTCTGTATGTAATAAAAGCTTGCCAAAATTAAATTAGTCTCTGGCTTGGTAATGTGAGTACTAGCATTTGTCCAGTAGTATCTTGTTCATACACTGTATTTGAATATCAGGTCAGCAAAAAGCTGGAGTCACGACTCCTGTGAGGCTTTGCTGTTTCGCTTGAACTCAAATGATCATCATTCAAGTTAATGTCTGTGTGTGTGTCTGTGTGTGGGGTGTGATCTCTTACAGGTACTTTCTTTTGTGTGATCACTACAACGCTGTCTGTCCCCCGGACCCCCACAGACGTCAGCCCGCCCTGGGAGATGGCTTTGAAGGCATACTCTGTATGACAGCACATGTGACACACACACAAAATGAAATAAAACACAGCAGAAACATTTTAAACGTTTTAATGTAACAGTGAAGGATTTGATCCCGTTCATGAGAGCAGAACTGCATTCTGGCTCCTTCACCAACAGTACATCAGTATAGAGCTTCTTCACGGCAGCCATCATGGTATGAAATAATGGGTAAATGCAGGTTTAAGTAATGCAATTAATTAGGGTCCCATTCCATTTAGTGTAGCAGAGCACAAATGTAGAAAGCAGAGTCCAACAGGTATGTTGGCCAACCAATATTATGAGCCCAATATAAGCCTAACACAGCCATATTGGTCTATAACGTGATTGGCATAGATTTAGTTTTGTAGGATTTGTGGGATCATCGCAAAAGATGTGTTACCTCTATGTATTATATTCTGCATAAAGAATATCGGAAAATTTAGCAATATCAATTTTTATAAAGTATCAGTATTTACCAGAGCCTACTGTGACATCCTGAAATGTCAACAATACTCATTTTACTGTCACAGAGGAGTAAAGAAACCAAAAAATATCCATATCTAACAAGCTGGGAGTCAGAGAATTTTAACTTTTCTCTTAAATAAATTACTCAAAACGATTAATCGAATATCAAAATAGTTGAGGATTAAATCAATGATGGGTTAATAATCGAATAATCGACTAATCGTTGCAGTTCTAAAATGTATTAAGTTACTTTTGCACCACTGGCTAATTATATAGACTATAGCTTACATAATGTTACAAACTTACTTTACCTCTGTAATCTGAGTTTACTTTCACTTATAATGAAAGTGAGAGAATAACTTTAGGTTTAAAAAAAAAAAAAAAAAGAGGAAACTCGGGTATAGATTTTGTTGCTGATCACACCTGGACCAGCTAACCATTTTAACCAGCTAGTTAATTATACTATCAAGCAAACACGTGATCATAGGTGATAATGTTTGTATTAATAGTAGTAATGATAAGTTCTCTTGTGCAGTATAAAGTATATTTATGCTCCAGAACTAACTTACTTACCGACTTGGTAGAGGCGGCCCTCCGGGGAGAAGATGGTGATGTGTCGGTCGAAACCTGCGTTTGAACCCCGCGACATTTTTTTTTTTCTCTCTCCGTGACCTTAGATGAACTTCACCGCACTTTAAGGTATGTTTGTATGAATAAAAGACCGAATAACCGACTGCTTGTTTGTTTTAGACGGTCAGTGACTAGTGAACAGCATGTGTCTGTGCTGCTGCTGAACGATACGCAGAGTAATGGAGCCTGTTCACTTCCCTGAAAGAAAAGATTTTTTACTTTCTCTTTCAGTTGTGCTCTGTGGTGCAGCTCCATGACTGGCCTCACTTCTTTATTATTATTGGATGGCAGCAACAAGGAAGTCAAGTGACTCCACCAGTTAGACTGGCCCTCCCCTTCTCTGTCTTTCCACCTCAAAGTTATCATGACTCCGCGCAGGGGACAGTAGAAAGCTCAGGGCTTGATTTTCAGGGGGAGGGATGAATGGGGAACACGTCCCCCTCTCTGTCTCTGTCTGTCCGCTGTCACTGTGTCGCTGGTGGCCCCCTCACACACAGCCAAATGTCAGGCCGCAGGGTTGGCTTCTGTCTCAGCGATAAGAAGCGCAGGAGGATGAACCTGGACGCCTTTGCAGACTTTTGTGCGTAAGTTGATGCCAAGTTTAAACTTTTAAATCCATTTTAGAGTTCATGGCTAGGTTGTGTCTCAGGTAAAAAAAAATGAATGAAGGTTCACGTTGTGGGGTCCCTTAATAGATATTTAAGGGGGGAGGGAGTCCCATAGCAAAATGAGGAATTTACGATTTTTATTCATCATTTTCTCGACGAATTGATGATAAAATGCCACAAAATGGTGAAAAATGTCAATCGCATTCCCCAAAGCCCCAGATTATGTTCTCAGATGTCTTGTTTTGTCCAAAGATATTTGGTTTACTGTCATAGAGGACTGCAAAATATTCACATTTGTGAAACTGAGTCAGAGAATTTGGGTATTTTTTTCATTAAAAAAAACGACTCAAAACAATTAATCGATTATAAAAATAGTTGTTGGATAATATAATTGTTGACAGCTGATCAATTAATTGACTTATCTTTATCTTATCTAGCTCTATTTATTATATTACATTTTATTTTAACACAACACAGATTACTCCAGTTAGGGAACGTGTAAGGGATAATGTACAGTGAGCAGGTCATTATTGTGGAATAAACCCTGACAGGGTGATACAGGAAACTAATGTGAAGCAGAGGGGTTTATTTCTGAGGGGGTTTGTTTCGCAATAGTGACCCATTCACTGTACATTATACTGCTTATTACGTGGTTACTTACCAAAAATTACTAATTTGACACAAAATATTAATTCTAAAATGATTTTTTGAATTTAAAAATGATTTTATTGTTCCTCCGGAGTCCAGAGGTCAGAACTGTGTCCATAGCAACAGTCTGTTCTTCATAGCAACAGCCTGTCATACATAGCAACAATCTGCTATGCAAAAATGACAGATGTAAGAATGCTGTAATTGACCAATCAGAATTGTGTATTTAACAACGTCACATAATAAATAATAATAACTATTGTAATAGAGGGGCGACACCCTCAGTTTAATTTAGCTACACAGTTGTGCAATTCTTTATCAACAGGCAACAATAAACATGTCAGTATTTTTCCTGCAGAGGCCATGGAGTGGAGGTGGTGGAGGTGAGTGTTTCTCTTCACCTTTAAAGATTTATAATGAAGGAATGAAAACATGCCAAGTGTGCAGTGAAAATGAGGAAGAGGGTTTGCCTGTTCTTAATGCTGCAACTTAACACTGTTTGTGTCTTGTCATTGTTCCATGAAAATAGGTGTGTGTTTGTCTTCATGCAGGATTTTCTTTGCTGCTACACCCATAGCATGTTGTAGGGCTGGGCAAAATGTAGGGCTGGGTATTATATCAATGTGATGATATGAGACTAGATATCTTGTTAGATTTTGGATATCTTTGCATCATGACATGGCATACATGTCTCATTGTGTATATTCTGTAAGAGCATTAATGTCTCATTGTTCATCCCTACAATACTGTTGCAGTAATGTCAATAAATAATCAATATCGAGGTATTTGGTACATATCACCTAGCCTTAGTATGTTATCATTAATCCCACAGGTATTGTACAACAGTATGACAACAGGAATGTTTGTTTGGTCACACTGTGCACCCACAGACACACGATGTGTCATGTACAGATGTCCTCAACTTTACTAATCCATGTCATGGCCACCTGCAGCCCCCTACAATCTGCATGTAGCACAGCAGAGGAACAGTGTATGCAGTGCATATGCATATGAATATCTGTGAAGGGGCATCAGAGAGACTTATACAGACTGTATGAAGTGGACACGAATATCAGCAAAAATGTCAGGTTACAATAAACAAATGAAATATTTGCAGAGTTTAATGAGCTTCTATACTGTATTTCATATTGTCCTTATTGAACCTGAGTTCATAGTTAACAGAGACCTGCTGCTATAAAGAGTATTGATGTCTAAAACTGCAGAGAGGTGGTGTTCCTTTCAGGAGCAGGGGTGAAAAATAAAAACGGCGATCATCATTCAGTTAAAAGAGGGTAACACATAAAACTGTTACATATATATATTACATACATATATGTTGCATGCATCACCTTTTACAGCTCATTTAGGCTGGTGGCTTTCAAACTTTTTTTAGGTGACACATTTTTTAATATTGTCATGGTAACCAAAATTTAAATAAGAGACTATATATATATATTATGTATATATATATATATATATATATATATATATAATATATATATATATATGTATATATATATATACACATACATATATAATTATAATATTATGATATTATAATTTATACAGTCATTACATATTATTAAACAGAGGTGTAACTACTAATACTAATATTAATTATGATGCGGCTCATTTTACTCTAAACAACAGTTGCTTTGCTATTTTAACACATTTTGGTGAGACCCTTTTCACAGCAGCCATATTGATATGAAGCAGTAGAGTAGACACAGGTGTTATCAATGATAATAATTAAGCTCCCACTCCATTTAATGTACAGTAGCAGAGCCTTTCTATTTAGCCAGCATGCCAAATAGCATGACCTGAATGGAATGGAACCTTAATTAGTGTCATTGGTAACACCAGTGTTTATCCTACTGCACACCAATGCATGCACATTTAATATTAAATGTAATTTACATAAACCAAAAGTATTGTGCTACTGTAGTTTGCTAGATCCACCCAACAGGTTCAGATTTATTATGTTTTGTAGGTTATCAGTTTTTATTTTTATTCCATTTTTATTTTTTGTTTTCAATTTCAGTTTAGTTTCTTTTAGTATCCAGGGTGGGGTTGCTTGTTTCAGTTTAGTTTCTGTTGTTTAATGTTTTATTTAGTTTTCATTAGTTCCAATATTTGTTTTATTTTTTTTTTTAATCTTTTATTATTATTATAATTTGGGGGGTATTTGTCAGTGGCAAGATTTAAGAATTTCAGAATAGAAAGCAATGACGCACAGTAGACACCCCAGTATCAACAAACATATGCAGCAGTGCGTCGTGCTGACAAATCTGACTGATGACCGAAAGACTGAAACTAAAGACATTTCCTGTATAATTAGGGGCCGGGCAGCCTAAGCTGCCAGGACCCTATTGTTTTCCTCATTGTTCTTCTTTCTTTCTTCTTCTTCTTCCGAGGAAATCCTACTTCCCATGCGCAAAAAAATGCAAAATGACCAAACTTTGCACAAAGGTCCAGTCCCATGTCAGATTGCCTCAGCTGCAAAAACAGGCCAATAGTCCTGATGGTGGGCTACAGCAAGCCCTAAAGTTCAAAATTTTGAAAATTCATAACAAATCAACCATATGTGCTACAGATTTACAACTTTCACCAAAATGTAGCCCCAATACTGAGAACCTTGACATTTAAACCTATTGCAAATTATGAAGTCCCATCACTCCGTTTTTTTCAAAAACTATAAAACTTATTAAACTTATCTCCTCCCACAATTTTTGCTCAATTGACACCAAACTTGCTACAGAGCATCTTCAGACTGTCCTACACAAACGATCCACACAGATTTTTGATTTATTGAAAATTGAGCCTACAGTGCATCAAAATGTTTGACTGTAAACGGTATTATAAACATATACTTGCAAATTCTTGCTAAAAACATTTTCAATGTTCATGAAAAAAAATGACAAAATTTTGGAGTCATGGTAGATGATGTTTGGAAAATATCAGAATTTTATCTCAAAAACTGAATTTTTTACAGCATTTTGAATTTCACTCTCATGCGAACAATTGGAGTCAATGCAAAATTGTCATTTTTAAACATCAGTTTTTCACTTTTGGAGCCAATAAATCATTGTTAAAAACTAATGACCAACATCTCCATGCTGTCTAGATGCAATTTGTGTATTTTGGGATTTTTGTCTCAATAACTGAATTTTTGACAGCCATTTGAAATCTGCCTTTACATGCTAACAGCTGCTGTCTTGCACACAGGTGACTGGCTTAGTCAATTTGTGAAGCTACAAGTAGTGTTTCCATTTGCCAATTAGCTCAGTGAGATAGAGGATGGTTCTTGGTATTGAAGGTTGTGAGTTCAAGCCTCAGCTTGTACAACATTTCCATATGAGAAATCTACCCAAACTTTTCACAAAGGTCCAGTCCCATGCCAGATGTCCTCAACTGGAAACACAAGACAATAGTCCTGATGGTGGCGCTACAGCAAGCCTCTAAATTTCAAAACTTTGAAAATTCACAACAAATCAACCATATGTGCTACAATTTGGAACTTTCACTTTGAAATTTGCTTTTCCATGGCATGGATGGCTGCTGCCTGGCACCCTGATCCTTGGCTTAGTCAATTTGTGACGCCACACATGAACTGCTATTTGCCAATTAGCTCAGTGAGATAAAAGACGGACTCAGTGCTCAGAAGTCGTGAGTTCAAACCTCAGCTAAGGCAGGACGGACTTTCAAATGTGAAAGCCTTATGTTCAGGTATCATGCTATGTGGATTAAAGACTACTAAAGTTAAAATAATTATGATCCAGGCAGTTTTGGGAAGAGACAAATACTCTTTATCAACACGTTTCCCTGTTATCCCTTGTCTCTTTTCCCTGTTTATTTGGCTTAGCTATCAGTCAATATGCAGAGTCTCTTGTGCCAGAAATTGTGAGTTCAAGCCTCAACTGATGTAAATGCACATAAATGCCACCTTTTTTTCATCTTCCTACACTCTGCTTGTTGCTCAGAATTGCCTAATTTTGCCTAAAATTGCCCAGCCCCGACCATTGCTGCGCAGCAGCTATAATTTTATTTTGTTTTAGTTGGTTTTTGAAATATACAATGTAATTTCAGTTGGTTTTCCTTTTTCTTATTTTTTATTTCCGTTAACTAAAATGTTTTTTTCTAGAATGACCTCACATAAGACATAAAAGGAAATGTTTTTTTCCTTTGTCAGATTGACCTCACGCAGCCACTGGTACCCCAGGGACCCTTTGATGTTATCGTTCACAAGCTCTCTGATGTCATTGTGGAGGCTGAGCATGACAGCCAATCACAGCAGCTCCTCGCCAAATTCCAGGTAATGCTGCATTATAAAAAAAACAGCTTTTTGCATCTGTCCTGAATAAACTGTTTTTACCTGGTGCTGCTGGAGGAGTCCAGAATGAGATTTCTGATTCTGGAATACAGTTGGTCACTTGTCTGAAATGCAAGAAGAGGAAAATGCACATACTATCTGTATGTCCAACACGGAGGTGTTTTTTTAAAAAGGAATATTGTTTTTGCATGGTGTATGCATATCAGTGAGCAACTAATCCCTCCTAGGTCCTGCCTCTTTTTGTAATGTGCTAACAGTTGAGCAAGCTTGGTACCTGACAGGTCCTCTGTCAACTGTCTTCTGTTTGCTGTGGTTAAATTTGCTATGCGTCAGACTCATCCATGTTGAAAATAAAAGCAAATTTTGAAGATGGTTGCTGGGGGAGCTGTAAAAGCTACATATAGTCACATCTTAAGTTAGCTCAGTGGTTCCCAAACTTGGCATGCCTTGTTTGAGATGCTGAAAAAAGTTTGCTCCCCTCCTAACTTGCAGTTATTATCAATTATTAACAATAATTGGGAAAGCAATGGATTCAAAAATAAAACAAAAGGATTCAAGATGAATTTTAGTAAAATAAAAGGTTAGTGTGATAGCATCAGAGAACTGTTTGTTTATTTCCCATATATAAACCATATTCATTTACCTTTGTTTCACTCTACACTTCTCTCCAGGTCATCCTTGTCCACCCTTCAGTGGCTATACGTCCCAACAATTGGGGAACCCCAAACTCGTACCTCAATTTGGGAACTACTGAGTTAGCTAATGTTAGCAAAATGCTATCAAACTAGCCAGTTATTCTACACCAATCATTACCTAGCTAGCTACATCTAATTGCCATTATCAGCAAAACACTGGCTAATAACTAGCTAATGCACATCAGTTGTTAGTTTGCTAGTTACATGTGATAGCTAATGTTTAGCAATACCGTAGATAACTAGCTAGCTAATCATTAACACATCGATCATTAGCTAATGTGATAGGTGTGTTTCATGTCTGTTCTGTTGTTTATTTCTGGGTTGAAACAGTTAAACAAAGAAAACGTATTTGCAGTTGCATCTGTACTGTCAATAACTTGGTCTGAAGTCTGCTTAATTAACATTTTGAAAAAAAAAAATCCTTAGCATTGCTAATGTTAGCAAAACACTGACTAACTGCCTAGCTAACTTAAGATATAGTATAGGTGACTATAGGCCTATATGTGGCCCCCCACATCTTTTAACCATCTTCAAATTTTGTGTTTTTTTTAACATACACAAGTAGCCTACAGAAACAGGAAAGGAGAAAGGCTGAGGCTGAGGCTTTGCGTAACACTAAGCTTGCTTAACTGCTACTAGAGAACAGAGCACAAGAGGGCGGGACTAAGGAAGGGTCACTACTTCAGTCATTCTCGTCTGTCATTTGTATTACAGAGCTATGTGTCGGCTAATCCCAGTACAGTTCTCCTGGACCCCCTGCCTGCGATGACCCAGCTACTAGACCGCTTTGCCTCTTATCGGATCATGACCAAGCTGCACAATTCACTCAGAGGTGAATCGCACCTTCATAATGTATACTGTAGCTAACTGTTGCTTGCAGATATAAATGCCTGACTTCCCTACTACCTCCTGTCCAACAGACTGGCGTATCTGCAGTCCTCCGTACCTTGAGATCCACAGTGCCAGTGACCTGTCGTCCATTCAACAGGCTGTGATGACCCAGGGCCTGAGCTTTCCTCTCAGTCAGTTCACTGTCTGTCTGTAGCCTTTCAGTTCCTTATTCGTTTAATTCTTATATCTTTAATTTCATAAATTCACAACACTGTAAAACATACAGACATTTAGTGGAATCAACTATATCTCAATATCTTTAATGTAATTATATGTATTTTATTACTTTCAAGTTAATCCAACATAAAATTTCTAGTTTTTATTTCCATATTCAGAACTTATAAAGTTGAGTTGTCTGACTTTTAAGCCTTTTGACCTAAAATGATGAGTTCAATGACTCTACTTTTGAGTGTTCATTCAACTTATTTAATCATGTTGCAAAAGAAACATGATCAGAATACTAGCAGACTTCCCAGCATGCTTTGTTTGAGAGTTAAAACGCTCTGAAAAAAGAGAATGGTTGGACAAACTTAAATAAAACAACAACCAGAAAACACACAACTGAATTAGGTTTTCATATCGAGTTAGATTAACACAACTGCTCTCAGTTGGATGTGCCTAATAGTCTGACTGCTTTCAAATCAACTGTTTGCAATAATGCAAATTAAATTAAAGGTAATTTCCCAACTCAATTATCTGCTTTACCCAAAAATAAATACTGTTCCTTTAAAACCTAATAGTGTGGTTTCAGAAAAAGCGGAGTGATGAAAGTTTTCATTTTTAAGTGGACCTTTTGTTGCAGTGAATGTGTAAATTCACTGTAAATGAAAACTTGTTTGTGTCTGTAAGGGAAGCCTAAAAGCTCATCTGCACTATAAATATTATAGCGACAGTATTAGTCAGATTATTTCAGAGTAGGTTTGTGGTCAGTGTTTTGTTAACTCTCCAAAAGTCTCTCAGGTTCTCATACTTTTGAATTCAATTATCCTTCTTTCCTTTTTGCTTCCTGATGAAGTATAACAGAACCCACAAACACTTCCTCTTTTTCTCTGTCGACCTCAGTTTGTAAAACCAGAGTGGCCCACGGCTCGCTTTCCCATGAGGTGAGTGTTTTTCTTGAAAATTGTCCACGAGCGGTCATGTTTGTTTTCTTCATTCTCTCTCATGTGTATTATCTGTGCAGATGTCTCTGATCTTCAGTGCAGGAAGTCTGGCTGATATTCATCCTCCCTGTGTGCTACAGAGCTTCGTCAACCACGGAGCTGTTCTGCACAAGGTGTTTGTTGTCGGAGACAGACACTTCTGTGTAGAGAGGCCCTCGCTCAAGAACTTCCCTTCAGGTCCCTGTGGTCAGTCTGCACCACACCAACAAAATATGAGACATTTGTGTTCCCTTCCCGTCTATGTCTTTTCCTTGCCCTTTCTTGTATTCTCCTTTCCTTTCCTTCCCTATACTATCATCTCCTTTCCTTGACTGTCTTGTCTTTCTTTCCCTCTTCTGTGCTGTCCTTTCCAGTCCTTCCCTTCCTTGTCTTGTTCTTTCCTGTCCCTTCCTTTTTCTTTATTCTTTCTCCTACTTCCCCTATAGGAAGTTCTTTTCCTTGTCCTTTCCTTCCCTCTCCTTTCCTTCCCTCTCCTTGCCTTGCCTTGCCTTGCCTTGCCCTTGCCTTCCATTTCCTTTCCTTTTTGCCTTTGCCCTTTGTAATGCTTCCTTGTTTTTCTTTGCTCTAGTTGTTCACTGTATCCAGTCTAATTGTGACTTCTCTCTGCCTCCAGACAGAGAGACCATCTTCTTCAACAGCCACCAGGTGTCCAAGCCAGAGTCGAGCTCCGATCTCACAGCTGTAAGCAAATCAAGTGGGATCACTTATTAACAAACTAATACCCACCAAACACATGTTTTGTACCACTGTATGTGTCAAACTAATGATTTTCAGTATTAGAAAATGTCCTCACAATTTCTTAAATTCTTTTAGATGAAATACAGTCCTGATTTAATAAAGACACCAAATGTTTTAAATTAACTTATCCCCCTTTTTCTTGCCTTGATATCCTAACTCAAGGGCTAATTTATCAACAAAACTACACAAATGGCTAGTTAAATCAGAATTTAGTTAGACCCCCACCCAAAAATGTCCTCTCTCCCCTGTTTTCCAAGCTGGATGAGCAGATGCCCTTCCTGCCTCCTCCCAGCTCTGAGGCTGTGGCCGCACTGGTCAGAGAGCTCCGACTTCAGCTTGGCATGGCCCTGTTCGGCGTGGACGTAATCATCAATATACACACACACACCCTCACCGTCATCGACATCAACATCTTCCCAGGTACTGCAGCTGTATGGACAATTGACATATATAAAGATTTTAAAAAATCTTCATGCTGTCAACGATATAGACACACATACAGCGATGTTCTGATACACTCCTCTGTCTCTCAGGCTATGAAGGAGTGCCCCAGTTCTTCTCCTCTCTGCTCAGCCACATTGAGTCAGTGTTGGACAAACAGACCTCTCCTGGTCCGCAGGCTGCTGCCTCTCCTGAGTCAGTGCAGACTACAGGTGGTCCATCTGCTGCAACAACTGGTCTGTGAGTCATCTCAGGAAGAGGCTGAGGATTGTTCGGTGTTTCACCAGCTTCCTAGGACAAATTAAGTCACTGGCAACGGCTTTTTCACTGTTTTGTTGGGATCGAGATCAGCTGTTTTTAAGACTTTACTTCAGGTGAAAGACGTTTTTTATTTGTAATGTGTTACATGACTTGATTTGAAACTGTGTCACCTTTGAAAGTCTATTTCTACCAATGTGATGAAGAGAAAAGATCCTGTAAGTCATTAATAATGAGAAACTTTCTCAGAATAATGACTTAATGACGAAGTAATGAGGTAGTATCTTTAAGTCATTATTTTCAGGAAGTTTCTGATTATTTTGAGATAAAAGTCATTTTTTGAGATAACCCGATTCCAAAAAAGTTTGGACACTGTGTAAAACATAAATGAAAACTGAATGCAATGACTTGCAACAACTTTTCAGGCTATATTCAGTTGAATACAGTATGAAAACAAGATGATGTTAAAAACTGATAAACTTAATTTTTTGTAAATATACAGTGTCTAAATTTAGAATTTAAGAGAAATTTGATATTCTTTCCTTTTCCCTACCACGCTGTGGTAACACGTGTAGACTGTATCTTGGCATTGTCTTGCTGAAATAAGCAGGGTCGTCCTTGAAAAAGATGCTATCTGGATGGCAGCATATGTTGTTGTATGTAGCTTTCAGCATGAATAGTGTCTTCACAGATGTCTTAAAACAACCCTACACTATCACAGATGCTGGCTTCTGAAAATAGTGCTGGTAACCAGCATTTTTGGGAATGTGTTGCAAGCCTCAAATTCAGAATTGTTTGTATCCAAGTGAACAGTGGTCAAAAAAGATTTTATGTTTTAAACAACTTTTTTTGGAATCAAGTTTGTACCTGATTTAATTATTTTGTGAAAGTTCACGATTATCTTTAGTTTTTCGGATCTTTTGTTTTTTCATCACATTTCCCAGTAAATCACACTAATAATGACATGCTGTTAAGTAATTCTTCTCTATTTTATAAGTCAACAAACCAAACAGTGGACACATGATGGTTTAATACATTTTCTGTTTATTGATTGACAGGTAGCATAGAAGAAGATACAGCAGGCACAAAATACAGCACTCCGATTGGCCAGTAATATTACAAATGGTGTTTTTGTTATAATTTTCTTTCTCCTGTTGTTTGAAATGCCCTCTACGCCCTTATGTCACCCCCGACAGACATTTTCTATGTCTTTCTTGCTGGTTTCTCAGGTAGATACATTTTGTGGAAACATTTTGCACTTCTATAGAAAAAAAAAAAAGAAAACTACAGTACATTATTTTTTCATTTGTTATCAAGTGAACAAACATCTCATCTTTGGAATAGACAGTAATGAGCTCATCAGTGTTGACTGATCATGTGTATTATCATTATTATTATTATTATTATTATTATTACCATTCCTGTGTGTTCAAATACATAAATGTATTGCAAATCTTGGCTGTGTAGAAAAAGAGAGATTATATCTGCTATATGAGTACTGTATGATGTAGTTTGAATACATATTTAAATACATGATATAATTCATTATTTGGCTAATTATTGCATTCACATGTGCTGTAGTCTATATTGTGTTATTGCAGTAAGTGGGCCTCCAGTGGTAACCCTGTTAATCCTGCACGGTGTGCATTTCTACCCAGTGTCCTCTTGGGGGCGCTGTTGCTTCATATTTCCTATGACCTTGGCTTGCAGACCATGATATCTGATATTTACACAAATGACATGACAGCCATGAAAACTGTGATGTAACACTACTGAGCATTTATCAGTGTTATTGTTACCAAAAAGACAACAAAATGGCTTTAGTGTCTCCCGCGTCCTTCGACTCCTCCTTGGCTTGTTAAGTTAAGAGTGCAAAGCTGGCTGAGAACCTGAAGTGACACTTTTAGACCTTGTAAGCTCTAAGTACATCACGTACTGTCACCACAAGACAAACTTAACATCTGACATACGTGGCAGAATTTCAAACCTGATCAACTTCACCTCTGTGTTTTGTTCGTGTCACCCGGGTTCGTCACAAACAGTCTGGTTTTAACAGTGCGTGAGCCAAATGAAACACAATCCTTGTTTCTACTTTTATCATCAAAGAAACGAAGAGGAAATCATGACTTACTCCTGTGTAGAAATATCAGTAATGTATACTGTTAACAGTCAGAACAGCAGGAACAGCTCACACATAGTTATCAGTTATTATTGCACAAAATATATAGTGAAATACACATATTATTTTATAGTAGGGAATCTGATTTTCCCACAAAGAACACACCATCAAGGATGATACCTTCATATAAAAACACTGCTTGTTGCCCGTATTCATGATGGAGTTTGTGTGGTTGGCAATCGGCAGTCAAAAATAACATTCGAATAAAAGTGCTGAATGCTCTGTATACATGGCGGTTTACAACTGAAGTGAAATCACCTGTCTACCTTACAAACAGCTTTTACTGAGACAGGGACACAAGTGGAAATGGATGCAAATATCTTTGAGATTCTCTAGAAAGCCACATCTCTTTTTCCTCAACACTCAGACACATTCAAATGAGCATCGAGGAAAACAGTCACAGCCTTTTCCAGCCGATCTAAAAGCACAAATGAAACAACAGTATGTACAGTTTCTACTAATGTCTGTTCACAGATTTACATCTGAAGACATTTCTCTGAGAGCTGTGGGGATTTGAAGGCTGTTAAATGGAAAATGTGTGAGCTGAATGTGTGGCTGTTGAATGCAACAAAGGGTTTTGTCAGTCTGTTGTGCGTGTGTGTGTATATGCGTATTTGTGTGTCTTATCCTCTGCGAAGCTCCCTCAGCTCTGCAGCGACTTTGCGCAGCTCTGCTTCAATCTCCAGCAGCTCCTGTGGAGAGACAGAATGATAATAGATGACACAGGAATACAGAACACATGTCAAAGCTTTAGATTACAAAGTGTAAATATTTTGTATATGTGGGGTAGTGCTAAAACTTGACTGGGACCCTGCAGAGAGTGACATAGAAGTGAATTACACTGTAAATACTTTTGATCTACCTGGTCATATTAAATACGTCTGAAAGTGGATAAATTATAATAGCTGTAAAAGTGTTCTCAATAATAACAAGGGGAAATATCAGAGAGAGCCTCCAAGACTGTAAGAGAGTGTTTCATACTAGGTATGAGGATGCTAGCTTTGTTGCTAACAAATGCCATGTGATAACAGCGAGCCTAGGCTAATGCAGTGTTTCACAGACTTTTTACAGTCTCGTAGCCCTTCAGACATTCAGCCTCAAGCTATGCAGGAAATGTTTTCAAATGAGTATATGTCAACAGAGATTAGCAATTTATCACCTTTTGTTTTATTTGTTTTGCACAGCTCCCCAGCTTTGGAATATGGGTTGTCATTGTATTTATTGATGTTACAGACTGTAATGTGTAAATAAAGTGGAATCTTTGCTTTGTATTAACAACACTACTAACACAAAGTCTTTGCAGAAACAGAGTTACAGTGTTATTTTTGCGACATGTGACGTTCTGGCAACCTACCAAATGCAATTCCAGAGTGTTGTAGCCAGCATGTTATTTTAATTGTCGGCAGTGTGTTGTTCCTACATTTCCACCGCTTTTCGGAGATGTTGTGACAAGTCACTTTATATTGCCAGAATTTTGCATGCAACATAATGTCTCAAGTATAATGCTGCAGTAAGGGCGCTGCAATGTAACATTTTATGTGTAATGATGCAGGAACGTCGCTACATCATGAATGAACGTCACAATCCCAACATTGCAGCGACATAACGTGTTTGTAGGGATATGCGGCAAAAATGAAAAGTAAATAAAGTACAGGGAACATCATGCAGAAGATGTTTAACAGATAGAATACCTCTTATGTTGTAACGTGTCAACAACGTAGCAGCAACGTAACTAATGGTAGCATTCTAAGTGTAATGTTGCAGTAACGGCCTTACGTCACAAATGAAAAGTCACAGTCATGATGCTGACCGGTATACCCTGGACCTTCACTATAATAATATATATAATAATAAAAAGCTGGTCTGATGTTCAAGACACTAATACGTTTTCTTTTTCCTCTGTATTTACATATTTGTCCTGGTATAAGTACACAAAGAGTATTTAATTAGCGTAGCGTGTATATATTAAATAATACACTGTAATTTGTGAGCTGTAATATAAAGTGTTAACAAACAAAAAAAAAAGCAGTAACATGTTACTTGCACCAGCTTACCTCCCCTCATCTTCTTCGGCGTCACCCTCATCATCTTCCTCCTCCTGCCCCTCCTCATCCTCTCTGACAAAATCATCCTCATCTTCATCTTCCTCGCCCTCCTCTTCCTCATCCTTGTACCTCTCCCGCTCAAACTGCTGCGTGGCTTCATCGCTTGCTTTCTCCATCACTCTCTTCTGCTGCGGCTCCTTCACCTCTGCTGCTGCCTCCTCCTTCTTCTTCACTTCATTCTCTGCTTTCTCATCAGGCTCCTTTTCTCCTTCGCCCTCCTTCTTCTCACTCTTCTCCTCCGCTGTCCTTCCCTCCACCGCGTCCTCTTTCTTCCCACCCTGTGTATCCTGCTCCTCCTCCTGCACCCGCTTCATCTTCCTGACCAGTTCTTCCAGCTCCTCCTGCTTCTCTTTCCTCTCCCTCTCCTGCTCCGGCTTGCTCTTGCTCTCCTGCTCTTTTAGCAGTTCCTTCAGCTCCTTCTCCACCTTCTCCTTCTCCACCATCAGCTCCACCTCATTCTTCCTCCTCTCCTCCATCCTCTGTTTCTCCAAGTCCTCCTCTGTTTTTCCCTCCTCTTTGTCCTCCTTCTTCTCCTTCACATCCTCCTTCTGCTCCACTCCAGACCCTTTCTGGTTCTCCCTCTCCTTCACTGCCTCATAGCGTTTCTTCTTCAGCTCTTTCAGCAGCTCTTTGAGTTCTTCATCGTTCTTCTCCTCCTTCCCCTTCTTGGTGATCTCCGCAGCCAGCAGCTCCTCCAGCTCCTTGGCTCTCTCTTCTTCATTGTCGGTCCCTCTGTCTTCGATCCGTGGCTCTTCTATCATCTTCCTCTTGGTGTCATCTTCCTCTTTCTTGTCCTCTTTCTTGTCCTCTGTCTTTTTAGGAAGGTTGCTCATGTCTCTCTCCTCCTTCTCCTCGTCCTCGTCCTCCTCCTCCTCCTCATCCCTCTGCTCAAAGTCACTCTCATCGTCGGCCAGGTTGTACTCATATTGCTCCCTCTCGTTCTCTTGCTCCCTTTCTCTCTCTGCAACAGTCAGATTGCAACAGCAGGTGTGGTGTTACAGTTTTTCTGATTTGCATAAACACATTTGTCCATTCAGAAGTTACATTTCACACACAGAACTTAACTGAAAATCACTGACCAAAATGATTCACAAAACATTTAAAACATGCAACTAAAGCAAATATTTCCATAAAACAACACAACTTGTGGTCAAATTAATGTATTTGTTCAATCAATTTTTACACAATGAACAACTAAATACAGAACACAGCTATCAGTCTAAACCAGTTCAACCCTAATTTGTGCTATATGTTTGTGCCATTTGTTGATACTTAACATAGTTAAAGTATATGCCAAAAAAATCAGGCAACATGACAGCAATCATTTCCCCAGAGATGACTTTTCTAGAAGTAACAAATAATGCTGCACTCTACACTTGCACTTTTTACACTCTTTTGAGATGTCCTGTAAGGTACTACAAATAGAGACATTTTCTAAGAAAGTTTTCTTCATTCATTTTACAGTCTTATTCTTTTGTGTAGATCTTTCAGTGCCCATGCACTGTGGATTCAAGACCTACAATCAGCACCTAGACTAGACAAATTTACACATTCTTTATGGTACTGTACAGTCTTTAATGCAGTCTTTCTTCACCAAAGAAACAATAAAGAATTTCAGCCCAAATCAGAAATACCCCGAAACAAAAACAATTTACTGTATTGTCTTGCAATAGATTTTTCTCTGTTATTCTTTTTGGCTGGACCACAACAGCAGGGCCAGCACTGTACAGTAAACACGACCTCCTCTTCCTCAGATCTCTTTGCCGCAGGCCTCTTACTCTCCTTGTGTGCTTTTGGCCTCTTTGGTCCATCCATGCAAATAGCAACACAGAGGTGGCATCTTTTGTGAATAAGGAAGAGTCGTGCAGTTTCACGCAGGTGCATTACAGATTCACAATTATGCCAGTAAATTCTATCAGCTGTGAAAAGATGTTTTTGTTTTGTTTAACACAGTTGATCCAATAGAGAATTTGGATCTTTTTATGAGCTCAGTGTCAACTGTTTCAAAAAAGGGTGTGAAAATGTTTGAAACCAAGGAAAAAAACATTGACACATTTGCAAAAGAAGACTTCTGCTGTGCTAATAAGGTGACAATGAAGATAAAGTAGATCCTAGTTTCATTAAGTGTCTTAGCAATTGAGAAAAACTGTAATATTGAGCACATGTATGATTAATGCTGGAAATAAATGAAACACCATGTCGATGTTTTTCAGGTGAGAAAAGTGTGTTAAAAATACACCAAAGTGAGTCAATGTCAATTTGTTCATACCATCAACAGCCAGCTTCTGCAGCTCCCTGAGCAGACCCTGATGTCTTTGCACTTCATCGAGTTCCTCTGCAACAATAATGAGACACAGCACTTCAAAACAAGAGCACAACAAAACAAAGTACAGAACACCAACAGATGATCTGTGTAACTCAATAGATGTGGACAAGTCTTTACACAACCAGAGAATTGTGTCAAAACACCCGTCACACACAAGAATAATAATAATATAGTAAATTTAGATTAATTATAGTAGTTCAGAGGTGCAGAGATGGGAACAAGTCGTTGTTTTGCAAGTCACAACTAAGTCTCTAGTCTTTGCAGTCTAGTCTCAAGTCAGGAACATTGGTCAAGACTGTCCCAAGAATGTTTGAATTCTAAACAGGTCACAATGTGTTCTTTACCAAATGTAATCCCATTTTAACAACACAGCCTCGGCTCAGTTCTCTGTGCAACTTAAATTGTCAGACGTTATTAAGTCTCGATCTGTAATTTTTAGACTCAGACAGATATATTGGACCGCTGATATTACTGGCCTGATATTGACTGAGCACAGCCCTATATTTATATTTTTTTTCCAGTTGGAGCTCAGTAATATAACATTAGTTCTTTGTGGTTCTTTCCTTCATTGGATGCTGTCAGATTGCTTCAAACAAAGTGGACCTGGAAAATTAAGTGGTGACTTGCTGAGAATGAATAATGTAAATGTCAGCTGATTCAGAAAAAAACACATTTTAATCTTTGGGCTTGAGGGGTATCCAGTATTTTTAAGTCAAAAGGCTCAAGCACTGGTGTTAAAGTCCAAGATGAGTTGCAAGTTTTTTTTTATTTTGTCCATTTGAGTCTAAAGTGATCAAATTTGTGACTCGATTCTGACTCAAGTCCCAAGTCATGTGACTCAATTCCACACCTCTATCTTGTATTTCTTTGTATACATTGATAGTTAATCAACCAAAGGTTTAGTCTATCAAATGTCAGAAAACAGTGGAAATACGTCACAATTAATCTCCAAATGTCTTCTTTTGTCCCACCAACCGTCCCAAATCTCCAAATATTTAAGTTACAGAGACATGAAACAGAGAAAAGCAGAAAATTGCCAAGCAATGTTTGGCATCTTTGCATAAAAATATCAGTATTAGTATATTACTATAAGGTATGGACTTGAGTCACAAATTTGATTACTTCAGACTTGACAAAATCAAAAAACAACTTGACTTGAGTAGCAATGACTCGCAGCTTCACTTGGACTTGAGCCTTTTGACTTGAAAATCTTTAATACCTTCCCCCAAAGATGAACAAGTATGTCATTTAAAAAGTGTGATTCCACAAAGCAACTAATTTCCCTTCATTTCCTAAAGAACATTAACGCTGTTCATACTCAGCAAGGGGACACTTAATTCCCAGATACACTTTGTTTGAATCAATCTGACAGCATCCAATAAAGTTGCAGGAAATAACCATGAAAAACTAACTTTATGTTACAAAGCTCCAGCTGGAAAAAAACGATACCAAAGATAATACAAGAGCGAAGACTTAAGACTTACATGTGACTTACAAAACAATGGACTGCTAAACCCTACATTATATGATTTGAGTATTGGTGAGCAGATAAGATTAGAGATGTCACCTGCTAGCTGTGGGCCACACTCATGTTGTGACCCATCTTCATTCAGTGTCTCCTGAATAATACATTCAACCTGGAGGCACAAAAAACAAAAAAGACAATTACAGGTTGAGCAATCAAAATATATTTCTATTATGCTGAATGATAGTGGAAATAAAAAGGCACTTGTTTCTGACCTTTGCATCATTAAGGGGTGAGGTTACTGGCCGGCTTCCCACTGAGGACAAAACAAAGAGGGTGATACAGAAAGTGAGGGAGAGTGGAAACACAAATCAATATGCACAACAGTTCTGCAACAGCAGAAACTGCGCCAAATTATGTTACAGAGCAGTATATATGAACTTGTTTGTTTACTTAGCAATGGTTAGTGCTGCACGGGCGTGGGTGGAGCTGTTCTCATTAAGGTAAGCACAGTCACCCATTGGTAGGCGACACAGCAAAGAAGCTTAACCCCCATGCACCTCTCTCCCTCCCTCTGCAGGATGCAGATATTCCCAAAGGCTTTAGCTCGCAGGTAGTTTCCCACCAGAGCTAAATCAGTCACCAATCCCTGCCTGCCAACACATCATTAAAGGCAAACTAAGCAATGCCATCAGCACCTTTTCTCACGGAGATACACTGAATCTAACAAGGGCCTAAATGTCAGTATAGATCACAGTTCATGTTCAGCCTGCAGCCTGTGACCTTTTCTTTTATTGTTATGTATTTCTGTGCAAGGACTGGCTGAGACACAAGATATGATACCGATCAGTTACTAACCCTTCATTTGGTCATGAATCTAAATGTCAGCCTGTTTTTTTTTTTTATGTTTTCTGTCAAACTGTCACCACCATCAAACCAAATTAAGTAGATCTAAATTAAATAAAACATTATAAAAAAAAAAACACTGCTGAAAAGAATACACTATAAAAATCGTACAAGAATTTATAAAACAAATCTTTTCTCATTTACTTTACACAAATATACAAGTTGTATTTCTTGAAGTGAATTAAACTTAAAATTTCGAGAACAGTTTAAATTTTAAAACAAATTCTAACTTGAAGTCTTTTGACTTGAAATGATGAGCAGCATATTAGCAGACTTCCCAGCATGCACTGTTTCAGAGTTAAAACACTCATGGGACCCTCCTGTTTTATAGTTTGAAGAAAACATTTATGAGTACTAAATTCAGTCCCTATCCCTGCACTTAAAACAAACTGTTCAAACTGAGAAAATGTAAAAGGAAATCATATTTGTTTTTAATAAAACAGTTGTTGGTTAAACAACTTTGAGTAGAGAAGTTTATTTGTTTTGAATCATTATAAAATTACCTCAACTTGTATTTTCAAATTAAGTCAACTTAAAGTTTTAAGGCAGCCAGTACACTATTTTTAAGTTAAAACAAATAGTTTAATAATTCAATTTCCTAAAGTCAAGTTAGTCAGTTATTTAATTTTAAACTTTATGTGTTTGATGTTGTTATTTCTACTTGTTGTTGACTAAACACACTGGTGTTGCTTTAGACATTTTCTTGAGACCTAACCAAATTTGGACCCCCAAACTATGATTATTTATCTCATCCATAGTAGATATGATACAGACTGAAGCACTGAAGGCTAAGGTTAATGAGTTCCCTCAACCTTACAGGACACATGTAGACGGTGTAAGTTTGATCTAAACTCTGTAGTTGGTGTCAGCACAAAGCCAGATCAGTACATCAGTACAGATCAGGATCAATTGGACTAATTGGCACCATGTCCACTGATGAAAACCCCCTGCAGACACGTGAGCTGCCAACAGTTTGGCTCTGTAATACTCTCAATGTCCATGTGATGGTGTGTGTGTGTGTGTGTGAGAGTGAGAGTGTGTGTGTGCACTTTCCTAAGCTGGGACACCCGGCCCCATAATTAACACTGTGATCTGGCTCTGATGTTATTGGCTTGTCCTGCTGCTGCCCATGAGGTCAACCAAAATCCAGGTTAAAAATTCAGAAGTTTCAATTTCATTCATCAGTTATTTAAAACAGGGACTGTGTACAATAAATGTACTGCACCAGAGCAGCACAATGCTAATTTCCATCTGTTGTCCGTGGAGTGTACACTACAAAGCTCATATAACACACATAAATACAGCTGTGGAACAGCAATGTTACAGCAATTATCAAACTCAACATGACTCTCTGTCTTTCAACCATGTTTTAACATTACTTTTAAACTGATTATAACTATTACACACACTGATATTTGTAGGGGTAGTATTAGAGCCTGACTGATATATCGGCCGACCAGTATTATCGGCCCTGCATATATGTATTGGCATTTATGTTGCCTGATATGCGCCTCCATTACATATCTTTCTCACAAGTACAAGCATAAGCACAAGTATACATTTGACAGATCATTCCAAAATGTATATATCCTATCTATTATGTTCTATAGAAAGAATATAAAGAATAGCCCCAAAAGTCCAGTATAGGCCATATATAATTGTAGCATTCCACTGTCTCCTAGCTTTTTTGTTTTGTTATTGAAAAAAAAACCTGGTTTGGAGGTATGAATGTTATGACTTTCATTAGCTGTATTTTTGTCATACGGTCCTGACCTTTTCTATGAATTAATCAAACTTATTTACCTTGAATCCTTGTTTTGTTGACTTCTAAATTACATGTTTAGCATGCATGAAGGTCATTGTTTCTAGCTAGCACATGATGTTTTGTGATGGCTGATTAAGTGGGTCAGCGTAAAAGCTAAGCAGCCATATCAAAACAGACCACATAACATTATTTTTCAACATATAGTAGTCATTATTCCAGTTTTGTACAACAATGTTTAATAAAGGTTTGTTGCATTGCAAATTATTCCAGTCTTTCTGCCTCACACTGAAAACAACTGCATGTTTTATACATAAACTAACAAAACCCAACACTGTTGTTTAATAAATATGACTAAATAAATAAATAGCTTGTGCATTATTGTAGAACAATGCATATTTTCACCACTATGCTTTTTGAGACAAATGATGTAATCACCTTTAAATGTGATGGGTAATTAGCAGATAGATGTAAGGTAAATATATAAAGATTTGGTTGGTCTAGTTAAAATAATCTAGAATAGTCTCTAGTAGAGAAATGCAAAAAGAGTTGCAACCGTCCCCAGTCTCCCCTACTCCTCCTCTTGACATTTAATTGACGTCGAGCTGCAGGGGCATTTAAGATTATAATACCAACCCCTGCTGGTTCTGGGTTGATACGTATTTTTTTAAACATAGACTACAATAAGGTTTAATTTTATTTCGTTAGGGTGGGGTTTGACAATTATTGCCTTCACCCACTGCGACAGCAAAACCAAACATGAACCCAAACAGTTTACAGTCTGCTCTATGTAGGTTATCGCCTGTGTTACTGCATAACACTGCGCCTAACCCCACTGCAGACTAATATTTACCCTATTTTTACACACACGCCTCTGTGGGGGGCTTCACTCCCCTCTGACTGCCTCTGTAGTGGGGGTCTGCACTTTAACTCATTAATACGTTTTTACGCAGCTGGCGCACATGTGCGCTGTTCCGCTCACCTGTGCGGAGCATTGGTCCACATTAATGTTGTTCAAGAGGAGTGTCAGAAACAGTCAAATATGCTTTTTTTGTTTTTTTTTTAACCCCCCCATCCTCACCAGTGACAGCAGCGTCAGTCCAGCAGACAGAAACAGAAAGGTGGGCGCAAAACAAATTATGTAACAACGCTTTGTTTAGCCTATTAGTCTAAACCCCTGAGGCTGTCGCAGTTAGGTTATAACACACACCTTCATAAAGTGTTATTATAACGCGTGTAGTTCGGTCTGTTTCATGCCGGTAAAGACAGTAACAGGGCTTCAGTGTGTGAAAGAGGAGGATTGTCTCCGGCGGAGCCTGCCTGCTGAGAGCTGTAATCACTCGCAGCGTTTTGTGCCGTCATTTCACACTGAGAGCCCGACAAACACACACTGAAGCGGGGTGAGATGAAGTGTGATGGATGCTTACCTCCGACGACAGCCCAGAGAAACACTGCGGTTATCAAAATTCCCATAGGATCCGGAAAGTGAGGCTCCTGCAGGAGATAACCTTGAAATAACGGGCTGGATCTTCTTTACGCACCCGCCGATCCGAGCGAGGTGGAGCCGAGCACCGGGTGGTGTGTGTGTGTGTCTCTCTCTCTCTCTGTGTGTGTGTGTGTCAGGTGACTGAGAGCAGATCAAAGCCCAAACCCTGTCAAGGTGCCAGAGATGTCAGATGGTCGTCCTGTGCTTGCAGTTTGTTAACAAAATGTTTGAGGATCTACAGTTTAATCTGAGTATCTCATCATTGCTTCTCAAAGCTGCTCCGTGGTCCATTTAGAGGACTTTTATTAAGCTCCGAGTCCAGGATGCATAGATACAAATATAAGAATTGTAGAAAATTACAGTTAAAGGAACAAGACAACAAACTATTATTATTATTATTATCATTATTATTATTATTTTATATTATATATTACTTTCAAAATAACCGTTTTAACTTTCCATTTTATGATAACATAAGGAAGTTTATTTATATTTGTATACTTATTATTTAATGTAATATAGAGTACATTAGGTTTATATCTTTTTTTAGAATACAATTGGTACGTTTTTTAAATACAATGGATTTTTTTAGATGAGGCTTTGAGTTATATGAGTGTCAGAGCACTTGTCAGATGTTTTAGATTCTGCAGTTGTGCTGCTCAGCTAATTCATTAGACAATAAATGATTTCAACAAGAAACTGGACTGATAAAGAGCGATTTGGGTCATATTTGTGACTTTGTGTTGAATTGTAGTCCAGTTTTCATCTATGTGTTGGCGCAGATATTATTTTCTAAGTGATTATTGTTCCCTGAACCCGCTCGCAGGGTGAGGACTCATGACCCCAGTGTTTTGAAAATCCTGGCTGCAGCCCTGTTCGGAGGCTTGAGCAGAGCAAAAGAAGCTACAGTACACGGAAAAACATTAAACCTCTCTGCAATTCCACTCTATTCTAATCCCACTCAACATGCCCAGTGAGAATATTACTATAACAGCTTTCAGTTTATTTGCAAAGTCCATGCAAACACCATCACCTCCCAGAGCTGCTGGTTAATTACTTTTGCACATCAATTATTCATACTGTGGAACAGCTGGTAGTGTAACACACATTAATGCGCCTGTATGTCACCTTGGGAGAAGTCTTTTTCACTGTGCTTCATCTGCAGGCCCCCCTCAAGGTCACAATGTCATTCACTGTGTTTGAGTGGTAATGTATGTATAATCTATGTTAGGGTTGTTCCAATACCAGTATTGGAAAATACTGCCTAAAATGCAGCTATTGATATCTGTAAGTATATTAGTCCATTAGTCCAAATCCAGTACCATTAATTTATTAACCCTGAAACAGGACCGTGCTACTTCCCAACAGAATCATGTACGTCTTTTTATCCCAGGATGGTGAAGTTGTGTTTTATTCATTATCTGCATGTATTTGTTCAAAGAGATCGAAGATGATAGCAATTATATCACATCCATACAGTAGTATACAGCTGTTAAATAATAGTAACCATAATATATTTGTTTTTTTGTTTTTTTTATTGCAGTGGTACTGGATCAGTACTCTGTATCAGCTGATACCCAAAGTTTGCGAAACGTGATGGAAAAGTGGTATTAGAAGATCTCCAATGTGTTTAACAGCACTGGGCACAATAAAAACACAACCACTAACCAATACACGAGCCAGACAGACATTAAACACTTATCTTTATTAATTTTTTTTTCATGGTCCTCCTCAGTCAGGCTTGTGTTCCTAATTTCATGACATTCAGCACAATAAGAAAGAAATATATTTACATTGACAGTAAACTGAAAAGTTAAGACCTGATCCATCCACTCAAACAGTCGGACTAGATGAAGCATTTTTATTTGTATTAAATATCTGCTTCCTGTCTGACTTGTTGGTGTTGAATGTGACCTGCCTGGCTCCCACCTCAGGTGTTTGTGGACTGGACGGCGGATGGCTGTACAGCACCATCATGTATTTGTGTCATCTGGTCTTGGGAGCAGGCCTGGGCGGTCGAGTGTGCTGGTTGGGTCCTATGTATTTCAGTGGAGCGTACTTTGGCTTCTCGATCACTTCCAGACCCAAATAAGGCTGCAGAGCACGGGGGACACGCACTGTTCCCTCCTGAGGAGATGGAAAGAAAGGGTGGAGGAGAGGGGGAGACAAAAGTAGAAAGGTCAACAAAAATTCAAATCAATGATAACACTGTGATGTTAAGTCAGGTGTGCAACAGCATATTGCTGCCAAGCCAGACAAATGTTATCACATCTTTAACTTAAAACATTTCACATTATAACAAGATAAATGGTCTATCATTAAAACAAGAAAAGTTAATAAGTGATAAGTTTGTATGTTGTAATAATGTGAAAATATCTTGTTATAATGTGAAAAACATCTTCCGTCTTATGATTAACTTTTCACATTATCATGTAATGCTGATCTGATTTTCTTTTTTTCTGGCAGGGCAGCAATAAGCTTCCATACAAGTGGATTTTAAAAAGTCTTGAAATAACTATGTTGGAAATGTTTATGCATTAGGTAGGTTTCCACCAATTGGGTTGCAGTAAATCACAAAGTGAAGAGGTGTATTGCATTCCAATGTTGTTCAGGAGAAAAATAAAACATATTTAAACTTTTGCAATATTTTTATGGTCATTCTACAACCAAGACAGGCATCTATGCAGGTAAAGACATGTAGGAACTGTACAGACTTCATTCCCCCTTGATTAATCTATCTAATCCTATGACATTTGTAAATTTCTCTGCTTCACAAAAATCTCACACTGTTCAGTAATATAGAGAAAATTGCAGCATTATTTTTATATTAATATTTCAGTATATCTACTTAAGTACATTACAATTTGTATGAGGATGTCTTGACTAACAACGGTCTCAAGGGGGAGCCACTTTGCCACATTTGTACACAGACAGGTGCATGCAAAGAAGTAGACATTTAACATGGTAGTAGGTGGGCAAAAAGAAGAGATAATAAGAGAGGATGAAACTAAAATACTATTTTTAATTTCATTTTAATACAGTTTAATTGAAACTTTGCCTTTAAAGGCAAGAATCAGGGTCTGTTGTAGTCGCCGATATATGTTTTTATAGTGTCTGAGTTTCATCTTTTTTGGGTCACTTTCAGCTGGGAATATGCATGAAAACAGAACAACTACTACTACTAAAAAACAAAGTATAAATCCCCTTCAGAGACATTCCTCAGAAACTAGTTGGACGAGACCAACAAGATTTTTATATATTAAACTTACATCTGTCTGCTAATCATGCAAACCCTTTAAAGATGGATACTTATGATGTATTATTCACAATTGTTATTTAAATGGAAGAAGTCAGATGCTGCAACTGACCCCAACCCTGGCAACAGGTACAACACAAACAAGAGATGATTATGTTAAAAATACATAAAAATTTCACAAATTAACTTGTGTTAACTTTTGCTTTTGGTCTAAACAAGCACGGTATTGTGAAAATATGCACTGTTTTGCAATATAATGATGGTATTGTGAAATATGCACTGTTTTGCAATATAATGATGGTATTATTTATTTAGTAATATTTATCAAAAAAAGTTATTGAGTAGAGTAACTATGAGCCCGTCATATGATATTTATTGCACCTATTCTCTGTACAGAGTGACATTTTCAGCTGTCAGACATTGTAGGAACATCATTTTGGGGCCTTGTGATGCCTGTTATGGTTCATATAACAACTGGACCATAATTTTGTTGCCCATAACAATCTTTACCAGAAAATTTTAAGAGATTTAAACCTATTTTGGAATTTCCAGGACAATTCATTGACAGAAAAATGACTGCATATAAGAATTTCAGGTTTGTGGGAACCCTCATGCGTGAAGTGTGCCCTTATGATGGCATCTTACTTTGGTCTGGTGAGTCTCCAGGATGGCGATGATGGTTCGAGGAATGGCGCACGCTGTAGCATTCACCTAGAGAAATAAAAGCAGAAACACATCATGGAGGTGGTACACTGCTGTGAGATAAACCCGCAGGAATATACAGCAGTCTGCCTCATCTGCAGTCTTACTGTGTGGGCGTACTGCAGGCTGCCGTCCTCTCTCTCAAACAGGATGTTGAGCCGTCTGCTTTGGTAGTCTGTACAGTTGGACCCACTGGAAATCTGATATTTATAGATAGGAACTGCAATCAGAATCAGGACTGCTACTTAATCTACCCCCAGGTTGATCCCATCCACAGTAGTTACCTCTTTACTGGTTGTATTTAAGACATTTTCGTTGAGGATGATCATCGCTATTCAGTGAACAAAATATGCCATACCTCCCATGAAAACTAAAACGCAGTAGTTGTGAATGGCCTACCCTGCAGCATAGATTATCACAAATGCACATTTTTACACAAGTTAGTAAGCAAATATTTCAGTTGATTTCCAGTCTTTCTTAAGCATGTGACTTATAAGGCTGAAACACGGTGAATACGTAGGTAACAGTGCTATAATGAGACTGACCTCCCCGTAGCTGTTCCTCCCAGGCATCCAGGCTTCAATGTCGTACTTCCTGTATGCTGGAGGACCCAGTTCCTGTGTTGGCATGTCCAACACTCTGAGAAAAAGACACACACAAATGACAACTTTGTTTATAAAATTTATAAAAGAACAGCAAGACTTAGACTGTGTGACTAAGAGAACTGTTGATTGAGTGTGTGTGTGTGTGTGTGTGTGTGTTGTGTGCGGCGCACTAACCTGTAGTGTAGTTCCAGTGCAGAGAACATCTCTTTCTGCAAAGAGACAAACTCTTCCAGCAGCTGAGAGCTCTCTTCTCCCGTCTCATCTGCTGTCACTCCAAACATTTCTACCTGGATACACACACACAGTCAAAGTTAAGGTACATATTCAATACGAATACGAGCAGCTCCCGTGTCCCTGACATAATGCTGTTGATCTTGTAACCTTGTTGAAGTGATGCACTCTGTAGAGACCCCATGTCTCTCTGCCCGTGTCCGTCTCTGCTCTGTAGCAGGTGCTGCTGCACACTGTCCTGCAGCGGGAGGGAGAGGACACATCATGTCAGTTGTTATTACTATTTATTAATATAATAACACTATTTATCTGCAGAAAGCCAGGAGTGAGGAGTGCTTCTGACCTGACAGGCAGGTCCTGCCAGTTTACTGCATGATCCATGAAATAGCCTGGAGAAAAGATACACACATCATGTAACTACTTACTACACAGCAGAATCAGGTTTAGTGCCAAGTAGGATTACACATACAAGGAAACTGCCTCTGTGATTTTAGTGCATAAAATAAACATAGTAAGTAGTAGTAAGTGAATATAAAGAAAGATAAAAATCAAGTACTGCAACTGAAGAAGCATAAATTGAAAACAGACAACAAGATATACACATATTACTAAAGTAATTTCTGATTTCTGATTTCTGATCTGTCTCAAACTTGCACATCAGTATATCAATGGTTGTTTGAAAATGATGAAATATATGATGTGAGCAGCTGGATTCAAGATTTTTGATAAATAACTTCAGCACATTAACATGAGTGAAGAATGAAGTTTCACCTGCCACCCCGACCTCTCCAGTCCCCGCCAGGTTGAGATCTGGGAATCGATCCGGGTCCAGTGAATAGACCTGAGAGCGATGGGCGTTGGGCTGCATCCCACAGCCTTCCTGTAGGTGGAGGAAACAGGAGGACAAAGAGAAGAGAGGTCAGGGAGAGAGACTGTGTCTGGATTAAAGATGCTTTGGTCTTTAAACTATTATGTCTGAATGTTTGCACCCATTTAAATTAACTACACATATATTCCAATATTATTTGATTTATATGCATTCAAACCCCATTTTTAGATATTAAGTATCTTTAAGTCATTAAAGGATAAGTTCGGTTTTTTGACACCTGGACCTTATTGTTAGGATTAAATACGCTCGTAGACTCACCCAGACAATTTTGGTGGAGCTCGGAGCCGTTTTCGAGCAATTTAGATCCAGCCGACGGCGTTTTTTTCTCATGCCATAGTAGCGGACGGGGCCAGAAATCGAAGCCCCTAAATTAGACATTATCTGCTGCGAAACTCATGCAATGTCCACTACAACACCACCAGTTAGCCCCCATTCGTGGACGTGCAGTGGTTGCTTGTTCTCTGGCCAGCTGTTCAGCTCTTTCCCTCTGCATCCTCCTTTCAAATAGCTCCTCGTCGGTGTGTTCTGGCTCAAAACGATACGGGCATCCATTATACTCAAAGTCGTCGTCAGACACTTCTACATCGGATAAATATTCCGCCATGCTGCACAGAAATAGCCGTGTTGCCGTGTAACCTAGCAACAACAGCGTCTCTACTCAGCTGGGGTCCTGCGGCGCACGTCTATGACGTCACCAAAAGTTACCCATCCTTGTAAAGTCCCGGATGACCATAACAACGAAGTTGAGCTGACATGGTGATAACACTGGCCATTCATTTATAACATGTAGGTGAAATGAGCGAGTTTCGCAGCAGATAAAGTCTAATTTAGGGGCTTCGATTTCTGGCCCCGTCCGCTACTATGGCATGAGAAAAAACGCCGTCGGATGGATCTAAATTGCTCGAAAACGGCTCCGAGCTCCACCAAAATTGTCTGGGTGAGTCTACGAGCATATTTAATCATAACAATAAGGTCCAGGTGTCAAAAAACCGAACTTAACCTTTAAGTCCAATTGTGTTATTGTGGCTACATTTGTGTAAAATCAGACATATTAAAATCAGATGTCACAGAGCTCTGCTACTCACAAACACTGCTCCCTTCAGCATGTCAGGCACAACCATGGGAATGAAGCCCTGCAGGAGTCAAAAGGAAAACTCAAGTTTCTTTTTATATGTCAACAGAAAAATACTATACGTTCACTTTTTATATCTCACGCCTCCAGACACATGCTCACCCGTCGCTGCAGTGTGTCAAGGGCAAAGTTTTGGAGTGCAATCTGCAATCTGGCCCCTGTTCCCCTCAGATAATAGGATCTGTGGCCTGAGACATGAGCCAGATGTCTGCATGAGAGGACAGAGGAGCATTCCCATTCATATCAAAGAGGGTAGAGACTTAATACCAGACAAAATATTTAAGATTATGATATTGTATGTATGATACAAAATGACATTTTGCTCTTCAACATTTTAGTTTCTTTGCTCTCAACCTGGAGCTGGACTATACGGAAAAACATCCCGTCTTCCTCAGTTTTTCTTTCAATCATACGAACAAACAGCTCACAAACAGTACAACACTATGCTGCTTTCCCCCACACAAAACCATTACAACAAAAAAAATTTACAGCTAGATATTGAAAACAAATACAAATTTCGAAACAACGAACCTTTGTCTTTGACGCATTTACATTGTCACTGTATCCACACAGTCATTTTTTGGACACAATTGGACATGAAGTTTGTTGATTTCATAATAAACTTGTTGATCCTGAAAGGCAAATTCCACACACACAAGTGCAGAATGGAAAATAAACAGCCCCAGTTTCGGAAGATTCTTATTTGAATTTAAGGACTGAATTAGGACTTTACAGTTCATAGACAACAAAAAAGTATCAAAACTATCCGACTATACGATTGTCTCTTCAATGAAAATTAATGTATTTTTCCCCGTTTTCTTTTCTCTTCAAAGTCTACGTAGCCCATATTTTCTACCCTTTTCTTTTTCAAATTAATATTTATTTACTTTGATGATAGTTTATTTGTGTATTTATATTTGTTCATGTACTGTTTTCTCTGAATTTCTTCAGAATGCCAGTGGCAGAACACATGTCTGAACTGCTGGTATATGTTAATATTTCTTTAATAAAGTTTATTTTAAAAAATACAGTGCAACAAATGAAAACAAGTTGAACAAGTATTTAACGAAAACAACCAATCAGAGTCATCCTCACCTCTGCCTGATGAGACCCAGCTCCTCCCCCAGCTCTACATGGCCTCTGGGCTTGAAGTCAAACTCTACAGCAGAAACAGAAGGAGCAGATTCTGAGATTTGTACTTTTAAACACACAAGGGTACAGCACTTTAGGTTTAATATTGATCCAACATTGAGATCAATAACGATATAGATCACATCAATCACCTGGTTTCTGTCCAACCAGCTCCACCCCCTCGCTTGGCTCTCATCTCCAACTGGCTGAGAAAGGAAAAAGAGGAACTTTTGGAGGTCTCAAACAACACTTAATCCTCAGTCACACTACCTGACATTCACTGTGCGGTTCACATCACACAACTCTGCCTTGTAATCATGAGTCTTGAAGTTGTTGCGCTGTGCACACCACATGACTGATCAGAGACACCTGAGGAATCCCCTCCAAACTATGGTTTGTCACAAAAACACACACCAGAAGTGATGTTAGATTATTAATATTGGAACTTCAGTATGCAGCGTGTTACTGCTGTTGTCTCGCATAGTCAGAGCTATATGACCCGGATATGAAGTGTTCATAATGCAAAATAAAATTTCTACAATGAACAAAGAGCTCCTTCCCTCTCCACTTAATAGGCTTTAGTCACAAGTGTGTTAAAGGGATATTTCACCCAAAAATGAAAATTCAATCATTTCTACTCACCCTCATGCTGATTGAGGGTCAGGTTTATTTTGTTAATCCACAAAACTCTGCTGGAGTTTCACAGGAAAACAGTACTGCAGAATCTCCCAAACAATTTAAGTGAATGGTGACCAGTTTTCAAATGGAAAAAAACAACCAAAAAAAAACAAACAAACCATAAAATGCTTCCATACTGCTCGTCTGGTGTAATCCAAGTCTCCTAAAGCCCCAACATGCCATCCATTTGCGTGCACGAGCACCTGAACGTGGCTCCGAGCTAAGGATCTACAGTGAAGATTTAGGCTAAAAACATGGTGTAAATGATGTCTTTCAAGTCAACTTGGCATGTCAGGGCTTTAGCAGACTTGGATTATGCCAGACAAGCAGTGTTCTGTGGACTAAAAAACTAAACCTGACCTTTAATCGGCATGAAGATGATTAGATAATGGCTGAATTTTCATTTTTGGGGTGAACTATCCCTTTAATTAACCCAGATATGAAGTACCACAAAATAATATAACATTAGTTTCCGAAGAGACAAGACTCAGCCCTCTGCTTCCCTCTCCTCTCATAAAAAAGTGTTACTTAGCAGTGGTGTACTCCCGCTTCTATTTGCATGTAGGGAAACACTGAAACCACATTTTGTCATGAAAACTAACGCTAGAAGTGATGTTAGATTACTGATACTGAAGCATCAGAGTGCAGCATGTTGATGTCTCACACCGTCAGACCTGTCTGTCTCCACAGATCTCATTTGAAACACTTTACAGAACATCTCTCCCCATAATCTCTGGACAAAGTGTGTGTGAGTGTGTGTGTGTATCCTCACCACATCAGGGTGACTGGTATTGGGCAGTCTGAGTGCTCGTCCGTAGTATTCCTCTTCCAGCTCAGTCTCTTTGGGGTACAGCTGATTCAGTCTGCTGCGGATCTCTCGACCTTTCTGCAGAGCCTGAGTGTACTCTGGAAGCTGCATGATAAACAACAAGGATTTGGACCCAACTCTGATTTAAAACTGACCAGCAGAATGACACTTGCCAATATAAACTGATTCAATAACAAAGTATTAACGAGGTGAAATTCTAAAGTGCCAAAACTGAACTTACATTGGCGAGGGCTTTCTTGTCGTTCTTGGCCTGAGAGGAAAAGATTGTCTATGTCACAATTATGTGAGTGACTTTATATACTTTTACATCAAATTAGAGAAAACAATTGAGTGAAATTTACAATTTACACAAACAACATCTATCCATAAACGGGTGACTGCGAGCAGTTCTGTACTAACTTGTACTGACCACTAGTGCTTTGACGGTGTCACCGATGTGTCTCTTCTCCTTCTCCAGCCCAGAGATTTCTGTCCTCACTGCCTGGAGCTCCTGCCATGCACACACCTACAATGTGGCCACACACAGACAGTGATATCAACTGAAAGGCACAACAATTAAACTTTTCCACATTTCACCACAATGCTTGTGACAGCTACATTTTTATGTTTACCTATCTTACTTTAGTTTTATAGTCTTTGTTTAGCTGTATTGTCCTTTATGTTTGCTTTAAATATAGTGACTCTATATAGTATATCAGCATATTGAGAACTACTGGCTCAAATTCTTTGTGTGTGTCAGTGTAGTGGATCAGTAAATTTGGGTCTGATTGAAATACTCCTTATTTGCTTGTTTCCATATTTCTATGAGTGAATATTGTGCTTACAGTTAGAATTCAAGCCTCAGTTAAAGCGATATTCCACCCCAGAACGATAATCCACTCAATATGTACTCACCCTATGCTGATGTGAGGATGGGTGAAGATCTTCAGTTCACAAAACAATCCTGGAGTTTCAGCAGAAAACAGGGTTGCAGCCAAATCCAGTACAATGGCAGTGAATGGAGACCATGGATAAAGTGTAAAAGAAAGAACACAAAACAAACACAAAATGTCTCCATCCTGCTTGTGTGGTGTAATCCAAGTGTCTGCGAGCCTGCGACATTAAAATTTAACCACAAAAGACGCCATTTACACCATGTTTTTAGCCGAAATGTCAACTGTAGCCTCCCAGGTAGCATGTAAACATGGCGCCGAGTATTGCGAGACTTTGTATATTATATTTTCACACGTGCATCCATTAAGAGGTATACAAGTCTCACGATACATCAACGCCATGTTTACATGCTACCTGGAGAGGCTTACAGTTTGACATTTACATTTGAGTTGTTCTTTTTTTTTTTTTTTTACTTTACATTTATCCATGGTCTCCATTCACTGGTCATTTTGCTGCAACCCTGTTTTCTGCTGAAACTCCAGGATTGTTTTGTGAACTGAAGATCTTCACCCATCCTCACATCGCATAGGGTGAGTACATATTGAGTGGATTATCATTCTGGGGTGGAATATTGCTTTAATATTACATGAAAGCACCAATAGCCATCCCTACAATATTGTCACAGTACCGATATTAAGGGTAAATAAAAATATTGTGATATTTGATTATGCCCACATCAGCCAGCCCTAACTTACAAGCAGGATTTTGTGACATCACAACTAATTTGAAGCCAATCATGTTCCAGTATGGATCTTACACAACTGTGAGGAAGAAACTTACAGCCTTCCTTGCTCATCATTCATAAAGATAAAGATGGAAGACAGTATAGGTATAGGTAATAAATACTGCCCCCCTCCATGTTAGCAGATGGGACATCAGTCATTCTTAAAAATGAAAGTACATATCAAATGAATTTTTCATAAATATGCTTTCTGCCGCTTTAGGTAGTTCTTATCACACTGATGTTTGTTCAAGTGTTCATTTCTTTCATAAGTTTGGGTTTAACTATTATTTGATTTGTTTATGTACAGTGAGAAGAAGTGGACACTATCATCCATCTATATTTACAGTCAATGTACCAGATACAAAATATTTAAAGAAGAGTATTTTTTAGGTCATATAACATCTTTGGAGGGGGTCTTAAATTTTTATTTTTTATTTTATTTTCTATCATTAGAAGTCTCATTTGTATTTGTTACATGAGACCCCAACCATAAGTAATTTCTCACCAAACACCGAATGTGAATGTTGAAGAATGAATAATGTATGTGTAGACACTTACAATTTTCCTGACATCGTCTCCTCGCAGGTCACCCTTCCTGTTCCTCCACATTTGCTATGACTTTGTCGGTCTCCTCACACACTGCTCTCATGTCCAGCTCCGGCTTGTCACTGTAACCTTCACGGACATGCTCGTACAAACTACTCCGGGCTCCGTGAGAAAAGCGATGCGGGATGAACACACTTGTTCTTTGCCTTGAACACTGTCTGACAGCCGGCTTCAACACAGTCAGTGCAGTGCCTCCAACTCTTAAACCATGCCCATGCAGGTCGCCATGTCTGTCTTCTGCTCAATGTTGCATTCACGGGGTATAGGAATAATTTCTAGTAAATTGTGCTGGCGCCCTCAAAAGTTGTACGTTTAAATTCATGCTTGGATATCGGTTAAATAAAATATTATAAAATACAATTATTGAAAAAATATAATTACGCATTGTTCTATTATATTATTAATTTAATGTATAATAATGACGATTCGCTTTTTTTTTGTTTTTCCTTTTCTTTTGATGGAGCCAGGGAGCAATGTGGTTTAGTGGGAATACAGTAAATAATCACAACAACAAAAGAACAGGAAAAAATGGGTAGGTACATCAGAAATGGACCAAAGTCACGATTGTTTTCTGATTTAGCTGTCCTTTTAATGTCTCAAATTACAGTTTCATTTCATGGTTGAATTAGTAAATACTAGGTTTCCTTTCAGTCCATTTGCATTTATGGATATAAAACTTTCCATATAAAATTAAAAGATTTAAAATAAAAACATGGCCTCTTTCCAAATCAATCAAACAATCCAAAAAAGTTAACATAAATGTATTCAAAAAATCAATTGTTTCTGTGTCAGTATTACAGACTACAAAAGGATTATTGAAGGGCCTTTTTTGCATGGTTTGTTGTATAGACTAAATGAATAATTTTAAAATACACTTCACTGACTATTGTTGACAAATTATTTGGTATGTTAAGCCGAAATCAAAGTCCAATTCAAAATTATCAAGGGTATTTCCAATGATGTTTGCTACGAGAGATTTTGGGGCATTGCATCAAATTCCTAAAAGAAAATCTATTATCATATTTTTTTATCCTTTATGTTAATGCAATTTAACATAACTTGAACCAGGGACTGCCTGAAAAACGAACGTATGCGCAGTGAATGCACCATGAATGCGGAAATTAGTATTTCGGAATGTTAAACAATAAAACACAGATACATTTTTTAAAATTTTGTCCTAAAAATATAACCGCAGTTTTACACAACTGTTATGATAGAATGTCAAAGAAGCATCGGAAAGTATTTAATTTTTTCCAGCGACGAAAAAAACGGTCGTGTTTAGAAAGGAACTCTTGATCTACGAAACTCTCGCGATATTTGTGTGCATTGTTTCTTCATTGTACACGTTGTACAAATTAATTATGTATTATAACACGGACAGACGCTGTGATTGAAATTTTGGCTAGGGTTAGGGACAGAAAACACTTTGTCGGAATTAGGGAAATGTCACAGGATTAGGTTAAAGTGATCAGTCTCGCGAGATCTTTCGCACGTCTGGGGTTCCCTTCAAGGCACTACCACAAAAAACGGCTCACCCCCAAGCAGTCGTCACGAGCCAAAGGTCAGCCAATCAGAGGAGCGGAAGTTTAACGTTGCGGTAATCCGGTTCAGACGTGACAAGTGCGGCCGACTGAACCTGAACTCAGTCTTATATTTCTTCCCCCCGCAGGCTTTAGAAACTACTCTGTCCACTGTCTTTACCACCCAGCAGGACGTGTGCACGTAATATCATGGTGGACTGATATTTGTGAGGAAGAGAAGCGTTCGTACAGCGGGAGTGTTGGTCCTTTGTGAGCTAGTTTGGTCCGTCAGTTAGTGGTGATGTTGTGCTCGGGGCTGGATGAGCAGCGAGTAGCCTGACGCGTCTTCTCCGCAGGCCGGGACGAGCCTTTCAGCGGAGCCCCGGAGGACCAGAGGCAGCCCGATGGGAGCGAGGAAAGCCTGTCCAAGCCTCTGGTAATAAGCGGGTACTTGGATACAGTTTAGCCTGCCCCAAACTGCCACACCAATTCCTGCTGAAAGTGAGACCCTGCCAACCTTCACGGTGGAAACGAGAAGAAGAGCAAAGGTAATGTGTGAGCTAAAAAAAAAAAAAAAAATCTTCCTCATGCTACAACAGCAGCCTGCTTTGTGTTTGTTATTCATCATACACAGTTACTATTAAAGACATTATATTAATCCTTCTGCTGAAATGATACTATAACAAGCTGGAGTGAGTCTGCAGCAAACAATGTTTATATACCTTCTTACTAAGCTGCATCATGAACGTTGTCTAGAAAGCAACATTTTTGTCAGTGATAAGTGTTATCTGGCTCACATCTGTGACAGGCCTCTGACTATAATACATAGGCCTGTCTGTTAAAGATAGGCCTTGCATGCATAAAGGTTAAAGTCTCAAACCCATGTGCTTGAGTGCAATTCTGGCCCAGCTATGAGTGTTTGTATGCACTGATCAGCCTTATCATTAAAATCACTCGCAGGTGAAGTGAATGACATCGATTACCTCGTTGCAATAGCACCTGTCAAAGGATGAGATGTATGAAGCAGCAGGTGAACGGTCACCTCTGGTCCAGACATTTTACTCAAAAGTGTGGGTCAGCCTCACACAAATTGCAACATAAACAAACTCAATGGGTTGTGTATCCTCAGTATGTTTTTGAATGAAAGAAAAAAAAGTTTAAGCATCATATGAATCATGATGAAGGGAAAGTTTTGAAAATCCTGAAAAGCCTGAGTATGATCCTAATGAACCTCATACACATTACAAGAGAAAATCTGCAAAAAAAAAAAACAAAAAAAAAAAACACAACCCATAAAGTCATTTCTATAATGTATAAAAAGTCCCAAGAGATCTGAGTACTGGTTCATATGTTTTTTCTTAGCCATACCCTGGTTCCTCTTTTGGCACTAATCCAGATAAATGTTGGCAAGTGATGATTAACATGAATTTAAACTTTTAAAATAGCGCTTTTGTATTACTTTACAAATATTCATAACAGCCATATTGGCACTAGACTTAAATGTTGGCAATAACATAAACTTGGAGAATTTAACTTTTAAGTAAAACTTGTTTTCTTTACAAAGTTATTACAAGAAAACAAACCTACTAGGTCATTTTGACCCTCGTCTGAGAGTTAAAGAATTTACTTTTGCACATGCACTGTACTGCATCCAACTCCATTTCTCATATAAAACACAGTTTCTGGTTGATTATGGACTGCACTGAACCCTTTGTGTGGACATTAGACAAGAAGACATTCATAAATAATTTATTAACATGGGCAGTAATGGGAAATTGTGGCATCTCCAATTAAGTTATTTTTTAGCACTCTCCACTACTTCTTACACTTTGTAAATGACAGATTCATGCAACAGCTGAAAGAGTTTCTGATGTAATTTGTGTGGGGTCATGTCATATAATGCCTGTACTATTCTTGAAGTTGATGTGTTAGAAGAAGAGATGAATTGGTGTGAAAATTTCATATCAAGTTTATAGTGACCAAAACTGTCATGATTATCAGTATTATCAAAAGGTGGTGATACACACCTGAAATCATTTCACCAAGTTTTATACTGAAAGCCTCTCAACAATTTCAAATGGCATCATGTCCTTTGTGATGTCAGTGTTTTCATTGATGCAAAACAAACGCACATTTCATGCTGCGCCTGCATCTGGGAGACTGTTGCTAACATGGTTGATGCTGGATAGTACTGACCGTGAGTTTATCAAAGTGCGATAAACAAACATGGTTTTAATTTAAATGATTTATAATTAAAATTTGATACAGTAATCGTCTGTAATTTTACCACAGTTTACTGTGAAACCGGCAGTCTATTCATCTCAAGTTGGAAGCAGGAAGTGTAAGGAAGGAAAAGGATCTGAGCAAGGGCCAAATTGTGATAACTAGACTAGGTCAAAACATCTCCAAAACTATAGGTCTTGGTGGGTGTTCCTGACATGCAGTGGTTAGTACCTATGAAAGGTGGTCCAAGAACACCAGTGAACCGGCAATAGGGTCATGGGTGCCCGAGGCTCATTGATGAGAGTGGGCAGTGAAGGCTAACCCCTCTGGTCTGATCCCACAGAAGAGCTACTGCAGCACAAATTACTGAAAAAGTTCATGCTGGCCATGATAGAAATGTGTCAGAACATACAGTGCATTGCAGCTTGATGCGTAGCTACAGAACAGTCAGAGCATACGCGCCGACTCTGTCCTCTGCCAAAAGCGCCTACAACAGGCACATGAGCGTCACAGAACAATGGAAGAAGGTGGCTTGGTGTTGACGAGGTGATGACCGGACCTCTGAAATCCCCAGATCTCAATATGATTGTGGGATGTGCTGGAACAACAAGTTTGATCCATGCAAGCCCCACCTTGCAAATTACAGGACTTAAAGATATGTGGCTTTTGTGTAGAGTTGTCATGATCCCAGAATTTTCAAATTTGATGATACTAGTATAAGAAAAAACAATCCTCAATACTTCTTTTGATATCAAGGCATAAAGAAAAAAGTTCTACGTACAAAAATATGATAGCTTTTATTTTTTGCTCACAGTGCCAGTACAGAAAAAGTCACTGAATTCTATCTGGTTTTACTGCAAGTGAAATTTCAGGCAGGACAATGAAGACTGAACTGAACTGAGGTCTTGAATGAGCACTTAGATCTTTTCTTTTTTTTTAGCTTAGGTACTTTAAATACTATAGTGAACAGATACCATATAGTTTTTAAAATGTGGTATTTTAAAAAGTATTGAAGTATCTATACTTTTGACAACTTTAGTAGCATCTTGGTACCATATACCACAGGATGGCTTCAGAGGTCTGGTTGGAGTCCATGTCTCAAAGCGGTTTAGGGCTGTTTTGGTGGCACAAGGAGACCTGCACGACATTATGGTATTATGCAGGTGGTTTTAATGTTGTGGCTGATCAGTGTATTGTATACTGTATTTCAGATGAATGCTGTGCGGGGGGGCACAGTCACCTGGCGTCCCCAGCCGTGGCAGGATGGGGATGGGGGAGGAGGAGAACCTCTGTCAGACAGCGACTCGGAAGAGGAGGACTTCCCTGATGACAGCACCACACCGCTGGGAGACTACATCACACACGGTGAGACAGGAAACTGATGAGGCTGGTGAGGGTGGTGTTGGGAATTTAGAAACTAGTCCTTGTAGCCTTAGTGTGACTCACCTGTCTTCCAAACCCTTTTCTCTCCTGGTTTTTCGTTCTCTTCTATTCTTGCCCTTACTCACCCGTCCTTCTGTCCTCGCCCTCCTCTCTGTATCTCCGTCCTCTTTCTGCTGTGTTTCTCAGGATTGAAGCAGCTCTTGGATGCTCAGCAGCTGTGTGATGTTACTCTACTTGTTGAGGGAAAGAAGTTCATGTGTCACAGGTATGACTGCCTGCATCCTACAAACAAGCTGATAAAAGAAAAACCTATTCATGAATATTGTTGCTCAGAGATACAGTAAAGAAGAGCATTTCACCCATGGCTGCAGCTACATATATTTTTACTATCATTAAACATTATGAAACTATAACCACTAGATATTTGTTATTTTTACTTGATAAATGACTTAAAGCTTGTATCAGTTATTAACTTTCTTCCAACTGAATTACAAATTAATTTAATAATCTCATTGGTTTGACAGTGCTGACAAAAACAAAGCTCTGGAAATGTATAAATGTCTTCTGCACAGAGTATGAATTGAGATTTACTTCACATAAACAGTTATGTCTGTCTTACATCCTTCTCTCTCCTCAGAGTCCTCTTGGCAGCTGTGAGCCCGTACTTTCGAGCCATGTTCACTAGCCCTCTGGTTGAGTCCCGCCTCACTGAGATCCGGCTAGAGGAGGTGACGCCGTCTGTCATGGAGACTGTCATCCAATTTGTGTACACCGGTGAGGCGGGGCTCTCTCTGGACACAGCTGAGGATCTGTTTGTGGCTGCCAACCGCCTTCAGGTCATGCCCCTTCAAGACCTGTGCTCCAGGTAAATATGCTGTATATGAAAGTGACGGATGACGAAGGTTACTCACACCACTTCCTAACATACAGCAACTGAGCTTGAACATGTAGAGCACGAAAAATTGTCCAGATAGACTTGTGGTTTCTTCCTATGCAACTGAGTATGTTTAGTGGCAAGATTGTATTTTTTGTAATTGACATAGTTTTAAGTCAGTCTCATTTTTTGGGGGACAGTTAACTTACTTGTAACTCCCAACAGCTACCAATTTTCCTTCCAACATAAGGATATCCTGTTAAAAAGGGTGCTGCGGATCATGGAAGATGCAACGCTTCTTATTCGCGCGCATTACTCTGTTTTTGTCCAATCTGATTGTGACTGGAGGGGCAACAGACATTTCAGGGTTGGTTTCTGACAAATGAAAATAGGTTGGATGTGAAGCATGTGCACAAAACTTCACAAAAATAGAACCATGGTGACCTTTTTCTGAAAGAAGCAACACATCACTGAGCCTGTTCGCTGATGCTCGGAGCAGGTTAGGACATCCATGTTGGGAAAAACTGAAACAATCTAATGTTTGATCGAGGACTGCCACCTTAAGTTGAAGATTCAAATCATCAGTTGGAGACCCCTCAGCTGATTGAGAGTCTTGAAGTTGAGCAGTAGTTTTTTTTTTCCTTCGTCAGTCAGTGTGCTTCACAATAACAGGATCAAACAGAAATACACTTATAATATGCAGAGGGAAAACATTTCAATGAGGAATTATAAATAAGGGGATTCATAAATATAATTTCATATTAGCTGCCACACTTATTTTAAAAAAATCCATCTTTCAACATGAACTGGTGGTTAACTGATGAGAGAGGGTGTAATGAGTGGTTGGTAAACAAGCTTATGCTCTTGTTTTTTTAGCTGCATCATTGTACACAGAGCAATGCAACAGCATGACCGGTTGTGTCTCAAAATCATCAAAAACCACAAAACTAACTTTCATGGAAGCAGAGTAGTAATGGAAATGGAGCGCTGGTGATGTTCTCTGGGTTGTGCAGGGCAGGTGATGTGCTGCAGTGGCTGATACACTGTCAGCAGCACGGCAGGAGATGCTCCATGGTGAGGTCGGATTTTATACCTGAACTACAGAAGAACTCACACATTTACTTTCTCTGACTGTGAAAGTCTGAGGCTTATGAGTAAAGCATAGGCATGTAGGCTGATATAGAAGTTTAGTGTGGTGCTGAATTGGAAAAAAAAGGAATGAATCTTCAAATATTCGTATTGAACAGCCAAATCTGACAAATTTCTGAGTCGGGTACAGCCCTAGTTTGCTTGCTCGTTTGTTTGCATTACTTCCAGTTAGGACACGGTAGTTTTCACTAGACAATTCTGGTTACTAAATTTTTACTTTGAAATTAGGTTTTAGTTGACAAACCAGCTTCTGTCTTCTGGCTTTTAAACTCTCTCATTTCCTCACCTCTCTCCTCTTTATCTCTGTTTTTCTCTACTCTCATCTCTCCAGGTTTCTATTCGAACACCTCTCAGTGGATAATTGTCTGGGGATGTACTCTCTGGCCCGTTCTCACCATGACCAGCTACTGCTGCGTGCCTCCCTGCGGCTCGTAGCACAGCACTTCCCCCGGGTGGCCCGGCAGAAAGACTTCCTCCTGCTGGACCATGGCACTTTAGGCAGCCTCCTGAGCTCTGACCGTTTGGGGGTGGACTCGGAGGCAGAGGTTTACGATGCGGCACGCCGATGGGCAGAGCACCAACCCTTGGATCGCTATGCTCACATGCCGGCACTGCTTCACCACCTGCGGCCGGGGCTGCTGTCCCAGGAAGAGAGCCGAAGACTGAGCCAGGAGTTGGGGCCTGCTGCAGCTGGTGAGGGCCTTGGGGGACCTCTGAGACCACGGGAGGGCATGTTTGAGAAGAAGATTGTCTGCGTGGACCTGACACCTCGGGAGGATGAGAATTTAGCTGCAAGAGACTACACAGTGGACTGCTTTGATCCTCGGACAGGGAAGTGGGAGAAGTTGGCGGCACTGGGATCACTGGTCAGCCCGGGCTGTACGGCTGTAGGTGACCGGCTGTTTGTAGCGGGGGGGATTCTGCGGACTGGCTCTGTGTCTGCAGCCGTGCATGAATATGATGCAGTGTTGGACCAGTGGATAGAGCGGCCTTCGATGGTCCAGCCCCGGGCTATGCTCGGCCTGCTGGGCTGTGGGGAGTCACTCTATGCGTTGGGTGGTAGTAACCGCTCAGCTCTGCTAGACTCCAGTGAGACCCTGGAGCTAAGTACACTGCAGTGGGCTCCGGGGCCTCGGCTACCACTCCCTCTGCGCGCCTTTGCCTGCGCAGCGTTGCGTGGACGCCTTTACCTTCTGGGTGGAACCACACTTGAACAGAACCGGGCAGTGGTCCACTCAGGGGTGCTTATTTATCACACCCTGACAGACTGCTGGACACGTGTAGCTCTGGACTCTGGCGCCACCTGCCTTGCTGGAGGAGTAGCAGTGCGTGGAGGAGTCTGTGCCATAGGGGGCTACATGAGGGACACCACCAAGTTCCTGGATGGAAACTACACCAACCTGGAGACTTTGGACGCCACTGGACGTGTGCTGTTTTTCAGAGAGGGACGGGGGTCTGGAATAGAGAGGGAGGTGACTGGGGGAGGGGTGATGGTCACAGCAGAGCAGCGGGGAGGTGCAGGTGGTGGAAGCGACCGAGCCCCAAGCCCTGTGGTATTTCCCGGGCTGCCACGGCGGATTGCAGCGGGTGGTGTGGCCAGGTGGAAGCGCAGGATTTATGTGCTGGGTGGGGAGAACGGCTCACGCTTCTATGACAGTGTTTACTGTTGGAAGCCCGGCTGGCGCAGCTGGGTCCAGAGACGTGAGAAACTCCCCGGAGACACAGGAGGGGTGAGCCAGTTTGGGTGTACCACTTTAAAGTTCCCTAAGAAACACATCCTGTCCAGACTGAGACTAGCCAAAGAAAACTGCAAGAAGGCAGCCGACTAGCTTGATAGTTACCAGTGTTAGTGAAGTCACAGAGATGAGCTCCAGACTGAGTTTGAATTTGCTCCTCCTTGAAATCATAAAATGTTGGTCTTGAGATGAAGTTACAAGGAAGAGACCGTTTTATACAGTCTGAGTTCAGCCACAGAATAGGTCTACGATGGTCTGGATGCAGACAGAAACTTATGGATAGTCAAATGTACAGGCAGAGAGCAAGTGGAGCCCAAAACTGGTTAAAAGTCAGGCAACATGCACCTGAATGTAACCTAATCCACTATTTGTCAGAACAGTAAAGTCCTTTGAGAGAGAAAAGGGCCTTTTAATTGTTTTTTGTAGCGTGTAATGTTATTTTCAGCTTTTTGCTGGTGTGATATTTTTAAGGCTGTTTGGAAACCATTTCAATGCTGTGAATTTTTTAGCAGCGTTTAGTTTAGACACAAGGATAACGGCACATTTCTGACTGCATTATGTTCCACTTTATTTGCCTAAACCCAATTTCTTGTTTAATGTGAGCCTCCAAAGCCATTTAAAGTTGCAGTTAAGGGCTATACAAATGCATTTGAGTGGAAAAATATCACAGGAAACAGATTTTTCATAAAACTACTTGCATGTAGACATTTACAATATTACAGCATTCAACATTTGAACCTGAACAAATGCTGAAAGGAATCATATTTTACTAAATCTTCCCACCTTTATTTAATTTCTCAGTGATCCAGTCAGAACATGTTTTGTTACGTTTCACCTCTTGGGTATAGGACAGGCTTTTCCAGTTCTTCATTGACTGTTGATTAATCTGCCCATTATTTTTCATGATTAATCAATTGATCAAAGTGTTCATCTCAGTTTCCTAGAGCCCAAAGTGACGTCTTCAAATTGCTTCTTTTGTCCCAGACTCACTGTGTGTGGAGTGTGTCCTTCAAGCAGACTCCAGAAAGTAGTATAAACATAACTAACTGGCATCCATGGTGTCCACAGCTGTTGATGTACACATCTGTTTGGGAGTATAATCCAGCCTAAAACCCTGCCCTTAGTGAAACACAGAGCAGAGGAGAAGAGAGAAACTAGCATGTCTGTTAATGACAACAAGCATAAACATAAATAAACATAGATAGCATAAATAAAATATTTTGTTTCTTTTAAAGGAGGGTGGGCTGCAATTGTAGCGGAAATACTGCAGTGGACAATACTGCAAAGGACATCAGGCAAATTCTCAAAACTGCTGAAAACTTCAATGTGTTTTGTATGGCACATCAACGCCTCATTTGTTCAGGTTCCTCCCTCACAACATCAGGATAGTCTGACCTACTTGTCTCAAGACACTGCCCAACTCATGCAGAGCCTTGTTCACTGATCCTCACTACAGCAGCCCACGTGTTAAACACAAATCACATAGTGTCTCTTCATTTGATAAAAACTATCCTTAGGTTTACTGTAAATGTCCTGCCTCAAAGAAGTGGAACACAGCAATGTGAGAAATGTGCAGATAGGGCTGGATAATATGCAAAAACAAAGTAAACCGCTAGAACACCATCTTCCAACATAATGGACAATGAGTGCTTTAAGTAAAGAAATTCCAGTTGTCATTGGATTTGGTAGATGTTAATGGCTGTAGGCTACAAAGAAAAACTTGAATTGTCCTTTTCAGCTAGCAATGGTAAGTATTTGCACAGAAGGGTGTCGTCTAGCTTTTTGTGAAGATGACCCACAGTATCCTTGTGTCTAGACCGCCGCTCTGTCCAGCACCTTTCTTAAATCTGAGGTGGAACAGTTGTCTTTACTTGATATAGCAGCTGTATCAAAGTCACATTATTTTGTTTCAATTCCTCCAGCCACAGGACTTGTGAATGTGTTTGGCATGGAGATTATGGATTATCTGAACACATTAGCACTGCACCTAATTTATTGAAATGTATTTTAAAGTTTTTTTTTTTGTTGTTGTTTTGAAATGGTAACTTTGGCTGTGACTGCAGTGTCCAGGTTTCCTGTACTGTAGGACTGCACCACGAGCTCCTGTCAAACAGGAGAAAATATGTTTAGATCTGAAAATGACTGCTGAGGGTTTTAAAATAACTTAATTGTTTAGTTGTGATTTTATGAAAGGTCAGAGAGTTTGCCCAGAAATGTAAGCACATTGTTTTGCTGTAAGCCACTATGTTTTCTTTGACTTTTTTTCTTCTGTTTTCCTCTCTTACTGATCAAATCCAGATACTTCTGCAGGAGATATGTGTGTATGAGAAACACTGCCAGCTGTGACTGAAAGTAGCAGAATTCTACCAAAAGAGGCAGAAACTGTAACTAACTATTGTCATATTAGAATTGTTTATGAATCCTACCATCACAGAATCTGGAGTTAATAACTTTGGGCATTTTGGATTTTTGCCATTGTGGAGGAACTCTAATCCATGAAGCTGAAGGCTTAGTGTCAGATATAGAGCAAATCATGTAAAGATTTCTATGACATTATGGGTTTCAAATTGCAAAGTCCCGCTGGAAATTATTTTTGGAGTTATTTCACTGAGAGCTTGTTGGGTTTTCATTACTACAGAACAGATATTAGTTTTCAAACATAACTTTAGATGTGAGCAACAATGACAGGTTACAGTTTAGATACTGCAAATCAGCCACAAACAGGAAATTAGGGGGTATACAGGATGTGCTTCTGTAATTGCTCTTACCACTGAGATAAGACAGTGTCAGGAGACTTGCAAAGTGGGTTTATTTAAATCCACTGTGGTGTGTTCATTTTTTATTTTTTATTTTTTGAGGGTTTTTATATCATTTTGTAGCTTCTGAATAGTATTCCCTTCATATTCAAAATCCAAACTTGTAAATTTTGGTTTAAGTATGTAAAATGCAATTTTCCCTAGCCCTTCCAAAAACATTTTCCTACGTGATCAGATACAGGTTTCTGCTGGAATTGATATTAACTATGGCCCATGGCCACAAAAACCTACTCTTTGGCCACTAGATATTCCATGTAGGTAGCCCCCCAGTGGCCACCAAGTTTTATCGTTCCCCAACACGACATCAAAGTTACACAAACACCCTGATTCCCTTCATGCCTTTTAGTTCAACATTTTACTAAAACAGCAAACATGGGTTTACTAATTCCACTTAAACAACTAATGCAATCCTTGGAGTGAATGGAAACACATAAGAACATAATGTACTGCAATGTGTGCCACTTGTTTCCTCAACTTGCCGGGAAGTCGACCATTTTTCATCGAAGCATTACATTCAGAAAACGCCACAGCAAAGTTCATGAGAAAAGTGAACTACACAAGTAATAGAGTTAAGGAAGTTTGTATTAAGTTGTGTTAAATTGCATTTTCTGTATTGCTTTTACATAAGATTACATTTGGGCCACCAAAAATATATTTGTCACCAAATTTAGGGGTCTGGTTGCCTGTGGGGCCTGTTGTCTGTCCCTGTTGCTGCATGATGATGTTGCAACATATAAATCCCTTAGGTTGAGGGAGGGGAGAGAAGGGCATCATTGATCTCACCTGTGTCACTGCTTTTTGCTGAAGGGTGAATTGGTATTTCTGTTTGATAAACCTGGAAAAGAACTTCGAAAAATCACCCTTTAATTTTACTAATGGCAGTCTGACACTTAAGAATTTAAACCTGTTAAAAAGAATGAATTTGGGGAGAATGAGAGGCCTTTTCATATAACCTTATGAAAACTGACAATTGACAATTGAACAGACAAATTCATGTGTCCAACCCTCCCTCCAAAAAGACAAATCAGACTGCTGTCAGGTTTGTCTCATAACTCAGCTTTCCACTGAATCAACAAACCAATAGAATCAAAAGTACATTTCAGAACCTCCCAACTTGAACTTTCCTTACAATGAGTCAGTCTCCCTCGAGAGCAGAATAGTGGAACTTCCCCATTTTCCCAGCTACAGTAACAGCAGATGTTTAACACCACTGTCAGGTTATTTCTAGCAATCAGAGGAACCCCCTGTGAAACAACGGCCTATTAACAGCTTGATTATAACACTGTGATCTCTAATCCTCATATGAAGTCTTTCTGAATCTTTAATTCAATACACAGTGCATACCTTTAGTGCCCTATATGTAATTAACACATAAAATCATCAATTTTTATATACCTTTCAGGTTCTCTTTTTCGTCACCAAACTTCTGAAAGTAAGATTGCTGTTCAGTCAGTGAGTATTGATATTTTATCAGTGCCATTGGCAGATACAGCAGGGATGAATCAGGGTTAGATAGTGAAGGTAATGGGGGCAGATCAGAGGTTTCACGGCAGTCACCACGACCATGCCCCCCTTTTGCCTTGTGGCCCTCAAAGAATTATACACCCTGTGGTCACACTGCCCCAGCTGATTTTGCTGTTTTCTTCTCTGTCTCTTTCCTGTCAATACAGGACACCAGTGTCTTCTGTTAAGATTCTTAATGGGCAACATCAAGTGAAACAGCGCACATAACCAGTAGTGGGTTAGATTTAGAGCCTGATATGAACCGCTGGAAAACTGGAGGAAAGAGCCCTCAGGACAAGGTGAGAAAGGGACCGAGTGAATGTGGACAAAAACATTTATGTGATATAAACTTTCTTTGATCATGAAAGCTGACATTTCTTAAAAACTGCGGACTGGGGTCTTTGTTGTGGCAAACAGTGACAAACAGCTAGATCCACATTATACATGCTTGTCTCCTCTATTGTGCTGCTGGGTGCACTGTCTATCTGTGGAAGCTCATTACTGCCAATGTGATGGGAAAAAGATCCTGAAACTTCCTCAAAATAATAACTTATTATTATTAATATCTCAAAATAATAAGTTAGTATCTCAAAATGAGAAACCTTTTCATTATTATACAATGACTATTTTGAGAGTTTCTCATTATTTTGAGATACTAATTCAATATATATCATGCATTATGTAGTATGTCACTATATAGATTGCCCTCTCACCAACTTCCAGTGTCCCTCTACTTAATGTTAACCAATTAGGAAAAAAAATGATAAAAAAAATCATCCTTAAATACATTACATCATTTCAGTGGACTTCATTGTTTTATTTGATGGCCTTACTGCTCTGATATTTGGCCTCTGTTCCCTCAAAGTTGACAACACTAAAGGGCCAAGCAGCCTTGCCCCTAAAATAATGAAATTACAGGCCTGATCAGAGGAATAGCTGAGATGTTTGAGCTCTTCTGATATTATAATTCATACCTGTTAGGTATGACAAGAACTGTCCAAAATGCATCCTCAGAAATCCTCAGTTGGTAAGGTTCTTAAACTTCATTTCAGTAGGATATTCACTAGTCGAAACACAGAACAAATATAGCCTATTTTTTGTCATTTAGTTGGTGTTTCTAGCTAAAGTCTGTTTCATTTACAATAACACGCTCTCAATTTTCACTTGGAAATGTCGAATGAATTGATTTTCTTTTCCACCGTGTGCTTACAGCTTGTATGACGTGAAAAGTGACTGTGTGCGCATGCATGTTTTCTATGCCGAGGCGTAAATCTGTTCAACACAAGCTCTCTGCACATATGCACACCCGCACACTGTGTGTCCCTTCAGAGACGTGAAGCTGCCCTCATTTGTACAATCTAATGAAGTTTGTGAACTGAAAGGCAAATGGATGTTTTGATGAAAGCAGTGCTCTCAAATGATTAAAGGACTATTTGCTTACATGTTTTTTACTGATGCCTTTTTTTTTTGCCAAAGCATTTGACTTATCAACATTTGGGTGGTGGAGATGCATATACAGTAGCTGTTTGGGCAGCAGTGATACAAGTCAGCATTTCTGCATGTAAAATGTTTAAAGTCCAGTGGAACTATATGACTGAAACCCTATTTTTCTTGGTTTGGTGTTAATAATTAGTCTAATGAACAAACTGCTGAATCTGCCCATTGTCAAAGCTGGCCAAAGTTCTCACTTTACACTGACCACCGCATATCACCTGCCTATGAATCGGTCTTCAACTGATAGTGCTTCTTTTCTTGTACTTATTTGGTCATATTGATATTTAAGCTTAGGTGTCTCTTTTAAGCACCAGGATTTGTGAAAAGAAAAGATAAACAAAAGGAAGGAAGGTAATAAAATCAAGCTACAGGTTAAACAAAGTGGAGCGATGGAGGATCCCTCGTCAGACAAAGTGACCATCAGCAACCCAGCAGACATCACCATCATCGTTGGATACTTCATCTTGGTGATAAGTGTCGGCATTTGGGTGAGTGGACCCATGTTAATCTGAGACTAGGAGATAATAATGACTGAATAAAGAATGCTAACATTGAATTTCATTTGCAAAAATAACAATATTGTCCTGTCTGTGTTTTAGTCCATGTTTCGAACCAGTCGTGGGACAGTAGGAGGATATTTCCTGGCAGGGCGCACCATGACCTGGTGGCCGGTGAGTTCAATGTTGATCTGAACCGATAAATATATAGTCTGATATTAGCTCATTACTATCAGCCTTTATGTTGGGGTATGCCTGATAATGAGAATACATAAATGCCAAAGATTTGTTCCAAGTCATTTATAAACATTGTTACCATGTCATGGTTTGTCCACCAGAGGGTGCTGACAAGTTTATTCTTTCACTGCAAAATATCCTGCTCAGGATAGATCTTTAAAAATGATTCTTATAAATAAAAAAGCAATTTAAGGAATCCATCTAAAAATGCATGTTGAAAAAAAAAACAAAACAACAATCTGTTTTGGTCTGAAAAAATCAGTGCTGGCCAGGCTTTACTGCAGTAACATCAGTCTGTTTGAACTTCCAGGCAGCAGGAGTATTTTAAGGTTCATCACTTCCCCTAGCTATGGAAGCCCATTTCTGCTAATATGATGAAAAAATTATACTGTTCTAGAAATAATGACTTATTTCTTGATACTAAATCATTATGTGTCTCATCATTCTGAGATACTAAATCATTATTTTAAGAAAGTGTCTTGTTATTTTGAGATTTTAAGTCATTATTTTGAGATAATAGTCATTTTGAGGTAATAAGTTATTATTTAGAATACCAACTCATTATTTTGTGTTAATATGTCATTATTTCAAGATACAAAGTCATTATTTAGAGATACTAAGTCATAATTTAGAGATACTAAGTCATCAGTCATTTTTTCAAGAAATTATGACCACAGGATCTTTTTTTAATCCCACTGGCAGAAATGGGCTTCCATAATTCTCTGGGCCCAGACCTTCGAATCCACCCACTACACTGAGAGTACTCGAGTGTAATGAGTTTACATTTCAGTCTGTTATCAAGCTACTTCTATAGAAAAGTTTGTCCAAATCCTGGTCATATCCTTTTGGATCTTATTAAGCAACCAAATCTTGTGGTTCCTTCCAGAAAAGGATCAATATATAGATATATTTTGATTTTGTTGGATCAATATGCTGCACTCATTTCTCTGTTTTGTAATATTTGATGTTACTGTACTTCTGCAAGTCTTAAGTTCTTTGTGTTTGGTTTTGATGTGTTGTTTTTTTTGTAATTCAGGTTGGTGCATCTCTCTTTGCCAGCAACATTGGTAGTGGTCACTTCGTGGGCCTGGCAGGCACTGGAGCAGCGAGTGGCATCGCTGTGGGTGGGTTTGAGTGGAATGTAAGTCACACTATACACTCACAACTGCTATAACTCTGCAGTTTAATTCCCGTAATCACAATTTTTGTAAAACTGAATAGATGCGTTCACTACTAAAATATATTTGTGCCAAAAAAAATCACCTGAATCCACTGTAATTTACGTGTGACGTGGTTCTGGTCCCACACAGTGGACTGGATGGTCTAACGCGTTGTATTTCTAATGATTCAGGCTCTGTTCATCGTGCTGCTGCTTGGCTGGTTGTTTGTGCCCGTCTACCTCACAGCTGGGGTAAGTAGTGTATCATTCACTGGTGTGATAATGACTTCTGTAATTTCTTGTATTGATGCCCACTGTGTGAAATGTGCTGTGTTGTTAGGTGATCACGATGCCCCAGTACCTGAAGAAGCGGTTCGGAGGGACCAGGATCAGCCTCTACCTCTCTGTTATCTCTCTGTTCCTCTACATTTTCACCAAGATCTCAGTGAGTCGCCCTGTCTGAGAACATACAGTCTGAGAAATAAAAAAAAAGTCTGTCCTTCTTTCTTCACTCCCTCCCTTTCTCTGCCTGTCTCTCCAGGTAGACATGTTTTCAGGAGCTGTGTTCATCCAGCAGGCTTTAGGGTGGAACATCTACGTGGCCGTCATCAGCCTCCTGTGCATTACAGCCTTGTACACTATTACAGGTATGTATGAGAATGTGTGTTTATGTAAATACTGTATGTACTGAACCTGGTCCATAAAGTTATCATTCAAGATTCTTTTAAAGGGCCAATTCACCCATTTGAGGTTCAATTTACTCGTCTCATGGTGATCCTCATTACAAGTAAATCTGATGTGATGGGGTTTTTTTCAGCCTGTGGAAAAAGTGATGAGAATGAATTGAAAAATCAGGATACGTCGGCCTCTGCTGCCACAGTTTTGTCCATCCTTTTTAAAATGTATCTCTTCCAAGCTTATGGAAATGTAAGACAAAATAACTGAAGTACCCTTTTAAATGTTCAGATTTCTATTATTGTGTGTATTTTAAGCTGTTTGAGTGTGTGTGTGTGTTACCAGGTGGTCTTGCTGCTCTGATGTACACTGACACAGTTCAGACGTTTGTTATCATCGCTGGAGCATTTGTCCTCACTGGCTACTGTAAGTACAATTTGTACAGCATCATATCTAAAATAGATTCTTTTCATTCACATGACATACATTTCATGTTTTGGCCTCTGTCAGTCCCTGCAGACCTGTGGTTAGCCTATGTCCCTGCCCAGCAGCTTCACCACAGGACAGAGATTAACCAGGGTCAATAATCGTTCATTTCACTGCAGCGGTTACAATAAGCTGACTCTGCAGAGCCACAAAACTCTCCACCTCCAGCCAACACAACAACAACCAACCCCTTACAGCCTTATTGATTTTCTCATAAAAAGGTCAATAAATATCAGTCTCATCCCGGTGTAGATTACTGACAAAGCCAAAAAAGGAGGTCGACAAGATAACAGTAGGTGAAAAACCAGTGGAGAGGGAAAAACAGCCGCCTCCTTTTCCAAACTGGTGATGCGTTGAGAAGATAGTGCTGAGTCAGCAGCTGACTCATATCTTCAGTTAGGACAGCATCAGACAACAAGAGATCTATGGATCTATACTAAGGAAAGAACAAATACTGTGTGTTTATTATTTGACATAAAAAGTTTTACATGTACACAGTAAAAAGAAAAAGTTGAGAAAACTGCTACCAGCTGCAGAGCCTTTTTGACTTAACTCAACAAAGGGCTAATATGTTGTGTCGACTTAAGTTAAGAAGCTCACTCAAAGTGCTGTCTTAAGTTTGTCAAACCTAACATTACTATTCAGATCTACTCGCGTACTGAAGTTAAGAAAATGTATAATTTTAAGTTTGACTAACCTTAAGATAACACTTTAAGTGAACGTCTTTACCTAAGTTGACACAACAAATTACCTGAAAAGGCTCCACAGCTGATTGCTTTTTTTTTTTTCATTCTTTTTTTTTTTTTTACAGTGCAACAGGAATATCCATGAATTTAAGGCAGTTCAGTGTAATTTCAGGGTGAATTGAGTGTCGGAAACTATGCATGGGGAGACACCACCTGGATCCAGCAAAATGTACATTTTTCTATAATTTGTCTGAACCAACCCTTTAAATCAAAAGAACTCTTCCTTTCTTTTTTCACTCCAGCTTTTGCTGAAGTCGGAGGCTACAGCGCTCTGCTGGCCAAATACGGTTCTGCTATGCCACGTAATTTCTCCTCCTTGGATCCCCAGCGTTACAACGTCTCCCCCCAGTGCTACACCCCCAGACAGGACGCCTTCAACCTGCTGAGGGACCCAACCACCGGGGACCTGCCCTGGCCTGGAGTGGTGTTTGGAATTGCTATAGTGGGAGGCTGGTACTGGTGCACAGACCAGGTGAATGTACCACTCAGTCTAACCTTGTCAGATGAAATGTTTTAGTTTCTTCATTGTAAAGGAACAGTTTGGATTGTTGGGTCAGTGCATTAGTAGATGATGGTTGATACACCCCCGTTGGAGAAGCAGCTGGAGTACCGGTGTAGGAAGTTAAGCAATGAATTGTCATGGACATAGTCAACTGCAAAACATTTTAGCCACTCAAAAACCAACCAAACTCCACAGGTGAAATGATTAATTTTACTTCACAGAAGTCAGTTGCTGGTCTACTGCTGCCTCGCTCTCGCTTTGGTGAATCCAAACTAACCTTTTAAAACACCAAAGCCACACAATAACGCAAACTAAACAATCTTGTATTTGACTCTAATGAAAGCTATGTAACACTAATTCCCTTATAAACCTCAACTAGATTTTCTTTGTATAAAAATAGATGTATAATGCAAATATTTCTCGCAAAATAATCCATCCTGTCTAACATTTCTCCAGGTGATAGTCCAGCGGTGCCTTGCAGCTCGTAGTCTGACCGATGTGAAGGCCGGCTGCATCATGTGCGGCTACCTGAAACTTCTGCCAATGTTCCTCATGGTGTTCCCCGGCATGATCAGCAGGGTGCTCTACCCAGGTCTGAGGCTTACACTTTCAAATCCACCTTAAACAGGGTTCACATAAAAAGAGAACACATCATAGAGGAGAATATGATAGCTCTGCAGTACATCCCATTCTGGTAAAAGTGTTTTCAGAGGTGTGTTGATTCAGCTGTCATGTATGAAGCCCACACTGTACTTTTATCAAGTAAACTTCCGACTTATATATAGGACAGAAATCTGCATCTGTGTTTTCATCCACCTGCAGATGAGGTTGGCTGTGTTGTCCCTGAGCTGTGTAAGAGTGTGTGTGTGGGACTGAGGTGGGCTGCTCCAACATTGCCTATCCTAAACTGGTGGTGTCAATCATGCCAAATGGTAAGGACATATAACAACAACTTTTACCTTCAAAAAAAGAGGAGAAGTTTTATCTTACTTTTCTCATCCCTTCCAAAAATCTTCCTCTAATCTTTTCTCTGTTGCCTTCTTCCTCCACCCACCTTCCTTCCTTCCTTACTGCTGTTCTCCATGCAGGTTTACGAGGTCTGATGCTGGCTGTGATGTTGGCTGCCCTCATGTCGTCTTTGGCCTCCATCTTTAACAGCAGCAGCACTCTGTTCACCATGGACATCTGGACTCGCATCAGGCCACAGGCCACCGAGCGTGAGCTCATCATTGTAGGCAGGTAAATGATCAGCGTCATAGTGAACAAATCTTACCTTAAACTTCTGTGCAATCAAATCGTTTACATTTCTCCAATTCTTTCTTTCTTCTGTTTAGACCTGCCTTTCTCTTGTATTAAACTATTGCAAACCTTATGCAACGTTGTTTCCTGAAAGAATATTTTCTGCTCATAAAAAACAGCATGTCCTGAAAAATTTTTGAAAAATTTAATTTTTGCAACACACATTTTTAGAAATGAAAAACAATGTTGTTTTATGATTGAGAAGAAAACAAATCCATAAGTAGTTTTAATTTTTATATGGTGTTCCATGCGTTTCCATGCATAAATAATGGCTAATAATTCACCTGCAGTTGACATTGTGTAATGAAAAAATGCCAGTCCACTTCATTATTTTGCATACAAGTTGCCAGTAGCTTTTATTTTGAGTCATTAAATATTTAGAAATTGTATTATTGCTGATTAAAACATCCATAATGTTGCCCTTGTTACAGACATGAAATAGTTTAACAAAAGCTTTATAGGTAAGGTGTGGCTAATGAGATGTCTTTAAGATAAGTGGACTAAATTTCTCATTGAATTTGAGGATACAAATGCTAATTTTAATGTGCTTAATACCACAAATCTAAAACGAGTTTTGACCAATTATACATTAAATATGAAATTAAAAATGTATCATTTGATTCTGAAGCTATTCCAGCTGTATGAGTGTATGTTACTGTGAATTGATATGGACAGGTTTGGACACATCACCTCCACCTTCCATGTCTTTCTTATCATTATTAGGGTCTGGGTTTTGTGCATCGTGGCGATCAGTATCTGTTGGATCCCAGTTGTCCAGGCGGCTCAGAGCGGTCAGCTGTTTGATTACATCCAGTCAGTCTCAAGCTACCTGGCTCCGCCCATCGCCTCAGTCTTCCTCCTGGCTGTGTTCGTTAAGAGGGTCAATGAAACGGTGAGACGGCACATTCATACGTTAAAAGTCACATAACCATTGATGAAACACCTGGTGAAATCATAGCAACACAACATTTGACTTCACCTCCAGGGTGCGTTCTGGGGCCTGATAGGTGGACTAGTGATGGGTTTGTGTCGGATGCTGCCTGAGTTCTGGTTTGGTACTGGCAGCTGTATTTTCCCCTCTGACTGCCCGTTCTTGGTGTGTGGGGTTCATTACCTCCACTTTGGAATCATCCTCTTCTTCTGTACGTCAGTGCTGGTGCTGCTGGTCAGCTACTGCAGCCAGCCCATAGACGATCAACATGTAAGTGACGTCCTACTCACAGACGCACTCATTGACTTAGACCTGATGTGTTTGTATAGCATGTGAACATTTCAGTATTAAATCATCATCACTAACAAAACTTTGGATATATTAAGTTCCAAAAGACACAACTTTATACATTAAAGGGACAGTTCATCCTTAAATCAAAACTACCTATATTTCCTTTTACCTGTAGTGCTCTCTGTCCATCCAGATTGTTTTGGTGTGAGTGTAGTTCATTTGAAAGAAATAGTTCCTACATGAAACTGCTCATAACAAGGTCTGTGGTTTATCTTGGGTTACTGAGTCATGATTTCTGGAAAGAACAGGGGTGACAAAGGTACACACATTCTTTACTTAAGTATAGGAACAGATTCTTGTTTTAAAAAAAGTCTGTGGTAAAAGCAGAAGTAACAAGTTTTAAACACATGATGAAGAGGAGAATGCTCCACTGAATAATCACCTGCTTTTAGATTTTAAACACTGATGTTATAATGTGTCAGCATTTTTCATGGTTTTACAGCTTTTTAGATAAAACGTAATGTCAAAATGCGTTCGTTATGAACAAACAGCTTACTCTCTGATTCTGAGATGGCTGAAGAGATAAAACCACTGATAGCAATCTTTCTCTCTCAAACTGTCTGTGTGTGCACACGGCCCTGCAGTCTTCGTCAGTCTTCACCCTAACCCTAACCCTTATATGGGCATTGGTGGGGTGTTTACCTCTGCTAATTAAGAACAACTGGCACTTACTAGGACAGTGGCATTCATGATTCTAAGAACACGGGTACGAACAATTCTGCAGCACCTTTGTGAATCTGAGTTACATTTTTCTGAGGACCATTTTGAAGAACAAATTTAAGAGAAAACTCTCAACAACATTAGTGAATGAGGCCCAATGATAAAGTGACAAGCCTGTTTTAAAAATGTTAAGAGTAGAAAGTACAATGTTCAAATGGAGTAAAAGTAAAAAGTTGTCAGAAAAATAAATACTCAAGCAAAGTAGAGATACCCGGAAACTCTACTCTACAGTAATGAAGTACTTTTACTTCCTTACTTCCCTTAAGGAAGATTGCCATTTAGTTTTGTGTAGTTCTGTGTATTTCAGTGCCATCTAGTTCTATTTTATTCAAGATAAGGCAGACATCTCTATGGCCAATATCTCCAAAACTCAGTGACCTACACCAATACAATCTCAATGGATAAAATAGCACTACATGTAACAGGAAAAAATATGTATTTTTGATTTTGGGGTGAACTGTCCATTTAAGAGACGCACACAGTGTCTGTTTTCTGCTCTCTTGTGTTCCATTCAGCTCCATCGTCTGGTGTTCAGCCTGCGTCACTCGAAAGAGGAGAGGAAGGATTTGGACTGGGAGCAAGAGGAGAAGGAGAGAAGAGCTCGGAGAGAGGCTGAGGAGAGGAACAACAGTTATTCAGGTAAGAAAGAAAAGATGTCACAAAGACAGACACACTTACACTCACAGAAAGTACTAACTCATCTCTCTTCCTCTCAGTGGCTGAAGAGGAACACAGGTCTGGCTCCCAGGCCCACGAGCGAGACACGCCTGAGGCATCAGAGAAGCTGCCTGACATCAGGGAGGACCCAGTGTGGAAGTACACTGTGGACGCTAACGCTCTCATCATGATGGCCTTAGCAGTTTTTATGTGGGGTTACTATGCTTAACAGTTAAAACTTTGAATAGGTATCTTGATGTGATTCGGTTTAATCACCTTGTTAAATCAATCTTCAGAGGACGCAAACATTAATATGACAGCGTTGCCATCTGTTGGTAACTGGTTGTCACTGCACTGTAAATCAGACATGTTTTTGCAATGTGAGAAAATGCAAAATATATTACCAACAGTCTCTCTTCTCTGTGGACTACAGTAGGTTGTGATTATTTCTCCAGTCTTCAGGTGCATGTGTGAAGCAATTTAAAAATCTTTTTATCAGGTTAAAATGCCATTACTGTCTACTGTTTCATGTTGATTTAATCACAAGTCAATCTGCGCCTGCTTCCAGCGCTGAAATCAGAGGTGTGAGAAGAAAAAAATTATAATTTGGAAGGCAGGTAAAATTTAAACTCAATAAAGTCTCAAGTAGTCCTAAGATTAGTTGTTTTTTTTTAGCTTCTTTGAAAACTTTGGCTCAAAACAATCAATGAAAACTGTGAAATGTAGACACACCTATAAGACACTAAAGGGCAGTGTCTACATTAATTCATACTCAGGAATTCATGTTGTAGGCTAATGTCAATTTCTACTTCTCCTGAGTCAGTCTCTGACTTGTATTTACCTGTGCTTAAAGCTGGGCTAGGTAGTTTATTTTTGGCAACACTGAGCAAATGTTCCTTAGTAGCCATGAAACATCATATAACTCAAGTGGTCTGAGAGAAAACTAGACTTCTGCTGCTCCACTTACAAGGTTCATACACCTTTTCCAGAGTCAAATTTCAGCTCTTTTCAAGTTTTTTCAAGCTTTTTCAGCACCTTACAGCTGCAGCAAATTACATATAAATTAAAGGAAAATACAACAGTTTTATGTTTCAAAATGTGTCACCTGTCTGTAAGTTGACTTGGCATCCTATATAACCTGGCTGAGCCAATATAAAAAAGACATACCTCAATCACTCACCAAATAATTTTAATAGAATCTTTTTTACCCCAGTTTTAATTTTTGAGTTAATGTTCATTGAAATGGCAACGTCAAAGCATGTTGATGTCTGTTGGCCGCCCAGTCACTGTTCCATCAGAGGGCACACATCAACAAAGACTGATGGATCACATTAAGCATAGCTGCAGTGGCAAGTGAGGCTCAAGCAGAGCAGTTTGCACAAAACAAATTAGGCTATTCAGCCTTATTTAATCTCTTTTTTCTAAAAGGTGAACAATCCAGTCAAACCAATTTATTGTGAAAGTAATGCATCTACAATTTCAAGCACTCAATCCAAAAATCCAAGCACTTTTCAAAACCTGAATCCTAAGGCTGGGTATTGGTACTCAATACCTTTAAGGTATTAACTGAGTAGAATCGAAACTTCTTTTTTGCTTGCAGCTAATCACTGAAAGTGCTCTTCCGTTTAATGGAACATGTGTTTGGTGTGGTGAATTTGACGGAGTTGGAAGTTCAGTAGGTCGAGATGCCACCAAAATGTTCAAAAGTATAGAAGTAGAAAAAGAGGAATCAAATGTACTGGTATTGGTACCAATATATTATTTTTTTTGAACAATACCCAGCCCTACTGAAAACACGAAATTAAAATTTAATTGTTAAAGGATTTCCAGCTGTCTTGACTCTCTTTTCAGGCTTCAGACAATCTAGGCTTTGATGAGAGACTGGCTAATCCCAGGTCAGTAAGAAAGTAAAAATGTTTGGTCATTAAAGTTTGAAAACTGATTTGCGTTGCTTTTTTATCCTATATCATACTCTTGAGAGCTGATTTGACCGTTATACACACTAAGTTCTGATTAGATCTGATAAGCACTGTTAGTCATTGTCAGAACAAATTATTTAATCAATCACAGCTTTAAAGGCATCACTGGTTGCAGATTTACTCATCAGGCACGACACAGACCAGGTAGTGATTCAGATTTCCAGTTTTAATCATCACTTCTGTTTTTATTTAAGCAGATATTTCCCATTAGCATTGTACATGTCTGGAACCTACGGAGTTCTCCCATGACTACCCAACCATCTTCCCACCTCCATGCAGAGTTTCAGCATCATTCATTAATCACATCAGTTCTTTAACGTCCTGTCTGTCAGCTTGCAGGAGTCAGGGGGAGTGTAACAGCAAGGGAGAAGGAGGAGAGGGGAGAGGAGAGAGGAGAGAGGAGGTTTTTCCAAGAATGAAGAGTCAGAGCCGTCACCAGGCACTGTTCATCTTACACTCCCACACAAAGAGTTATGGGTGGATCCAGTAGAGCTGGATGGAGTCTTATCGAGCATCTGAAATCTAGCCGCTTACAGGGTCCTGTGCAACTCCCAATACTCTTGATCATCTGTGAGGTATCTGACGCCTCAATCTCCTGCAGGGTGGGTAAGAGGTAGGGGGGCATTTAAGGCTGGAAGCTGGTGTAGAGAGTTTCTGCGGTCTGTGGTAGTTGGTTTCACCCGCTTCTAAGCATGAACGACGGCTTTGGCAAACGCTGCCCTCTGCCGAATAATCGGAGGACGGAGGGAAGGAGGGAAGGAAGGAAGAGAGCTGGGGGGGTTAAAACAAAGATGGAGTATTTAAAAAATACATCTTTGCAGGTTGAGTAGGGTGACAGACCGATACAGGGAGAACACAGTCCTCAAGAATAAAAGCAAATACAACAGCAAACATTCTCTGACACACACCCCAATAAAACAAAACAAAATGGCAAACAAGCAAGTCAATCAAACCATACAAAGTGACATCAGGCCTTTCCAAAGTGACATCAAGTTTCTCTTTTTAAATCCCATTCAATCCCACTGGTTTTAATCAATTAAAGTTCATCTCCCATAATTCTCTGTAAACCAGAAACATACTCGTTTGCTCCTCTTTATGGCTGGTCAGCAAGGTTAGGGTCCACTCTGAAACAATGACAAGAACAGGTCTCAGCGGTGTGGTGAGACTGTGCCTGTCATTAACCAATGGTATGGCTATTTCAGAATTAACATCAGTGACACAGGCAATGATTTCAGCAGCATTATCAGGGGGACTAATCAACATAGTACAACGTTACAGCACATTCAGAGAGAAATAGAAACGCATGGCGCAGGACAGGTACAAATGGCAATCTTGTACAACGGAAAATCAAGTTTGCTTTATACAATCACATTTCTATAGCAACGCTGGACATTCCACCACTGAAAACTTTTACATCTGTTGGACTCGGTACAGCTCATTCCTTGAAGCACCATTGTACAGCTAACATGGAAGTTTGTGATACGACACAGAACATAGAACAAGTATTGGGAACAGTAAGCAGGCTCTAGGGCATTACATTTCTATGCGTCACTTTATGAATGCTAATCTCAATCAAATACACTGCAAAGTTTTCACATGAATTACCTAACAGCCATGAATGGAGTTAGACAGAAACCCGAATGAGTAAGAGGCAGAAAGAGGGCTGGCTGGCTGGCTGGCTGACTGACTGACTGACTGACTGACTGACTGACAGCAGCAGGAGGGGACCCCAACCCTGGTATGCAAACTTTTAAAAGGTGCCACTCTGGAGCACAGTGGAGGGAGGGGGGAGGGATTCTGGAGGGGATGGGGGAAAAAAAAGGCAAGGAGAGTGACACACCTCTCTTCCTTCTTCACCTCTCAACCTCCCTCCACTGAGGGCATGTACGAGAAGGGAGTGCTGGAGCAAAGAAAAACAAAAACAGTCCCGGAGTGTCGATTCCTCCTTTTACTCCTCTCGTTTCTCCCGTTCATCCTCAGAACAGATGAGAGGGAGAAAGGAGGTGGTGAGCAGGAGGAGATGAGAGTTGGTATGTGTGATGGACTCACTCCTCCCTACCTGGCCTCCTCCCTCCTGTCCTCCCTCTTCGTGCGAATGGGCTGAGAGCTGTCAGCAGGCTGCTGGACCCAGTTGTTGTCATGGAGCCCAACGCGGCAACCTGGCGTGTCCTTGTCTGTACGCCGGCAGCACATCCAGTAGGAACGTCCGTAAGGCAGGTCGTGGTGGTAAGGTTTGGGGTGCCAACGACACAGGGAAACGTCCCCGCGCTCATACTGCCGCTTACACTGCTTGCAGGGGTCGTCCCTGTAGAGAGGGTCTTGATTCCAGCGTGAATCCACCGCCCGCACCCCGTACGTCTCAATCAGCACCTTGAAGTAATGGCAGGTGCACTTGAGGGCTGCCAGTGAGCGCGTTGGCAGGTAGCTGAAGATGTTGACCATGATGTGGTCAGGCAGCAGCAGCATGTACTGGCGGGGTTCAAGGAGGCGCTGGATCTGAAATCGGATCTCCAGGAAATCGTGGGACACGTGGCGGTAGAGGCGACACAACGAAGGGTCTGAACAGTCATCCCCAACACTGGGAGAATCCGGTCGAGGTGCCCGCTCCCCCGAACCCACCGCCACTCCCGTTCCAGGGCCGTTGTTGTTGGCACAGTCCAAAGAGCACATTCCTGACCCACTGCCAGTGCCCGTTCCTTTGACATCCTCCTCTGGGCCCCGAGGAGGCTGAAGGAAGAAGAGTTGTCCAGGCGGGGGATCATCTGATGAAGGGTCAGTGGAGCTGCCTACACCCCCGCCGCCCCCTCCCCCACTAGGCATAGCAAAACACACCGTTTCCTCCTGCACATTCTCTGTACTGTCCTTGCCATAAAACACACATTGGTCCACAGCACCTGTCACCACCACTTCCACGTGAAAGCCCGTCACTCGCTCCCGCCCCACGCCCACAGCTTTCTTCTCTGTGGAGGAGAGCTCCTGGGCAGGGTCTGGGCTGCCACAGGCCGGCCTATCTGGGTGATGGAGGTCTCCATCTGGTTTGGGGGCAGCAGTTGTGGCGGCGATCAGCAGACTACTGGGGTCTCTTGATGAAGGGCTGACGAGCTGGTAGAGGTCACAGGTGATTTTCTCTTTGGCCCTGGCTGCTGCCTGGTTGCCTCCACCACCACAGCTCATAAACATACAGCGGGACCTGCCAGCTGGCTCCAACTGAGACCGCGGGTCCAGATTAGACACTCTGAAAGCTATTCTAACCTCGCCGTGACTGTGGCTTGGAGGTGGAGGAGGGGTTACAACACCAGACTCCCCTCCTCTCCTACGTTCCCTCTCTCTGTCTCGATTAGAAGAGTCTGTTCCAGGACCGGTGCCCAGATGGAGCCGGTTCTCCAGGTTCTGGGACTCAAAGTGTGCGATGGCCTGTGCTACCCTACATGACTCCTGCTGCTCCTCCAGCTCCTGGTCTGTCTGGATGGGAGACGAGGACTCCTGGGCCTCTTTGGAGGGCTGGCCATTTGAACTGTCTGACACAAACACAGCAGGAGTGGGGTCCGACACTGTGCCACGGAGAAGGGTGTGCTGGTGGGGGGTAAGGCCCTGACTGGGAGTGGTAGTGGGGGGCTGGTGGTGGTGTTGGTTCCCATGAGCAGCCACGATTCCCTGGAGGGCCATGGCGGTCCTCTGCTCAACCAAGGCAACCATCTCTGCAACCCACAGCAGGTCTGTCTCATTCACGCCTCCTAGAAGTGGTTCATCAGGGCTGGGAGGCACAAGGGGGGAGTCATGGCTGAGCTGTGGCTCTGACGCTTGGGAGCGAGTTGGAGGGTCGTAGGAGGAACATCGTCTTCGTCTTTTGGCTTTACTGCAATCAGTTGCCCAGTTACCTTTAACCTGTGGAGAAAGAAAACAATTGAAAAATGACCAAATTGTAGGGCTGGGTGATATGGCTTCAAAATATTATCAATATTTTCAGGCTATTCTGCGATATATGATATATATCTCAATATACACATTTTCTCTAAAATAATATACTGCAGATTCTCAAATAGTGCAAACATGTGACTATCTACAGCAGTAAAATGCAAAATACACATTAATGTAGCAGTAATATTGATCCAAAAACATATCAAGATATCAAATAGTAAAACCGTGACAGACACTATTTTACTGCACAATGATTACTTTAGGGAAAAAAATTTTGCTCATTGGGAAGGGGTGGAACTGATTGTCATTTGTCCGTGGTCCATACGGATCACCACCAACAGTTCGGCTCACATGTGATCGGCAGACTAAATGAAACCTTGTGGAGCACAGGTTTACTGTTACTTTTTGCAGTGAAAAGACAGGACAGATGTACCCTGTGTTTTACTCTACACCGTGTCTCTCTATGGCAGCAGAGTCCAAAAAAAGGAAGAGCGACTTATTTAAAAGCTGGCATAGCACCCCTATCGAGTGAAATCCCGACCATGACTTCAGGCATTTTCACTGTTGTAACTGGGAAAAAAAACACTGTGTGTTTTGTGATCTGTTGCACCCCCATTAGTAAGGTTAAGAAACCAGAACTCACTAAGGGACAGTTCAGATTATTTGATGTAGGGTTGCATTGGGTACTGCAGTATATTTCCTACAGTAGATGTTGACACACCCACAGTTTGGAGAACCAGAGAGGAGTATCAGCACAGAAGCAAAGCAATGAACTGCTGTGGTCAGGATTATCAATAAAAGGTATTTCTGCTACTTGGAAAAAAAAAATCACTATCAGTTTAAATGTACACTGAATTTAGCTTTAACTTGCCCTAAAACAGCATTATCTGAGGGGAAACCACCATTACAGAAGCCAAATATCACCCTCTCCAACCAAATTTCAGAGGTGAAATCACTCATTTTACCTCACACAACATGGGAGCTGCTGGTCTACTGCTGTCTTGATCTGTTTGTGTTATTGTTTGACCTCTGTGAATCCGAACTTTTAAAACATTGAAGTCACACAATAACACAAACAAACAGATCAAGGCAGCAGTTGACAAACAACTCCCATATTCGGTAAAATGACTGATTTTACCAATGGACACTGGTTTAGAGAGAGATATTTAGTGTCTATAACTGCAGTTTCCCATCTGAAAATGCTGTCAGATGGCAACATAAAGCTGTGAAAATATCAATATAGCTTATAGTTGAACTGATATTGATTTTTTTAGGTGGACCTTTTTTAAAGTGGCTAAAATACGTTCTACTGACCCTGTCCACAGCAGTGCATTTCTTTGCTTCCATAGTGGTGTCCCTCTCTGCTTCTCCAAACTGGGGTTGTGCTGACTGGCATCTACCGTAGGTAATACACTGACTATTAATAAGAACCTCATACAACCCAGCTTCAAATAATACAAACTATCCCTTTAAGTGATGGACCTCATTACTTCCCTCCACCTATGGTTTGTACACCCAACAACCTAACTACGCCTGTGTGTTACCTGCCAAGCTTCCCCTTTAAGGAGGGTGGGCTTGTGGGTAACCTGTGTATGTGACAGAGCTCTAAAGGGGGTTTGTTGTGAAAGTGACCAAGCCAGTTAGCGGCTACGAGTCAGGCTAAAGAAAACAGAATGCCCTAAAACCAGAGGTCTCATAAATATATATTTTGGAGCTAGAAGCTGCAGATAGAGTATAGTGTTATGATACTGGAATATCTAACTTCAAAACAGTATCTTGAAATCTTAATAATCAGTACCATTTTTTATACTACAGGGAGAACTTAACATGATCTAAGTAACTATTCTTAGAAAATAAGGAACAGCATCTATGCTAATTTATTTCTGAGCATCATCAAGGACACTAAAGGACACCGGGGCTATGTGGACACTGCAGCAGTGTGTTGAAAGTGAAAAGTGCAGCTGATAAATACTGCTGAAAATGAGTGTTAGAAACATTTCAAATAACTCTAACACTGGCAGGGTAACAAATGCAATTAGATGATTGATCATGTTTTTGCTTGTAACTTTTTTCTGCTATTGTGGGGGTTAAAAAAAAAAATCATGATTCGTTGCTGCTAACTAGCTAACTTAGCTTTTTACAGACAAACTCTGCTGTGATGAGTACAAGAGGATGCGCACGCAATATTGTGTAAACAGGGATTTTCTAGTACCTATTACACTGCAACCTGAGCTCATCCACTGCATACACTTGTAGCTGACTTAAGTAAGTCAAATATGTTCAGTTACATCTCCCAGCCCTACCAAATCACAATGAAAGTAAATTGTTGCTACAGTTTTTTTTCCCCCCAGCTCCTTACCTTCATGGCGCTGGGTCTGGGCTGGCCTGCTCCACTGAACTGGTGTGCAACAAAAAAGGCGATTTTCTCCTTGGTGTTGCCTGGCTTAATGACATACCAGGTGTCTAACAGCACGCGGCCATCTTCCATCTGGGACCCGGAAGAGGGTGGTGAGGGAGGGGCTGAAGAGGGAGGAGGGGCCTGGCTCTGTGTCAGTGAGCTGGAGACGAGCTCAGGTTCGGGTGGAGTGTTCTCAGAGCCCACATCGTCCTCCTCTCCATTCTCTTCCTGTACCCCCACTATCATCCCCCCATCTTCGCTTCCGTCCACCGTCCTTCTGGCATCTGGAGAGGGCTCAGCCTTGCAGAGGGAGGGGGACCCTGTCCCACCCCCGCCTCCACCGCTGCCCCCTGAGCCCGGGCTCCTTGCTTTGTTCTGGGAGTAGGTGCCAAAGGGGCGTGGGCACCACAGACGGATGTGGGAGAAGGTGTCTCGGTCCATCAGGAAGCGGACCACCGGGGCATATCGGCATCTATGCTGGCCAGCAAACACCCAGAGCCAGAGCTCTCATTGTGGGCTCCCTGTCCCAGTGCCGACCTGATGGGCACTGTCTGTCACCGAGCTGACCAGCAACACTGGGCATACAACCTGCATCAGGAAGAAAGGGAGAGATAAGAGGAAAAGGTGAAGCAGAGACAGGAAGGGAGGAATGAGAGAAAAAAGAGAAACGGCACCGTCATATCAGCTCAGTCACTGAGAACAAACTTCATATCTCTACAGTAGCTCATCACAACTGGGATCAATTCAGATAATCAATGACCAATTGAGGCTGTATTGAATAGCTGCCTCGAGGCAGAGTTCAGACAGGGTGTTCGCATTGTGCACCAGCAGCAGCCCAGCCACCAGACTCGAGAGAGCAGACCTATCATCATACTACAAACTGAACTAATCACAACTGGCCTGTCTCCTACTTTGGTCAAACTGAATTAGCAATTACATTTGCTGCTGTGTATTAAGATCATCTGCCCCGCTTTGGAGCCTTTAAATCAAATTAAAGGGATTCCATTTCAGGTTGGTGTCTGCGGCCTGCACATGAAAGGGATGAAAGATGGAACACAAAAGCTCCAAATGGACTCTCCTCTCCTCCCTCTCCCCCTGCTCGTCTCCTGCATCTCAGTGCTTCAAAGAGGACTTGCTTAATAGGAGGCAACACAGGGAGGAGCATGTAGGCATATGCTGGACCTATTTTTAGCAAACAGCAGGAGGGGGTGGGGTAGTAGTGAAACTACTGTAGCTGTCCTCCCCGTCCTCAGCCCCTTCTCCCTGCCAAAGAGCCTATGCTACAGGCTAGGGGGGAAAGCCTTTAGTCCACCCAGCGTGCTTTGCTTCTGCAGCTATGCCAGCTGTAGGGGCTGCCAGGAACGTGCCGGCGTGCTTAAGGAGAGGAACAAGTGGCAAAGGAGCAACATGTTTGGCTCACTGCTGGTCTGAAGGCCTCCTCTGCATCTGAGAACAACATGAACCCACAGTTACGCCTCATCTGCCCTGAGTGTACCCTTTATACATTAATGTTAAAACGGCGCAGGAATTTTCTTAATTGTATAAACTTTCAAATCTTAACAGTGCATTTTCCCCATACCCAGACCACTGCACATTATTATAGTTGTGCTGGTCTAGACAGAAGCCAAAAAAACACATCACTGACCATTAAAATAGTATGATCAGTATGAATGTGAGATACTTCAAATGTTCTAACTCACCAGCTAATACACAACATCCTGATTAAACCAAGTACAGTATAACCACATGCATGCACATGAATGACTAGCCACTCCAGCTTTTCTATGTTAAACTCCTGGCACTACATATTTACATGTATTCTTTATATTTCATGGTTATTTTGCATTAATCAAAATAAAAACCAAACCACAAACAAAAAAACTTAAATCTTTCACACGTCTAATGTATATAATGTCAAATATTTCATATTTATCTAGTGTATTATAATATATGATTTATTTGTTTGTGTGTGTACATTATCTACAGGGTATGCTACAGCTTTTTTTTGTACTACTTTGTACTGCGTTCACTGTTTCTGTGTAATGGCTAGATAATGAGTGTCAGAAAATGTGTTGACAAGCACAACATCCAGAGAAAGCAGATCACATGAAAAAGGTGAGCACTCTAAACCATTACGTAAGTACTGATTTGAACCTTTTACTGCATTATATTAAGCAAAATGGGTCTTGTACAGATTGCACAACAAAAAGAACTTATCATTTGCTGGCAAGTCCTTGACTTTCACTATACACAATAGGATAATCTATTCAGTCCCATCTTTTTTCTGTGTAGTGTTGCTCTTCACCTCGGCAGGTCCAGACATGCAGTCCGCCCCAGTGAGAATGTCATAAGAAGTATCTCCACATATCTTTGTGTAACAGCCCCTCAACTACTTATCCTTATATGGTATATTTGTTGTTATGACATGGTATCTATGTTCTAATATTATTCAAGTTTACACCATAGTTAATGTACATGTTGACTAGTGGACTTAGCTAATTTTATGTCTCTACTTCTACTATTCTGCGTAAAGCGCTAGAATACAGTTTTATTGTATTGTAATTTACGACAGGTGATACTGTGTGATAGAGGTCAGCCGAAGTTTAATGGATATATATGCATGATAAGAGTGACTAGAACATCAAGTCAGTAATGGACCAGGCTGACATGAAAGTTTGGAACATCTGCTGTGATTGATATTCAAATAAATCCTCGTTCAAGTTTACCTGCCTTGTTGAAGCGTACATTCGGTTTTCACAAGAGGGTTGAATTTAATTAAGTGAAACACAAGTCAAAACACTGCAGACTAAGTGATCTAAGAACGTGGAGCACAACACTTTAATTAATGGAGAAATCTGTGATATATTTGCTCGCTGTGTGTTGTGTTCTCCTTGGAAATTTCTATTCTGGTCAGTAACTTGTGTTTTAATTTGCCTGTGAATTAGAGTTAAAATGAGTGTAATTTGTGATGTAATGAGGCAATATGTTAACAGAGTGTGGCAGGCAGTCACTCAACTCCAACTCCGGAGCACGTATTTTCAGAGCACTCTGTTTTTGTTTTCAGGATAACAAGCTTAGGTTTATATCAGCAGACAACTGACAGTTATAAACAGCTGACCAACTTACAGTGGAAGACTCATTGTCCCTTGATATTGTCAGATTACAATGTTACACTTGTCTTGTTCTCCTGCATTGTTCCTGCAACAACTCGCTTCAACCATACACTGTATATAAAATAGGATTTCAACCTATTTAATATGCAATATATGGCTCCAAGATCCTATTTGGACTCATTTTTGGATGTGCAATTGTTACATATTGCTCCATTAACATGTTTCTGATCTTCAACAGTGTTGAAGCACAGCAGTAATATCACAAAAGTTGCATTATTGGCAAGTAACCAACCGTTGTAACTGGATAAACACAACAAAATAGCAACAGCCTAAAATAAAACAAAGTCTAAAATTAAATTGGCTTCAACAGCACTGTTACAGACATTCCCAGGCATCATAGCTAGGAATAATGCCAATATAAGTTCACACAGGGTGCGTTTTAGTGCACAATACAAGCTAGTTTTGCAGCACTTGATCCCCAGTGCTCCACGTGATTAATGTAGAGCTCTTTAAACAATCGTGTTGCATAACAAAAGGTTGATCAAAGACCCTATTTTGCAAAAGGTTGATATATTTTGTCTCGTTTTCTCTGAACGTTGACAACACAGTACACAGTTCCATTTTAGCCACTGGACTCCTTCAATCCACAGCCTGCTTTAAAACAGGTCATTGTTGTGCTTCTGTCTGACACACCGAATGGGTGGTGCTTTGTACATTTGGACTAATGGAATGGCTCAGAGAGGTGCAAAAAGCAAACACCGCCCACACAGTGTGGTGAACCAATTCAAATGCTTCCTCTATAATCACACAGCAACAACTCGGCTATGAGCAGGCAGATTATACTGTTGTGAGGAGGAAAAAAAAAAAAAACAAAACAAAAAAAAAACTAGCGAACCTTTTTTACAGCCCTTTCTCTCCATGAACCCTCATGACTCTCTCTCTTTAACCACTTTTATCCTCTACCTCCTATCCATCAACTCCTCTTTTCTCCTCCCTCTCACTGCATCATGCAATCCATCTCTCATAACAGATTGGATGGCATTATAAGAGGGGCCAGAAGAGAGACGGTCCGCCCACTGCAGCGCTTGAGTACAAAGTCACACACACGCAGACACACAGAACATCATCTACCGTAAAACTACAAATTATTAGCTCTCACCTTCCTGTGACTTTAGGATGGATGGAAGAGAAGCCATGTCCGCACTAGAGAGAAAAATCTGAAAACCCTGTTTACAAGTAAAAATTACTTGGGTCCACACTGTGTTTTTTCCTCCACCTACATTCAAGCTAAAAAAAAAAAAAAATCTCTTCTTCCTCCTCATCTGTTGGTTGGCAAACAACAAAATTGTGCAGTGCAGCCAAAACTTGGCAAGGAGCGCAACACTCACAGCCAGGTTACTCCATTCTGTTACCTCCTGTTCTTTGTGTTTCAATAAAGCTTAACACACTGTTTTATTCGGTTGTCATAGTATAGCTTTTAAATTCTGTTATAGTATGACTGTGATTCATAAACTCTGCCAGATAACCAAGGTGAACAGCAATGTCTAGGCCGTTGCATTGTCTATTAATCACTTTTAACTGCTTGAGATGCCATCTGATAATAAACATAAAGGTCAATTACAACATTTTTATTGCGTGATTTGCTTCACTGGCACTGTAATCAACATGGGTGAGATTTGATGCAAACAGAAAATTGGCTTCTTAAAAGCACCCATGCTTTTTGCTGCAGGGATTATGGCTAGGTCTCATTTAAAAATTTCAATACCAGTGCTAATTAGGGCTGTACAGTTTTGAAAAAAATGCAATTATTTTACCTGATATTGCAATATATTACCAATATAAGAGGACATTATAATCTTTATATCCTTATTCTCATTTTCATTGAAAACAATGTTAAAGTGATAATGGTGTGATTTTTGCAGGGATCTATAGTTGAAAAAGATGTTTTCTTCGGTCAGTAGAATATTATGTGTAGGTAAAATTGTAATATGCCATTTTAGATAAAATGTCACATAATCGTTCAGCCATAGTACCAATACCATTAAAGTAATACTAAAAGCAACATGGTATTTCATTTGATACCTTTTTTCAACTTCATTCAATACCCATCATGTCTTTGGAGGCATTCCTCAGCTGATCCTCCTGCATTTTATGTAGCCTATCTATTTTTATTGGACGCCACAGGCATACAGTATCGCCATACTTTACAATGTCTTGGTGGCATCTCTCAGCACGCTGAACAGCCAACTCTGTCAAATACACCACGCTCATCGCTCGACCATACCACAGACTGTATGGGTTGTTGCTGCTGCGGTAGTGGGCCAATCACACATCTGGGCACAAAAACAATCATATGCAGGTACTGTTTAAAAGGAGAAGTTTTGATACTACTACTACTATACTAATACTACTATAATTGTTTTGGAAAAGCTTTATTTTCTCAGTCCACATTATACACCACTATTTTCAGACTATCTACATTGGACAGCATCTTTCAAAAGCTCAGTGTTGGGCTTAATGTGGTCTTAGATGCCAGTGAAAATCAATTTGTTTTGGGTTAATGTGTAATGGCAAATTTATGAACTTATTCTGCTACGGTCACACTGCTCTTCAAAATTAGCTACAAGTCAGTATATAAAAAGGATTAACCAGAGGTCATACAGCTGCTGTAAATGTTGAGAAATTTGCTGACATAAAAGAAAAACAAAAAACAGCATAAAATCCTATCCAGTATCCCACATCTAAACACAGCTAGACAGCCTATCAATCATTTTTGACTTCTCAGCACTACTAGTTGATTTAAGTTAGCACTGAGCGACTTTTACTTTTTTCCCCTCTTCATTTGAAAGAGTTCCTGCAAATCAAGGCTTGGGTTTGGTTTTAAGCTTTCTGCATCAACCTAATCCTTCAAATCCTGTCCAAGCACAGTGGCAGCCAGCAACACCACTAACACTACAACGCTGGACTCTGCATCATTCAGTACCCAGGCTGTCTGACAACTTAACTGTCAAAAGAAAATGAGCAATTTCTGTACGCATTACTTAACCTACTTAATTATTCCTAAATGTACATGACTATATGTATGTAATAATAAACATAGGCAGCAGGAAGGACATTTCAACCTGGATGACAGTAGCTACTGGACAACCATGTACTACTCAAGCTTTTATTACAGAAGGTATACTATATAGGTCAGATTTCAAGCTTTGCCCTGGATGTTTTTAAGACAAAGGTGGCAAACACTGGAGAACATGTGTGTCTTGCATAATGTACAAAGTTTGCTTAAATGACAAAGTCACAATTTGACAGACAAAAATGTCCATAGGGGTTTAAATTTTATACTAAGATGAAAAAAAGATTTAAAACTAAGATTGTGACAAATGACACTGTTTATTTTGGTGGGGGACTCAAAATAAAAACACTAAGTTGCAGACTGTGCTATCTTTCTGTACACATTTCTCTCTTCTGGCTCTTTTTTTGATAAAAGTCATGAATGATGAAGGAAAAGAGATCTCCAATGTGACTTCTGAACAGGTACCAACAGGTGAGACAAAAAAATCCTGAATTTAATTTAAAAAGTAATAATATAGGGTCCTCTGTGTCCTGCGCAGTAAAATAGATTAATCACACATTAGCAATCAAAATAGGTGCGCTAGATGAGACCAACTTAGTATAATTTTTTTAATCACAACTTTCACTAATAATAAAGGTATTTGCATAAAAAATAAAACCTTTGCATTTTGCTGCAATTTACGACAAAAGTGGCCACCTATGAGTTAGATATGCAGGGAAAACCCTGGATTTGTCTGTCTAAAATAAAGGAAGAGCAGTGTTAAGTGGACCAATGATACGCAGCAGTTCTGCCATTTAACCTAACTACAGATACATTATGTCAATAATACAGCATTCCTCCATTGCCTGGAAGATTCTGATGATGTTTTTCTAACTCTGTGAAAAAAATGTCTACATGCACAAATGGTTTAACCTACTCACTGTTGTGTCAGAGGCAAATGCCTGTGGATTACTGCTTTAGTCAAACTCCACACAGTGCATACTGTACACACAAACACTGATAGGGAGATACTAATCAGCTCACAAATTACTATCCTGCTGTTTGCATAGTGAGCGATTGGCAGGTTTGTCCCATGACATTACAACTGAATTTCTGCTGGACTGGGTCATTTCCCTATACAAATCAAGAGCAGTCTGGCCTGCTCTCTCACCAGGATAATGGTTTCACTATGTTCACTATGCAGTTCAGAACACCACATCCTCATTAAATGGTAATTTAAGATTTAACAAGTTGGATTAGCAAATGGAGCACCAATTTCAAAGCTTGTGACTTTAAAGTTCCTGTTGTTTACCCTTAAACCTATCAGATCATGGGTCTAAGGCCACCCTTGCAAAAACGTCACCCTAATAAAACAAACGTATCACTGCAAGTCAGCCCCCTCATACTATCCTCCAGCTCTCCCTCACTCATTTTTGCAGCATTTCAGACAGACGACCAAATGCTGACAAAGGATAAAACAGAGGCATGCCAAAAAGTCTTAGCTCAATCTCCCTCTCTGCATGTGTGTCCGTGAAGACAATACAACAGAAGCATAGCCAGCAGGCCAGCTTTGCTGCAAACTGTCAACTGAACAATAGAGCTGAGTGCATCACTCCAGCAGTCTGCTTAGAAAATGTTATTACATCAAGAGCGGTCTTTCTGTCAGGACACCTAGAAACTGAGTGGCTCACTGGCCATGCAGGGCTGTCTGTGTTTGTGCTGTAACATCGTCACAAGTTCGACTTTGATGCAAGCTTTCATTCTGCAATCACAAAGGCCACTGTGTCAACAGTGTATTATGCTGCTTGAACATCTGAAACGAAGAGGACAAATCATGCATTGCCTAACAATCACATCAGACAGTAGCTACTCTGACAAAATTGATGATTGTATATAACATTGTAACGATTTAATTTAATATACTACTATCCCAAAAAATAAAATCACTTTGAATTTGTTTACACATAGCACTCAACAGCAGCAAATACTAGAGCTGAACGGGATGATAAAAATGAAATCACATTGCCATTATTTGACAGATATTGCGATATGAGTCACAGTTAGAGGGAATGATTATTTTTGCATCGAAATTTTCATTTTCACTGAAAAAACAAAACAAAACATTAAAATCATGACAATGTGACATTTGTTGAGGTCTATACTAGGGATGTAAGATAACATTTCTACACTATCGTGATCTTACATTTTGTGCTACTATTTGTGTATGTGTATTGTGCCTTCATGACGCATGCAAAGATCGTGGCAGTGGTTCATTTTGTGTTGTGTTTAAACCCTGACCGCTAGGTAGCCGTATTTTTATTTTTATTTTTATCTCCACTGCGGCGACTGTAAAAATAAGTAAATGTTTTTTCACTGAGATTTTACGCATATGGTGGCAGTTTCAAACTGTTTTCCTGAAATTAACAAAAATATAGGAATATATCACCTTACTTTTGTGTCACAATATACCACAACATACTGAATTGTAACCTCTGTATCATGACATGTATTGTATTGCCAGATTCATCCTTAGTATCTCTGTGGCACTACAGTTTTTATTATAACGCTGTTCTGTCAATATCTTCTTTAATCAAAAATGACAGCTTCTGCAATTTAGACAATGCACTTGGTCATACTGCCACTTCTTTAATGTTTTGATTACTTGTACAGCCCTATGCTTGTACAATGGGTCAATTACATTATTCACACATACTACACACAGTTTCGTAGATTTCTGCACTCTTCCTGTTTCTGTTTAAGATAACCTTTAAAGACAACCCTCGCAAAACTAGCTGAAATGAGCCAACTTCTCCAGTGACAACCAACAAGCGTGGTGTCACAAACACCGCACATAAGAGCAACAGTACTCATTTGATTGTTAAACTTGTATCGATCACCTTTGAACGTCTGATGGGACGTCTTCGGCCAAACACCAGCTGGTTGCCCAACTAGCAAACACAGTTAGCTTAACGTCGTAGTAAAATGTCCAAAACCTCACTCACTGGTCATACGGTCTTTTAATATTTAACATAAACTAGGCCAAAGCCGACTACCCTTCTTGTACCTTTAATTATTTATCTAGTTAATTTAAGGGTAGTTGCGCCTCGTAAACAGACCCGTCATAAGCTAACGAGCTAGCTAACTGGGTAGCACAACTTACCTGCATAATAACATCACAGCGCTCGCTAGCAAGCTTTTAAAAAAAAAAACCCTCAACGTTATATTTTGCTCTCTCACTCACCTTAGCAGCGTTAATCTCCACAGACAGCCTTGCAAACTTTCGATGACAAGCGTTTCCTCGCGTATTTCAATCTGACCAAACCAGTTTGTCTGGTTAAATGCAGGTGACACGAGTTAACTATCCGTGTCCACGTAGCTAAGCTAAGCTAAGCTAAGCTAACGTCGACATAGCCAGCAGCTACTTTCTGTTATCAGCCTCGTCTTGTGATAGCTGATGTAGAGGCTCGTGTGCCTGTCAGCTATCTGAACAAAGTCTAGCTGACAGTACGCCTTGTTAGGACTCTGACCAGCCGCTCTCCCGCTATCTATTTAGAAGTGACACAAGCTTTTACGGTATGTTCTCGGGGATACCAAAATAATCAGTGTCAAACGGCAGGAGGAGGAAGGCCATCTTGTTGACAAGCAGCTGCATAAGGCCTCAGCCAATAGCAGTGCAGAGTCGGTGGTGTGCCCATATATGGCGTCTGCACAGCTCCCTCCCTCTACTGCCCCCTGCTCCCCCCACATCACTACACAGTCTGGACCACACTGTAAAATACAACATCAAAAGGTCAATGTGTCAGAGACAGGTGGGAAAATCCATATACAGCTGTAAAGCACATTTACTCTCATCGTATGCACATTTGGCCCAGTGATTATCCATAGGTGTAGATTTTTAGTGGGGATGGAGGGGACACATTCCCCTCATTAACACATGCAAGTAAGAACATGCAAATGCTTTATCGAACAATAGATTTTCAAACAAGGCACGTTAATCATGGTATTTAAAATAAACTTGGGCATGTGCTGAGTAGAGAAAAAAAGCACACAAAACAAAAAGAGGGACACAAGATTTGAAAAATGCATAAAAAACATATAATTAAACTTATGAAGAACAGGAAAATAAACTAAAACAGAAATTATGAATAAAATATAAATAATTTAACAACAAATAAATTTAAAGGTAAATCAAAAGCTACATGCAGTGGTCTTCAATTTGAATTACATTCTGGGCCTATTCATATGTAAAATTGTTCACATTTCAGCTGTTCTAAATTCATAAATATCAGATTCACTATATAGTTTAAATTCATTATTTTAAAAAGCCTTTAAAATGGGTTGGGTTTTCAGAAGTTTAAGAATAAATACATTTGAATTAATCACTTGTCTGAGAGCCTTGCTGTACCATTTTCCATTATACTTTGAATCACCACTATACATTGTTGCAGAAAAGGCACAAATTGGTGGATGAAAATCATCAGAATGAAATTATGTGCTTCTGGCTAAATTTTTTCTCCCTCAATATTTTTTATCAACAGTATTTCACATTGCATATATTCCATATTTCTGACCAGATAAAACATTTTGCCATAAATTCATCATGTATTCTCACTTCCTCTTTAAGTCTTTAAAGTGATATTCCACCCCTAGATGATAATCCACTCAATATGTACTCACCCCCTATGCCTTTTAATGGATGCACATGTGAAAATATCGCGAGATTCACAAGTCCGCGATACATCAACGCCATGTTTACATGCTACCTGGGAGGCTACAGTTGACATTTTGGCTAAAAACATGGTGTAAATGGCGTCTTTTGTGGTTAAATTTTAATGTCGTGGCTCACGGACACTTGGATTACACCACACAAGCAGGATGGAGACATTTTGTGTTTGGCAGTGAATGGTGATCATGGATACAAATGTAAAAAAAAAAGAACACAAAACATTGTACTGGATTTGGCTGCAACCCTGTTTTCTGCTGAAACTCCAGGATTGTTTTGTGAACTGAAGATCTTCACCCATCCTCACATCGGCATAGGGGTGAGTACATATTGAGTGGATTATCATCTAGGGTGGAATATCGCTTTAAGGGACATCTTTATCAGAATGTACAGTGCTTAACAAATTTATTAGACCACCACCCAATGTAAGGTTTATGCCACAGCTGCCCTAAATTAACAGCATTGGTAATTACCTAAATCATTTTTTACGTTTCTCTAATGGTTAATACACCAGTATGTAGAAGCTCTTTAACCAAAATGATATTTTTAATGCTAAAATATAATTATTATTGTTATCCATGAATTTTCAAATTTACTGTTTTACAAAAAAAAACAAAAATAGTAAAGCACATTGTTATTTCTTGATTAAGATGTCAAATTAAGTTATTTACTTGCATTCCAGAACAGAAAAATTAGTTTTACTGGTTGAATGTTAGGTTTGATTAATTTCTGACTTCTCAGAGAAGCCCAGTGAGCCGCTCAAATTTAGGTATAAAAAGGCGAATTCAGCTTGAAATTCCTCATTCCTGTTCAAAATGGATAAAACATCGAGAGCTCACTGAAAATGAAAGAGTCCACATTAAAGCACTTCATGATGCTGGATGGTCTCTGAGACAAACAGGGAAAGACATAAAGTGTTCTCACAGTGTGGTCAAGTCTGCTTTGGAGTCAATTGCTGAGACTGGTACTAACAAAATGAGCCAAGGAAGAGGCAGGAAATGAAAGTTAACTGAAGCAGATGTGAGACACCTCAAGATTTTAAGTACCAGAGACAGAAGGAAGACCACTGCTGATCTTCAGGCAGAGACAAATGCTTCTAGATCAGAGTCTGAGAAAGTCTCCAGAATGACCATAAGCAGACGACTGACAGAACAAGGCTTAAAGGGAAGACTAGCTCCTAAGAAGCCATTATTGAGGCCTGCAAACATCCAGAAACACCTCAGATTTGCCAGGGAGCACAAACACTGGACTGTTGATGACTGTTGATGTTGATGATGAAGAAGGTACTCTGGATGGACGAGTCCAAGTTTGAGCTCTTCGGTCAGCATCGTTGTGTTTATGTCCGCAGAAAAGCTGGAGAACGTTTTGATGCCAGATGCATTGCACCCACAGTGAAACACGATGGAGATTCCATTATGGTATGGGGTTCCATTTGTAGAAACGGCATGGACAAATTAGTGAAAATCAATGGTATCATGAACAAGAACGTCTACCACATCTTAGTGCATCATGGAATCCCTTCTGGACTGAATCTGATTGGTCGTGGGTTCATAAACCAACAAGACAATGACCCAAAGCAGACTTCAATTACTATTTGACCAAGAAAAGGAATCTGGAGTACTGGAACTGATGGACTGGCCAAGTCAAAGTCTGGATTTGAATCCTATTGGACAAATTTGGGATTTTGACAGGGGTATAAGTAACTAATTACAAATACTCAAATTACTGTAATTAAGTAGATTTCTGGGGTACTTGTACTTTTATGAGTAGATTTCCAAGTCAGTACGTTTACTCGTACTTGAGTATGCATTACAAGATGTAATCTACTTAGTTACTTTTAAAATCATAGTTGAGTACTGAGTACTTTTTGAATTAATATCCAAACCTTGGCATCTGAAGTGATTGCTTCAACTTGTAGGAAGGTATGTCGAAACCATGTCTCCATAACGGTGCATTCTGTAAGTCACCTTCTCTGGGAATCCAAAGGCCAAGGGTTCAAATTCACATGTCATCAAGACATATCTAATAACAGAACACCTTTATTTAAGAAATGTACAAGTCTAGATGAAATACAAAAATACATAAAAACAAGACTTGCAAGCAGGTTTTATCAGGGTCCAAGCAGGTGAAGAAGACATTTTTAGAACAGAAGACCAGATGCTGATGACTTGAAAGATTAAAATTCTGAAAAGTTTTGGCTCTAAGCATTTGTAGGATTTTGTTAAAGCTTAATTTTATATTATTACCTTGCAGTCACTGAGGGTCATTTAGAGGGAACTCACAATCCACCTGCTACTGCCACACTGTCCACTTGAAGATTTGAGCCCATGTCCTTACAGTTCCAGGGCATGTCTTTAGACCACTACATCATCAAGACAAGACCGCTGTCCCTGACATCAGCTGACACTAAACATTAACTTAGTTCTGCAGACTATTAATAAAGCACTGTCAGTGAGAGCGAATAATTTGATTATCTCAAACACTTAATCATGCTAAAATATTCTGCTGGTCACCAATGCATCATAGCAATTTTGTAAAATGGTGAGTTTTATTGGTCTCTTATAGCTTGAGGAGAAGAGAAAGAATTTCTCAATAAATCCACCAAAACAGGCTGAGGCCTAAATGATCCAGGTGTAGATACTTTCCTGACACTTCCTCTCTGACCCTGTCCACTGACTGCTGAGCCAGGAAGAAGCTCGCAAGCAGAAAATCAGAGAGACAGATGTAACAAAACTTAAAAAATTCACAGAAATTTAACCGTTAGGGGCACAATTCTGAAAAAAACCACAAAACAATCTGCCTTTCTTGAGTGTATTGTTGAATATTTTTGTGAGATATGTTACAATTATATGATTTAAAAAATGTTGTGCCTACACTGTAACTAGAATGCTGTAAAATTTGCAGTAATCAGCTGGTAAGTTGCTGTAAATAAATTTCAGTCTAATCACAGTACCACAGTACTATAATTGTTATGACAGTAATAATCACAGTACTGTAATTGTTATTACAGTAATAATCAGCATGCTGTATTTTTGTCACAAGACTAATTCAACAACTGTAAAAGGCAGTACTGTATCAATTCTAATACTATAAATTAATAACAGTCAAATAATTACATACTGCAAAATAAAGACACTTTTTAATCACAGATCACGAATTTAATTCATTTCATCAATTCATTGAACTTTAAAATGTTTTTTTTTAAATGTATTTAAGTATTTAAAAGTGTTTTAGTTTGGCTGTTTCACATTAATCACAGTTGAAATTAATGCTGAATGTTCTCTGGATAAGTGTCTGTGAGTTATATAGCTGTGTATACTCTGATTATGGCCTCTTTTTTTCTGTCAAAAGTTTTTTGGGTTTTTTTTCCCAGTGATTTCCACTGGTGGCAGAGATCTTTGAGCGTGCAAACTCAGCCTCCCTCTTTCATTCATTTAATCACCTTCTTGAAAAGCATTGCGGCATTTGTGCATATCCAAAAACATGTTGATGTCAAACGTTTAAAATAATGTTTGAAAGTAGGTGTTTCTCCCTCTTTTGTGCATGTATCTCTACCCTAGTCTTGCAAACTGTTTGCAGTTGTGTGCCACAAACTGCTGTAAAAATCCCAGAGACACATATTCTGGACTCACTGTTTACATGCCCAAAGACTGCTCCTAAAACCAGACTATCAGCATCTCCCACGTCTTAATCAGAATGTCCAACCAGAATATGCTGTTTACATGACTGGCTGAGCTGTGATGATCACAGCGAGGTCCGGCGCCCAACAGCCAGTTAGTTATTGTGTTGACTGTAGATTTTTTTTTTCAATAAAAATAAATTTTAAAAAAACATTAAAGCTGCAAGCAGCATTGTACAGGCCCTCACACCCCCGCACCAATTGAGGTCTGCTGCAACTGCAACCCTGTCACCAGATACCAAGTGGTCTACAAGGTGCTCAAATTTCACACGTTTTGGACACCAAAGGAAGGAATTCGATGTCACTGCCCGTCTCCAATAGGTGGTGCTATGACGATGATCTGATAGGCATGCAGATGTGTTCAGGGTCAGACCCTTAAAAACATGTGAAGTTTGATGTATGTTTGATCATTTAATCCAAAGTTATAGCAATTTTGTGTTTCATGGCGAGACATCAAAACTTGACAGTATGCCGCCACACTGTTCAATGCTGACCAAATGTGTTAATAACTTTTGATCACAATGTAGTCTAGATGGCACAAACTGATTTTGAAGTAAGACTATTTCTGTAGGAGGAGATCATTAAAATACGACACATGTGAAACGCCAAAACTGAACACGAAATTCAAAATGGCTGACTTCCTGTTGGGTTTAGAATATGTGTCCAAAGACTTTTTTGTGCATCTGGTCATGACACATGTGCGTACTGATTTTCGTTCATGTCAGTGAAATGTGCCACTGTGGCTGCACTTTAAAGGGTGTGACCAAGCTACTTGGCCACTCCCATCAACAAAACTCATATCGTATGTTCATGGCCTGAACTACTACTGAACATGTGAAGTTTCAGGCATATTCGACCAAAGTAAAAAACAGAAGTTAATGCAACTTCCTGTTTTTGGCAAAACATCGACCTTTGCTGTGCTATCATGGCAACACCGTTTGACGATTGTGAAGTCTCTTCACAATATGGCATAAACATAGGTCTTGAGGCCTTTCTGACCAATTTGAGTTGGATTTGGTCAACCTGCTTGGAGTAGCACGTCAAAGTCTAAAACGTGTAATTTCCTGCCACTAGTAGGAGGCGCTATGACTATTGTGGAATATTGTCATGTCAATATGTTCAGGGCCGGAATGTTATTGAACATGTGAAGTTTGGTGTCAATCTGATCATTTATACTAAAGATATAGCAATTTCGTGTTTCATGGCGAGACATCAAAATTCCACGCCATGACCACACCCCAAATCACTGTGGTGAGCCGGTCGCCCGACAGATGCCACCCGGCCACAGGAGGCGCCGGCAGAGCCGCAACCGGCAAGGTGAGGCGACTTGAGGCGAGGCGACTTTACTTGACTTGACTTGAGGCGACTTGACTTGAGGCTGAAATGTTAAAAGTCACAATCTGTGTACACTATTTTACCACCACACCCTGGAGACAAACATGAAATCGTGGGGGTTAAGAATTGAAAATAATATAAGGGAAGTGAAAATTTATAACTATTCAAGTAAAATTCAAGTCAAGCAACATGCATAAAGTCAAGCCAATAATGCAGAACAGTCTAAAATTTAAATGATCATGAGTAAAGTTGCAGCAAATGTACTTTTAAAAAAAAAATTAATATTGCAATACTGCATTCCACATCATTATTTCATCTGTCTTCTACAATTACATCAATATATCAGCTGATATTCTTTGAACAGCATATATACATTAACACACATTTTTTGATCCCTAAAAAGTGGTTAACATTTGTGACAAGTAATGGAGGCATTATATTTTACTTTATTGCCTCAAATGATATCAGAGCAATAAAACCATAAACTTTAACCAGTATTTTTAATTAGAAATAATTATGCATTAAAAATTGCAAATAAAGCAAAACACATGTAAACCTGAATTAAGAATAAGGATTGACTATATACAGAATGCACATAAGGGTTTGAAAATAATTCCAAACACAATAGTAATTATTGTCAAAATGTCTCATAACCCTGTGTTTTTTATAGTATTAAAAATGGCCTACAGCTGCTGAAAAAGAGAAGATGCCCAAAAGATTCTGGAGTGATGAAAGGAGCCAAGTCATTTCGCCTCTAACTTAGTGACGACAGTCTGCAGCACAGATCATCTGAAAGAATAGAAAATGTAGGTCAGCAGACTGGAATAATATAAGAAAACATGTCTAAAAAGATGGATGTGGGTAATTACATTTAAAACTGTGGGAAAAACTCTGTTGAATGAGGCCTAATCTATGAAAAGACGTTTAGATCATGGTAGTTTAAGTAGTTGTCATTCATTACTTCCACCCCTGCTCAACATTTTGCAAAATCACTATGATGCACCGACTGTCAATAAAATATTTCATCATTGTTTTTATGGTGCCAGCCAAAGTTCATCTGACAGTTTACCGTTTGAGATTTTAAAGGTCATTTCCCCACATGGATGCATCAATAAACTCTGTCATAAACCCACGTTTCATAAAAATGAACCACCAGACCAACAGCACACAAATAATTTCAGCAAATAATCAGGGTGACAATGTAGCATGAGCATGGCCCGGAGAGGATGTCAAGCCTGCTGTGTAAACCTGATCGAGCACTGGACCAAGCTCATGAGTCTACAAGATGATCCACAAAGAAAGAATTTTTTTTGCATTTTGTGTTTTTAAACTATCATTTTATCACAAATATCAACCCACACCGACTGGCCACAGACAAATCCAAAAAACTTGCTGTTTATGTTGTGAACGTTGTGATTTCAAGCCTGCAGTGTCACTACAAGCTTTCTTGAATTCATGATAAGCATATTACCCAACTACAGTGGGCAAGGGAAGTAAAATCAATGAATTAATAAATAGGTCAGAGTTAAAATTATTTAGAGAGCATATTTAAAGGTCCAGTGTGTGAGATTTAGGGAGATTTTATTGGCAGAATATGTCAGGAATGGAATATAATAGTCACCTTTTCAAGTTTTGCCGTCACAGCAGGTTCTCTTACATCCTTGGAAAGGGAGTGTGAGGGAGCCACCACTAGATGCCACTAAATTCTCCACCAGGAGTGCCCAAACTTTTTGCCTCGGAGGGCCAAAGCTTAATGGTGGGCCATGGGCCAAAAGCACACGCTTACTGTATTGTATTGTTAAAGGGACACTTCACTCCAAAATCAAAAGTACATATTTTCCCCCTGACCTCTAGTGCTATTTATCCATTCAGATTTTTCTGGTGTGAGTTGCAGAGTTTTGGAGATATCGGCCGAGATGTCTGCCTTCTATCCAATATAATGGGACTAAATGGCACTTGGCCTGTGGTGTTCAAAGCAACAACAAAAAAATACGTTTGAAAAATTCAAAACCAGTGTCTCTTTCCAAAAATCATGACCTGGTTACTCAGTATAATCCACAGTCGACCTTGTTGTGACCAGTTTTATGGAGGAACTAGTTTCTTTCTAGTAGAAAGAAAGAAGTTCTGGTAGATTCTACCACAGAAGGAAAGTTGTTCCTACATGAAACTGCTTACAACAAGATCTGTGGATTATCATTAGTAACCACGTCATGATTTCTGGAAAGAGTTTTTCAAATGTATTTTTTGGGTGCTTTGAGCACCACGAGCCGAGTAGCATATAGTCCCATTATATTGGAGAGATGGCAGACATCTCTATGGCTGATGTCACCAAAACTCTGCAACTCACACCAAAAACATCTGTATGGACATTGAACACTACAGCCCAGAGGTAAAATTTATATTTTTGTTTTTGGGGTACACTGTCCCTTTAAGATGCAAAATAGTACTAGAGTACTAAGTTTCCTTTATTGACTGAATTCCTGCACATCACTCCACCCCCTGTGATCAGATTAGAATAATTAATAATTAGAGATGCCTTAAATAGCATTTTAACTCACAAAAAATAAAACTGTGTAAACAGTGACATATATTATATATTTTTTTAATTAGTTTTTAATTTTTTCTTTATTGAAGGCCAATTTTGTCCCAAAGGCCCCACTTTGGGCAGCCCAGAGAGGATGTCAAGTCTGCTGTGTAAACCTGTTCAAGCACTGGACCAAGCTCATGAGTCTGCAGGGAAATCCACACAGAACGCACTTTTGAAGTGTTTTTGACCACCATTTTATCAAAAGTATCAGTCCATTCTGACCCTGAGACACATGCTTAGTGAAGTGCAGTCTCCAATAACAGCCATTCAAATCACACTGATCATCTGCTGTTTATGCTGTGAACTTACAATGATTTATCAAGGCCTGCAGTCGGAGATGGGCAGTATTTTGTATAACTCTGTTATATTAAAAAAAAACTAACTTAAAAAAATATTACTATTAAATGTGATATATATCATTAATCCTCTGTGGTGCAGTATATCAGATTGTAAAAAGAAAATTGTAGTTTTTGGTCACAAAATAGACCAAGTAAACATGATTTAAAGAACATTTTATAAAAATTTTTAGCGTTTAGTGTATGTTGCCTTAAAGCAACACCATTCCATAACAGCAAGGAATTAAAAAACAGCTATTGTTTAAAATCTGAATGAAATTTATGACAGTACTCATGGAAAAAAAAAAAATTGATCAGTTTCTAATTTTTAGTTTCATACATTTGTTTGTTTGGACATCACCTCAAAAAAAAAAAAACATTACACCTTTGTGGAACCGCCTACAGGAATGACTGTGTTTAAGTGTGTCAGTATATTTCAGCAAAAATTACATCGACAATCTATCAAACCAAACAATAAGAACTCTCCTCAAAACAACACAGTGAGTCACTTTGTTTCAGTTTCCTGGTGTGTCTCTTTGGCTCACTGCTTGAAATAAAATAAAATAGTTAGCAATTAATTTACACCCTGTCTTATATGGTTTAACAGCATATAAACTTTAATACATAATACCAAAAATATCATGGTGGGAATCCATAATGAGATGGTGTAGTCGGAGGTAAACTCAGATTATCCACCTCTTTGAAATGAGGCTGAGAGTTTAATCATCCATTTTCATACCAAATGTTTTCATCTATGAGGGGAAACAAGATTATTAAACTACAGTTTTTCCACTGTTTATCACCTCTGTATTTACCACTACACCCCTGGTTACTTCAAGGCAACATTTACATTTTAACGGTTTTCCTTTACTTAATTATCAAATAAAGTACATGAAACTTAACTCATTTATGAAATGACACAAAAAGACATTTTTGGACCTTTTTTTGTTGAGATGATGAGGCTGAACCATGTAGGAAAGACTGTAAAAAAAGGATTCAAAATAACCTCCAGGGATGCATGTGACAAATTCAAACACTGCTGTTAGTTTCCTGAGGCAACACTCGACCAAATTTACCAAACAATTCAAAATCCCAAAGTTTAAAGTCACACTTACAGTAACACATAACAGTGACAGTAATGTTTTAAAGGAACACCAGAACACACTGAATTATATTTGACACAATATTTATTTGATTTAACATGTCAAACAACAGAATTCTATGTGAGTTATATATTAAAAGTTATAATATTATTGAATAATACTAAACAATATTTAGAAAGTTTGTCTTTATTTATTATTTTATACACTACAATATCACATATATATCACTTTTACTTTAATTACTTTTCAATATCACTGTCATACTTTCAACATCATTGCCACTACTACCTTTTCCTATTTTGTGTATTTTAGTTTACTTATTTACTTAACTTATCTTACTTTTACTGTTATTCTCTTTACTATTCAGAAGATAATCAGTAAACATACTGTACAGATATTTAATGTGACAAACTAAATACCAGAGGTGGGAAATAACTAAGCACTACATATTGTTATTGTACTTAAGAGTTTTTTTTTAGGTATCTGTACTTTACTTGAGTATTTTTTTTTTTTTTAACTTTTTATTTTACATTTTCAAAACAGGCTCATTACTTTAGTTTTAATGCATTTGAAGGGAATCAATGATTATTTAATTTAATTTAATTTATAATTTTAAATTTAATTTAATTCAATTTTTATTTTGTGAAAGCACCAACAGTTATCCTTACAATATTGCACAATATTAATATCAAGGTATGTGGAAAAAAAAAAATTGTGATATTTGATTTTGTCCATATCAACTAGCCCAGCTATCAGTGATTTACTCTTATGTCTGAAGTTTCGGATTAATATTACTGCTGCATTAAAGTGCCATTGCATTTTATTGCAGTACATGTTTAAGGTTGTGCTAATTTTAGTTTAATCTACAGCAATGCATCATGTTCTAAAAGTTCATCACACGTTTGAATTATTTGAAAATCATAGTTATTTTAGAGAAAATGTCTGGATTGAGATATATATTATGTATCACCAAGTAGCCAAAAGATTTTGAGATATTACTTAAAAACCATATCGCGCAGCCCTAAAATTAGACTTTAAGTGCGTTCTCATGTTGGTTATAATTTTTCACGTTCTGTTGCTGACATTGAAAACTGATTTGTACTACTACTTTCATTTTAATTTTAATTTAAGTTGGTTTAAGTTTAATAGAGTTTGAAATATATTAATATGATGTAAGGTTCAGTTAGTTTCGCGCAGAAACAGCCGGGGCGACTTGTTTTATACTTTGACTACATTTCAGAGCCTGTACTTTTAACTTTTACTTGAGTAAAAAGTTGAATCAGTACTTCAGAGACTTTTTTTTTACACAAGCATCTGTTCTCCTACTTTTCCTTTTCCACCTCTGCTAAATACAAATTCAGTATTTTCTCCTTCAGCCTGAACTGTCTGTCTCTTTCGTGACTGGTTCCTCATTGTCTCAGCTGCTGGGTGAAGAGGGCGGTGTGAGGGGTGGCGGGGCAGAGGCAGGGGGCTCGTAGTTCTACTCACTGGGTCTTCAGACAGTGCTTTGGTGCCTGGAAGCAGGTATGCTCTTGAGAGCGGGTCAGTGGTCTTGCTGGGATGACTGGCTGGTTGACATCCACTCTCAGCTGCTCCAGGAGCACATAAAGCACGGAGGAGTCGGCCCTGCCCTGTGAGACAGAAAAAACAAGTGATGAGTACTTTTGTATTGTTGGCAGCCATATTGAATAATATTAGAGAAGGTTTGTGTAATGTATATAATCCACATATGTAAAGTTAACTATAGCTTTTTGTCACTGTTGGTGCTGTTGTAGTCTCTGTGAAGAGATTACTCACTCAGCCTGCTGAAAGAAAGGTGACCACCGCCCTCCAGCTGCTCTTGCCATCATCCATCCCTCTCATTCGGTCTGTATCTTCTCGGTCGTCATGGAAATCCTGGATGCAGAGCCTCGCTTCTTGTGGGGATGTTGGTGCAGGGTGTCTAAAGATAGACAGAGCAACAGGGGGAGTAAAATAAATCAACTTTGAAATACTGCTGAGTGAGATGAAGACTTGCAGGAGTATTACTCACCTTTGCCTGGTAACCATGAACACCTTCAAGAAAAATACATGACAGCATGACAGCAAGATTAAAAAAAGATTTAGGTTTCTGTTTTATTTTGTAGGAATCCTCCCTTGTGTTTTTGTTGACTTTACTTCCCGTCTTGGTCTTGTTTTTCCTCCTTTTTGACAATTGATTACTTCCACTTGTTCTTGCTTTTTCCTCTTTGTGCATTTAGCTTGCGTGTTTCCATCCTTTCTTTGCCAGTTTGTCCTCATCCTTGGAGTGAAAGGTTCCAGTTTTTGTCCCAGTGTTTCTTTGTCTTTTCTTCCATGTTGTGTTTTACCTGTTCCTTTGAATTTACACACACCGTGACAGCCTGATCTACTGACAGGGTTTCTGCAGGTCCTGAAGAATTCTTAAAGTCGACAATCCAATTATATGAATCCTAAAATCATCTTAAAACATCTTAAATACAATACAATTCAAAACCAACATGGAGCCTGACCTTCAAGAATGGATGTTTGGATTGGATCAGAGTTCATTAAGAGATGAATAATCATTAATTAATTAATAAAAAATTAATTGACGTACTTTTTGCAAGTATGAATGTGAATTAGGTCTTTAAAAGGTTTTAAAAAGATCAATTTGTTGAAACCTGCAAAAACCCTGTATTAAATAAGTAAAAACAAAAAACATTTTCAGTCATATGTTAACTTAACTCGATATCAGCATCTACAGCTTAAGAAAAAATACATCACAGTATGATGAGTAAGTTTAATAATGTCTTCCTGTTTTATATGCTTTAAATAAGTTAGACAAGTTGTCATTAACTTGTTAAATTACCTCTTGTACAGGCATCTACACAGAGAAAAATATGTCATAGTATGACAGGATTAGATTAATAATTTCTGTATGTCTGTGGTTTTGGGTTTCTGTTCAGTAATTTCCTGTTTTATTTTCTAAGTATCCTCCCTGTTTTTGTTTACTTTACTTTTGGTCTTTGTCTTTTTTCCTGTGTGATTTTTGTTTGTTTGCCTTTTTCAGTTTTGTCCTCCTCTTATTTTTACGCGCACACTGTGACAGTTTGGACTGTTAACAGGGTTTCCACGGGTCCTGAAAACGTCTTGAAGTCAATTATCCAATAATCTGCATTTTAGGCCTTAAATCTTCTTACATATATCTTCAATACAATTGCGACAGGGCTTAAAATTAACAATAACATTACTTTTATAAAGTTGTTTTTTGGAAAAACATGTAATAATCACACTTAAACAGCTATAAACTAACATGGAGCCAATTATCACTAATGACCTTCAGGTGTGGACAAGATGTCTTACATTACACAATTTGGATTGTCTGATATTAAATAATTATTAATTAATTAATACAAGATTAATTAACACACTTTTTTGCAAGTGTGACTCTGACGTAGGTCTTAAATTGTCTTCCTAATGGTTCTAAAAAGCTTAAATTTAACTTTACTTGAATGTCCACTGTGTTGGTCAGGCCGAGTTTTGGATGAAATTGCTCCATGTGTGAAGTTTATAGAGGTGTCAGTTTTCCAGTCCTCCACCAAACAGGCCGTCGGTCCTAATCCGAGTCGCTGTCCTCCTCGCTGGTCCACCTCTGCCTCTTCATACCTACCTGGTCGGTGTCATCCTCTTCTCGGGTCCTCTTCATGGGCAAGCTGAGGCCGGAGGTTGAGGGAGCAGAGCCTGAGGGGAGATCTTCGGGAGGAGAAGGAGGAGCAGTAGCAGGAGCAGGAGGGTCCTGGTGCTGCCATTCAAACCGACAGTCCACGGGTGGGAACAGCTGGACAAGAGGGTCTTCAGGGTCGTCCTCAGTGTCCTCAGTGTCCTCTTCGTCCTCGGACGTGGACCAGTCCCGGAATCCTCGCTGTCTTCCTCCTCGTCACCCCAGGCATCTTCATCCTCGGGGTCTTCATCCTCCTCCTCATCAGGCTCCTCGTCTTCCGTCTCTTCTTCCTCTTCGTCAGAGGAGAGTGGGCCAAAGAATGGGGCAAAAAGCACAACCAACCCACCTGGAATACCTACCCAGCCCCAATCCTCATCCTCACTCTCCTCATCAGAAGGGATGCCGACGTCTGGGAGGACGCCGCCTAGACGTTCGAAGATGAAACGCATTCCACCTGAGGGGAACACAAATAAAAGTGAAATGTCAAATTTTGAATATTTGTCAAAACATTAAATATTTTAGATTAAATCAAAGCATAAACGTAATTTATTATCAACACAGGGCTGCACAATGAAAAAGTTCAGTCCCATCATGCCAAACACATATATACAGATAATTAAAGCCACAATAGAACAGGAAAAAATATTTAATAAGACAAATCAATATATACAGTATTGATATACATATTAAACCAGGAATTTAAAAAATAAATTATCAAAAATAATTGTACATTGATGCAAAGGCAACAATCAAAGTCTTTAAAAACACAAGAAAAGACAACACTTATTCCCAGTGGTGGAAAGAGCTCTGACAATCTGTACTCAAGTACAAGCATTACATCACTAAAATATTACTTAATTACAAGTAAAAGTACTGGTGTTAGAAAAATACTTAAGTAAAAGTACAAAATACTTGACTTAAAAACTGCTCAGAGTATTAGTATAATACATAGTAATTTCATGGTAAATAGGTTGTAAGTAATATATTTGCAGTTTCTTAGAAATTACCCACAAATTTCATGGTTATTTATTTGATAATTAGCAAGTACCTTTTTCATGTAGTGGGTGGTAATTACCAAGTAACATGTTAAATTTGCAGTTAATTTCAAAGAAAATAATTTGATAAATTTCCACCTACGTGCATAAAAACGACACTTGCGAATTGTCATGAGGATTTAGGGATAATTTGTGGGTAAATTCAGAGAAATCTCAAATATGTTGCTTTGTAATTAGCATCAACTCCATGAAAATGGTCCTACAAAAATGCAGACGAAAGGTTTGGACATTAATTCAACTTATAGTCAGTACTCAAATTATGATTTTGAAAGTAATTAAGTAGATTACATGGTATAATAAATACTTAAGTACAATTAAAAGCACGGTCTTGAAAATCTACTCATGAATCTAGTCATAAAAGTACAAGTAGGCCTAACCCAAAAAACTACTTAATTACAGTAACTTGAGTATTTGCAATTAGTTACTTCCACCCCTTCTTATTCCATATCATGATATAACAACATCCAAAATCTATCACAATACCTAGTTTCATATCACAATATGATATAATATCAATATATTGCACAGCCCTGATCAAAACTCATGTGGATCTGAGGATTTCAGGATAGAAAACAATGGCAGGTATGAATGGAATGAGGACAGCGGAGCTTCCAGTTCTCAACCACCAGGCCACACAGAGCAGTTTTAAGTTAATAAAAAACTTAATTCAACACACTGGACACATTTCCAAGCAGGGAACTTTTCAGGGACACACAGAATGCGTCCTGCATTGATTCCACCCGTGCGTCCTGACGTCCTGACGTCCTGACGCCCGGAGCTAAAAGTTCCATCGTCTCCATGGGAGCGCAAGCAAAACTTATTTTAATATTTTTTAAAATTCGACCCAGTCGCCATCTTTATTTCTCTAATTTCGATGCAAAATTTTGATAAATGTGTGCCTTCAAACCAAAATAATAAAGTTTTCAAACAACCACAGTAATAATTAACACACTCCACACCTGTCCCGGGACATTTCGGACATTCCATCCAGAAATGATCATTTTACACCAAAAAATCATCGACGGAAAGTCTGTTTTCATCAAATTCAACATTAACATGACGTGAACTGTCCACCTTAAAATTCAACAAATCACACTGACTGATGTGCTGATAAAGCTTGTAATGGTTTTAACAGTTAATTAAGGTTAGTTAAAAGCTGTCTTACCTTGAACGTCTGGGGCATCCTCCCAGCGCAGCAGGTGTCCCTCGTCGTCCAACGGGGGTCCTCCGGGGGCCATCTTCAGGCTCTGCAGTTGTCCACAAAAATCCAGTAAAGTCCAAGAGTTGGGTTTTTCCAACAAGATCCGCTTTCCAGTTAAATCCTTCTGAGAGAGATTCTCCAGCAGGGTTTGAGATCTTTCCACTGTTCGGGGTTTGCAGCAGGTCAACAGGTCAACTCGCCAAAATCCAAGTGAAAAGGGGACAGCAGAACGGTCTGCAGGCCCTTATATACCTGGCCATCGTTCTGTTTCCATGACGACTGCTGGCGCACGTGCGTGCGTGTGTTGGCAATTTTTTACATTTTATTTGGAAATTTTTTAAAGTTTGTAGAATATTACAATAATTATTTGATGAACCCCCCAAAAGTCAAATTAATTGATCTGTTCTAATATCTGTCATTATTTATTCATTCATTCATTTATTTAGGCTATTGAAAGTTTGTTATTCCCTTTTGTATTATTCTCAACTTTTTTATTTGTCTCTCATTACATTAATTTATTTAGTTTGTACTTCTCATTTTTTAATATATATTTATATTATTTTTGTTGTTGTTAAAGCTCTATTTATTATGTACTTTGTTATGTTCCCAACACAATATGTACATTTTTTGTTGAATAAAGTAGAAAAGAGACATTATATTTAATTTAATAATTTAAAAAAGAATGTGTGTGTTATGTTTTCCATTTATTATAGTAGAGCTGCTGTGTACCAACATGGACATCAGGAATCATAATTACATTGAGACCCCTAGATTTATCCTCAACACTCATAAAAAATTTTTTCATTTTCATGTTATTTATTCATACATTTGTACAGTTTGCTCTGTGAGTAGCACAAAGGGACAAGCCAGTGGTGGCTATCTGAGGAGCAGGGGAGAAAGAAAATAACAAGGGCACCAGCTGTATGCAGTGGGGCACCATCATGTCAAAAGTCATGATGCATTTATGGTGAAACAGTTCCAAACCCTCATTTAAATAGTTTTATTTTGTCACCTAAAGTACGATAACTACAGTGGCTGACTCAGGCTTTCTGAGAGGCAGGGGCAAATAGAATAAAAAGGGAACCAGCACGCTGAAAGTTGTGATGCATTTATGGTGAAATAATTCCAATCCCCAGTTTAGATTAAAAGTGTATTATTATGTGACTTAAAGTACAACAATTACACACATCTGTAATAAAAGCATGCCGTACAGGGCACTGCACCAAGCTTTCTACTCTAGAGGGGCACATAGGGACACTTGATCATGTTTTGTTACCACAGGTAATTTTTTTAGAACATACATTACAAATATTCAAATTTTTTTTTAAATTGACTTTCCTTGTGTCGGACAATCAGCGGACTCTGAAAACAAGATTTTTTTTTTTCGCTTCTAGATTACAGTGCTCTCCACCACTCATAAAACTTTCTCCTAGGGCTGATCCACAGCCGAGGGCCATAACCGAAGACGCACTCTCAGCCCTGGTTTTCAGTCTGGTTTTTGATCAGCTGATCTTAGGGGTCTAACTAGGGCTGTTGAGGGTTTAAAATTCGTTAATATAGTGTGGAGCCAGACCATGAAAGGTCTTGTTGGTAATTAATGAAATATTAAAATGTACTCTAAAATTAGATTGGCAACCAGTGCAGCGATGCTAAAATTGGAGTGATCTGACAGGACTTCAGTCAGTAATCTGGCTGCTGAGTTCTGGATAATCTGCAGTTGTGACACTGAAGTGGGAGTTTAAGTGAGAGTTAGGGATGCACGATAAATATCAGAGCCGATAATTATCAGTGAAAACTGGTCTATTGTGCTTTATCGGTCTATATTAGTATTGGCAATAAATAATAACTAATATAATAAATAATTTGACAGATGATGTCAAAGCTTTTGAATTCTGCTCTATGAAAGCCAAAGTATGGTTGTTAAGTTTTTAAATAAACTTAAGTTAAATAATTTACCCTCAGTAATGCTCAATCTACAGGCTATATGATATTTTTTTTCATACGAAAAATGTGAAATTATCTGTTATCTTATTGGTATTATCTATCTACTGCAGGTTTTATGACAGTAAAGTGTCCCCTGTTAGAAAAACCAGCATAGACCAGCAAGGCTGGTCACCAGCAAAACCAGCATGGGGTATGCTGGTTATAGCAATACCAGCATATGTTGTGTTTTGATGCTGGTGACCAGCATCCCGTGCTGGTTATGCTGGTCCAGCATCCCATCCCAGCTGGCGTTTTAATGTTTTTTCACTGTTGAATCAACGTCATGGATCATCATTTTTTCAACATCTCACAAATTTATTTATGTATCACATTTCATACACAGGCAATTCAGTGTGCTTCAAACAGAAAGAACATCCATATAATATTAACAAGAAGGAGGAAATAAAGAACATAGCAAATAAAAGGGGATCATTAAAGATAATATAAAAGACCTATAATGATATAATACTAACGTTTAATAACATGACAACTGATATAGCAAATGAAAGTCCATGTATTGCCTACAGTAGATGGATGTCGACACGCCCCCAGTTTTGTAGAAGCAAAGACGAGTACCAGCACAGAAGCATAGCATGTATTACTGAGTACAGGGTCGGCAACAACATATAACATATTTTAGCCATTTACAAAAATCTGTATCCATTTAAATGTAGTTTAGAGATATATTTGGCTCATATAATGGCAGTTTCCTGTCAGAAAAGGCTGGCTGATGGAAAGGCAGAGAAAATATTCTAAATATTGTACAAAGTTAAACTGTTTTTTTTTGTTTTTTTTTTGTTGGGAGGAACACTTTTAAGTTTTAAGGTTTTGGCATGATTTTAACTCCATAAAAGTCCTGCATTTAAAACTTTACTTGAGTAAAAGTATGTAAACATTATCAGCTGTTATCAGTATGAAAAGTAAAAGTAACCACTGTGCAGTAAAACGTTCCCTATCAGTAACTATAAGTGTACCTGTCAGGTAAATGTAACGGAGTAAAAAAGTTAAGTAGAACTATAAAGCTAATATAATATGGATGTAATTTGAAATTGGACTTTGGTAAAGTACTTGAGTAAATGTACTTAGTTACATTCCCCCACGGAGATGACAGAAGCTGAATGTGTGGTTCTGGTCTTTTACAAACTTCTACAAACTTTAACAAACCTTTCAAACTTTTAAATAGTGCTGTTTTGTGCAGAAAAGTGGACACACACCTTAAAATAGGTACTTTATATTAACTAATCAAAGACATAACTACAAAGTCACTGAGAAATTTACATCTCTCAGGGAGAATTTATGTACAAAAAGTAAATTTTAAGCTACAAGATGGCAATTTATATTATTTATATTCTTAAATTTTGTTATTTTCTAATAGGTTTTATGTGTTCCATTATTTTTCTTCCATTTTCTGAAGGTTTGTGGTATCAGATTTCTTTCATACTTACTGAGGTACTTACTTTAGTCTTACTTTTACTCTTTTTCAGCATAAATTGTAAAATAAAATATAATCATTATAAAGGATTTGCACAAATTGAAGTATATTAAGTACCAGTGTACATTAAAATACACTGGTGCGATACCCTGCGATGTTTGCCTAATTATCGCTATACCCTCCCCCTAGAGAAAAATTCACCAGCCGCAAACAGTTGTTCTGTAACTGTGCCTCAGTGCACGTGCATGTAAGCATCCTCTAGACGTCACTCCCCCTTAATTCTCATTGGAAGACGTTCCATTTTAGGCCCGCCTTAGATTGACTTTAATTCGACCAACAGTCTGCTTTAGACGTCCATCATCTGGCATTCTGCCTGCTATTGGCTAAATGAATACACCCTTTCCCCCTTTAACATGTGGGTTCCGCCTACTTATTAAAAGTTGGGCTGTGATTGGTGCCCGGTTAAGTCAGTCAAAGTTGAACTTCCGGGAATTGAGACGTTGCAAAACAGTGGACAGTGCTGACAGGGGACAGTCACCGAGGAAACCCTGGATAACGCAGCTTTTGGACAAGTAAGTCAGTTATTATTGTAACAACAGAATGTGCCATTCATTAACATAATTTTTATGTAGAAGAGTAGATATTGTGTATTAGTGTTTCGATGTAGCCAGATTGTGATTTCAAGCCTCAGTTTGAAGCTGCCTAAGGGTCGTGTCTAGATGGGAACCCCAGACCCGCGAAAGATCACGTGAGAGTGATCAGTTTGACCCAAACTATAACCTTTCTCCAGCTCTAACTAAGTGATTTCTGTGCAGAAACTTATCGAAAACGTAACCACAGCGTTGTCACATTATAAAACAGAGTTATTTTGTAGAAGGGGCATGACGAAGGAAAACAGCGCGTCAAAAACTCGCGAGAGTTTCGCAAATCACGGGTTCCTTTTTAGACACGACCGTACTGACGTTACACAACATGGTTAACACTAGTTGTGATACAGGAGCTCGCTAATGAGCTAGTTAACCCAAGTGGTAACAAGGTAAAATGATATCTTTAATAATTTAAATCTGTACTAAATTTGTATTTACGAGAATGCAGCTCACTGTTGCACCGGTACTGCAGGTGACACGTGTCCATGACCAGTGAGCATGTCTTGAAACATGGGCAGCCCAAGGTTAAACCATCTGGCAGGTTGAAGAACATAATACATGCTTGGTGCAAGAATCTCTACATTGATCTGTCATGTTACTTATATCTTAATAGAGATAGTAAACATGTACTCATTTGAGTTAACGAGCTGGTGGGTGTGTCTGGTACTTTTTGTACTTTTAGCACATCCTACAGTAACTTGACTCCTTACTCTGTCTCACCATCTCTCTGTATGAAGGGATGCTGTCAGAAGTCCTGCAGGTGCTGCGTGGGGCAGGTAAAGTGGGGTCTGCCCTGGTCACCACCCAGGGAGAAATGCTCAGATTAATGGCCTGCAACTCCTCCCTGGGAGCAGGGGTCAAAGCTGCTCAGGATGTGGTCGAAGGACTAGTGGGCACTTTTATGGGCGGCAGTAGTGCGGTAAGGACCTTTAATCCATGACTTTGAATGTTTGAATGTTACAGTTGAATGTTTGACCTTTACTGCACAGAATGATTTATTTGCAGAATGTGATATTAGATAGATATTTTTACGTTCAGCTGCTGCAAGTGAAAAGTTTCTATCAGCTCACTGAAAATCACATTTTCAGGGGTAAGGTGTTCAAACATAATTTGTGACTACACAAATAGTTGGACGTCAGTCCTGGTCCAATCTGCAATTTATACAAGTCTGATGCTGAGACTTGAAATCTCCAGTGCACATGCACTGAGAATTGACTTTATAGTGAGCTGAACTGCTGGACAACAGGTGTTTAAACAATTTAAATTTAAAGATTGTGGATTTTTAACAAAAGAAATAGAGTAGATGTTATTTCAAAGCTTTTAACAAGATTTTTGAACTTTTTCTGAAAAGAACATATCAGATGCAAATGATTATTCAAAGTAGAACAATTTATATACATTGTAAAACATGTCAGGAGGGGCTTTCTCAATAATGAACAGAATAACTGATAGCTTAATCGCTAATTAAATTAACAGTTATAAAAGTTAATTAAAAGTTATATGTACATCAGTAATTATTTGGCTAAATTATCTGTCCAACTCTGCTGTGTTTGTAGCAGCAGTCAATAAAAGATGACGTGTTCCCGGATGCTGAGGGTTGGGAGAATGTGGACCCTGATGAAGCAGCCAAATGGGCCATGGGGTCCGAATTCCCCTCTGATACTTTGGAGCAAAGCCAGACAGAAGCTGGAGCTGCAGCAGAGATGCCAACAGGTATTGTCAGTATCAGCTTGTTAACATGTACTAGAGGTGACACTAAAGTTTTACTTCAGTAAATGCATTCATGGCAAACAGTTATTTGAGGCAGGTCATCAAGTACAAAATAGTTACTTTTTAAAAAATGTTCTCACATCATCAGATCATCTCTGCCTGAAGGTTTAGAAAAGAAAAGTGAATAATTGAAATCTGATAGCATGTATACAATGTGAATGTATCCTTATAATTTTCACTTTGACTACTAACTTGTCAATATTTTGCCTCTGAATATTCAAGTGCTTGTAAACTGTAGAGTTCTGTCATAACTGAAGAGAGTATACAAAAACCCTCAGTTTCACGTTTTTGTCATATCTTATCTACTTTTATTGTGTGTCAACAGGCCAGACACACAGGCCAATATGATAAGACTTCAAAAGAGCCACACTATGGTTCTCTCATGTTGGTGTCATGTTTTCAGGGTGTAAAAATAACATCTGTCCACCAGTCAAATGTCTAGTTTATACCAGCCACTCAGTAATCTACCACACATGTTTTACAAGCATTTGGTTGGTGGCTAATGCTAGTTTGGTGTCCTACATGTCTTCAATAAAACATTGTCCTCTCCTTTCCCTACTGCAGGAGTTCCTCCTGCCCCAGGCGTCACACCTGCAGGGGGGGGCCTACCGGGACAGAGCGCTCGATTCCTCCACACGACCCACAGCCTCCACCGGTACTACTACCAGACTAGGTCTGTCCACGACACAGTGGTTGCCAGACTCACACCAGAGGACATCAAGAAAGCCAGGGAGGCAAAGCAGGCGCTGGTCAAACCTGTCAGACAGAAGGTTGGTCACAGGACTCGATCAGCAGACTGACTCTGATTTGAAAAATATATATTCTATATTCTCTATATTAATATCTGCAGATCCCACCAGAGCAAATTATTAATTTTTTGTTTTAGTTTTTTTTGTCTAATCTTTGAGTTATTTTGATGAAAAGGCTACTACGCACAGAGATACATCCTGTAATAAGTAGATGGTCATTCTATGATTTAACATTCAAACTTTTTCTCTTGTCATGTAGGTGATTGTACCAATAGAGGAAGGCTTTAAAGCAGTGTGTATAATAAATGGTTTAGAATCTTTAAATGGAGAAGTAATTATGCATATACAGAACAAGTCACAGACTCTCGCTGGCCAGTAGAATTTGTTTTAAAATGTTTTTATCAGTGCCTCATGATGTGGTTTTTGTCTTATACACACATTGAGCAAATAACTGGGGCTGCACCTGAGTCAGAATTTTGTCAGTCTCATCAGATTTGCCTGTTCAATACAAATATTTTATGTATCATTCCTTTCTTTTTATTTCAGCACCACATTAAACTCCTATATCAACCTACACGAGTCTGGAGGTTTAACCAACCTCACGTTTAAAAGCCTTTCGTCATCATCTGTGATGTGAAAACATTGGATTTCCACACAGTCAGAGAGAGAGAGAGTAAAAGTGTGCTCCCTGCTCACAGTTCAGGTATAAATTCCCAGCCCACTGTGAAGCATCTCTCCAGCTGGGCAGCAGACAGTGGTCAGCTGCGGTTAGGCATCATGCTGTCCTCTGTTTCTATCACCTCTCTGTTTCCATCACTGCTAGTTTTGTGGTGATTTTGAGCATCAGTTTGTAAAGTTTACAGCCTGCCATGCGCTTGCATTGCTCTGCGTACAATGACACAGCTAAAAATCAACAGCTGAAACTTGTTTACAACCACTACACCTCAGGTTACACCTTCTCTCGTCAGTCAACCAGTGAGTCAACCAGCAGCACATGTTGGCACATGGATTTTTTTTTTTTTATCAAGTGTGGCAGCTAATATAAAAAATAAATACATGTTTCCTCTTATTTATAATTGCTCATTGGAATGCGCCCCCTGTACATTTTGAAAGCCTCTTTTCTTTTATCCTGTTACTGTAATGCACACTGATGGACAAAAAAAGAAACTGCTGCTTGACTTGAACAGTCTCAGTCGACTGAGCAGTCTCCAACTGCTAGTTCAACTCAACGACTTTCAGGGCTCCACCCTAGGAAATGAACAGTAGTTATATATTCATAGTGGTATCCAGGAGCCTGTACAGGACATGAACCACAGACAGATGCTACGACAATGTTTTGAGTTGACTCATGTTATGTAATGTGTGTCATACAGAGTATGTTGGCCTTTGTCATGTAACTCAAGGTTACTGTCTGAAGGGTTTAACCCTTTGTTTCAAGTCAAGAGTGAAGGAACAACAATCTAACATAGGTTTAGAAATAATTTCAAATTATATAATATAATAATTGTTGTTACTGTATTTGTATGCTTTCCCTTAGCTGAGTGACCGTGCCCGAGAGAGGAAGGTGCCCGCCACAAGAATCAGCAGACTTGTTAATTTTGGGGGTAAGAACATCTTAGTTTTTCCTTAGTTTTTCTATTTTTGTGCCGACCATGTTTGGCAAGACACATTGGTCATATACTACAGGGCTGTGTGATATGACCAAAATGTCATATCCCAATATATTGTAATTTTGTACCCAGATAACAGTAAATATCTTTAAATTCAATAAATAAATAGTTTATATAAATAGACCACATGGAAAAGCCCATTTCTTACTGAATTGTTTTCTTCATTATTTATATACTCAACAAATACAAGGTATTTACCCACATTTGATTATTTTTCTGCTTTTATTTAGGATGTTTGTGAAAATTTTCAGCTGAGCATGTAGTGAAATATTAAATATTAATGTATAAAATATAAAAAAGTAAATAGAAAACACTTCATATAAGTCTGGAGCTTGTTTTGATTGCTGGGCTTTACTTTTCTGGCTCTCATTCATAGATTCTCTCCATACTGTTTGACATGATTATCATGTAGGTGGTAAAAATGCTTAGTGGTGTTTGAGTCTGTTGTGGGGACCAGCATGATTTGCAAAATATGGTTTTCTGGTCCATGTCAGACTTGTCATTCCTCTTGTGGAAGAATGCAAAGTCTTGTCTAAATGAGAGAATCCCTCTGTTTCACTCCAGGTTGTCAAATGGCTCTAAGCACAACAGAACAATAAAACGTCAAGCTTATGAAACACACAAGATTACAGTCTGTTATAAACACAGAGCAGAGATTGCCGTATTAACACACATGCAGTGTAGCAATAAAACAAAATGTTCAGATTTCCCTTGTCAGTCGTCAAGTGACCAATTTACAAGACAATGTTTTATCCTTATTATACCACCACTGACAGCACATTAAAAATATAATAACATGAATAACTCTGGGGGGTTTTCACACCTGTTTTCTTTTGTGTTTACAAATAAAAGGGAATGATCTCGCATTTTTAACATACAGGATTTCACACGTGTCAGAATTTAATTTTTTTTAGCAGAAGATACCAAATATGATTCCACTCTTCATCTGGCTGCAGCTGTTTCACATCAGCGCTTCCCTCAAGCATCTGTTAAGTAGCCTTAAATTTATATTCACTAGTGTCTCCGTCTCTTTGCTCCAGGACTGGCAGTAGGACTTGGGATTGGTGCTATTGCAGAGGTGGCAAAACAGTCATTGGGAGGCAAACAGAAAGGAGGTATGTGTATCTTCTTCTCACTTCTCCTCTCCTCCCATCCTGTAAAAGAGCTTTTGGTCCAGTGCACACACCTGGCAGATCCGGCAGACAGATGGACAGCTCATCGGCCCTGGAGAAGTTTCTCATGTGTCAGCACCTGCCAGGCACAGGACAGGCACTAAATCAAGCCCGTTAACAAGAACAGGCTTGAACAGGCTTTAATATGTGTTAAATGAGCAGTGTTTAATGATGTCAGTTTTTACACACTGCTTCTTACAGTTGGCTAGTAAGAGCTGGAGCTTAATTATTTACATGCAGCAGTTTGAAAATAAGTGCTAAGACAAATTACTCTTGTTTATGTTATTCTTCTTCTAATATGTTAGACTCTATATCAAAGTTAATAATCCGTCTCTGTGTATGTGTGCTATATGTTTTGTAGACACGAGTGCCCTGTTAGACTCTCCTCTCCTGTCAGAGGCCAACGCTGAGAGAATAGTTAGCACACTCTGTAAGGTCCGCGGTGCGGCACTCAAGATCGGACAGATGCTCAGCATTCAAGGTACACAAAGTAGCAACGGCACCACTGTGATGCTCAGGGGTCCTCACTCTGGCAGAGGATTCAAAAGCAATGATTTTTTTTCTGACAACTTCTTGTTTTTTTTTGTTCTTTTGTTGTTGTTTGTTTTGTTTTGTTTTTTTTCCCCCCAGACAACTCCTTCATCAACCCCCAGCTACAGAAGATCTTTGAGAGGGTCCGGCAGAGCGCAGACTTCATGCCTACCTGGCAGATGATGGTAAGCATTTAAGCATTAACTAATCTTAGAAATTAACTTTAGTTGATAGTGTCATTTGCTGTCGGTAAGAAGAGAGACAAGAAAGTGCACCTGGTGCCGGTGTATCAATACTGTGGAAAATGAGTACTGATAAAGTGATATGTTTTGCCAACAGTGATGACAGGAAGCTTACCATTTTATGTCTCTTCCTGTTTTGGTGATTGGTTAGCTAGTGGTATGTTTGCTACCAAGGCGTGGAACGACAGGGGACAAACCTGGACTCATGATGAAATGAGAAATGCCTGCATTATTAAATTATTTAGTACCCACTGTCTTACAAGACGTTCATATGTGCGGCCCCCTTAAGTTTGGGATATGTGCTCCAAATCAACGCTGACATGAACAAAACCCAATGGCGCTCCAAGATGTGCGACATCCAGGTAGAAATTAGGCTGTTTGTTGTCTTTTTACCTGCTTCCACCACATGACTTGTGTTTACAATTCCTGGACTGTTGAAGTTTTGCCTTTGTGAACCCAAACCGGACCAGTTGAAAAATTGTAATAATGTTTCATCCTCACATTGGTTCGATTCAGGCACCGGATCTTTAGGTATGAACCCGCTTTAAGAGTTCTTTCACATTACTTCAATTCATTTTGTCTGGAACAAAAGAAAAAATAACACATCATTCTTGACCCCACTGACTTTTTTATACCAAGCGTACCAAGAAAAGTAAACATGTTCTATAGATTGACAGGTAACTTGCTGATTTGATAGTTTTGTCGAATGTTATCCTGCATTATCGGGAATCATTTGGAGAAATCAAATTCTGGTGACTGAGAGAAGTTTATGCAGCACTTTCATGCTGCTGATGTGTATATTTTTATTCTTTGGTGTCACAAAGACCTCACAAAGAAACTTCTTCTTAAGCATCATTAGTATTATTAGACTGTAAATCAAACACATGTTATGAATAATGAATGAAAGGTAGAGACAGGACAATAAGGAGGCGTCTTGTACAGTAATGAGTCATGCCTTATTACTGTGGGAGCACTGTCACACATAGACTTGATGAACTGACACAGAACAGTTCATAACGCAGGATACAAGCACAACAGTTTTAACAGCTTTTGGCCTATTAATCAGGAGGAAATACTCATATTGACGTGCATACTTTTGCATAAATATATACAGATCAATTGTAAGATCTCCTCCTGAACAGATTTTACGATCATTAGATAGATATATATTTGAAGTCCAGCGTTTGAAATCATGCTAAATTCACATATCTGCTTTAATAAAGTCCCGTGGTGGGTTCGTTTGTTTTCACACCACAAACAAACTGCATCGAGACCACGTTTTACATGTGTTCTCGTCTGGTTGTTTGGTCAGCATCAGGGTTCTATTTGCAGTTTTCACACCAGCAGAAATGAACCTAACTAACCTGGCAAACGCACCAGGGCTTGTTTTAACTGAATCAAACGGGTAAGGCGTGAAAGCAAAATCCTCAAAAGAAAGTGGTGTAGTGTGTGTGTGTGTGTTTCTAAAAAGATGAGACTATGACAAAAGATTGTTTGATCAGTTTTTGTTAGTTTGTCAGTTCTCAGGTGCAGCTTCACGTATGTAGATATTTAAGGCCAGATGCATGATTTTAAGACATCTGTTTGGGTCTGATTGTGTAGAAAGTTCTTGAGGAGGACCTGGGGCCAGGCTGGCGAGAGAAGCTATCGTCCTTTGAAGACAAACCGTTTGCTGCAGCGTCCATTGGCCAGGTGCATCATGGGGTGTTAAAAGACGGTAGAGAAATCGCCATGAAGATCCAGGTATTCAGAAATGCCCTTTTTTTCTGTCTCCTTCCTTCTGTCTTTGTCTGTCTGCATTGATTTAATCTGTTATTCTCATACTCCTCCAAGTACCCTGGAGTGGCAGAGAGCATCCACAGTGACATAAACAACTTGATGTCAGTTCTGAAAATGAGCGTCGTCCTGCCAGAAGGTAACAACTACATCGGTACTTGTTTTGGTGTTTATTTGTCCCCTCAAGACTGTTCAGTGAAAAAACGCTGATACGTAGAGTATTTATTAAAACACAGCTCTGTTTTGAAGTCAAGGACATATATTTACACATGAAAGGCTCTGGCCGTTGTCATATTCTGTTGTTGCTGGTTCAAGAGTGCATTCAATTGTTATTTATTATCTAATTTATATTCATCAGTAGAAGCGGGCCTCAAAAGTGTCTCTGTGTTGCAGCTTTATGATGTAGAATTTAAGCACATGAGTTGCAGCAGCAGTTGTTCCTCTGTGTAAGATACTTGAGTTTTGCAGGTTTGGATAAAAAAAAAACCCCAACAGATTTTAAGAAAAAAGAGCTGTTATCCTTCTCTGATTGTTCACTAAGTTGTGAGATGATTATAAATGTCTATAATCATCTATAATCACCTATAATCTTTTATTCCAACATTTTCACCATACAGTACCATGGGGTGGCGCTGTTGTTTCAGGTCAAAACCAGGTGGCACGTTTGTTACTCAGTGACAATGAGGACACCTAAATCATTTATAGAGATGTTACTTGTTTCCATGTTATGCCCAATCCTACACATTTCAAGCCAAACAAAAACATAAAACTAATTATCATAACTAATGCAGTACAGTTTTATTTGTTGTACACCACTACAGTCCCTCATACAAGGTTTTTTGTCATATAATTATGGTCATTTATTATCATTATAAAACACAGGGTTGCACCATGAAAAGAAAGTTTTAGTCCCTTCATACTACAAATACTTCTACACAGACTACACTACTGTTGTAACATACATACAGATTAGGGTTGCAACTAACGATTATTTTCATTCTTGATTAATCTGTTGATTATTTTCTCGATCAGTCGATTAGTTGTTTGGTCGCAGGCACTGGCCATTGTGATTCACTAGGTACTGAGCGGGCAGGACGGTCACCCATCTAGAGCTTGTGGTAAGCCCTATGTGGCATCATAAAGGGAGGCAAATCTGATTGGTGTTTTGGAACACATTTTCTAAAAGAGAGAGCAAGCAAAAAACGGAGAAGATGGCAATTTCTCATATTTTGGGGGTCTTAAGAGACACAGGGGACCCATATTGTTGTTGAAATACCACAAAAAAGTGTATTTAGCAAAATATGTGACTTTATAAAATTTATTTAATAATATTTTACTTTATTTTCATAGAGGAGTAAAGAAAACAGAAAATATTCACATTCAAGAAGCTGGTATTTGGAATTTTTACCTTTTTAAAAAAAAATTACTTAGATTAATCAATCATCAACATAGTTGGTGATTCAATTGATTGATTTAATTGATTCATAATTGATTAATTGTTGCAGCTTCTGGGTTTCCCCAAGCAGAGTTGTTAGGCCCGGTGGCAAGTCTCTTTTGACAGGGGTCAGCGACAGTTTGATGGCAGCATTAAGGTCAGGCCCTGTAGTTCTTATGATAACGTAATAATGCCTGGAATTGTCGGATTGAGAATTTTAAAAAGCTATGACACAGATTTCATAGTCCCCTACATTATAATAAATTGATAAAAGCTGACTGGAGATTTGACAACATTATTGTGTAATGTGTTGTTATAGATAAGTCATTTATTCAAGACACATTTTAAAAAGTCAACAACTATAGTAGAGTTTTACAAAGAATCTGACAATGTACAGTCTTGAAATGCTAAATTAGGCCTGGTTGGGGATAATTCAAATACCGATGGGCCACTGAACTTTCAATGCACAAGGGGAAACCCTGAGTTCTATACAGATAATTAAAATCAGAATAGAACAGGATGAAATATATAATAAAGAAAACCAAAACAATAGATGCAGTTATTTATATACAAATACACACACACAACCAGGAAATAATTCTTTAGTGCATGATATGCTGTCCATCAACTCTGACTGCGTTTGTACACGAAGCATCATTGATTTAAGTACAGAGACCAGCTCAGAACTGGTCCACCCGTCAAGTGCAACACCTTGAACCGGGATGTGGTGGAGCAGGTCTCTGTAAGATGTGAGTACAACAGTCTCTGGTTCCCTGTTGCTTGGCCAGCCCGAGTCTCATTACATCAGTTTAATTTTCCTGACCAGACATTAGCCAGGAGCAGCCTTAAGTCCCAGCTGGGTTAGCATGACTCATATGCCTGCTGTCCTCTACATCTCCTGGGGTGGTCACACAACCCGTGGTGGTGCGTCCAGCTGATCCAGCTGGGTGGTTAAAAGATGCTGTGTGCATTTTTTGCGACACCATACTCCCTTTTCCAATTCTATTAGTGTATGTCATTGTATCATCATAGGTGTTGAATATTTCAGCAAATAAAACTAAACCAATAACAGATTAAAGTAAAAACATAGTGAAGTTTAAGGTGCCATCATCCACAGCATCTATAAGAATTGTTGTCATGCTTTGCTCATTTGCAGGAACGGGACTGGTGTGTGTAAAGATGACACAGTTTGTATGTTGTCTTTAGTTTTCCCTGCTGAGTTTTGCGCCGTGTGTTTTTCCACAGGTCTGTTTGCAGACAGCAGCTTAGAGGTTCTTCAGCGGGAGCTGGCATGGGAGTGTGACTACAAGAGGGAAGCGGAGTGTGCCAAGAAATTCAGGTAAGTTTATGTGGTGTATCGAACCTGAAAGCTTCCTACACTGAAGCCCTCTGGTGAGCCGCAACACACCATTTAATTGCGCAGAATAGACACCACACTAGGTTAGCTGTGAAGTTTCAGGGTGGTTACTATATAATTACATCAACATTTCACTAAATGTTTACTACTGTTACAAAACTGCACATATATATTGCACAGAGACTGTATGTAGCTTCTGTCTTTTACTTTGGTAAATTGGATCCTAATAGAAATTCATAGCTTTGTACTAGTTTTTTACACTATGGGTTTATTTTTTATTAATTTATATTGTTTAATAGGTATTCTACTCCAACTACTATTACTATGAACTATATTACTATGAATTCTTACTAATATTTTTGCCACAATTACAATAAGACAGGCTACATTTCTAGTGTTTCTATTTTTACTTATATACAAACAAAAACATTGTTTGGTCCCAATATTTAGTCATTGTTTTAGTCAGATGTTTACTAAGTGATTTCACTTATATCATGAATTGAATCTTTATTGTTTTTTTTTTTTCTTTCTGACTATTTGTATCTGCCTTACAGGTCCCTTCTGGAGGGAGATGAGTACTTCCAGGTCCCTGAGGTGATCGATGAGCTCTGCGGTCATAGGGTGTTGGCCATGGAGCTGGTACAGGGAGTCCCACTGGACCGCTGCGTAGACCTGGACCAAGAGACCAGGAACCAGGTATGAGTTGTTTCAACAGGCACATGGATGCCATTTGTCATGAAATTTCTTCAGTGTAATTGAATTGTGAGTGGTGCACTGGAGAATTCTCTTGCAATGTGAAGGTATTACAGAAGATTTTTTTTGCACAACTACAGCAGAATGCTCTTGATAAGATGAAATTATCAAATATTGTTATTGGATTAGGTTGTGAAGCTCAGTGAAGCTTGAAAGTACTTGAAAAGTGCTTGAAAATTTGTGGGAATCCTGTTTATCTTTACAAAAGCTTTATCACATCAGGAAATAAAGAGTAACAAACTAGTTTGAAGTTTAAAGAAAAGTGCTGGAATCAGTCAATTTATTAGGAGTAAAATAAGGTCATATATTTTTTATTTAAGAACCATGGTGAGAAGGCTGCCTTGAAGACTGTGTGGCTGAAAGATATAGCCCATCACAATCTGGACCTCTAACTGCAGGAACCAATTAGAGCTGAAATCCTCTGACAAGTAGAAGGAGCAGACTGTTTAGCTCTTTTCCTCCACCCTAGGCTTTTGTTGAAATTTGACGTATATTTGTATTCCACCCCTTGTTGGAAGTAGGAAGCATAATGTAGATCACTTTTAATTATAAAATGTGTGGCATGTGCTTTAATGTGACAACTGCAGAACTGAGCTGATGCTTAACTCCCAGAGACAAAAGTTACTTGCTGGTAAATTATACAGCAAGACCTCAAAAAACCCAGCGTGAAAAGGACAGCAGCAGTGAAAATTGGACCGTGTCACTGTAAAAATATGCATTTAACAGTTGAGTTTTATGCTCCTGGAGCATGACCTGCAGCAAAGCTGCTTCTTTAGACATGCTGAGTGTGTGGCAGCACACTGCATCAGAGATAACCACACCAAATAGAACAAAATGTATGAAATAAATTCAATGTATCAGACCATAACAGGGGGTATAGTATGAAAATCTCACATTGATATAATAACAGCATGGCGGTAAACACAAACCTCTGCTCTCCTCCCGTCTCCAGATCTCTTTCAACATCCTCCAGCTGTGTCTGCGGGAGCTGTTTGAGTTCAGGTTCATGCAGACAGATCCGAACTGGGCCAACTTCTTTTACAACTCAGACACCAACAAGGTGAGGGGACGGAAAGCAAAGCCAAGGTGACAAAATATTAAAGGGATAGTTCTGATTTTTTTGAAGTGGGGTCGTATGAGGTATTTATCGATGGTCTACATTAAAGTGTCTAAAAGTGATGAGGTTTATGAATTTTGTTGTGCTTAGATTATCCCAAATGTTTCCAACTAGGGTTGCAAATTTTGTGTATTTTTCGTTAACCAGCAGTTGAAAATGCTAACAACTGATCAATCATTAATAATTAGTAAGACGCAAAAAACATTTTTTTCCCCTTTTTTCTCATTTTAAGGTTAAGGTTTCTTATTCAACAAATATCTCTGCCAGGCAAAACAATGTCAAATGGGTGCAAATACTGCCATTTCTAGACTATAGATTAATTATCTATTAATACAATTTTAGTCTGAATTCTGAACAGCGATTAATTGATAAATCATTAACATCCCTATTTCCAATGATGGTCAAACCCAGAGAAATCCATAATTTATTCAAGGTAGTGGTTATTTCCTGCGAGCTGCTAGTTGCTATAATTTTCAGGAAAACACAGGATACATCAGAGAGTGAGGAAGGAAGTCGACAAATGTGACTGGACCAGCTTCCCAAAACAAGTCCCATTTTCCCAAACAATTTCACAGTGTCATCAAACTATGTATTTTGTTATGTTATGAACGTAAGCGAGACCACTAGCAGCATAACTTACACATAACATTGTGCGCTTAAGTGACTAAAATAAATTTGTTATTGTCCCTTTCCACAGCAGTACACTGCTTAGCCTCTGTGCTGGTTCTCTTCTCTGCTTCTCCAAACTGGGGATGCGTCGACCACCATCTACTGTATCGCCTCCACTGACTATTGATATGTACATCATGAAACCCTAAATTTAATAATCAGAACTATCCCTTTAATAAGCATTCGTGTTTGTCTGTACATGAGAGTGAGAGTTTAGTCAGGCTTTGATGTGTCACTGAGTGAAACACTGGGTTGGGCTTGCCCAGTCAGTGTACCCTCAATTGCAAATTTTACAAACGATCACCTTATATTGTACCAAAAAAGAGAAACCATCATAGGCAGCAGGTGCATAATGCTGGTGCATTCACATGCTACTCTGATGGTCCCATTTACAAGTTGGGGAGTTGTTCTCCCGATTTTATGGACGCTACAAAGGGTAGGGTTGTTTTTGTTGTAGTTGTTATAGTGTCTCTGAGTGCTGGGTTGGCTGAGAGTAGTGTCCCAATGACGATTCATGTTGCTGTCTTTTCAAGTATGTTGAAATAGTTTGAAGCTTTATATTACAAACTGATTTTGTCCCTGATTTGTTGCTGCACCAGTACATTTCCTGACTACCTGACTTGTTACCAAGCTTAATACTTAATAACTTGTAACGTCACTCTTCAAAGACAGGTGGCATTTTAGCCACCTGTAAAAGATCATCTTTTGTAAACGCAAGATTTATAATATTCCCTCAGCTTTAAATTACCATTAGATAGCTTTCCAACAGGAAACTGCCGTTATATGAACCAAATACCACTCAGCAGGTGCATAACACACTTATCTTGTCTGTAGGTTGTTCTGTTGGACTTTGGAGCATGCAGAAGCTACCCAGAATCCTTCACAGATGACTACATACAGGTATGACGAATCTAAAATTTTAAGACACCCACCAGTGAACCACACAACATGATTTATGCAACAAGATTTCTCTGAATAATTAAGCACTAAAGTTTTAAGCTAAATTTTGCATCAGCCAAGGAAAATCACACATAATCAAATCTGTGTGCACACTTTCCTCTACTCACAGCTTTAAAGTGGAGCTCTTTAAATAAATATGATTACCACATCATCGACTGTGTGTGTGTGTTACAGGTGGTGCACGCGGCCTCTGTGGGTGATCGAGCCACTGTTCTTCAAAAATCGAAGGACCTGAAATTTTTGACAGGCTTCGAGGCCAAGGTGAGGTATTTCAGTCCCTGCTGCTGTGCTCATTTATTTTTGATATGATTTACCCTCCTCTGTCTCTTCTGTTTACACCATTTAATTTATGTCTCTTCCTACCTCAGTCTCGCTCCATTTGCTTGATATGGTTTCCATGCAGTCATAGTACACAATCCTCTTTCTTTTTTTGTATCTTTGTTAAAGAGGTCATGTTTCTAGCCCTGTCCACCAATAATTTAAATTGTCTCAATATTCATGATCAGATGTCTATGAAATTTAGTGGACACAAGCGAGTGCAGGCAAAAGAATGACTGACTCACACCTTAATAGTGACCGTAAAACTTGTAACATGTAGCTGAAACCATCTCGGATCAGTTGCATTTACTTTGTAAGTATCAGGAAGTATATCTTTAGGTGAGCGCTGTAATAAGTTTACGGCTTTATGTGGTCTTTTATGGATTATAGTAACATACTTCATTTCAGTCAATATTGATAATTACTGACATTTTTAGTGGCCTATTTTTAATAAAGACCAGGAGAAAAAGGGTTGAATTTAACCACTTAATTTATGAAGGCACACAGGTAATAGACTTATTAGACTTGAAAAACAACTGTCAGAGCTGACTGGTCCCTTTTTATTAATTTTTTTCACCATCTGCACTCATCCTCTCACTCCATGCTGTTTCTGTTGTTGTGTCACATGTCAGTGGTGCAGCTAAACAACACACGTGTGAAATGATGCAGTTTGTTTGCGTGTCACTCGTAGCACGTTCCATTATCAAGGATGTGATGGGCTGTTTATGAGCTAGGGTGTATTCATTATGCACTTTCATGGCGGTTTATATTTAAGTGAAATAGTGACCATTTTATTGAACAATTTTCTTTCTGCTGTTGATGAAGCATGTATTGATGATACACATCACTAGTGCTTTATTGCCCAGGCCAAGTCTGAGTGTTTTCCTTATGTGACTGGATAGAGGGAAATAGCCACAAAAGGGAGAAAACCACTCATGCATTAAAAAGAACACCATGCACTTTATGTTATAACATCTCCAGTCAACGTTTCCTCAGGCTGCCTCAGAGTGTAAACACTCAGAAACGCTGCTCAAAGTCTGTTTGTGTTCTACACATACACTGTAAATAAAGATGGATGACACATCTCCCTCTGTACAAACATGAAGCCAAAATAATCCCTGATATGAGCGAAGCCATCTTACGCTGGTGACATCATTTGGAGCCAGAGTCTACGCAGTAGTGATCGGGATGCAGCTGCACTATTGAGGTCCTGCCCATACAGCTGGTTGACTGAATCATGCATAGGACTCAGCTGTCCATCATGACTTGAAGCCCCTTTTTACTGCTTCGTATAACTAATTAAAACCAAACTGATCAGAAAAATGAACACTTGATCAAACGTTAGCATGATAAAATGACAGAAACCATGTTAGAGAATAATGTATTTTACATGTACTTTGATGTCCCATCTGCTAACACAGAGGGGACAGGATTTATGACCTGTACTGAAGCCAGCCACCAGCAGGGTGACCAGGTGACCCACTTTATGTCACAGCATGTTTATTCCTTGTCCCAAGTTCTACATAGTGAGACCATGTCCCACATTTTGATTGGCTCTAGTTTTTAAACAGAATATGATGAAAAGTATCTATGAATCTACCAGAAAGCAAAGAATATACCTATTACTAGCTAAAGGCGAGAATAGAAATGTTTATTTTTTGACGCCATCATAACGCCTCTTCATGCTCCCTAACAGGCCTTCGAGGAAGCCCACGTGGAGGCCGTGATGATCCTCGGTGAAGCCTTTGCTTCATCTGAGCCCTTCGACTTTGGCACCCAGAGCACCACCCAACGCATCCAAAGCCTCATCCCCGTCATGCTGCGCCACCGCCTCACCCCTCCACCCGAGGAGACGTATTCCCTCCACCGCAAGATGGCCGGCTCCTTCCTCATCTGCTCCAAACTGAATGCACGCATACCGTGCAGGGACATGTTCCTGGATGTGTACAACAACTACAACCAGAGGAGGCAGGCGGAGCGAGCAGCAGAGGCCACCGCTTAAACACTCAGGGACAAGATAACTGCTTAAATGTACCCAAGACTTTTTCAGAGTGTACTGCCAAGTAAAAGGATGGAGTCTTGAGTCTACAAGTGGACACTGGATCAGACTTAACCTAAAACTTTACACTATGTCAATATGTAACCATGGCAACATGTCATAATGAGGAACCATGACTGTGCTCGACTGTCTTGGCCTGTCTCCTTTCAGTGCTACAGCTCACTGACTTCAGCATGAGGGTTCAATGATTGGTGATCCCAACCCATTGTTTCACTCTGTCTCATCGAAGCCTGATAAAACGCTCTGACTCATGTACAGACAAACATAAATACTTACGTAAAGGGATAGTTCAGAATATTTGATGTTGGGTTTTATGAGGTGCTTATCAATAGTCAGTATATTACCTACGGTAGAATTTGGAGAAGCAGAGACCAGCAAGGAAACTAAGCCATGCACTGCTGTGGACAGGGGTCCGGCACTGAAAAAAGGTCCCCCTAAAAGAAATTATATAAGTTTAAGTGTACGCCATATTTAAAATATTTTTACTTCTTTACTTTACCATCAGACAGCCTTTTGCCTGATGGGAATTCGCTGTTATATAAGCCAGATGTTGCTTTCTCTAAAGAAGCCAAACTCCATAGGCAAAACCAGTAATTTTACCTCATAGAACACAGAAGTTGCACGTCTACTGCTGTGCCAATCTTTATTATTTGTTTGATGATTCAACTAACCTTTTAAAACTCCAAACTCACACAATAACACAAATCACACAAACAAACTAAAAGATCATGGTAGCAATACACCAGCATCTTATGGGTTCTGAAAGGTAAAATTTCACCTGTAGAGTTTGGTTGATTTGGGGAGAGTGATACTTGGCTTATATAAAGCAGTGAAAATATTCTAAATATAGACTCTTGTTTCTGACCCTGTCCACAGCAACCATCATCTACTGTAGGTAATACTCTGACTATCGGTAAGTATCTAATATAACCCCACTCCAAATCATCTGAATTATCCCTTTAACTATGCTACGGAATGAAAAGGATGGAGATAATTGTCATAACAAATATATGCTGATGCCCAAAGGCAACATTACTGATTAAATCTGTATATTAATTGAAGAGAGGATTATTTAATTCAGTGTGAGTGTTGGTGTGTGTTTTATCATGTTGGCAAAATGGTTACACCCCTCTGTCACAGCTCACACACTACACTATGCTGCTGTACACTCAAGCCAGCTTTGTGTGCAGTTTCTCAAAAATCCAGATGTATTATTCCCTCTGTGTCCACCATGTTTCCAAGAAAATTGGTATCTTCTGTCTTTAAGGACACATAATAAGCCCTGTGTTGCCTAGCTGAAGCTGCCAAGTGCTGTCTTTTGTTAGAAGGACTTTGTGTGCTGCTGCCTGATGAGTTGGCGAATAAAGCTTTCTCCTAAATGTGATGACTGGCAGACTAGATGAGCAGATTATTGGTGGAATTAGTGAACACAGTCCAATGACATCCCAGTGACTAATGGCCTAGCATCATAAAGTTTATTTGACATAATATTTCCAGAATGTGAAATACTGTCAGGCTTTTTTAATGTTTCTTTATTGCAGAGATGTGTACTGTAACCTACAAGACGGTGTGCTGTGCATTGTTTTTTTTTTATGGAATAAATATAAGAAAGACTTATATGTATCATAAAATTGAGCTTTACTGGCAAGTGTCAAGAGGAGGCTATAAGCCAAGGACTTCCTACACTCTGTATTGATCTTTACCTTTTAGTTTTCATCCTCTTTGGGAAATGTCATTGACTAGAAGCCATGTTTGACCTCACTCTCCATCTACACCTACCTCTTGTATTGACCGTTAAGCAACTTCATACAATATTTTTGGCTCACAAAATGTAAAACTCGAGCTAATGGCGGCATTGATGGGTCCATTTTTTTTCAGGAGCTATTTTTATTTCATGACAGTGCTTTCTATTTTGTCTTCAATCAAGCCATTACAGGACTGCTTGCTCCACTAAATGTAAGCGTTCACACCACACAGGAGCTTTCACGGACATCGTAAAAACCTGATGGAGAAAAGATGCAGCCATTTACTGTATCTCCATTAGCACTTGCTGTTAGTGTCCCTTCACTGAGTTCTGTGACGTGCTGTACAGTACAGCTGCTGAGCTGCTCCTGCAGCGAGGCTGGCTCTGATATGCACTACATCAAAATCACAGTTTATTTTTCTCAGTTTGGGATTCTGCCACAGTTAATAAGAGCAGCACATGTTAGAGAGAAGAAAAGGCACATTCTTCTGTTTTAGTTTCACGCAATGGAAAGTTGGAGTGTTCCTCTGCATGTAAGAAGCAGCTGGCTTCAGTTTATTGGATGAGAACTGGCTCTTTTTGGTCACAGTCTCGGACTTTTCATTAGTTCTAACACTAGACTAGTGAGGGTTCATGTCTTCCAGGAGCAATGCATTTAATGAAGTTAAAGCATGGTGCTCATCAGGAGACACATTCTGAGGGAGTTATTGTGTTTACATTATTGTTTATGCAGAGGAACATCGATGGTTTAATAGTTGTTGGTGTTGCTGAATGAAAAATAATGTGATGTTAGAGTTAAGGTCTACTGGGGACCACAGTGTGGACATTAAGGGACAGTTGGCCGTCTCTCTGCACAGTAGGCATTTACTCATTTACTATTTATGTTATATAGGCTGGCCTAATTATATTGAAACTTTACTGTGAGTTTTCTGTCCACAGCTATTAGGATTCCCTGGGGATTTTTACTGGCAATAGTAACCTTATGTTAGCCTCTTCTTCATTTTTATTTTAAGCCCATATGATATCACTTTGACATTAATCAGCAGGGCTGTAGCTACCATTGTGGACATTGCCTATGCAGTTTTGGGCAGAATTTGGGGTTTTCAGCAATCTGAGAGAAGTATATACTTGTTATATAAGAGATAATGTACATGTCATTATTGCGAAATGAACCCCAACGGGGTGTTATGACCTGCTCACTGTACATTATCCTGCTTATTACATGGTTACTTAAATCCATAATTTGACACAAAATATTCATTTTAAAATGATTTTATGGATTTAAAAATGACTTTATTGCTCCTCTAGAGTCAATGATCAGAACTGCATCCATAGCCACAATCTGTTTTTCATAGCAAGTCTGTTATACATAGCAACAATCTGCTAGACAGAAATAACAGACCTTAGAAAGCCGTAATTGACCAATCAGAATAGAATATTTAACAAACCATGTAAAAATAAAAATGAACCCTTTTAATATTTTAAATGCTAATTCCAGTATATTTTAGAGTCAGTGGGTCTCATTTCTAAAAACTGTCTTAGATTTATATTTGAACTTAGTCTTCAGATCATTCCTGATGGTGTGATTATGAGTCATCAGAGATATTGATCATAATAAGAAGCCCACTTGTAGCCTACCCCATTGATCTATAAATCTCAAATTAACGTAAAACTGATGGCACCTTCCTTACAAGGAAGTTTCTCTCACCACTATCGCCTTAGTGATTTGTCTTAGTGGGAACTGTTGGGTCTCTGTAAATAGTATGAAGAGTCTTGACCTGCTCTAAATGAAAAATGCTCAGAGAAAACTTCTTTTATGATTTGGTGCCATATAAATGAAATTGAATCGACCTGACAATTGATGTCAACAATTTCCCTTTATATGATGCAACATAAATGAGAGTTTAATTAGACTATACTACCTGGACATAGCCAGCAGATAATCACTAATATCAATCAACTTTTCTTAGAGATAATATCATTTCCACGTCAAAGATAACTACTTATACACTGGTTTTCTGTATAAGTCATACTTTAACTCAGAATTTATTGTAAGTCTGTTTTATGTTTTATAAATCAAATAGAATCACTCCTTTATATATTCACATATATTCAATGTAGGCTGATACCAAGGCTGAACATTGACTCAATACTGAACCATAAAGAGTTTGGCATTATTGCAGAGTGAATCTGTGTAAGAGTTTCCCTGCTCACAGTAATGGCCCTAAGACCTGAATTCAAATCCACAACGGCAACCCGTAGAGCATCTGACCCGGTGGTGGGATGTAACTCACTACATACAGTACTCAAATACGGTACAGTTTCTTTCTTAAAATAATTTATTGGGCTTTTTGCCTTTATTTTCAAGGGGAAAGGGGATCATGAGGGAGTGGATGACATGCAGCAAATATGCCACAGATGGGAGTCGAACCAGCGGCCACTGCAGAGAACTAATAGCCTCAGTGCACAGAACACATGCTCTATCAACGTACCTACAGGGGCACCCCCATACTGTGCAGTTTTGACATACTTGTACATTATTTGAGTGTTTCTGTTCTGGGCTATTTTATTCTTCTACTCCACTATATAATATAATATTCTATAATATAACACTTTGAAAGACGCTATTCTTCACAATGACTATGTGTACTTTTTGATACTTTGGGCAATTTTTGCTGATAATACCTCTGTACTTTTACTTAGGTAACATTTGAAATTCAGGACTTCACTTGTAATGGAGTATTTTCTTCGACCACTGATCTGACCTGACAAAGCATCTTTGAGAAAGGTACCTGTCCCATTATACAGCATGACTGCACGCAATATACAACAGAAACCCTCAACTGTTCAAATGTCATGAATATGTGCTTTATAACAGATCAAACGTCTGAAGAAATCAAAATGGGGGAAAGTATTCAAAAATACTGAAATCAGTGATGCCACGACTTCCCATTGCCGCCCATGCTAAAAAAAAAGTTCACACAAAGGGTTCAGTGCTGTCCACAATCAACTGGAACCTGTCTCACATGAAAACATGAAGTTAGATGTAGTACAGTGCACATGCAAAAAGAAAATCCTGTGATGTGGGTCAAAATGACCCAGTGAGTTTGCTTTCTTGCAAAATCTTTGTAATGCAAAGTTTTACTTAAAAGTTAACACTTCTAAGTTTGTGTTCATAATTGCCAATATAGAAGTTGGCCGCACGGTGGCGCAGTGGAGCGACTGATAGCGAGCCCTGCTGCTTTTTTTTTTTTTTTTTTTTTCTGGAAAACATCAATGGGGAGAGTGGATTTGCATGTCCGGCCGTCTGTGCCAATGGGCGCACTGGGAAGGCTGGGTTAGCGGGTGGAGCCGGGGGAAGCAGCCCAGTAAGTGCACAGTCAACAACCAAAGCATCCGAGATTACTACAGACACACCAATTCCACCGAAATCTCCCCTCTCGAATCGCTTTTTTATTATTTTGTGTGAGTGTGTTTGTGTGAGTGTGTGTTTGTATGTGTGTGTGTGTGTGTGTGTGTGTGTGTGCAGCGACCAGGTTGATTTGCGGCTCCACATCGCCTCCATACATCGCTCTCACAGTGCGGATGAAGAAGCTTTTGTGAAATTTACCATTTGCAGATTATTGTGGTGTATAATATCTTTCTGGATTTACACAGAGGAGGAGGAGGAGGAGCGGGGAGCCGATCATCATCCGTCGTTCTCTTGGGTGAGTTCACAGCTTTTCCGTCCATCCATCCCTGTTTACTGGCACTTCCAGGGTTTTAATGTCTGTATAATGAATGAATCCACGACCGAGAAGAGCACGATCCACTCTACGTAATGGTTTAATGCTTGATTTGTGAGTTGACGGGTAATTATAATGTTTGGATACAACTGCAGCGCATTTTGGATATGGATCTCGCCAGCGGGCCCATCTATATGTGAAATGAATGAAATGTGGCAGCTCCAGCCTTTGATAGCGGTTTACATCCTTAATAATCCATAATGGAAGAGAAATAAGTATATTCTAGTAGGAGTCTGATCGGCTCTGAGTCAAAACTACCGGCACACATGGTCTAATTATGAATATTATCTTACCTTACACTCCAATGATGCTGTTATAATTTTAAAAAGCTGTAACTTTATAGGCCTGCAACTAAAATATTGCTTCATATTGTGATTTTATACCACCAATTATTTGGAATTTACGTTATTACGTCATTATTGGCGTGGGAATGAGCTAATGTGATATCGATTGTGCTGTAAAGAGTCATTGCTGGGTAATTATTTGTTCATGGGTTTTGTGGTGTTTGCGAGCATGGCCGCTGAAACACGCGCCCTGAGTTTGAATATGCACGAGCATAACTCTACCTGTCTGCAGGATTGTCTGTGTATCTCCCCATTGCATCATGCTGTGTGGTTAATTGTGTCTTTTGGGTTTGGTTGCATCATTTTCAAACTTCTTAAGGGCTTCTTTGTTGGAAAAAGTGCTGCAGCTTACTGTGATGATCTCTCCCACACTTCTTGTTCCCTGACATGAATGGGAGATTCATACAACATGAAAAAGTATGGCATTCAAATGGCTAAGGGACTGCAGCTATAGCGTGCGCGCACACACACACACACCACACACACCACACACACACACACACACACACACACACACACACACACACACTCCCTTACACACTTGGCACATGCCTTCGTATATAGGCCCAGTAAATGCATGCAGCTCTATTGTCTGTGGAGCTCCATCTGTTCCATGACATGGCATTCCTCAGACAGCCAGTCATGCTGTTAGGGGGTGGTCTGCCCTGACCCACTGAGAGAGAGAAACAGTCACATGGGGTGTATTAAGAGAGTAGGTACAGGGCTCAGGGTGTCTCAGCCCACAAGCCCTAGACCACCTGCACAGGCAGCTCCTGGGCCAGGCTGGAGGGCTAGTTTTGACCCAGAATTAGGCTTAGTGAAGTGCTAAATTTGGCCTGAGATTAGGCTGGAGGATGGGTAGGTTCGGTCTGGAGCATGGGCGACATCAAGACTAGGTTTGATCTAGGACTAGACTAAAGCAGGACCGGGTTTGGTCTAGAGTTGGAGCTAAAGCAAGGTCAGGTTTGGTCTAGAGTTAGGGCTAAACAGGCCCAGGTTTAGTCTAGAGGAGAGCTGGGTCTGGAGGTTGACAAGGTTTGGGCTAAAAACTGGGGCCAGAGAATGGCTAAATTGGTTATGGACCTATGTACTAGGCTAGCTTTAGGCTGTGGCTATGCCTTGAAGCTATGGCTTGAGGGGGGCTAGATTTGGTGTGGAGCCTGGGCTAAAGGAAGGCTGAGTTTGGTCTGGTGTATAACTGGTCCTATGAAATACCTGTGTCTCATGGAAGACTAGGTTTAGTCTGGAGCTGGGCCTAGAGGATGACTAGGTTTGGTTTAGTGTTAGGGCTAAAGGGGGCTAGATGTGGTCTAAAGTTTAGGTTAAATAGTCTAGAGAAAGGTTAGGTTTGTTCTGGAGCTGGGGGTGGAGGGAGACTAAACTTGGTCTATAGCTGTGACTGCAGGGACTAGTGGCTGGTTAGGTTTGGGCTAAAAGCTGGGGTCAGAGGATGGCTAAATTTGTACTAGCTTTAGGTTGTGGCTGAGTCTACAACTATGGCTGGAAAGAGGCTAGATTTGGTGGGGAGCTGGGGCTAGAGGAAGGCTATTGTTCCATACTTGTGGCTAGTTGAAGGCAAGGTTTAGTTTGGAGCTGGGAAAACAAGATTTGGCCTTGAGATGGGGCTAGAGGAGGGTTTGGATTGGTCTAGGGCTCTGACTAGAGGTAGGCTAGGAAAATAGGCGGAGTAGTTTTCTGTAATTTGTTATATGTTGTTGTACTTGTTGTAGTGATGAAATTGGTGTTGATCTTTGGTCCCTCTCTATAGTTTCAGCATGTGTGGAATAAGATGATATGAGTCTCCAGTTTGTTAGACTCTGTGTGTTGAAACATTAGTCTCTTTTTGGATTAATCTTCCAATTTTTTTCTTGTGACTAGAGGTAGGCTAGGTTTGGTCAAGAACTGGGGTTTGAGGAAGGCTAGATATGTTCTTGAGTTGGGGATACGAGAAAGATAGAGAAATTTCCAAACTCCAAACCAAAGGCCTGCTGGATAGAAATGGGCTCTGACGTAGCTAATCACGGTTGCAACTCAGTCATCACAAGTAGAGCATAATTACACCACCCCCATCCACACAGCATTAGACACACATAAATGCATACACACATACACACTCTCCATTTCCCTTTAGACCATTTCCCCTTTTCCACCGCTCTGATTGCTGCATTAGGACTTGGCTGTCTTTTGTTGTACACACACACACACACACACACAGGGGAGGGTTGGCGCAGCTGAGACCACAATACAACGGGGATCAAAGGTCATCCAGCTGGCCAATCAGGGTGCTGTCTGGGCCGGCTGGTGGCGGAGGAGGGCGTTGCCCCCCCTTTGTGCTGGTCAGGGTGGGTCTGCTAAACAAGCGGCTCCACTTCCAGCCCCGGCCCTGCTACTGCCGGCAGCCAGGCCGTGCTTCCTCAGAGCCAGTCACACCAATCTCTGGACACTTTATTATACTACAGGTCAGAGACTAGTTTAGAGGAAGTCCTTTATTGATTTATGACTGGATTTCTGGGTTGTAACCAGCTGCTTCTTGAAAACTTGAACTGTTGAACTTTTCTGGACTTTTAGAGGATTCACAGTTGTCCACTGGTACTGCTCATTTGTAATGGATGACACCAAACCCTGCAACCAAAACCCTTACAGTGACTACAGAATTCTATTTCTGGTGGTGGGATTAATTAAAGAAATAGAAAAGATAGAAAAGGATAATGAGATTTGAAGTACTTAAAAGATGAAGAGAGGACGGATGGAAAGAGAGGAGTGGTGGAAAGAGGAGGAAGTGCTTAAGAGACTGTGCAGGGTGCTGAGGAGAAGAGCGAAAGAAACAGAAATTAGGAGAGGCAGAGAGAAAGATTGAGGCTGCAGAAGAGAGAGTGATGATATAAAAGAAGAAGAGAGACACGGACCGAACAGAGGGAAGAGCAAAAAGTGGGAATTAGTCGACAGGGACACAACAGGGAAACCGTCTGTTTCTCCGGTCGCTGTCTTTAGTTTGTGGATGTGATCAGTCTGTGCAGAACCTGCTATACAGAATCAGGCAGCCACCGTACTTGTTCTCAGACGTTTACGTCCACGTCATCCTCCCTCTCACTTTCTTTCTCTCACACACTTCCAACTCTGCTGTCTGATGCCTAAGTGCCTTCAGTATGTGCTGAGTGGAGTTATCTGATTTCTGCAGGCTAGTTAAATGCAACCACTCCTTTCTCCCATATAGTTCCATTACTGCACACACTAATGGCAAGCTCACAGTGCACAGACATAGGCCTAATGTTTGGTCCTTGTGTGTCTGTTTGTGTGCATTTGATGTGCTCTTATTGCCGTGCATTATGTTGATCTGGACTGATAAATGATCGGAGCAATGGATTTGGATGCCTGTCTCGTGGACGCTCATGTGTGACGGCAGCGATTTGTGTTTCTCTCTGTGCGTTTGGCCATGCGTGTGTGTGTGTGTAAATGCGTGTGTGTGGACGTGTTTCCCTGGCGATCAGCAGTTTATTTCTTTGCTTCAGTGGCGTTTTTCTGCAGATAACAAGGAAAGTAGAAATGGGTCTATCTCGGCAGCCACAACTCCGAGTGGTGCGCTCATCACAACTAATAACTGTCACTCTGAGCTGTGAGGGTTGCATTTTTTGTCTCATTGGTGGTTTATTTATTTTTTGGTGATGACCTATTTCAGCCCGTTTCGCTGTTGAAGCTCAGATGCAACAGCTTGATGAGGGACGTGTGTGTCAAACTAAAATCCTAAAAAAAACAAGCCTCTGAAACACCACATCCCTGCCTCAGGGTCTGGTCTGATCTATACCTTTTTCCAAGCTTTTATCAACTGCTTTGCTCGTTGCTTGTCGATTGTTTTCACATGGTTTTGTCCCCAATTACACCTAGCACCTACCATGAATGTCCAAAACAGAATGCTTTTAACTCCTTCTGCAGTGTGAACACACTGGTGTGCTGGCTTTGCACAATTTCTACAAAAAGTGTTGTATTGTTGTGACTGCCCACAGATGACTCTAAACACAGTCCCAGTGTGAGATTCATAGCAGAATGTCAGAATTGCCAAATAATTAATAATCTCTTCCATCTATTACTCCACTGGTAAAATCTTAAAAACTGAAACAGGGACTGAGGTAGATTTGCTCAGATCCTAGGCTGTAGGCTAAATAGCTTTGCTTAGCCTAAAGGCTGGTGGCAGGGGTAAAAAGCTAGCCTGGCTCCTTCTAAAGCTGTATTCAGACTCGGTCTGGGTGATATTGCTGAAAAGTGTCATATTAGTCAATATCGATAATTATCTATCATGTAGGTCATGACTGGCGACATGTTATGAACTCCAAAGGTTGTAAGCAGCTAAGGTGATAAATAAGTTTGCTGTATTACCGGTCAGGAAGGTATTCCTGCACCCCAAAGTGTTCTGATAGTTGTCCATATAGCTGTCCATTTTCTTCTGCTCATCCGGGGTCAGGTCATGGTGGCAGCTGGCCTAACATGACATCCCTGTCCCCAGCTCCTCCACCACAGCTGGCCCATTTCAATGTGAAGGGGCAGCATTTCTACTGCGATCTCCCTCTGGGTACCTGAGCCCCCCAGTCTGATAGCTGTCTGACTTAAAAACCAAAAAACTGACCTGACGAGCTGACATGTCACTTTTTATCTACACACACTTTTATTGCTTTTTCTGTTGACTCACGTGTAACTCCATGCTGTTTGTTGACTCTCGTGTCACTCCATGCTGTTGTCCTCATGTATCGAAGGGTCTGCTAGTCGCATTAGATTTAGCAGTTGAATTCATAAACAACTAATAGTCTAAAAATGTTAAATCCCTTCAAACTGACTCATTGCCCACATAAAGACCACTTTCTTTACCTTCGGCTTTTGTGTGTGAGCTGTAGAGGTGGTGAGCTGTTCCTTTAAAGAAGTGTGATAATCATGAATGTTGACAGTACGAATCCTCCAACCATCTTGGAAAACTGAGGTGTTGAAATGAATGACTGAATGTTGCCCCTCCCTTCACAACCAGTATTAATGTCCTTGAGCTGAGCTCCATTCCCTGTCTGATAGAAGATTATAGCTGATCTTGATTAAGTTAGATTACATTTAGCTGTGTGAAGGTATGGCAGGAGATACTTGCAAAAAATTACAGATGCTTTCAACTTTCTGTAGACTAAAAGAAATCGTGATTGCATAATCAGGATTCTCCATTTGATGTATTTGTGGAGGTAAATGAGCCCAGATGGCCTGTCTGCAGTGTAATGAATCTGAGGAACGCTGCCATTGTTAGTTTCTAATCTTGTGTTATTTACAGTACCTCCAGCCCACGTACAATAACTTTCCACTGCACTCTTCTGGTATAATTCAAAGCCTGTACAGTGGGTGTGTGTGCAGCTGAGCTTTAGTCTCACAGCGTGGAAAAAAAACACTATTTAATACGACGCTGGCTTCTTCACTGCACTATTTCAGAGTGACGCCGAGGGAGTGAGATTGTTAGCGACAGACAGAATCCAAGTTAAATGTTCCAGAGCACAGAGGGGCCTATTCACTGTGCTATGTGAGGAGTGGAGAGGGGGAAAGAGAGAGGTGGCAAGGGAGGGGGGGTGTAGAGGAGCAGGGTGACAACACTTAAAGCGGTTTTTCGGTTGACGGCGTACATCTGTGTGATGTGTGTTGTATGGCTCCACGGCCTGTCTGAATCAGTCAGAGATCCAGAGACAGAGTGAAGGATGGAGGACAGCTGAGAGTAGTTGTCTCCTGATAGAGGACACATATAGGAAACACATATGGTAATCAAGCTCTGTATGCGTGTGTGCGTGTGTGTGTGTGTGTTTTAGTCAGAAGGAGAGAGACACAAGGGGCAAGTTTCAGTTTATGTGAGAGGGCAGCCACAAGTTACCTCCAGCTGAAAAAAGAATGAGTCACCGGAGAAAACGGGTACATGTCTGCACTGTTTTGGTGCACATGTACTCTCTATCATGTGCATGTGTGCAAGCAAACTGTGCAACAGCTTGAGCACTAGAGTGCATATGACAAAATATGCCAAGGCCTGACAAAATGAAGGTCATGACTGCAGACGAAATCTGTTTGAAAAGTCTATTAAGGGCGAAGGAATGACACAGGGGAGGTGATGGTGGTTCTGTTGTTTTTTACACTACATTTTAACTAAATGCCAGTGAAGTCAAGGTATCAAGGTCATTTATTTGAGGAATATTACACACGAGTGTACGCTTTAATGTAATTATTAACACGATAGTAATGTGGTCAGGAGCGACGCCTTCAAAAGAAAAAAACATTATACTGCAAACTCCAGTAGGGAGCTACGCCTTGCTGTGAGGCGCGGGTGTTTGTTGCAACATGGACCTTTTCTCTTGTAACGCTGTGTCACCAGCACACTGCTGCTATCGTTGTAGCTGCCGTTAGCCAATGAGTAGTTCTTTTGGAGTGGGACACAGTGTGATGGCCACCAATACAGTACTTCACATGATCTGACGTAACAGTGCCTCTGACCGTGCTCTGACTCTGGGGACGGTGTCGACACTGGTGGGTTCAGGTGGGGACAGGAGGTGTGAAGCAGTTGAGGAGCAAGTTTGTAAAGTAGCGAGTTAACTATTAAGTACAATCATCCATCGTATCAATAAGTCTGCAATTATTTGTTTTTGTGAAGTTGGAAGGAAAATATTCCAGTTTTAAAAGATGAGGTTATACTGTGTTGAAATAAATTAACAATATAGTATCTCCTTGCTGGTTGTTCTGACACATTCAGAGTCATTACCCTTTTTGCTGTTAGCATTTAACAGGTGGCTCACTTCATGTCCCAAAAATATTAAATAATTATATTAATGTCATAAACGTCCCACAACTGGTCGATCAATGGCTTGAACGAACAAATACTAGTTGAGTACTTTAGCTCAGGGCAGCCCTAGTAATTTTAGTTGAATAAAACCTTTGGACAGACTTTTTCTTTGTATTTCATGTAGTCTGAAGTTATGTCTTACAATAATATTAGGCTATATTGGCTCAGTTGTTGAGTGTCTTGGGACCAAATAACATAATAATGAACGTTTTCCGCAAGTTTTGCGGCCACCGTGTAGGTTCTCTGTGAAGAGTGAGAACAGGGGTTTGCAATCTGCACAGCTCACAGCTAGATACCACTAAATCCTATAAATTGATACCTTGAGCAAACATGACGTAAGATTAATACTAAGTTCACTGTCTTTATTGTTACATTTGGTAGAAATACTTTGTTCAGTGGTTGTTCAAGAACTATAATTCTTGGTGAAAGGATCAAATGATTAAATACTGGGTAATAAAAAGGATTAAAAAGGAACATGGTGCTCTCCATGTGTAGTTACAACAGCGTACAACTTTGTAGTGATTTTTAGATCAGCTGGAATCCACTTTCTATCTCCTTCCAGCACTTCTTAGCTGGTCTTTGGTCACTGTAGTAAATCAGGCTCTTTCATTTCCTCAGAACCATCAATCAGGTGTTGCAGCTCGTGGCCCTAATGTGATCATGTAGTGTCGTTTTGATGGAGAGCAAAGATGAAGCAAAGAAACTGAGACACGTGGAAGTGACAAAATCACATCAGGGGAGCACACTGACCAAATCACACTCTATTACTGGACATCAGTCATTGTTTTCTCTTTGTCCCAATAAATTTATGTAGAGTACTAGCAGTTTCTTTTCTTTGGCTTTGGTGACAGCTGATATTAGAAACTTTTAGAGAATTGACTCCTCTGCTAAAAGTCATTACAGATGCCAGGAAAGATAGAACAAGGAATCCTTTGTTTTTTGGTTCTTCCTGTAATGTTTACTGTAATCTCAGTAATAAATCCACCTGTAAACAATGAGAACACCTCTTGTGAGCAGCACGTGTTCCTCTCTGTGCCGACCAGTTTGTGGCTCACCTCCTGCTACAGTATGCTTGTAAATGCGTAAATGTGCCAGCGAGGCTTTTGGTTTATAAAACATTTCTCTCTGTTTACCGGTGCTATGACTCATGGTTGCTATGGCGAGGAGCTCTGACAGCAACGCAGCTGATTAGGAGCATCTGACTCCACATGACTGTACTCCTCTCTGCCTCCATCAGTCTATCGCTCTGGTTACTGCCTCTTTCTTCTTCTTCTTCTGTGCTGCTCTCTTTATGTTCACCTTTTTTTTTTATCAGAATTGCAGGTGTCACCAACCTTCATTTATCTGTTCTTTCACTCCTTTTTTTCTACTCCTCCTCCTGTCCCCCACTTCAGTTCTGCAGCACTCAACAACCTTTAATACACCTCATATAGATTTTCTAATCACACCGTCGCCCTTCACTACTCCCCTTTTCTCCTCCTCTCCTCTCAGTCCCATCTCTCCGCTTGTCTTTCTATGGTGGCCAGCTGCCTGCCAGATGTGGCCCACTATCCCAGCTGTTGGCATCATGCTCATGAAGAAGAGAGGAATGAGATGGAAATGATCCCTCATGAAGGCGTAGTAATCCTCATAATACACGTAAGAAGGATAAAAATATCGGGACGAAGGAAGGAAGAGTATAATAAGGCACACCAAAACTATTAACCAGAGCCTAGTAGAGGGATTAACATGAATATCTGTCCAAAACATAATGAATATCCTGCCATAACATATGGATTAGCCATTAGCCAAACCTGATTATCCAAATGAGATTTAAAAGAAGCCAATTATAAATCCCTGAAGGAACATTAGAGGCTTGCATTCATTGGAAAACCACATCACAGAGAATATGCCACAACAGAAAGAATATGGCAATATCTTCAGTAACACCCTCACTTTGATATGATGGATTCATTGAATCTGAGAAGGAGGACTACGAGAAATCAGAGGAAGCATAAAACTAAAACTACAGGCTGAATTGTAAGCAGGGACACAATAGATGAACAGGTAGTGAAGGAGAAGAAGAGGATTATTGCTGCTGAGTGAAAACATATCACCCAAATGTCACCTTTCGGAGAAACCTTTCACACAACAGCCCACGGGCCTCTCTCCTTTAAAGCAATAGTTGGATTGTACACTTTGGGAACAGTACTGATCCCGCATTCATGTGGTGTTGTAATAATTGGAAAAATGAGTTCCTGACGTGGAAAATTCACATGAAGCCCCCTCAAGTTGGAATAACAACAAAGTTCTAGAAAATTGTTACACAAGTTGCTGAGTTTTTCATTGATTACATACTGCATATCAATGTTTTGCTCATGTAATTTGTATCAAATTGTATTTCCTGTCCACATAGAGTTACTTAGATTAATGTTATTGATTAGCACCAACTGTGATAACAAGTCAGGTAGCCTTCAAATGGATTCCTTATAGCATCCATGTTGTTTCCACATTACAGCTTAAAAGCTCATGAACACACTGAAGTTAGAATAACAACTTCCCATCTCGGGAAATGAGACCATGACCAGACCAGACAAACATGTGAATGCACTATTATTCACTTTCTTGCTGAGAGTCAGATGAGAAGACCGATACCACTCTCATGTCTGTCCATAAGTATGAAGCTACAGCCAGCAGCTGGTTAGCAGGTGTTAACAGGCGGAAACAGCTAGCCTGGCTCGTCCAGAATTTTTAAAAAATCTGCCTGCCAGAACCTCTAAAGCTAATTAAAGCTCATATCTGGTTTATTTAAAAAAAAAAAAAAGTGTAAAACCAACAATTTGTTGACAGCCAGGCACGCCGCTCCCCCTGCTTCCTTGTGCTAAGCTAAACTAGCCTCTATTTCTTTGAAAAGTTTCTGAGAATATTTGTAAACAAGGATTTGACAAATGTTTAGTAATATTATATACAGTATATTGGTCACAAAAAATATTGTTACAAAACATGCAGTATACATTACTACATAGCCTTATATATAATTTCTGCGGCCTCTAGCTAGCACAAGTGTTAGCTAATTTACCTGTGGGTTGTGTTTACTGTGAGAAACGTACTGAACGTTCCAAGTTCACATGTTGTGATGTGTTTGCTGACATTTTCAGAAATGGCAGATGCCATGGACGTTCATTTTTTGGTGGATGGTAATTTATTTTAATTTTAGCTGTATTTAGTTGTATAGTTTTTTTCTTTGTAATTTTACAATATGTCTGAGGTGACAGCTGATATTTCCATTGGTCTCATCTTTTTATTAACCACATGATTATGTGCATGTAGTGATGATATCTGACGGCATGCACAACCATCACTCCAAGTAGACACAGGATGTGTGAGGCAGCCATGATGTGGATGGATGTGTATGACAACGCACAGTTAAAAGCAAGTGTGTCTCTGGCCTTTAATACCAAGCATATGGTGTATTTTGACCAGAGATAGGCCTATTAGGTGTGTTTACAACACAAAATTTCCTACTGCGTGGGTCTCACAGTCCTCACAATCCCACATGATCATCTCAAGCTGTTCAATTTGTGAAAGACTGTTAATTTGCTATAAATCATGTGGGATAAGCTAGTACAAATTGTCTGCTACAAAATTGTTCTTTTCAAAAGAGAATTAAATGAAATGTAATATATTTAAAAAAACAAATAACAGCATCTTAACCAGGGAGTAATCTGAAATATGAACCCAGGAGCATCCAAATCATCCAAACTGGTTTTCACACGACAGCAGCTATTTGCAGGGGCAGATGGATGAGACTGAAGGCCAAGAGGAAAGAGGTGAGGAGCCATTGTAGGTGCTGGAGAGATGGACAGAGCAGAGGGAGAGATGAAAGGAGGGGAGGCAGAGGAGGAGGGAGAGGTGTCTTGTTTCGCAGGCGAGCCTACAGTAAAATGCCACCGCCTCGGTGAAAAAAGAGACAAGTGTGGAGATTGTTGATAGTGTTAGCATTTAGAGTGGATTGTTCCTGTCGTGGCTGAGGCTGTGAGGCAAATACTTTGTGAAAAGGGCAATAGAAAGCAACATTTTGATTGATTGTGGGTCATCACACCAGAGCCATATTAGACTATACTGCCCCACAAAGCCAAAATGCAGGAACTGTATATTTAGTCAAAGTTTAGTTAAGATCAAAATCTGACCTGTAGACATTATAAAGCATAATCCCAATGAAAACAGCATGTTAAAAGTGCAATTAAGACAAAACAGAGCTAAAATCAAGGCAACAACAAACTAAAGCAAGAGAACTAAATCCTGCTAAAGCTAGCAAGAGATAGCCACAACTAGCTTTGGCTTAAGCCCCCAAACCATTAAATAAATTGAAAAAATACATTTCGGTGAACTAACATCTTGGTAAATTTGTTTGTTAACCCACGTAAATAAGGCAAAAGCTAAATCCAGTCCAGACAACTAAATTCGTAAAGAGCTTACTAGCCTAATGTTAGCTTAGCAGAATAGCAGCCATTGCCAGATCAGTTTTTGACTCTTGTGGAACTCACAATTTGGCATGGTCAAAGTACTTTTAAATAAGTTATTTAAACATACTAAGGATTAAATTAATTTATTTGATTAATTATTTTAAAAATAGATGGAAAACTGAAATAACAAGTTTTGTTTGTTGATAGTTTGCATTGATACTTTGTCATATTTCCTAAAGTTTCAAAGGTTTTACGCCAATTATGTTTTTTGCAGTAAAATAATAAGTACAAAAAGAAATGACATGAAGGAATAATCCATCTTAAGTTGTGGCCATAGCCAGGCCAGCTGTTTCCCTTGCCCTGCCCTTATAGTCTTTGTGCTCTGCTAAGCTAACTGTCTCCTGGCTGTGGACTTAAAATTAAACCAGAACCTCTGAAGCTCACTATAATTAACACTATATATTAGTAAAAAGGTGTGTGGTTTTACAGGTGGTTTTGTTCATTGACTTTGTACTGATACTTTGGTCATATTACCTGAAGGCTTGAAAGGTTTATGTCCATTATGTTCTGAGGTAAAATACAAATACAAAAAGACTTACATGTAAGCATTACATTTCATCCTATCCATCTGTTACAGTTTACCCAGTCAGCTTGAAAACTTTAAACCCTTTTTTCTTACTTACTGCCTTGTAGAGCAGTATGTACAGCTATTAGACAGTGGCTGACCTGCAGACCTCTTCTCACACTATACTCTGTTCCTCCTTTATTTTTTTTAATCCTCCCTGTTTTTTTTCCAATTTCCTCTCAGCTCTTAGTTGTTAAAAAGCTCCCCCAGTCTTTTCTGTTCCGCTCTTTATCTTTCTCAGTCCTCTCCGTTTCCTCTCAAAACATCAATTTCTTCATCTAGCTCACTTTCCCCCCTTCTCTCCGTCTGCCTCTCCCGGTCAGGGGAAGTGGCAGTCGCTGCCTGCTGGCTCCCAGAGGAACAGACCTGCCTTTGTCTGTCTGCACTGTAGGAAGATGAGTAGCTGGTCCACCCAGTAAGCCCAGAAAGCCCAGTTGGGATTCAGGGTTTGTCTGCGGCGAGCCAGCCACCCAGAACGCCTGTAAATCAGTCAGCCACTCAAGCCAGGGCCTCCCGGTCTGTACAGCTAGCTATAGCGAGTCAGTCAGGTATTATGTTAGGCACTCGTGACTATTAGAGAGAATGGATGGGAAAGCACAGTGCAGACGGAGACAGAAAGACTGCAGGCCCTGGTTAAAAGTTTTCCAAGCATAACCAAAATGTGCAATGAATTTGAATGCTGAACAGAAGCACTGCCATTCAAAAACTCCCCACTTATCCTACTTGGACAAACTCCAGAGTGTGAAATTATTGCAGCCCAATCTATTACCTCATGCCTTGAACAGAGAGCAACCAGTGGGATCAAGCAGATGTTCTACAATGATACATGACGTTATGGCACTCAAGTGCCACTTGTGTCTGCTTTTATTCTGCTCATTGAATGTAATTAAATCATATTTTTCTATATTGACTGTTAAATTCCTATGTTATATAACATATGTCAAGCATTTTTTGACATTTTAATGCAGAAATGTTACATATTATATATTTAAGCTGATTTTGACAGTTTTTGATAGAGCCAGGTTAGCTGATCCCCTGTACAGTCTGGTGCTATTTGAAGTTAATAATTAAACCAGCACATCCAAATCTTATTATAATTAGGATGTTATATCTGTACATGTGTAGCTGTGTGTGCTGGACTATTTCTTGGCTTTGTCTGTATCAGTCTGGCTGTGGCTTCATATTAAATGAAAAATAGTATAAATCTTCACTCAAGGAAGCAGTGATAGTCAAGCTAAGCTAATTGACTGCTGGCTGTAGCTGTATATTTGATAGATAGATATAACAGTGGTATCAATGTTCTCATCTAATTCTTGGCTAGAAAGGAAATACACATCTTCCCCATATTGTTTAAGTATTCCTTTAATGTCCCAGTCTGAGGAAAAGGCACAGTGAAGATTGAAGAATTGGGAGTAAATGCTTATACTGCTCCCTCTAGATTGCGGTTGTTCTGAGGTTAATGTAATTTACTTAGTTTCACTGAGATAATAAGTCAGCAGTCTGCTTCTCTTTTGGTGATGGTAAGATTACAAGTGACACTCCAAATCAACTAAATAAATAAACTTAATAAAACCAAGAGAGAAAGAGAGCAGAGATACTAAAGGAGACACAGAGAAGTCATGAAACTAGAACACCAGCTTATTGGCAGCAGTTTTACAATAAGGTGACCAGATTTCTAAAATGAAAACTGGGGACAAGTTTGGTGGTCAGTATATCATTAATATATCCAATAGTAGCAAATAAAAAAGAAAGAGGTTTCATGTATTTTGACCATGATAACTGTTGTAGTGTAATAAACTCTGGTACAGGCTGACTAATAAAGCTGTGTTCTAGTTTTAAACTTATGGTAAACTATGAAACACTGATTTGAAGTGTAGTGAGGAATTTTAATTGAGAAAATAATCAACTGATTAACCAGTAATGCAAATAATTGTTAGTTGCAGCCATAGTTTGCAGATCCAATCTTCACTCCCTGCTCTTAGAATCACTGGGGGCACGGTGATAATTTCTAAATGTGTTTGATATTTACTATTTAAAATCTGGATGATTACGCTGGTGCAGAAGTGAAAGAGAGCTGTTGTCAAGCAACAGTGAACTTTAGCCCTTGTTACTAATGTTAGCTTGCATCCTGCTGTTGACTGATATTTAAACTATTAAAATCTCACGTCTAGTTCTCGCTGAGGAATAGACAAGCTGTGTTGTCTGTGTCTCCCCAAACATTTTCTCATCCAGACTTGTTTGTCTTTCTGCTTTTATTATTTCTCACTGCAAAGCTACAGTGAGTTGGTCTGCCATGTCCGTCTCCATTGTTTACAGCTGCTTCCACATGAAATCATACAATATCACGTTCTTCATGAAATCACATTATTTTCAAATCTTGTAGTGTGAGTATGTTTGAGATTAGAGAGAAGAAATCTGTGAAGTTATTCCTGATGCGTGTGGTGCAGCCAGGTTTTAAAATCTCTTAGGACTCCTGTAGTGCAGGGCCAGCTTTACCATCTTGTGTTGGCTTGGGGTAAATGCTCACTGGAAGTAACAGTGTAAAAAAAAAAAAGGTAGCAGAAGACATTTTCTCCATTGGCCAAAACAAGTACAAAGTGATTGAGATGTCAACCGGGGACATCTGGTCATCCTAGTTCACAAGCTCATATGATCACACATCGTTTAGAAGAGGTTCCTCTGTCTCACAGAATTCTTCTCCCGACCACATCCAAGCCCTTTCGGGATCGGAAACCGAAAACATCCAGTAACATTGATTTTCTATTATATTTCAAAGCTAAAACTACTTTACATCATTACGCCCAACATGATCCACATTGATATCGTTTTCACAGCTTTGACTACACTCTGAAATTACTCTACAAGCATGATGAAATCTAGAATAAAGCCAGAGCGCTCTGTCTTTTTTTAAGTTATGTTTTAATGGATGAGGCTCCAGGCACCTCAGGCTTCAACAAGCCTTAACAAGGAGATCAATAGAAAGTATATAGACCGTCCTCCCACAGGCTGTGTCTGCTCTCGCCTCAGATCACAGAGGAATATTGTGGTGATGCCAAGGCGACACACAGCCAGCCGGAAATGATTTGATGTAATAGGAACACTATGGTGTTATTAGTGGAGCCTCTCTGCCTTCATCTCTCACCCTGTAACGCCACTTCACTCTCTGTGAAGTCAATATGTCAGGAGAGGTGAGCGGCATTTACCATTCTCTTTTAACCCCCGCTGCCTCCCTCGACATCACCCCTCGTCTCCCCGTTTTCAAAGGATGGTACGGGGAGGGCAACAGTGGAGAAGTGAGGGGTTATAAGACGGGAGGAGGAGAGGAGAGGATGGGGGAGACGATAAGCGGATTGTGAGGAGAATGAAAATAAATGGCTGCAGGGCTGGACAGCAGTCTGACTCAGTCATGTCCTGGATCGTCCACTTCACCAGATGGCTGCTTGATATGTGCAGAGAGAACAGACCAACACTCACCAGACCATCCATTCCTGTGTGTGTGTGTGTGTGTGTGTGTGTGTGTGTGTGTGTGTGTGTGTGTGTGTGTGTGTGTGTGTGTGTGTGTGTGTGTGTGTGTTAACATGCAATCCGTCCTATGTTGCTCTCTGTGCTCCACATAGGGAACGTGTTATTGCTCTTGCTCTGCATTCCTAAGAAGCAGAGGAAAATCTCAACCCCTTTTAACCCCCCTTCTCAGCTGTAGACCAGCTTTGAAGTTTTTTTCTCTTTCTCTTCCCTCACTCACACACATCCACACACACACTCACATGCTTACACACTCCACACAGCTCTTTTCCTCACATGGATTTTTGTTTACATCCTGGCAGCCGACTCCCACAGTACATGTCTCAGACAGAGACTGTATGGAAGATATACTGCAGGCGTGCTGAAGTGTTGTTTCGTCAAACTATATTTGTGTTAGATGATCTGGCAACAAAGTCATAACTTTGACACAAATGCATTTTAAGCTATTTTTGAGATGGACTGGTTGTTAACAGGAAGACGGCTCACTGTAAATAAAAAGTTGAGACAGCTCAATATTTCAAGGCAACTTGCTGCAATAGATTTTTGAGTTTCAAGCCCAACTCAAACTCTTAATTTTGAAATAAACTAAAAAAAAGTTTTTGTGACCAATTTTTTTCTTTAGGTAAACTTGAATCTTTAAGTTTTAGAAACTCAAAAACAAAAAAAATGTATTTCAAAAATTGGTCACGGTGAGCATTTGTCATTATTTGGGTGGCTGGAAATTAAATAGTTTTAACTGAAAATAATAAAAAATTAATCACTATTCACTTTCACTTTTGAAATGCAATTTTTTGAGGGGTTCTAAAACTCAAAGACTACGTTTATCTAAAGAATAAAAGTAAATTATCTCAACAAAAGACTAGTAGCCTGCTCAAAACTCAAAAATCTGTTGAAGTTATGCATTTTGCACCTTTTTCATGTTTGCAGTGCAAACACCATAAAATATATATAAGTGTAAGTATATAATTATATTGTCCTGTCCCATGCCAATGCCAGACGAAGACTCCCATCCATCCCATTTCTGTCAGTCCACAGTCCACACACATCATGCATTGGTCAGGTGGCTGCAGCCACCAGAGCAGACAGCAGGGAATAAAAAAGAATGAAAAAGACAACAGGATGACCAGAATTATGTTCTAGATAAGAAAATAGTTCTTTTTCATATTAGAATTGCATAATTATATGTAAAAGAATATTTTTATTATGATATATTATTCCTGTTGACTTTTTTTCCTGTCCTGTCCCAGTCCTGTGATGAGTTGCAAAATGACTCCCATTCTGCAGGAATACCACCGGTGCCTCTTTTTTTCTTTTGGAAGTTTCGGCAGGATGGCACTGATGGTAAAGGCAGCATGTTTCCATAACAGCCTGAACAGTGCCAATGTCAGGCCATTTTATTTTATATTTTACAGGTACAGCATGAGCACTCAGGTTGTGGCTTGACAATCGGACCATAAAGTGTGAGCACATAAATTGTGAGATTTAGATTTACATCACAGATGATTAACTCCTACAGTAGGAGTTGGAATTAAACAACATTTATAAAATCGTTCAGTGTGTGCCCATCTAAACATGCTGTTTTTGTTATCCTCACCTGTCCCTGTAGACTTGTTTTGATGGACAGATGTCCAGCCCACAGAGAGGCTGCATGTGCCCCACTGCCTGTGAAGTACAGGGCTGTTTATGCAGGCTGTCTATGTCTGTGTATTTGAATGATGTCTGCTGCACCACAGCAACTCCTGCATATTGTTTCTACTGAGGATTTCTGATCCACATCTTGTTCTCAGGCAACACCATAATCCGTTGAGGCCTACATTACCTTTATCATAATGTAACTCCTAATATGAAAAGCCAACTGTGCCTGTGTGTGTGTGTGTGTCCTTCCGCGTCTCATTTAGTGAATTAGATTAGATGTTCAGAGCCCAGATGCAGTGCGTACAGAAACCATCCTGTACATGCATTATGTATACACATTCATATCCCTATTATGCTCCATTCTGCGTCGCTCTGCACTCATTTCTTTCACACAAATCCCTCAGCGCACATCTACAGTTTTTAAACCTTGCCTAACATGCAGAAAAAATCTTCTAATCTAAGTGTTCGCCTGAGGCCCCAGCTTTACAAAGTAAAGTTAGGAGAGATTTGGTTAGGCCCCCCAGTGTGCTATGTGGGCTCCTCCTTCCCATGTGTATCAGTAGGATACTGTATGTGAATGTCTTACAAGATATGAAATAGGAATATGAGAAATATGAGCCATTGGTATGAAAAAAAGGATGAGAAACAGCACAGTGTTCACTGAGTGTTATATTACAAAGCATCTACAAGTCATTTAGTCTCATATTCAGCCGTAATATCTTACAGAAATTACTTTTCAATAGTTTCTTATAACACTGTTCCTCTTCTAAAAGATATTTAAGTATCATCTGTTAAGACACATTAAAACATGAGCGTATATACATACAGTATATACACCAAATTAGATACATTTTATATTTATTTAGTAAAATGTATTGTTATACAAGTACCATTTACTTTAGCAGTCATGAAGTGTTCTTCAAATACACACTTAAAACCATCTGTGTGTTAGTAAGTCATGAAGCTCCCTGTGTGGTGTGAATCTGTGCATGGCTTTATGTAGGCCTGTGTTATCTAATACAATCTGTCCCTATCTAATATTCACACTGCTAACCCTGGAGGGGAAAGAGACTGAGGAGAGGAGAGGAGAGGAGAGGAGAGGAGAGGAGAGGAGAGGAGAGGAGAGGAGAGGAGAGGAGAGGACTTTGCTTGCCAATAAACAGAACTCTTCCTGGAAGTCTCCTGACTTTAAAAGGGAATCTTACACAAAACAGATTTAATACGCACACAAAAAGGCTGCACATGCACACACACACACACTGGCAAATGCTATTGCACTCAGTTAGCCAGTCCTCAGTACAGTATGTCTGCACTGTGCAGCATACACTCCAGTAGTAGATGGATTAAAACACAAGTTTCAGATGCATGTGTGTGTAAGTGACTTAAAGGTCCAGTGTGTAGTATTTGCAGGGATCTACTGGCAGAATATGGTGCAGGTATATTTTCATTAGTATATAATCACTTGAAAATATGAATTGTTGTGTTTTCATTATCTTAGAATGACCAAACCAAACATTGGCTGCAGATACAGACTTTATGTGTCATAATGTCTTTCCCTTACCTGGCCCTTACCCACTTAGTGCCTAACCTTAAAACCAAGTACTAGCCTTCAAACAGCCCTTTAATCTTGTGGAGTCCAGCATTTTCAAGCTTGTCAGACCCCACAAGCATAGTGGGCTCTATGAGCTATTTTCTTAATCAGCTTCTTATTTTAAGTTTGTTTACTTATTTTAAGTAATGATGTCCTACATAAACACATTTTTCAGCTCAGTTTTTAACACTTTTGGTTAAATCACTTGAGATATTTTCTGTATCTTGGTTGTACATTGGTTTGAAGTGGTCAGGGATTAGTTTAATAAAGGCAGTGTCACATGTTACTATGTATGTCAGGATTTAGCAACATTGGAATCAAAATGCAATGGCAGTTGTTTGCTTATATTACCATTTGTCACCCATATTGTCATTTTTTCGAATTTAATTGTTTCCCCCAAACTTTGATATGATAGCCCTATAATAGTAGTCCTATTTGCATATAAAAAGTATGTGGTGGTCAACAAAAAATGAATTACAGTCTGCAAAATGTGCAAGTTGAAAATTACAAATGGAGATGCAATAACTTCCAACTAAGTTTGACATTTAAAGTGGCACAAAGAACAGTAAGTCAAGGCTAATATTAACGTAGTTAGCGAGCTAATGCCTTTAGTAGTAATGTTAGCAGAACAGCTAAGTGACTTTGTAAATCAATGAGACTGGAAAATTGCTGTTAGATTATGACATATTTAGGACTTCAAACCCAAAATTTAGGACTTGGTCCTTGACTTGGGACTTGAGTGTAGTCTTAACAGTGAAGTAACTTTGTAAATCGATGAGGCTGGAAACTCACTGTTACATTATGAGTCATTTAGGACTCTAAACTCAAAGTTTAGGACTTGGGACTTTCCTGTCTTGATTTAGGACTTGACTCAGGACTTGAGTGCAAAGACTTTGGACTTTTGGCTTTCAAAACAATGGCTTGGTCCCACATCTCATATTTAGCATTTAGTAGCATTTAGTTATGAATATTTAATGCTACTTAAGAGTTGAAACCACTTTTCAGGAGCTTTAAGAACACCCCTGGAAAACATTAGAGTAGCAGAATAGACTGAAAGACAGAAGAAGCTTTTATAGACTGACTGCTTAGAAGCAGAAAACTGCTTGCTTCCCTCTAATAGAGTCCATATGTCCTGCAATGTTCTGTAGCATGGACCAATCATGTTTCATTTACACCCAGGTATATTGTTTGCTTGTATTGTTGAGCATGTAAGCATGTGGATGTAGTTATGACCCTAACCAGTCAGTGTGTGTTATAAAACACAATTAGGTATCCTGTGAGGCACGTAAGAAGACAAAATAGAAAATGGGTTCAATATTTTGAAGCTGTTTCTAATAAAATTCAAAAGAGATTCACTATACTCTGAAGTGACTTTCCTGACTTTGTCAGTGTTTTGCACAACTTCTCCACTGCCTCAGCCTGGTCCTAATATATGTTTTTTTTCCAGTTTCTCTTTCTGTAAAGCAGTCAGTGTTCTGGCCTTCTCTCCCTCTTGTCTCGCTCTTCCTTTTTTTCATGTTGTTCCTCTTCCGACACAGCAGATTCACCCCGCCAGCCACACATGACGGAGTGAAAAACAAGAACAGAGCTTGAATCAATTACTCTGTGGATGCACTTGATTTAATGGTGCTCTGAATAAGCACTTCTGAAGTGATACTGGCTGCATCAGGCGAAGCTGAACTTTTTTTTTTTGTTGTTGTTGTTTTTTTTTGTTTTGTATAAATCAGAGCCTGATCGGTGCTGATCTGCTGTCAGCCTCGATGCAGATCGTAATGAGGGAGGCAGCAAACAGGGAGGTGGTGAGATCCATGAGTCAGCCTCTCTCTTCCAACAGGCTTGATTTGTGAAATATGAGATCCACTGTTGGAATCACAAGATGGTCTTTTAGAGAATCACCTTAAAGGGATAGTTCAGGTTATTTGATGTAGGGTTGTATGAGGTACTTAGCCATAGGCATTGTATTACCTACTGTGTAAGGCCATTGACACAACTCTAATTTCAAGAAGCATAGAGGGGCACCAGAATGGAAGCTAACGAACATACTGTTGTGTTGACATTGTCAGCAATAAAAGGAATTTTAGCAACCTAAAAAAAGCCACCTAAAGCAAATCATTATATTATTATTTGGTATAAATGGTTTATTTGTTTTACAGACATAATACAAGACATACGTGAACCATGACCTGTATTCAGCAATTGTCATAAGGCACTATAATCAAAATCTGCATATGTTTTTGTGATACTGTAATATCACAAAATATGTATAAAGATTTTCAGCTTTCAATCCTTTTCCAGCCCTGCAGAAGGCACTTTTGCTCTTGCTTCTGCATTACCTAACACTGGTGTATGAGTCACAGGCTTTGAGCCGGAGTGATCTAACCAGGGAACCTGTCTCTGGGTTTGATACGTCAGTGACGGGGCTTGTTGGAAGATGTCTGGTTAAGAATAGTTCCATATCTGCAGGGCTTTTGTTTGGGGCGTGGTGCTCTGCTTCACCAAGACTGTCTCAACACCGTTATGGAGCAATCAGAGAGGCAGCTCTCCTCCTCCTGACAGATGGTGGTGTGTGGTGTGTGGTGAGTGTGTGTGTGTGTGTATTTCTGCCTACATTTGGGTGAGGATTCTGGTTCGTGGGGGAAGGGAAGTAGAGTTTGGGGCAGGAAGAGGAGGTGGAGAAGTGTGGGGAGAGGTCAGCGGAGGCACAGCTGGTGAGACCCCCACTCCAACCAGCTGCTGCCTCAAAAGGGCCCGTCAGCAGCCTGCCTGCCTGTATGTGCCGACCCCTCTCCTTCTTCTTTCTCTTTCTGTCCTATCAACCCCACACCCCCTTCAGCTCTCCCTCTGTCCTGTCCCCCTGCAGACTCAGCCCAGCTGTTCCAAGCTTTCTACTCTGCTCCCCTGCCACTATGCACCCTGACCCCCAGGAAAAAAAGAACCGCCCTCCTCTGCATTTACAAACAAGTGTGCATGCTCCTGAGTTTGCACACACACACTGAGCAAGCGCTGATAGATTCTGCCCAGTCGAGTCAGTAATCCAATAAGTCACATCAAAGGTGTCTCAGGAGTGGTGCTGTATCTGTAAGGCATGTGTTGCACTGGCGAGTAGACGCCTGAGGCTGGAGTAAATCCACCAGCTGTGTCTGCGCCCTGCAGGGTGGACTGGGTTTCTGCTGAATTGTCATGGGCATGACACTGTATGGCAAAGTCGCTGGCACTTAAAGAGCCATGCGGATGGTTTTGCACATTTTGCATTTAATAACTACAAACTATGAATATGTAATGTAATGCTGAACATTCTCCTGTTTCATTGTAATATATTAGAGTTTGAAACTCAACTTGCCGTGACTTGAAACAAGCTCGAGATGGGTAATTTGTCATCACCAACACATCATCACCGTGACTGGAAAACTTGGTGTTGCTGATGAAAAGTGGTGAATTAATGAATGCTGTTATTGAAGTGTTGTAACCAAAGAAATGCCCAGGCATGTGGGCTTACAGTACAAGACACTGCTTCTATTATACAGAGGCAATAGAGGACAAAATGGAAACCAAGGACACATATGGCCCTATATCCATATGTAACACAAGACAGTATATCACATACAGTAACTTGGCAAATGAAACATTAAATTCATCAATTGTAAGCCTTTACCAAAAACTGAACTCCAATGCCTTGTACGTAAACATGTTAAACATGCACTGAATTAAATTAAATGTTACGTGATCAGAAATTATAAGCATAAAATATCTGTCTCATGAAATGGATCATGTGAATTTGGCTCCTAAAAGTCTGCAGCCATGATAGCTCTCTGAGGCTGTTGTCAGGCACAGTGGAGCTTTGAGCTAACATGCTAACATGCTAACAATAACACTATAGGGCTGCCCCTGACTAAATATTTCCTTGTTGACTAGTAGTCCTTATTCAAGCCATTAGTTGACTAGTGGTCACATGTTTATTATATTAATCTAATTAGTTAAATGCATATTTTAGGGACACAAAGCGAGCCACCTAAGTTAAATGCTAGCAGCAAAAGTGCTAATGATCTCAGTGTCCAAACACGTGAGTAAATAACTTGGGAGTAAATAACTTCCAACTTACCAAAAACAAAAACTTGTGGATTTATCAACACAATGGATAACATATACTTACAAATTGAATAGCTGCAAACTTGCCCCTCATACGCTTCATACCTCTTCTGAACCCGCTGTGTCTTCATTGTCCTGTGGACTCAGAGTCCCAGTCAGAGCCGCAGCAAATCACCCCGGTACTTTACTGCAGTCCTGGTCATCACACTGGCCACCATCAGTCTTGTATGCTGTGTCCCAGTATAAAAGGACTGGTAACTGGGCTAACTAGCTAATGGCAGCTACAGCACAGTTAGCAAGGACGTCAGTGTTACAAGAAAATTATATTGTAACAGTCCTCTGATACAGCCCCTGAATGGAGTTTGACGTGTTTGACTAAGACTCTTTTCACCGACTAATGGCTTGATTCCACTGGGGATGGCCATGTTGTGTTCTGGCTGAGTCATGTTATGGCAGCACCATGGCACCCTGAGCTGTTTTACATAATGCTTGTGATTCCACCAGAGGTGTCGCAATAGAGCCACAGAGCAGATGGAGCAAGGTAGGAAGTCAGACACAGAAACAGCCCAAAGAATCCAGTCAGTTTTCTGAATAAAACAACCTGTGCAGGCTTGTGATCATAAAAACAGACAAAAAAGAAAGTATTAAACTACGTAGCCTATCAACCCATGGAAGAAGCACAAAAAGCTCTGAAAGGGAATCAAATCAACAAAATCTGAGCAAGTCAACCCAATCAGGTGAGCAAAACGCTCCATTTCTGAAACACTGGTGGTGGGGCATGAAACCATGTCCAAAATGGGTCAAAACTGAGGGGCAGACGTGACAGTTGGTTCAGACATGACAGTTTGGTTCAGCTAAATGCAGTACAGCTGAGAAATGTCTAACAGTGGATGTAAAAATTTATTCAAAACCACAAGCTGTACTCCAGGCTAAGACAGTGGATGACTACAGTCAGTGGGATTCATCCTCTGGGGACCATGAAAGTCTTTAAGAAATTTCATGACAATCCATCTGTTAGCTGTTGACCAAAGTGATGGATTGGACTTGCTGACAGACATTTAGCTTGGCTAAAAAGTTTACTGTGCAACAATAAAGGGGATTCCTTGAAAGCGGGAACAAATTTAGGTTTTAAATGTTCCAAGTGCCAATAAACAATAAAAAATATATTGGACTTAATTGGGATTACTGATGCCATGCATGATTTATGTCTCTGCCAGTTGATTATAATGATGTCCTGAAATGAATGGATGGAGATCAGTGTTAAAACACATACAGTATGGCATGATTTGATTAAAAAGTCAGCAATCATTTAAAATATACGTCATCTGTGGTTAAATGCTGAAACATGCAAAGCCACATGTATTATCTTTGAGTCTGGGGGCAAAGTTAGCCATAATTTGGTGAATTAATAATGAATATTTAGCCTCACCAAATGCACAGAGGTCAGCTGATGTCAAATCTTTATTTGATGTGATTTTTTCTATCTTTATCCAATGGCCTACATATTGATTTGTGGCTGGTCTGCCCTCCCTTAACAACACTAAACCCTACAAGTTCAAATGTGAACTCAGGCCACCCAGGCTGCACCTCACCATCCCCAGTTGCAGTGCGTGCTGCTGGGGGTGCCACACCCTCTCCCTCCCTCTCCCCCAGCGCTATTGTTCCCTCGATGACAAGGCCCACGTGCCCCCCTATTCAGCATCCTGGTGGGGGGTAGGCGGGCTCTTTGTCTGGCTGCCATTGTCCCAGACACACGCTTCCATTTGACGGACACACGTGCTGTCAAAAGAGAAAGGGGAGTGGAGGAGGAGGAGGAGGGGCCACCGCTGGCCATTATTCTTGGCCGTGGTGGCGGTGAAAAGACGAGACGCGCTGGCCATCTGTGGTGCATGTCTGTAATCTGTAGTGACTGGGTGTACTGCACACAGACACACACACACACACACACACACACCACACACACACACACACAACACTTCTCGTTTTCTAAAAGAATCCCTCTCTTTTGTCTCGCCACGCTTTTCTAGGGGCATGATGCCTATTGAGGTGGCTTCCCTTTGCTTTTGATGGGGTTTTGTTTTGCTCTAAAGTGGGGTGTGCAGAGAGAAACAGAGAGTGTGTGTCAAAGGGGCCGATATGGTTGAAGTGAAGAGAAAGTGACTACAAGAATGTTCTGTATCCTCTCCTCTCCTCTGTACGTCAAAGTGACTATTGTTAAGTGCCTGTGTTCTAGCAACAGGCCTAAACACCAGTCCACTTGTCTCTCCTCTATCTCCGACTCTTTTTCTCTCTCTGCCGGCCTCGGATGACCCGGTGTGCTGCAGGGTCTTCACCTCAGCAGTGTTTACCCTGCATCCTCACAGTCCCCCTCCACTTCTCTTTCTCTGGAGGTTAACTGATGTGAACTGTAGGCTCTAACAGGGCGAGTTTCTGGAAGTTGGATGTTTTCACTGAGATAACTGTCCCAACTTGTTTCCCAGTAGAAGACTTCCTGCTTAATTCCTGCATTCATTCACTTCCTCACTTTCCCATTGTGTGTTCCTTCCCTTCATTCTTCATTCACCTTCAGTCCTTCTATAGTTAATCCTCTCTATTTTTCCATCCACCCTTCTAGTATTTTTTTTATTCACAATTCCTGCTCCTTTTTCTTTCTAAATCCTCTTCAATTACCCCCCCCCCCCCCCCCCCCCCCCCCATGGTAAAAGAGGTGTCTTTGGTTTGGTTAGTACACAAGGGCAGGGTATGTCCTTCTATGAGAAGATAAAAGCTGTGAATTCATCATTCTCAAACATTTTGTCTGTGCTGTATCAAGTGGCCAATATAGCCCATATTGTAATTTTCTAATCAATGTAATCTTTTAAAATATCATGATAATGATTTATAAGGTCAAATATCATAACATTTTAAAATTACTCATTGACATTTTTTGGCAAAGTTCATAGTGTATTATAGTTCTCATAGTTGTAATATATTATGACCATTTAATTAAGCATTACAATCACTGTTATAATGCATGATAACGGGAATAAGTTATTCTAAGTGGTCATGGTGATGCTTTAGGTCAAGGTAAAGGTCAAGATATAATACATCAAAAGCTGGTTATAAGTCACTGTAAGTGGTCAGTGTTTGCTTTAAGTAAAGTGAAAAAAAAATCTAAATCTACACAAGAATAAAACACAAAATGTAAAATGACATTTTTTGATTAACAGGGTGTCACAAAAATTGAGTACACCAATTTGGCACAACTTTCTGATGATGAATAACTGAATGATGGACATTTATGTTTTACTAATGTAATGTTTACTCCAAAGATATGGTTGCAATACATTATAATCATTTTATAAACATCCACTTACTAAAGCTTTTAAATGGTCAGATGTGGTCCAAGTCATTAGTAAGTGGACCTCTGAACTTTCTCTTGACCATGTGTTATCTCCAAATGTTAAGAATAGAGATCCATGTGTGGATTATTATTGAATATTTACTCAAAATATCAGCTATCAGACATGTCGATCAGCTATCAGACGTGTGTTGCAGCGCCATAACAGTGCGTGTCTGCCTGAATTTCTAAACCCATTTCCTCTGCCTTTGTTTCTGCGTGACCAGCTTGGGCTTTTAGCGCCGGTCGATAAGACACAACCACCCTGTGAAGGTCGTTCAGTCTCGCCTCTCCACAACAACCAAAACTCCCGAACCACTGTAAAGGCAGTCACTGGCATTGTTTATCACCACAATGATGATACAGACTGACTGTAATTTTCTTCTCATGGTCTGTGCTGCACTGTAAATTACATTTTCTTCTATTGTGTCTGTGTCACCAGATGTTGCCATAAGGATGATTTGTTGTAGTGTAGGGACACGACTGCTTCCCTGTGGACCAGAAAACGCTGCAAGACACACAGATTTGAGGGCAAGCAGACAGATGGTTGGTGTCGCCCAGGCAAATGGATAGATTGACAGACAGATGGATGAACAGATAGATAGATAATAGATGCATATATGCAGAGCAGGTTTTTGACCGTCTGCAACGTGTAGGATGTGGACAAGTTCAAAATAAAAAATATAAAAATATAATCACACTCTTAGATATAAGGGTTACAAAAGAGTTCTTCCTGGAGGGCTGTGGCTCTACCCAGAACCATTTGCTTCTGAAGAACCCTTTTTTGAAGAGAGGGTTTGTCGTAAGACTAAAAGTTCCATTAAGAACCCTTTTCATTTAGAAGAAAAAATTCTTAAAGGATTGTTGAAGGCATGGGTGTTAAAAGATCCTTATCCTTTAAATATTCAAATGTTTACCCATGATTCAACTAGTATTTTTAAATGGAGATATATATCTGGAAACACCTTCATTTGACTTGCGTTCTTTTGTTTTTGCCTCAATTGTAGAATATTATTTGGTTCTTTGTAGAACTCTCAGAATACAAGAGGATTAAAGATGAAACCTTCATAATTTTATTTTTTTTTAAGATTCCCTTGGTGGGTTCTAGATGAAACCCTTTGAATATAAAATGGTTCTCCGTGGAACACACTGTGTGGGTTCTGGATGAAACCTTCAGAAGGCGCAAAGGTTCTAGATAGAACCCCCAAAGAGGGTACTGGGTGGAACTATTACAACATAGAAGGAATGTGTTCCAGATCAAACTTTTATAAAAGGGTTCTATCAGAAACCAAAAAGAGTTCTCCTATGGTGACAAGCTGAAGAACCTTTTATGGTACTAGTTAGCATGTTTATTTGTAATAGTGTATAAAATGAAAGTACTTTAATTTAATTCTAACAGATATCTGGAGAAAATAATTATACATTTAGGAGCAACATATGACATAGGAGCTGTCAGGAAGAAACCTTATATGTCCAAATCAGTTACTTTTCAGGAAATGAAAAAAAAAACAGTGTTTTTAAACTAAAACTAACTAATTCTTCTTAGTCAAAGTTAGTAGCTCTTTTTAATACTTTTCAGTGATTAAATGTTTGTATAACCCACACAGATATAAAGGAGGACAAATAGCATTGATTTAGAAAAAAAAAAAAGAAGTCAAAATATGGAGATACACGGTTTGTGCCCAGCTGCTGTTTAGGAATGCACAGACCAAAGACAAACAGCAGCCCATCAGATGGGCAGTCAGACAGAGAGTGATGGGGCAGATGTTACAAGCTTTAAAAGCTTTATTGATTTTAGAGTTGTATCCTTGTATCTAGGTGCTTTACATGCATAAACATACATTATGCATGACTGTTTTGTATTGACAGTCGGCACCAGAAATCTGAAGGAACGTGATTTTTACATGGAGCATGTGTTATGCATGCATTCATCAGCACAGACATGCATGTATGTGTCAGCAAAAAAGCACCTCCTCCTGTCTGGACACATCTGACAGGAGGGCAGAGGTCAGAGGTCACAGACTGTGACCTCACACACACACTCAAATACACAACATGAACACAGGCAGCTGGCCTGTTACCATGACAGTGGTGTTACTCTTTCTGTCCAGCAGGGGCACTGTTACACAGGCAACAAAGACCTGTGCTGTGGCCTCTCCTCTCCTCTCCTCTCCTCTCCTCTCCTCTCCTCTCCTCTCCTCTCCTCTCCTCTCCTCTGCTCTGCTCTGAAAATTAGATTACAGCCCACAAATTACAGTATAATTGCAGAGTGTAACACAGAGCGTATCAGTAAAATAATTACTGTGCAAAAATGTTAGGGAATAAGTGGGCAACCATTTTTATATTATTTATTTTAAAGCTACAATATTCTTACAAAAATAACAAGGAAATGACAAGGTAAAAAGTTTTTAGATATGGACTGATTAACTACAGTCTACAGTCATACTGGTAGTGGGAATAGTTGTGTGTGTGCTTTAAAATAATGATAAAAAGCAGAGGAACAGTAATGTGGTTTTTCGATCCATATACTTTCTACTGTATGTTCTCACAATAAAGCAGCTGAACGTATATACATGTCACTCAGACAAAAATATAGTGAAATTTATTGAACAACATACAGAGTAACGAATAGCGTAGCAAGATCATTTTCATTTGTCAGTTTTTATTCATTTATTTTAAAAAGTATGCATTAGTAATTCCAGTGGAGCAAATGGCTGTTATCTTTTGGTGACACAACAATACTGTCAGGACAAATGTGCTCCAGTAACAGTTGAATGAGCTTGGTACCCGGCATGGTGGAACCTCAGTCAACCTTTTCCATTTCTGTCTACTGTATTAATGCTGCGTTACATTTAGGAGGTCGGAGGTCGGAAGTTGGAAGTTGGAGCCAGAAAGGACGTCACCCCTGAGGTGACTGCGTTCCAGTACAAGTCGGAAAAAAAATGTTTTTGAGTTTTTTCATCGCATTACATGGTATTTTGCACTTAAAAAACACCATAGCAACATAGCAACACATAGAACCTGGTCAGTACTGTGTGTACAACTGATTTACTGAGACACAAAAGACAGAAGTACTAATAAACAGCCTTTATTACAGTTGATGAACATAGCAGCTGGCGGTTACCAAACTTACCTCATTCCCTGTGCTTCTTCTTTTAACTACCCATAAATTAATCTAAATTAATCTGTAATCTAAAGTGTTATCGGAAATTATTGAGAGGATGAGTTTTCCTTCTCTCTATATATTCCTCTATCTCCATCTCAGTCCACCAGGAAGACCTCGTAGTGATCAGCGCAGAGGGAGGTCTCCTTTCACCCACAATGTTGTCACTGTCTGTCTCTCTCTCCTCATGCTCATCTGATCTCAGCACATTGAAAGAAGTGTGTGTGTGTTGACGTATTCATGCTGCTCCACTACTTCCTCTGCCTTCTTCTCTCCTTCTATTTTTGTTCTTTTCCAGAGTTGCGGTTTTTCTCCCAAATATCTGTCACCCCTCCTTCCTCTTCCCCTTCACTCTGCTCTCTCTCTCTCTCTCACCCCACAAAAAAACCCATGCCATTGGTTGCCATGGGATCTGGTTGCCATGCAGCAGCAAGGTTTTCACATGGTCCTCGCGTGTGTGCGTGTCTGCCGTAGCGTGACGGAGTGTGGATGCCATGTTGATTGGAAGGAGGGGGAGAGGTGTTGAGTTAGGATGAGAGGTTTGAAAACTAGCTGCTGCCCCAAACACCTGACCCATATACAACACACACACACACGCACCCTAGAGGACGGAAAGCTATTGATCATGTAATATAGTGCCAAGCTTGATCAGTTGACTTACACCCACCCTGTGTGTGTGTGTGTTCAAAGCCACTTGAAGACACAGTCCTCCATCATCTTACATTTGGTCAATGAGGCTTTGTCTGTAACTACAGGCTCTGCACTGGTCTGTAGAGAAAGATAAGTCGGGGATAATGGAGACATATGATGATGAAGAGTCACTGAGAAGAGGAGAGACAGATGAGGGGAAGGAGAGAAAGAAAAAAGAGGGAGAGAGTGGTATTGATCAGAGGCAGAAATCGATGAGCAGCCTGTCAGGATAAGGCACTGGATTTGACTGTCACGACTAGCTATTGGACAGGCTGTCCATCTGAGTGCAGTTTTTTTTTTACACAGCGCGACTGGATGAAAAACAGGGGTTTGGTGGATTCTTTGGCGGAGCTGATTGGCTAATCGAAATGTATCAGGCTGTCTCATCAGCAGATGATTGGATAGCTTGTGTTCAGTTTAGCAGGAGTCACAGCAGTGGTGACATAACATGATGATTGATGAACTGGAGAAGCTGAAGTCTCCTAACAAAGCATGTACGTAGAGTAAGCCCACTTCAGGGCTCTTTGCACTGCATATTCTTAGCTTAGGGCTATCCCTAGCCTGGGATAACTTAGCCTTCTTTCACAAACATTGTTAGTCCAGGGTTACACTAAGCCCTGGGCTATATGATTCAAAATGTATTTCTACTAGGCTCTGGTTTAAGTGTCCGTTGGTACAGCAACTGGTTGTGAACATTTAAGAATGACTGCTCCTTTGATCTTTTAGATCTTTTGGCCCTGGGTTTAGTCAATTTTCAGGGGATAACCAGGCAAACTCAGGACTAACCCTGCTCTGGAGCAGGGCCAGCAAGCTCTAGGCTAAAGTCTGGGTTGGCCCACTTTGAAATGAACCAGGACTGTGCCAGTGTGAAAGCTTTCTTAGCCTGGGGCTAACTGAGGTGTGAAAAGCCTTTAAAAAACCCCTTTACACTGGAAAAAAAAAACACACTTACACTCACTAACATCTGGCCTTTGTCCACAGTGGGAAAGGGTACAATCATCTTTCACTTCCAGGTGAAATGAATCATGCAGTTGTCACAGGTTTTTATCGGCTCCAGCCCCCATCGGCTGTGATGGAAAAATGAGACCTGTGTGGACGGTCTAACTTTGCACATGCAAGACGCACTATTCCAGTGCAATCCTGAAACACGTATTGAAGTTCAAGACATTGGCACGTAAATAGCCAAGAACATTATTTACTGTTTATTTACAGTCATGGGAACAATGTGCAACAGTGAATTTGTTCTTCATATTGTGCAAGATGCAACAAACATTGTTTTCTGGTGCATTTATGACACTGAATGTGAGCATCAGAAAAAAATAAAAACAGTGAAGAGAAGGCACTGAAGGCTTGTCACCTCTGTTAGTAACTTCTGTGATTCTTTTTCTATTTTTTTTACAGATCCATTTCCTAACTTGACTCATTTTTTTCCCAATGTGTCAGCATGGTGGAGTTTGCACTTGCTTGAAGGTGTATTTTTTGGCAACAAAGCTCATCTTTAGTTGAGCGTCTGAACGGTGGATAAACATTTTATTTCCTGCAAATTCTTGACAATAAAAGTCCCCCGTTCTTTTTTTTTTTTTTTTTTTTTTTACAAATCTAAAAGCTTTTATTATGAAGCAGCAAAATCAGATAAAAAACAGATATCTGAAAGTACAAACAGTGATGCGGGGGAGAAACACAACTTCAAGCCAAGAGATTCAGTTGGAAGCTACAATAGGACTGAGAGCTGAGTATGCAGACTTTTAAAAACCTCTTTCTCTCTGCTGACCTGAACAGATGAGTCGAGTCTCAGTTTTCTAGTTTATATCAGAAAAAAACAAGAAAAACACAAGGGCAAACTCGGTGGAAAAAAGGTCAATCACCTACATATTTTTAGCAGGTTAATCCATGTTTAAAAAACCTGCATATATGCACAAGGTGAAAAGTGGTGCTCTAATAGACAAATCCACAGCTGTCCACAGGTTTGATTTAGCGTCTTTGAGCTGAATGTTTTACTGTTTTGATTTACCAGCCTTATCAACCTCGTTTTCAGCTTCAGCAGGCAGCTGTTTTCAGCAAAAGAGTTCCAATAAACCCACTGTACTATACTTGTCCAGCACCAAACAGCATGCATAGGTACCGCAGACTATTTACTAACACATTTTTACAACAACTTTATGAGGTAACATGTCAGTGTTTGAATGTTGTATTTAAAGCTTGCTGTGCTGCCCCAAAGTGGTCTACAGTGTTATAGATTCTTGTCTGAAATGTTTTTTTTTTTTTTTTTGAACTCGAAACATATTCTCCATCCCGAGCTGTTTGATACCACTGAATTAAAGAGCAGTCATTACATGTTTTATGGATACACACATTCATGCACACATTTACTTACTGAGGTTTGGGGTTCATGCCTGAAGCATGTGGTATGTTAAAGGAAATTATGTCATAGAAAGTGGCTGGTTTTTAATTTCCTCCACTTGGCTCAGTTACAGTAAGGAAAAACAAGAAAACACAACTTTATTTATTAGTTGTGTAAAAATGATTTTGTTCTCTTCTGTTGTTTATGTTGTATTCTGATTTATGATTTCCATATTACTTTTTAATATACAGTTAAGTGTTTTGTCCATGGACTTTAACTTTTAAAAGCAGCAATTGGAGCTCAGCTTTCTACACTTGGCCTAGAATTGATTATTTAATTAAGAATCATAATGATTTACCCAATTAAAAATGTATTAGTAGATAGTCAATCGACAGTCTCAAGGGTTTCACTTAGCAAAGTTGTTAGGCCCAGTGAGAATATCTGACAGACTGATGGTCCTGTTAAGGATCGGCCCTATAAGCCTGGTTTCTGTGAGAATTTTAAAAAGCCGTTACACAGATTTCATAGGGCCCTACATTACATCAGTACTAAAAGCTGACTGGAGATTTAAAAATATTCAAAAATCTGCAACCTAACTGGGTCAGATCTTTTTGATTTTCTCCTAATGTTGTAAGTTAAAATTGGCCTAATTGCCTGAGTTCTATAAGAAAAACAGCAACTTTAGGGTAAATCAACTTAATCTTACATCATTTATTTCAGTGTTGTTATGGTTTCCAGCGACGGTACAGTAAGTAGGTTATTGCTTGTTACTGTAAGCAAGTGTGTGCTGGAGGCCCTGCTGGCCGCTGACGCATGGGAAGATCGCTTATTTGCACATAGAGTTAGATTATTGAGTATTTGTAACCCCACAGATCATTAATTGTGGTTGTGTGTCTCTGTGTGTGTGTGTTTCTGTTTGTGTTAGGAGGAGCCTAATTTACATTCAGACAGTGTTGGTTAAAATAACAGGCTGTTATGGACTCACTGAGGCATGGTGGTTGTAAAACCACAGAGTCTCAGATTTAACATGTTTGCAGACACAAACATATTACACACACACACACAACCACACACACAGAGAGCGTGATTAGGTTTCTCTGTTTCAGCACTAACTGGTGGAAAAGCTCACTTGAAACATGTGCCAGAGGGCTTATTTATTGTGAGCAGGAAGTGTGTCTGCCACCACCTGGCTGGTGAGATCATCGTGTTTCATAACTACACAGCAGCTTTAATAGGCTTATGTTAGTGTCTACCCAGTAGACAGATGCACACACTCAGACAGATGAATATGCATGCACAAGCAGATGCCTTCACACACAGTCACACACACACACCACACACGGACACAGCACTACAGAGATACTATCTGCTGCATCTTCCTCTGATTAGCTTAAAATTCAGGCCGTTTTGTCTTCCTTTGTGGCTTTGTCTTTGTCTCTCTAAAATTATTTTTAGATTCCTTTCTATCTCACCCTCCTCCTCTTTCTGTGTGTGCATCTCACTCTTGGAGGAGTGCAAAAGAAAAGGAGGAGGAGGAGGAAGACAAGTTAATAATGATGAAGAATAAAGGTTGATAGAATACAGAACAAATGATGGTCCAAATGAGGAGTTCGTACCTTTACACCTTTATCAGCTAACTTTGTGGTGTCCCAACAGTAACACAGGTACGATCACAGCACTAAATACACGTTTGTGTTGTCAAATAATTGTCAAAGCAGAATATTGCATTTAATTTAGATACACAAATGATGAAATTACATCCAGAGTGCAGACATCAGATTTACAAGACAAAACATTAGACTGATAACAATAATACCACAGTGACATTTGTGTGGGGTTTCATCTGATTTTGTAAATGTCACAGTTGGTGTTGCTGACGACCTTCTCACAACAGAAAATCACCCAACTGTCCACAAATAATGTGGTGAGTCAGTGTGTGACAGGATCGTGATAGGACGCCATCTTTGATTCTTTGATTCTCTTCAGAGCCATTTCTGTTCAACTTTTCGTTCTCATTTCCCTCCTGTCCTCAAGATTTTCATTAACCCTAAACTCAAGACACTGAAAAAAGAGAATTGTTGGAGCAGTGTTGGCAAAGTTACTTTTTACATTTTACTCCTTTATAAAGTAATAAAATTACTTTATGTATTACTTGGTATCAAAAGTAATAAGTTACAGTACTCATCATATTACTTTATTACTTTCATACCTTGTTGGTGGCTTTGTTGTGCTCCAAAGTTTAATTGGTGATCCAGTGAACTGTTAACACCCAGAGAGCTTTCATTAGCTGTCCAGATCCTGACTGCAGTGGAAACAAAGTCGACCTCTCTGAGTTTGTCCTTCAAATTAGATTCCGTCACTACATATTCTCTCTGGAGGAGCCAAACAACAAACAAAAATAATGACAATACTTCCACCTGTGGAAAGTCTGTCTCTCTCTTTCTTCCTCATCCTTTGTTTAGCTTTTTGGCTGATGTGACCTGCCCTGACCCTCCACATGTGCACATCATCATAAGATAGTCTACAAAGGTCAAAAAGTAACCCAGTAATTCAGACTTACCTGAAATGGTAACTGTAATATTAATTACTGTTTACTGAAATTGTAATCCCTTACACTACTTGTTACTGGAAAAAAGTATTAATATTAAATTACTGAGTAATATATTACTGCCCAACACTGCTTAATAATCTGATTGCTTTCAAACTTAAATTTAAGGCAGCTTAAATGTTTCCAATTTTGTCTGGTTCCACGAAAATGATTTTTTTTTTATAGTAACCTAAATGTTATTTTTAGTTTGTTAAATATAATTAATGTAATTGCCAATGTTAGGCTGACTTCAACAAGAGCTGGTACCAGCTTGGGCCAATGAGTTTACAAAAACTTTAACAGCACAATTTAATCAATTCAGGTCAGCCATGTGTCTAATATGATAGGTGACGGGGGTGTGAAAACAACTTCATGACATTACTGAAATAAGACTAGCGCGTACTGGGAACAGGGAATGGGGTGTAATTTCAAGTGGTTATAATCCACAGAAATATACTTCCATCACAAAAGCAGAAAGTTGAAACATTACTTCAACTGCTACTCCAGTAAAGTGTTTTTAATGTCACTTGTGAACGTACACGTGCTTGGGATTAGATCAGATTGTTCAAATGTATTTCTATTAGCTGGATAGTGTTTTACATATTTATCTGTGGTGCATATTTATCCACTAGGACAAGTTTCCCCATGGGGCCATTTGAGTACATCAGAATCACAACCAGAATAATTGGGTCTGTCAACCTAATCATGACATGTAAACAACTGACAACAAGCATAAAGAGAGATGCTGCTGAATGTGGCTGGTTGGCTCCAAATACCCAGAGCAGAGCGCTGTATCTGTGACAGACACGTGAACAAAGCTACAGCAGCGCACAACAAGGACGTTTTGATCCCTCTCAGTCTCATCCATTGTTGATCTCTGGTCCTGGGTGTTGCAGGGTAAACAGCTTAGAGGATGAACTGGTATCATGGAAGGTTAGGAATGTGTGAGAAGAGAGCGACAGCATTTACACACCCACTCCCAGCCCTTTATAGGCCTGAAACACAGGCTAAGGGTCCTTTCACACCCAAAAGTCCAAACCAGGGTTCATGTTTTTGTTGCGTTGTATATACTGGATCCGGTTAGTTTTGGTCTAACTCTGTACAAAGTCATCAGACCAAACGCTGAAGAAACATTTGGTCTCCTCCTTCCTCTCCCCATTTGCTACCACAGCTCATTTTGTTTTGTTGTGTCGTTTGTACTTTTTCTGGTCCTGACGGTTCCTGACAGAACTTCCTGTGATTGATCTGAATGTTTGAATCATTCAACAGTGGAACCTTGGTTCAATGAAAAAAGACGTGGTCTCTGTTCAAACTGAACCAAGGTCAGATCTGTGAAAAGGATAAACAACACAAAATGAGCAACAGTGGCACATGGGAGAGGAGGAGGCCAAGTGTTTAATTGACATTTGATCCAATGACTTTATGAAGAGTAAGACGGAAAAAAAACTTGTCAGATGTGTGACTGACTACAAACCAATCAGTTGCACTCATAGGGTTAGGTAATTTTCTTAAAGCTCCGGGCAAAACCTTCCTAGACTCTCAAGGTCAGTTTCTCCTTCATGTCTACAGCTGTGTGAGCCCCTTAATCCCCAAACCTGTCGCCTCAAGGAACAGTCTATCTCTCATGTCAGGCAGAAACCATGAATCCAAAACCTTTACTTTTCATTAAATAGAAAAAAAAAATTTAACGCTGTGTTGTCAAAGTTGGTAGCTCTGTTTAAGAATTTGAATTGGTTAAATATTTGTAAAACCCAGACACAGACATAAAGTATAAAATAAAAATGACAAAATGTGGAGTGTCAGTGACAATATTTTTTTTTTAACCTTTGGTGTGATTTCCCATTTCACATTATATGTAAGTGGCCATGCACTGCATTCCTGTAATGGTGCGAGGGGCAGTGCTGTAAATTGATTGCTTCTCATCTGATATGCCATTACGAACAAACTGTAAAAGCTAGATTTACTGTAACTGTAGATCTAAAATGAATTACGGGTGCCTCGTACTCATACAGTTCTCACCACACCACCACACCTCAGTGTTGTTAGAAATAGATTATCCCAGAATGTTCAGGTTAAGGGTTCTCTGACATTGCCAAAAAATGTCTGGAGGTTTCACTAGCTTGAAAAAGAAGTAAAGGACTACTTACTCATCTTTTGGGAATACTGCAGGCCTGGTTCCAGAACAACATGACTGGGGGTGCATCTGATATTAGTGGGGGTGCACTAGTATCTAATATAGTGCAGGCCTGGCAGCAATAAAGAATAGTAGGTGCTATGGGACCAAGTGTAGCCCCTGATAAACAGATTATGCAGAAACACAAGTGGAAAAAGTTGAAAACAGACTTAAGTGAAAATAGCGTGTTGTGCCCTTTCAGTAACAGTTTGCTTTACGAGTCAGAACACCAGCAATGATATGCTGATAAAACCTCTGAGAAGTGCCACTCCAGAGGGCAGTGCTGTTGTGCGTACCTTCACTGTGTATACATTCACTGAATCAACTGAAAACAACACCAGGCTGCTACAGTATAACCATACAGACATCTACACACAGCAGACTGGTCGATCATAATTTCATATACTGCTTCTTTTAATGAAGGAGACCTCGCATTACTAGGGCTTATAGCAGAAGTTAATGTGGCAATGTACGAGGCGAGACGCATTGGTATTATTGCCAAAATAGCTTCTGTTCGATGTAATCACCACCGAACCAGTTTCTTAATTAATTTTATTTCAATCTTTATTTCAATCTGTTATGCCTTCGGGTGCAGATATGTGATATGTGTGCATGTAGTGGCATTTTAAATCATCCAGACATTTCCTGAGATAAAGCTTTCTGTTTGCGGTGCACAGCTGTTTCAGCTATGGGACGAGTGATGTGACAGGCTGAGAGAGGATTTAATAATCACAGCATTCTCTGATCTGTGTTCACCTTCACCCAGCAATTCTGCACGTTGCACTGCTGCACATTGGCTACATGAACCAAGAGATGCACATGGAGACACATAATCCATGTGCAGAGACCTGCCACCTTGCACTTGGCATTTATTATTAAAGTTTCTACTGAGTCTACAAAACATTAAACTGAGGGTGCAATGCATCCTTTTTCACCCTTGTAGAAATGGGCTTTAAAAGCTGCCTGCTGTATTTCTGTGGCCTGCCTTTCAGCATCCAGTACTGGGAAGCAGCACACTCCCTCATGTCCAGTAACGCCCCTGTGGAAACATACTACCAGGCTGAGTTCCAGTCCTCACGTTGAACACATCCTCCTCCAGCCCTGGCCTTGTTCCCCAGTTCCAGCTCCAGTGCATGTCCCCTGGCTCCAGCCCCAGATCTTGCCCTCTTCCCCAGTGCACTCTTGACCAGTGCACCCATAGCAGATGGAGAGCATAGAAAACTGTGTCACCACCAGCTATGACTCGCATTAATCACCCCTCCCCTTTTCTCTCTTTCTCTCTGTAACTCACTCTCTGTTTCTATCCTCCCACTCCCTTCTTCCCTCACTCCCAGGATTTGGAGCATCAAACATTGATTTGTCTTTATTTTTAGAGCAGCTGTGAGTGTATGTGCATGTGTGTGCATACAGTATCGTTGTGTGTATCTGTACACCAGACGCTCATCCATGCTGGGTCGTGGGCAGTTTGATTGTGTTTGGGTGCATCACTGTGCGTGCATTTGCGAATGTGTCAGGGCTCCTTTTTCCAAGTTAATCCCTTAAGAAGAGGTGTGGTTCTCTTCCTCGCTCTGCGCTCTCCCTCCTCTCCTCTCTGTCCCTCACTGTGAGCGCAATATCATCACATGCTCTCTCGCTCCTCTCCTCCTCTCATCTTTTTCTCCTGCTGTTGTTATTGCTGTGGCCACTAGTCTGAGGGACTTCTTCCTCTGCATCTCCTCTCATCTGCTGTCATTCCTGTGTGAGATGAGTTCTTGTGGCGAGATGGGGGAGGCCATCGAACTCAGGTGAGTCGGATAAAAAGTAGGAGGTGTGAAGTGTGTGTTTGTGTTTGTTTAGGAGCTAGCAGGTGACATCCAGCATATGTATGCATATTATATGTGCGCCTATGCATACATTTAATAACCTTTCTGCATTTCTGTGTGTGATTGTGCACCTGGGTGTATTTTGGTTTGAAACTGGGTCGACTGTTACGTGGCAATCAGTACCTTTGGCTGTTTTTCCTCAGCCTCATCTCTTTTTCTGTACATCAAGTTGACCCTGTTTCAACAAGGCAGACATCTGCAAGCTCTATAGAGGTCAACGGGAGATCTGGGATTTTTTTGTGATAGTGATAGCTGTGGTTTGTTGTTGTTGTTATTGCCGTTGTGTTGGGTTATTGTCTATGGTGGTATTTTCAGTCCCTGCCAAACTGATAATAGGTCTAGTCCAGCCTGTATCCACAGGGCTCATAGCGGCTAATAGCCTTAGCAGATGCATTAGCCCCCGTGCCCATATGGAAGAGATTAAAGCTGCTAAATTGATACAAACGGCCAACGTTTTTCTCTTGCATTGCTTCAGCACCTACAGATGTTTTTATGTGCATGTATAGATATGTTGTGTGCATGTACACCTGCTATGCACCCATTAGAATTGTGTAAAAAGCCATGTCAGGCTGAAGGAGGGCACTGGTTCGCTTGAATTCAACACTTACTCTCGTTTCTCTCTCTGCCCTTATGATTATATAATTGAGAGGGACAGCGCTCGTGTGTGTCGCAAAAAAGAAAGAGAACAAGGCAAAGAGACTGGACGACAGAGACCTATGTAATGAGTGGAAATGAGGACAAACGAAGAACAGCAAGACACAGACTCAACAGGAGGGAGAGGATGAGAGGAGGAGTGTGAAACTAAAAGTTTGAAAAGGAAGGGGTGACAAATAGGAGGAGGGAAGAGAGTGCATGAGAAAAGTAGATTTATTATAGAGAATATATGAATTTCCTCCCATTTCAGCACAGTAGGGGATTAAAAATAGACAGAAGATTGTGTTACTTGGTTGCCGGACACCTGAGCTTGTAGCACACATTGTATATAAAGTACATTGCCGTATAATTATTTCTTGTATCAAGAAGATAAAAGAAAAAGTCTGGAGGCTTGAGAAAACAGGCCAAATGGGGCTATAAAGAAGACCAAGAGTAGACTTGCAAAATAAGAATGTTTCAACAATGCAGCTGTTGTAAATACACACAAAAACTTCTTGAAGACTACGAGACCAAGGATGAAGTCTGCTTCGTTTCACTGTGAGAGTTTATGAATGCTGCAGAACCACATGGGGTCACTTCTTGGCATTCTTCTCTGACCCAAGAGTCTGACGTAAAATGTGCACAATTCAAGCTCAAGGGTGGAGTTGACAAGACATTGAGAAATTGCAGCAGCAACAATAGCTTGTTCAGCTTAGGAACATTTAGACTGAAGTCACATTGTGTTTAAAGTCATGTAAAGTGTTTTTGAGTTCACTGAAGTGAACTTTTTATACAGTTTTAGAGTCTTGAATATCTTGACTGTCACTTGTCTATTGGTCTATATTGTCCCAATGTCCTTAAAACAAGTGACAGTTAGTGGCAAATATGCACTGCAAAAATAAAATATTTGTTTCAAGTTAAAAAAGTTAGTGTCCAGGCTGCCATAAAATTTTAATTTGACTGAATATGAGAAAAGACAAGGTGAGATAACTTTGTGATTCTGATATGATTCAAAATAAGTAAACATTTCTACTTAAACAAACATGATATAATTCGGTTGAGAAAATGTGTTGAAACTGCGCTGCACGTGCTGTTCTATCACATCAGAGACATAGTGCATATGATAAGCTAGCCTGTGGCACTGGTCTAGACTGATAGGAAGGGAATACAAAGTGGGAACACAGCACAACAATATGATACTGGAGCATATCGACTAGACTGCTCCACTTCACGCCTGGCTGCACTGTGTTTAGATTAGCTTCAACACACACACACTTTTCCTGTCACAGTTGCAAACACACACATGCATGCTGACATGGACATGGATGCAGGCACATATGAACACATATACTGGCACAGACACACTTACAAACACACATAAAGCTAGCGTGGTCTGTGCCCTCTTCGCCTGCTGTTCCAAGGGCAGAGGGGGATTTGGATATTGTTATGTTAATCTTCCTCTCTTTTGTGTCTTGGAACCCATTCAGGCACACACACTCATAAATACACGCATACACACATACACACACAGGTATGAGCGCATTCAAGCATGCACAGACCTTTGTGATGCTTGCAATGATGTATACTAGACACTGAAGGATGAGAAAACTCACAAAAAATAAAGAAACAGGAAGCAAAGTGTCCTGCAGAAATGCAAGGTACAACACACACTCACGTACAAACACGCACAGACAATTTTCTCCAGGCTTAACTTGGGTGGGTGGGAATTGTAGCAGTGGCAGGAGGGGCAGTGACACAGCACCATGATAAGCCTGGAGGAAGAGGATAATAGGTGTAGGAGCTGCATGTGTGTGTGCGTTTCCTGACAGTGCATGTGTGTGAACCTACGTGTGTGTATTTTTGAGTGCAGCTTCACACTCTCTCTCTCTCTGCAAAGCTAACACAATATCAGCTGAAGTTTCCCAGCTAAATCATATTTGCAGAAAAGACTGGGAAGCAGATAATTTTAATTGCAGGATGTTTTCTCAGACTCCTGCCTGCACCAGACTACTGCCCTCCTCAGTCTCTGCACTCGATTTGTGGCTTGAACGAGTGAGGCAGGAAGAGCAGTAACATGATGTGTGTGTGCACTGTATGAATTGAACGTATGCTAGGTGTGGAAAATTACAGGTGCGAGTGTCCTTAAGCATGATTTCGTGTGCCTGTTTAAAAGTGTGTGCAAGACGTGAATGCCACTAAATCTCCATAAGCTGAAGTCAAACCTTGACAAGAGTCGTCTCTGGAAACCTGAGCTGCTTCCTGGATCTATTTGTCTTCATAATGTTGACATCTCAAATCATTACACGTGCTGTCCTTAGTTTACCTGTCTTGTAAAGGTTGATAAGTTATCTTATAATGGTGTTAGGGTGTAGCTAACTACATGTCGTTCAATTGCTAGATTAACTACATTCAAATCTCAATAATGTTTTCAGCAGTTAATTACCTTGGATGATGCAATTTAGGTAGTTAATTACAAACTGTATATTTATTTAATTGTCATGATGTTTTTGCCCTACAACATGGAACAATCTAGTAGTTTGTTCAACTAAACTTTAAAGTAGTTTCCCCAACACAGTCTTATATTAAGTTCAACTGTTTGCCTGTGTTATTTGTGTTGGAGCAAGTCCGTAGTACTGGGGTGCTAATGTGCAGGGCTCCAGCAAAAATGTTGAACCTGGCTCAGCAGTTGCTGCAGTGCAATGTCACATCATCATGCAAAATGCTGCAGTGCCCAATCAAATAGATGCAAGTGGATATTCTTTGCGGAATTATTTATAATGTGCACTCATATTTTTACTGTTGTTTTTACTAGAAAAGGTAAAATACTTTGGATAACTTTGTGGAGTTGTAAAATCCTGCATCAGAATATTACAAACTGTTGTGCAGGGGCCGTTCATTGCTGAGATTCCAGTTAACTTAATGAGTGCGTACCCTCAGTCTCTTATTAGAAATTGGGACACTACAGTTGCAAATGAATCTGTGAAATAACAGTGTCTCTTGCTTGTTGATGAAGAATTAATTGGATGAAACACATTGTAAATAGAAAAACATGTTTGTGTTATGTTTATGTTTGAGTCACTGATGCATTTCTTCCAAGTTCAGTCTTTGTGACACATTTCTGTCACGTCTGCAGCCTCCTTGCTGAGTCAAATGTAGCGAGAAATGACTTTGCAGTTCCATTTCCTCCCATAAAAGTCAAACTAAATTAAGTTTCTTAGTGCAGCTGGATGTTAAATTATGTCCTGACAGTTCAGTTAGACTTTGAGTGTATCTCTTCTTCTTGGGGTACATTGATAAAAAGAAGTCAGACTTTGATGTCCTGTACTTACCATAGTTGTGTGTGCAGACAGGATGCTTTCAAAATATCAGAGTATTACTGATATTTCAGGAGATAATCTGGCAAAACTGCTGGTGTAAACCTGTCTGATCATCTGGCTGCTTGTGTTTCTTACCTCGATGTAGTGATGTTGCTGTATTCCCAGATTACAGTGTTATCAAAACTAATAGAAATGAGTGGCGAGAATAAGACCCAAACTGGTTTTGAGGTGTTCAAACTTATTTTAACACTAAAACACACCAAGAACGAGGTTTTCTGAAGACTTCTGAAGGCTTGTTATCAGAAATTTCACACATAAAACAGAAAATATGCAATATTAATCTACAGTATGCTCATATGCTCACTACAAACAGATGTAAACTGAATTTTTAAGTAGAAGCCTCCTAATCTGAATCTTTCCCACATTGTGCCCGTGCAGCATAAAGTCCTCGCTCTTCCATCTGTGACCATGAGTCACTTGTTGCAGACGAGTTTTGACCTCAGAACAAATTAACAGTGACTGAACTGATCCTGGAGTCAGCAGGTTGACTCACCTCTTCATCCAGTCATGTGACCATCGTTGTGATGACATCATCTTTCACACGGTCCATTCACCCGTTACTGCGATAATACACTAAATTCCCACACTGCATTGCAGCCTGAGTCATAGAAGCCGTTCAATCTTATTATGCAAGATGACCACCAGCCTGCAGAGTCACACACACTCAGACGCACACTGCAGCCTATAATTATATTAGGACAGCTTTCTGTAATGCTTCACCCTATCCAGAACCCCCCCTGAAAGATCATATTGCATTAGCGGGTCAGAGGAAGGACAGGACGTGTTTCTGTGTGTCTGCCAGTCAACGTCGCGCTAACTGACATCTGTATGTAACCATGTTGACACACCGCACACACACACACAGGCACTCGTCTTCCTTATAATTCATCTGACCTCTAATCCTTCTTGTAGACACTGATGAGAAGTAATAGCTCATAGAGCTCAGTGACAACAACACAATCAATATGGCCAACATGGTGGGTGGGACAGAGCAAATGGCAGTAAAAGTCACTATGATCATGAATGTTAGTTGCCACCTGAAAATATTATTCATCTGAGAACAGAAACCGGCTCAGTACACTTGGAAATGAATTCATCAAGTAAAACATTTTAACGCCTCTGGTTTGCTGATATAGATATAATTGAGCCCTCTTAAGTCCCGCCCCTTTTGGAACCTCACTCAACTTTCTCCGTTCCCGTTTCCTGTGCTTAGAGAAACTATGTGCTAGGCTCTTCTTTGTTGAAAAGAATAGCCACATTTTGAAGATGGTTAAAAGATGGTGCTGAGGTGAAAAACACTCCTTTACTAGTTAGCTAATCTACAATAATTAGCAACATAATTAGCTAGAGTTTGTTCTGTTGCAAAACTCTAACTAACTAGCTAGCAAATCTACATCAGTTGTAGCTATAGCTAATATTGGCAACACACTAGCTAACTAGGTAGCTAATGTACATCAGGGTTTCTAAACCTTTTGTAACTTAAGGCCCACTTCTGATGTTAAAAATTTTCTAATTTACCACCCTCCAAAAACTGATCCACTTTGTGTCATTGAATCTGAAAGACATTAGCTAGCTGACATGCTTTTCTCTACTTGATGATGTGTCTTGACTGGTGTGATGATATTAAAACCTAACTGGTCCTGGAAAACATGCATTTTAATGGGACATTTTTTATTCTTGTGAGTTCTTTGGCACATTTGAACTTTAATCATTTAGCTTTTCCACTGAGGTGCACCAGTGCTTGGCCCAGACAATGGCAGATCTAGATCAAATAGCTAGCTAGTAATCAAGCATTTTGCTAATATTAGATACAAAATATGTCACTTTTACAGGTCCCCATAACAATGCCATTTAACCATCTTCAAAATTTGGTTTTCTTTTCAACATAAATGAGCCTAGCACATAGCATATTTAAGTACATGACATAGAAAAGCAAGAGATAAAAAAGAAGTAAGGGACATCACTATAAAAAATTCTATGCTCCAGACTTTGGTGTCGGTTCTATTGAAGCTTATGGGAGCTGCATGCTATTTGGAGACCAACAGCAAATGCACAAATGCTCACATTTGTAAAAATTAGTCAGTATGTTATTCTCAGAAGTGTGTTCTTAATTTTTTTCTTCATCAAAAGTGATGTAGAGCGTTTGGTTTTAGTGTGTTTCTCTGTGCATCACCCACAGCCTTCAGTAGATCTGGGACCAGAGTCTGGCACCAGGCAGAGGAGAGAATGTTTTATAGTGATGTAATTGCCCTCTGTTCTTTTTTAGTTTCCTTGCAGGAAAGCAGGAACATAGACAAGTTTAGCACATAGCATATCTAAGTAGAGGAAACAGGAAACAAAAGTTAACTGAGGTTCTGCCAGCTACCAGGCTTGCTGCAACTCTTATTGGAACACAGAGCAAAAGGGGGCAGGACTTAGGAAAAAAATACATGCAAATAGAGTGCCATGTTTATTACGGTTTGCTTGAGTCCCCGCTGCATGTCTTCCAAGCTCTTCCTTGCCTCAGTTGTGACAAATTTCTGTCACATTTGCAGCCTTCTTGCTGAGTCAAATGTAGCGAGAAATGACTTTGCAGTTCCATTTCCCCCACAGAAAATCAAAGTAAATTAAGTTTCTTAGTGCTGGATATTCAGTTATCTGCTGAGGGTAAAGTTAGACAGTGAGTCCTCTATTCTAGTCCTCTTTTGTTTTCTCTGTCAAATTTAGAAAGAATAAAATAATTCAATATTAACCCTACACACAGTACAGGAAATACACTGGGGAACTGACTTCATAAATAATGGATTTTACAGTATGGAAAATCTTTGAAGGACACACCAATGTTTTATGTTATATGCTGTTATGAACAGTATTGACCAGTTCTATAGTATGAGCGCAGCATAAAAATGACACTACTATGGATTGTGCATTGGACCTGAATTCCAATGAGCGAGAGATATACAAACCCACCGACCCCTTTTTATGGAGTGGACTTGGTTTATGGAGCAAGCTGAGGCGTGTTGTGGTGTGTGTGTGTGTGTGTAAAGGAGAGAGAGAGAGAGAATGACAGAGACAATAGTCACAGTGGGTGCCAGGCTGATGGTTTAACACATGGCTCTGCTTCAGCTGTCACCGTACATCAGTTTGTACGCACTCACACACTCCTGATCTCGACAGAAAGGACCATCACTGGTGTAATACTGCCGTGTTTGCCTCCTCACTTACAGAAAAGTACGCTTCATAAGCCTCCTACACACTGTACCGTATATACAGCTCTTAACTGATGTGTGTGTGCTGTTGCTGCAGTAGAGAGGCTTCTTTACATTTGCTCACTGTAGCTGCTGCGCCTCAGGGTGTTTTTCATATAGGCTCAGATGAGGCAGCATGAGTATACAGACTGTACATTGCTGTTTCTATTTCAGCTGTAATGCTTCCGAGAAATGATGTAGCAATTGAATGATTTGTGGGATTGTGTTGTTTCCAGCCATGATATTGACGTGGAAAATTTCAGCTCACCACCCGACTGTTCTGTAACCATGTCTGACTTGGTTGTGTGATGATCAGCAGCAGAGTTCAGACCACATTTTAGTCAGTTGTGTTTTGATGTTGTTTTTGTGGACTGACAGCTTTGTAATATTCTCAGCCTGATGAAACGCATCATAAAGTCGGTTTAACATTTCATTGTATGCTCAGTCATAGTTGACTAATGTTTGTAAACTTGCCACCATAGGAACAGTGATTACGTACTTAAACAAATAGCACTACAGTCGCAAGTTCTTATTTTTAAGTCTTAAGTAACAGCCAATCAGCAAGTCTCACTGGTCTTATTCCACACTGAACTGTGCGTGTTGTGTGTGCATGTGTGTGTGTTGTAAGACATGTATGTAGCAGTGATTGTGAACAAACCTCTGTTTTCGTCCAGGAAGGAGCACTGACCCTACAGGAACATGTATCCTGCTCTCTGTCTGCCACTCTCTCATATCCCCACATACACTCCTACACAGCCTTATAAACTGCTGCAATAAATAAGGCCATCCTGTCCTGGGTCAGGCTTCAGTCTAAACACAAGTGCCCTGGTTTATCTCCACTGCGTCACACTCCTTTATTTTTTAATCACACACACACACACACATGCACACACACACGCGCGCAGACCACCTGCCACTCGCTGTGTGTGTGTGTGTGTGGAGAGAGAGTGAGAAAAGAGGAAGAGTGAGACAGACAGAGAGTTTTGGATAATAGTAAGAGTCAGTGTCCCTATCCGGGTCATTCAGTGTCAGATGAAGTCTGCAGGGCCCAAAAACTGGGTCAGTTTTCTGTGTATGTGTGTGGGTGTGTTGTGTGCTGTGTCAGCATAATGTGCCTATGTCTGATGTGTTTTTGATTTAATTCTAATAACTAGATAACTGTTAATTGTCTCACATCAGCCCGGAGATGAGTCACCATTGATGTGACATTTAAAGATCATCCTTGAATGAATAGAGGAGAACCTCTGTGTTGTGTTGTGTGTGTGTGTGTGTGTTGTGTGTTTAATTGAGTGTGCATGCTTGTTTTGTATGTAAGGTGGCTAAAAGGGATGGAGTGTATTAGAAAATCGGTCACAAACTGTAGTTCAGTGTAGACTGTGCTGAAGCAGCTGACATGTTCAGGCTTTAAAATTGGTATTGATGGATTGAGGACATACAAAACCAAAACAATGCTACCGCAAGAAAGAAGAACAAGTGAAGAAATAAATAAATTCAGATCCATTTCCACCAAGTTAGTGATGTGTCACACTAACTGGAAGTGATGCAAACAAACCAACATTACATCAGCAAACAGCCTGAGTGATGTGTCGCTTGTTTGACTACTTTTGCAGAGCTTGGCCACTTGCTTTACCTCCAACCTATTTTGACTGGTCAAATCAACACTGACAAAGTTATATCATGTTTTAGATTTAAATCTTCGAATTTAAACCTCACTACTACTAGCTAACTAGACTGTAACATAAGTCCGCTGTTGTGAAAGTTAAACAATATCAGTCTTTATTACAGCCTATTTATTTTTAAGCCTATATAAAATATAGCAGTGTTAGCAAGTGTTTGGGCGATATAGCTGAAAAATGAATCAATAGTGACATTTCTTATTGGTCGATATAGATAATTATTGATCATTTAGCTTGTGACTGATGACATGTTGCAAACTCTAAATGGTCGAAGTGGCTAAAGTGATAAAATTAGTTGAGCCCCTCACTCTCTGACAGTTGTATGACTTAAAAAATGCACCAAAAACTGACACACTGGCGAGCTGACTTGTCCATTTTTTATTCAGAATTTCCGTCTGCACTTATTTATCACTCCGTGCTGTTTCTGTTGTTGTCACACGTCAGTGGTGCAACCAATCAACACAATGACTGGCTGTTTGTGTGTCACTCAAAGCACAGTCCATTATCAAGAGACATGCCAGGCTGTTTAGTCAAGTCAAAGTCCAGTCAAAGCGATTACTGTCATATGCACAGTTAAAAGCAAGTTTCCCTGTACAATGAACTTCTTCCTTTGCCTTCCACTCTGAATGCCGTTGAACAATGAAGCAGAGTGACTGGGCATTCATTATGTGCTTTCATGTTGGTTTGCATTTAATGCATTCAAGTGAAACTATCAAACATTTTATTGTGTCTATTGCCAATACATATCACTGTTATTTTATCGCTCAGGTGGGAACAGCTTACAGATTACATAAAAAGTAAATCATCAAAACATATGAAAAATCGGCTAATCGTGAATAATAAATTATTCATTGCAGAGCTTGAAATCACAAATGGCACAAAATAAAAAAAATCTCACAATATATGAGGATAATTTTTCACGCTCCGTCCAGTGGAGGTCACTCGCTTGCTGTAGGTTAGGAGAAGGTGGTGGCAGTGTGAGTCACCAAGTCAGAAACAATAGGAAATGTAAACGTCCAGAGGAAAAAAACTCTAAAATGGCGTTTGGGTTTGCTGCTAAATGTGTTTCTTCTTGTCAGATGGTTGTATGAAGTGATTTAAATAAACAAACCATAAGTATTGTATTGTGTATTATTGTGTGTATTGTGTGCAGTCTTCTGTATCCTGAAACAGTACAATACTGTAGTAACACAGGCCTTTGATTTTTTTTTTTTTTTTTTTCCACTATGACTTTAAACGTACTCTGAGTCACTCTGGATGCTTTTGAGAAAACACAGCAGCTTCTCAGCTGCACCGCCAGTAAGTCTCACTGAATTCTGCTGAACAGAGATGAGGAAATAGAGAGAGGTACATCATGTCCATGTAAAGTGGTCAGCTCAGTGATGACTAAGCCAAGACAATCCCCTGCTGCCACACACACACACACACACACACACACACACACATACACTGGCTCCACCTCTCACTGTCCCCTCCTTGTCTCTCCGGAGCTTCACAGACATGTGGCTTACTGTAATGCAAGGTGGCAATGACTCATTGTGTGTGTGTGTGTTTGTGTTACGTGTAAGTGTGTGTGTGTGTGTGTGTGTGTGTGTGTGTGTGTGTGTGGCAACATCACCCCTCCTCCTCCTCCTTCTCCTCCTTGTACGAGGTGTGTTTTGCGAGCATCTGGTTGAGAAGAAGTGTGAGGGAGGAGTGTGTCCCACTTTGCCAAAATCTCTGAGTCGCCGTTGAACACAGAACATCTGGATCAGGGAGGAACACTGTTTGTGTGTGTGTGTGTGTGTGTGTGTGCTTACATGGGTGTGTGTGAAAGAGTATGAGTGCCAAAGATATCAATCAGACTCACATCTGGCGAGCACAAAACACAGCTGGACACACATGAGTTCATGCAGTCTTAACATAGATTATGTGGATGGAATAGAGAGGTGACACACACCAGCACAGATATGGGTACAGAGTGACATTAATATTAACTTTGTAATACTTTAAATGAAAGATAATAAAAAACACACACAAACACACATTGTTCATGACAATAGCTCGATCCTACTAACAGTTAAAATACCAACTTAACAAGCTGGAGCAAAAAATTTTCCCCCTCATTTTATTAGTCTGTACGCGTAGGCGAACTCTTCTCGCTAAATTCATCCCTGTGAAACCCATTTCCTCACATTCACATCACCACAGCTGCAGACTTTTAGCCTCAGGCCCATTTTTGCGTCCGTCGCTGCATCTTTCAGACAAGAACAGAGCAAAAAGGAGATCTGGAGTATAAACACCAATGAAGAAGAAGTGAAGTATATTAGGGAGGAACCGGGGGAAGGAAGCGGCGATGAGAGGAGGTCAGCCTGGGTGAACAAACTTGAAAGTCCACAACCTAACATCATATGAGTGTAAGTCGTCTCTCCTGCCATCTCCGCTGCAACAATGTGTTCCAGATGGCTGCAAACGCTGCCGCTGGATGGGGAACAACTATGTGTTTTTTGGCACGGGGCCTCTTGTTTGTGTAGTCTACAGTGAAGTGCTGAACAGTTTTGCGTGGGTTTATGACGAGAGCGGGACTTCATTTGTGTCATTGATTTATAGATTTATTTTGATGTTTTCCATCCTCGCCTGCCTGCCTGCCAGCCCACCCCCTCTGTCTGCCTCTTGTCTTTTTTCCCCTCCTGCAGATGGTTCTTGTTGTGCGGGGTGAGGTCACTGCTATGCAAGGCCTTCGCATGTTGCATGCTGGGTAATGTCTCCACCCTGATGTGTCTCTTCATCAAACAGTGTTTACTACCAGATTTCTGTTCATTTCACAGTGTGCGGCTCAGCCAGAGAAGTATTATCGACTTTATTATTGACTTGTTTTCACTGCAGTCTGGCTTACGTCATATTCTCATGTCCTCCCGCCATGATGCATTCATGGACGTTTTGTCGTCTGTGCAAATTAAACACTTTGCTGACTATATTTGCATGCGCAAAATATTCAGTTTTACCCTTATTCCGAAAAAGACAATGTTCAAGCTCATTACATGGCTAATAAAAATTAATATTTCACTAATATTCCCATTGACATGCAGCTGTGCATATTTCAATTACAGAATAGTGGAACAGCATGAGGCCGTGTGTGGCAAACTCAAGATTATACTTACATGAGAAGTTTGATACCAATCGCATATCTGTAAGAAACAATGAACCCTGTACAAAAACACTGAGAAAATTTGAAATAGTAAAAAAGAAACTTCATTTAACTCTTTGCAACTTTAATTCTTTATGATTTTTTTCTTGGAGGCTTAACCCTCCCTCCTCAGGTTCAGTTTTTTTTTTTTTTTTGTTTGTTTGTTTTGTTTTTTTAAACCTGCAATTTTCTGTCCTCATCTGGTTTTCCTCTTTTACAGCAGTCTTGTTAATCTTGATTATATTTCTATATTTTTATTTCATCCTCATTTCATTCTGTATGTATTCACACTTCATTTAAGTTATACAATACCTACACTGAGTAAAGAATTCAGACCCATTTGTGGCTGTACCATCACATCACATGGACACAGTGTAGATGAACTGAGCTCATGTAATTCACATTTCTCCAAAATCCAAACAAACGTAGTTTAGAATCTTTGGAAACTTTTGATATTTCTGCGAAAGCTAAAAATACAAGTTAATAATAGTGTCTGACAGAGTTAATGACCTCATTAGCCTAGCTGTTTAACTTTTTAATGGTAACAGGCATCCTGGAAATGTAATCTTACAGTGAAAGAACAAAATAAATTCATCTTGACATTTTTTGAGCGGCCAAAGTATGTACGAGTCCAGATTTGATCTGAAACGCTTAAGTGCTTGACCTCTCTTGTCACCTTACAAGATAGTACAAAGGAAAATGTGTAGGATGGTCATTACTTGATTATAAATTTTATCACACTAAATATTAATCTCAGTATCAACTTACTGTACAGATAAACATGTTATTTCTCTTGGGAAGATGTGAAAGCCTTTGCTCTAATGTGGAAAAATAAAGTTCAGGTATCTTGACTTTGTTGATTAAAAATAAAGTTTGCCGGCCTGTCTTTCAGTCTCTTCCTGTCTTCATCACTCTCATATTTTTCACCCCAAAAAATATGTTTTTTACAGCCGGATGACTGATGGATGATCTGCAAGATAATTGTGCATTACAGCAATTATTTTCTCACCTCATTTCTTCATTCCTCCACTTCTTCCAGTCATTTTTCACTTGTCCCAGCACCCTCACTGCACATGATTTCATCTCTGTCTTCCCCCTGTGGCTTGGCATCAAATGCCAGTCCTATTCGCTCACTCCTTCTCCTCCTCCTCCTCTTCCTCCTCCTTCTCCTCCTCCCTCCTCCTCTCCCGCTGTCCCAAACCATATGAGGGCAGTTACAGGGCATGCTGTATTCCCTAACCAGCATCTCCTTTCCCTCACCCTGTACCCCATATCTCCCCTCTCAGACTCCCTTGTGGGGCATCAGCTAGCGTTTACCCCGTTCACACCTGCTGCAGCAGTGCTGGTGCCAGCCAGGTGCCAGTCATTTGGCACTTTGCCTGGAAATGACTGGCACAAGCCTTGACATGTGTGTGTGCGTTGAGCTGCAGAGGGGCTCACTTGTGTGTGTGTGTGCCTGCGCTTGGCAGAGGACGCGTGCCTCACATGCCAGAAATGAGTAAAGCCACTCGATCTGTTGCATTTGAATACTCTGCATTACAGTGTGTGTGATGCATGAGGACGTCCAATTGCAGACGCTTCCGGCTCATCAGTCTTTGGCGCCCATTACCAGTAACATAACAGTGATTATGAGAAGTGATGTGTCTGTGTGTATATATATTTGTGTGTAAACCCTGACCTCCATGAGCAGAGAGAAGATTTCTTCCCTCCAGTGTACAGACCACTGCTTACATTATGGACATTAAATGTATTCAGCGTAATATGTGTGTGCTTTCACACCCTGTCATAGCCAGGATGGCGATTCATGGGGCATCCAGACGGTAAGAAAATAACACTGTTTACTCAGAATGGAAGAATGAAAGCAGAGAGGAATATAGATAAACATGTTTTATGCCCCTTTACAGTTGTTATTTTATTTTTTAGCACTTTGTTGTGCCTTTTATCAGACCAGAGTGCCAGAAAATGACTCAGAAGTTAAGAACATGGAGAGAGACAAACAAGAGACTGGTTTGGATGAAGTGGACTGAAACAGCAGGGACAGTAAAGTCAAAATAAAAACTTGGGGAGCAGAAGCCATAATTTCCTATTTTAAGATTTATGCTCAGATAGAAGTCTGAGAATTTTTTTTGGTATTAAAGAAGAAAAGATAGCTAAGATTAGGAATCCTATTTTATCTTAATTCATCTATCTTATGTCAGGTTAGGAAATCCTAAATACACTGCGTTTTATCAACTTTTATGTCTGTCTGCTTTTCTCATCTCGCGAAGCTAAACAACTTTGTTGTTGCTCTAAATATACTGAAACATACATTTAAACATACAAAAAATGGAGCAAAAACAACAATGGGCGATTAACTTCATTATAAGCAGGTTAAAGGTTTTAGTAAGATATGTGGAGAAATTCAAAGATATTATTGCAATGTTAACTTGGGAGAAAGAAAGAGGAAAGAAAGAAAGAGAGTGGGCTAAGATAGCAGACACAGTCTCCACCGTATCAGGCATCTGTTGTGTAAAAACAAAAAAATCATAAAATAGCCATACAGATTAAATAACTTAGATAACATTAACAATATGTTAGCCATTGTTAGCAAACACTACTGTTAACTGCTGTTAGCAAACACAACTGTTAGCCACTGTTATTACATGGCTTTGTTAAATATTTGATTCTGATTGGTCATTTTGAAATGAATATTTTTTTTTGTCAAATTATTGATTTCTTTTGGTACATAACTATGTAACAAGAAGGATAATATAGAGTAAGCAGGTCACTATTGTAAAATTAAGCCATAAAATCATTTTAAAATTAATATTTTGTGTCACATAAATGTGTGAAATAAATCCCAACAGGATGATGCAAGACCCAGACCCGAAGCTTAGTTAGGGAATACTACTGTCGCTTACTGTTAATGAACACTACTGTTAGCTAACACTACTGTCTATCTACTACTACAGGTGGAAAAATGAAAGTTAGGACAGTTTGTTTAAGATTTTAGGAAGTTAGGATGCATGTGTAATACACATTTCTTGTCCTCAATTAGGATAACATTGACTTAAGAGCTGCTCAACTAAGGCTTTTTTCAGGTCCTAACCTAATAAGCATGGTTACCAAATGGTTAGGAAAGGATCTGCAAGGTAGGAAGTTTCTCTACTGGTGATGCAGTTCATTCAGTCTTGATAATGTCAGAGGATGGATGCACATGAGGAGAGATGGTTTTATTGTACTCCAGATCTTCTGTTGGGGGGGTGGGGGGGGTGGGGGGGGGGGTTGTGTGAGTGTAGAGGAATGAAAACAGTAATTATCATTTTTAAGCAGGTCATGTTTTGATGGCGTCATGTTTCATTATGCTGGGAAATTAGCATCGCTAAACAGGCCAGCGGGCTGAATGGTCTAATTAAGCAGCGCACTGAGGATTGTGTGTGTTTAGAGAAAGATCAGAGTGTATGCACGTGTGTGTGTGTGTGTGCAGTGATCAGTATTCGCTCACTGTTCTTGATGTTTCTTGGAGAGATGAAAGTATGCCCTATGCTTTGTGTTCATTAGCGTTAACGTTCTACCTGCGTGATTTGTACAGCCTGTCTTTGAATGGAGAATCAATGAAGCATCATGGCGGGAAGAGTGTTTATGACTCTAATGTACTGGCTGCCTTGTTAGGGATGATTACTGCATAATGAGCTTGAGCTAATCAATGAAATCCATCCCACTTCAATCATAATCCTGTATGAAACACAGCACTGCAGTTTCTGTACAAAGCTCTCAAGTGGCATTTCTTTAAAATATAGTTTGGCACTGTTGCGTTTAATTAGCTTCAAATGAGCCTTACTGTTAAACTGAGAGTAAATGAAAGCTGTTTGTATTGTTTGTTTTTTGTGTGTGTATGTTAAAGAACTGTTGGTTGTGATCCCAACATGATTTTCTTCAGTATTTTTACATTTCTTGAGCAAACTGCAGAGCTAATTTGTGGCTTTTTAGGCTGTGCAACAAAACTAAACCAACGTCTCTTTCTGTGTACACAGTACCAGGGAGCACGTGACCCCGGAGATGAACAAGCTTCGTCAGAGCCTGAGGAGGAAGAAGCCCACCTACGTGCCAGAGGCCAGCAGACCGCATCAGTGGCAGGCTGACGAGGAGGCTGTACGAAAGGGCAAATGTAACTTCCCCGTTCGGGTAAGTATCCAACTCTAATAAAGTAACATAACAGTCATAATTTATCGATTTTCTACTCTGGAGGTAATATTTCCTATAAACTCACAAGATATGTCTGGTATAATAATGAGAAACACTATAATTATGCATAATAAAGACTTTTCAGTATAGAAAGGGTAATAAAATGACACTCTGTCAATGAAAAGGTACAGTATATATAGGTATGACTGAGCAAAACAATCAACATGTCTCAAGGTCACAAATGCTTGTATGTTGACAAGTAATCTCCCATTTTAAGTGAGGAGTAACTTGTGTAACTCTGTGTATATATAGTAACATGAATCTCAACTAAATAAATCAGAGGGCGACACAAAAGGGCAAATGAAACACAGTATATTTATCACAACTCGTGTCAGTTCATCCTGTATAAGGACGTCAGCCATTAACAGGCGCACTGGATCCTCATTTATCCAGAACTTTATCCTTGAACATCACAAAAAAAGACCAAACCCAGAATCTACTTCTGGACAAAGATGCTCTATTTACACCTCATACATGCAGGTCTGTTATATAACAACAATGCAGCATCACACTGTTGTTATTATGTATGGTTTAATATTTACATTTTAAAAAAAATTTGGATTCATTTGAATTTAAAAATGAAAAACAAAACAAAACAAAACAAAACAAAACAAAAACACCCCAGTCTGCAGGAAATGCCACTCTACAGTAACCTCAGATGGAGGCAATAGAACCAACAATATGTATCGTGACAGCCCTAATGTACACTACAGAGTTGGATCCTGGACGTTATAAGTAACACATTATATGATTTTTACAGCTGTGGACAGAGTCAGACCAGCTGTTTCCCTGTATTTTCAGTCTTTATGCTAGGCTAAGTTAAGCTAGCTGGCTGCTGGTTGTAGCTTTATACTCAGTGCACAGATATGAGAGTGGTATCTTTCCTCTTATCTAACACAAGAGGAAAAAAAATCATATAAAAACAAAAGAAAACTTTTAATGGGCTGGGTTTAAGACAAAAATATTTTGCATTTTAATGTCCATATCATGAAAATACTGTTGCACAAAAATGCCAGAGTTTTGTCTCTCTCTCTCTCTTTTTTTTTTTTTAAGTTATTTCTTTGGCCATTTTTTGCCTTTATTGAGAGGACAGCCAGAGAGTTGACAGGGAACGGGGCAGAGAGGGGGGGATGACACGCAGCAAAGGGCCGAAGGCAGGAGTCGAACCAGCGGCCACTGCAGAGGACTAACAGCCTCCATACATGGGTCGGACGCTCTACCAACTGAGCTAAACATCCGCCCAGAGTTTTGTCTCTTTTCACTATTTATATACTGATGTCATATAAATGGAAATATTTTTATATCAGTGGAATTGAAAAACATTTATCCTTAAAGAAACCATGTGTGATATGCAGGGTTCAACGTTGCTCTTTATACAATTTTATCAAATAGAAACAAAGGCTAAAGTTCATTGTCATGTTTAATCTAGGGCTGTAATATCTATGAAATATCAGAAACCAATGAGAAATGTCTATTCTAATCCACTTAAAATGTCTTGTCAGATGTTTTGTCAGTCTACAAAGATATTCAGATTAATATAAATGCATGAAGAATTATACTTAATTGATAATCAAAATAGTTTAATTATTTTTTTATCACTTGCATGGTCAGGCATGTGAGCTGCTATACTTACTTGCCCGACAGGGCATTTTACTTGCCCAGGGCAAGTGTGCAGTCCTTATTGTTGAGCCCTATAAGTAAAGCACAGAGTCTAAGCTGAATACCTCAAATGTAATACATGCAAATAAGAGGCATTATTGATGGCCCAATTTACTGATAACCAGCGTCTGTCTGAGTGTGTACTGTATGCATATCGCTGTGAGCCGAAGTAATTTGTTGAAGAGCTGGAGAGACAATAACAGTAAGAGACGGAGGACAGAGAGGGAGGAATGACATCGAGGTGGAGTTATAGATTAAGGAGACCACAGGAAATGACAGGGTTAGGGATGAGGGCGCACAGAGGGGTTGGAGGACTTTGTGAGATATGAAAGGAGAGAGCAAGAGAGATATGGAGCTGGATAAGACAGGCGAAAAAAGAGAATGGCTACAGACCGAATGAAGAAACCAGACCCAAAAGAAAAAATACAATTGTAATGGAAAATGGTCCTGATGGTTATGCTCGACAGAGTCTACGATGAGATGGGCAGTGAAGTGGAGCTTGGAGCTTTTCAGCGAGGGATGGTCCCCCTGAAAAACCTCTCAGCCTCTTTATTGTAACATTTCATTCCTCCGTGTCCCCTGTTCATCTTTTCTCTCTCACATCTCTGCCTTCTCTCTGTTTTCACTCCAAATATATTCACAAGTCATGCACTATTAATGCATCTACCAGAGCGGCTGAACTTGTACCAGAGCAAAGAAAACACAGTTCTTGAGCTCAATACTGAGACAGAAGTCGACTTTTATGAAAGCACAGAGTTTGGGAGAAAATGTCTTGTTGGAAACAAACAGACACACATTTTGTCCTCAGTAGATCATTGGTTAGTGGATTGATTTTTTTTATGATTTTATCTCTGTACTGTCTCTCATCACTCACTAACTTCTCTTCCTCTGGAAATGGAAAGTTGTAAAAATTAGTTTCAACTTGAGTTTGTATGTGGCACTTATCCTCACCTGGCACGAGATAGCCAACACTGTATGCTAGATCAAAACAAAAAAGCAAAGCAAAAACTCATATTAGATCTGTGACTTATACAGGTAAAACTTCTCTGAACAAATTATGTCACTACTGAACTTATAATCATTATATTATTATTATTAAGTCTTATGCACAGCCATCTTTCTCTGAAAATTAAGTTAAAGTATTTATTTATCTATTTAATGTTTATTTCTGCAGAGACAAGTATGTGCCACACAGCTCAGCATATAACCTCAGCTAATTTGCACTGACTGCCTGTAACTTGTCTTTTAACAGTGACACTAACAGTGTGAGCTGTCTTCGAACCAGTTTCTGCCACAACAACAGTCTCCAGCTTATTAAAACCAGGGCTCTTATCAGATCGCTAGATGCTAACAGCTAATCATGCACCCTGAGGTGAAAGAGTGGTTTCCTTCTCGGGATATTGAACATTTGCCAGCCATTACTTGAGGGTGACACAGGAGTGGATTTTTACTCTGGTCCCATCCTGCTCCCACAAAAACTGCTGTCCAGTCCCGATTGAATGACAGAGTGAAAAAGAAATTCCTGTCCCTTCCCTGTCCCATATGAATGACTCCTATCCCAAACCGTTCCTGTCAATCCACAGTCCACACGTCATGCAGTGGTCAGGTGGTTGCAACCTTCAACCAGAACAGACAGCAGAGAAAAAAGACAACAGAACAACTAGCATTATGTTCAAAATAAATTAGAGTGCATTCATATTATAACTGTTTTTCCTGCCCTGTAAAATAGTTGAAAATGACTCCCATCCTCCCTTAATTCCAGTTTGTTTTTTATCCCCTTATGATAACATTAGTTGAAAAACTGTATTTGTGTTCTGCAAGCTCAAAACAGGCAATTTTTCTGTCATTTAAAAAAAAAAAAATCTCATTTATAAATCTGCCACACTGGTGAACGCATTGTTTACAACAGATATTATGGTTCAGGGACCAATCTCCCCTAAACGCAGAGCTCTCCTTAAAACTCTAAAAACTTCCTCCCCGTTCCTCACCACTTGGCTTCTGACTGGAGCAGAGCTGCGGGGAGCTTTAATTGTGTCCCTGTGGGCTTGCCATACACCACAGAGCAGAACACTGGAGAGACAACAAAAGGGGATGTGAGGCTATAAATTATTACAGTCCTCTCCGTCTCTCTCCTGTCCTTATTATCAGCTGCAACATGTGGCTGTAAATCCAGTCCGGGTGCTTATTAGCTACTGATACTGATGGTGACTAATGAGGCTTTGCTTGCTGTTATGTCACTTTGTCTCTTTTTTTTTCTCATTTTGACATAGATTCCAGTTCAGCTGGCATGAAGTCTAGATGAAAGTTGCAGAAACATTAAAATAAAGTGAAATAAAAACTTCTTAACAATCAATTGGCTGTTAAAATTTCTGCTTCTTTTCCTTGCAGTACCTGGGGTTGGTCGAGGTGGAGGAGTCGAGAGGGATGCACGTATGTGAGGAGGCAGTAAAGAAGCTAAAAGTTGTAAGTATCCCACACACAAACACACACACACATACACATACACACACACACCTCCCCTGCTGCAGTACTGGAGGTTAACTTTGTTCTATAGAGGCAGTTACAAATACCAACCCCAAGGATCTACAAACTTCACTGGAGCTCATTACAGACTCAGTTGTGCAAAGCTCATGCACCAAAGTATCGACCAGAGGAGTACACACACACCACACACACACGTTCAACTACTCTTTGCAGTTACCTCTCGTGTCTTGTTATTTTCTCTTCTTTACCGCTTTCATCTCCCACATTGCACACCCCCGGTGGGTCTCATTCCATATGTCTGTCTGTCTGCTCATCAGTCTTTCTATCTGTTTGGTCCCACTGCGTCTGAGAGAGCAGAAAATGAGATCCTGGCTAACATAAACACACATAAACTCACACTGACACACACACAACACACACTCACAGTTTGCCCCCCTGGGAAGCTGGACTCGGACAGGGAGCGTGTGAACACAGTGACACAGACCTGCCAGTGTCAGACAGACACACACACTCAGCGGTGAAGACAACAGGAGTCTGTGTCACTTTCTTCACATCTGTCAGCTTGGCTTTTGCTTTTTTGATGTAACTGGAATTAAAGGGATAGTTTGGATTATTTGAAGTGTGGCTGTATGAGGTATTTGTCCATAGTCAGTGTATTACCTACAGTACAGGGCCAGCAGCAAGGTGTATTTTAGCCACTTAAAAAAAGGACCACCAAAAATAAAAATCGATATTAAGTTGAAATGAACGCTATATTTAGAGTATTTCCTCTAGTTGAAAAACATTTTGCTGTTCACTCTGACCACAGAGCACATTGCTTAGCTTCCTACACCAGTGCTCCTGTTGCTTCCTCAAACTGGGACGTGTCGGCCACCATCTACTGTCGCTAATACACTGACAATGGATAAATATCTCACAAAATTCCACTTCAAATAGCCCAAACCATCCCTTTAAACCGGACTATCATATAAAAGTCAGGTTGCCTGACAAAATCGCAGAGCAGCACTTTTCCTTTATTCATTGTACGTTCATCCTAAACCTGATTCCTCGACTGGAACGTAACAAAAGGAGCCACTTTGTCAGAGAATCTCAGACTTAAGCGAATCACAGTTAGTTTAATGCTTACAGGAGACGTGCGTTCACTCTTGTCTCCCTCTCCTTTCACCACCGTTTCCTATCCTTTGTTTTTCTATTTTGATTCTCAACTGTTTCTTTCCATCCTCCATCTGTATCAGCATCTTTCTTTTGCAGTGTTCACGCCTCTCTGCAGTTTCTCACGCTGAAAACTTTCCACCAAAGTTATCTTTTTCTTGTGATTCCCCTGCTCCATCTCCCTATTTAGCTTTCCTCTCCTTCTCAGCTCTTTTCCTTCCATCACTCTGTTTCTTCACCTCTATCCTCACTCCCTCTGTCTTCTTCTCAATGGGATTATGCAAAAATTGAGGCTCCTTGTCGCCTCGCTGTGAGTTTCAAAGCCATTTCCTGCAGTGCTCCGGCTTTCTGTTTCCCTTTCTTACACACACACACACACACACACAAGCTCATTTGCAGACTCATGTACACATGAACGCACACATGCACACATGCTTTTACACTCGCATGGAGTCGTTGCTTTTTTAGCCGGCGTATTTTTAGCTGGCCCATGCTGAGTGTGTTATTAGCCCTGCCTGGTGCCCTCCTCTGGAGAAATGTTTTTTAGTGCCAGCTGGCACAGTTTTTACCTCTGCCTGCCTCACAGCTCGTAACCCACCACTACCTCATCTGCTGTGAGGACGTAATGATCACTTTACATAACCATGAGGTGTAGTAAAAGTGGCTTTAACATGCTAGTAGCTTGTTGATCTCGCCTCTTGAAATACATTTATTGTGCGACTTGGTCACTTGCCTCTTAAAGGGATAGTTCAGATTGATTGAAGTGGAGTTGTTTTAGGAACTTATTGATATTCAGTGTATTCACTACAGCAGATGGAGGTCAGTATGCCCCTATACTTTGGAGAAGAACAGTACCAGCAGAACCAGCATGGAAGCTAAGCAATGAGCAATGAGGGTCAGCAACACAATGTTAAAAAAAAATCAATATCAGTTTAAGTGTGCACTCTATTCAGAATATTTTCACCACTTTACCTTGCCATCAGACAGCCTTTTCTGATGGTACACCGCTGTTATGCAAGCCAAATACTGCTCTCTCCGACAAAACTTCATTGATAAAAACAGTAATTTTACCTCACAGAACAAAGGAGTTGCTGGTTTATTACTGCTTCAATCGATTCGTTTGTTTGTTATTGTGTGACTTCTGTGTTTAAAAGGGTTTAGTTTGGATCCACTGGAGCCACACAATAACACAAACAAATTATCAGATCAAGGCAGTGATAGACTGGCAATTCCCATAATCTGCTAAGGAAAATGACTTAAATAACGGCGGTGTCCCGTCGGAAAAGACTGTCTGACGGCAAGCTAAAGTGGTCTAAATATAGCATACACTTAAATTGATGTTGATTTTTTGGACCTTTTTTAAGAGGCTTAAACACGTTTTGCTGCTGACCCTGTCAACAGAAGGTCATTTCTTAGCTTCCTACACTGACTATTGATAAGTACTGCATATTACCTCACTTCAAAAAATTGGAACTGTCCCTTTATAAGCTGTTTACTCTAATAGTACTATTTTTCTGTCTTTCCAGAGCGGGAAAAAGACAGTCAAGGCAGTATTGTGGGTTTCAGCTGATGGACTCAGGGTGGTGGATGACAAAACTAAGGTGAGCAAACACTTTTTCTTTTTGTGAGTCACCTCTGTCTCCTTGTTTCATTCTCTGCTCTGTCTTTCCTCTCTATCTCCCTCATCACTCACTGGGCAACAAGGACAAGCAGGGGAAGTGTTATGTTTGCTACAGTCACTTACAGTACACACCACACAGGTGGTTTATCAATGTCTTCATTCTCAACCTCTGCCCACAACCAGATAGGAAAAATAAATAAATAAATACATAAATAAATAAAATAAGTTTGCAGGTCAGCAGAAGACAGAAATATCTTCTCCGGCCTTCTTGGCTTGTCATCTCTCTGCCACACATCCATTTTTACAGCATCTACTTTCTCTATATTTTCACATTCAATTAAAGAACCAGTTGGTAGGATTTAGTAGCATCTAGCGTGAAGTTTTAGATTGCAACCAACTGAATACGCTCGCCTCACCCTCCCAAGGTTTCTGCGGGTTCTTAAAGAGTCGTAAATATGACTTTGACAGGTCATAAGATATAATTGGATCATGAAGTTAATGTTATTTTTATAAAGTTGATTAACCCTAGTCTCACTTTTATGTTTTTAGTATTAATTATGCTGCATCCACATAAAACAAAACCAAACGAACCAATAAACACTAATGCACACGATGTAGCTCAGTCAGAATTTAGCAGGTCCCACTCAGCTAGCTTCATACAATTTGGATTAGCAGATTTTATTACGAGATTAATTAATAAGAGATGGCCATGAAAAATGTCTCTATATTTGTTCAAAATGGTCTTAAAAAGTTCTCAAAAAGTTTCAAATTTAGCTCATTGAATGCTGGAGAAAACAGAAAAAAGCAAAAAGCAGTGTTTGATTTGTCCGTACTGTAGAAACACAGCAGTTCAACGTGGCATCGAAAGACAATCTGCTCTCTCTGTAAATATAAACGGCTCATTCTAAGGTAATGAAAAGACAGTGATTTCTATCTTCAAGTGATCATACACAAATATAAACATACTTATGAATGCTAACCCTAACCCTTATGTATTCTACCAATAAATTCCTGTAAATTCTACACGCTGGACCTTTACGATACATTTTCCACCCTCAGACGACCAGCAAAAGAGTCATTCTGTCCCAGTTTTATGACGCCACCTTAAGGCTGACAGCAGAAGGATCCACCCTACATCTACTGTTTTGATGCTTCCAGGCTAGTTTGGGTGTGTGTGTGTGTGTGTGTGTTTCCGAGCTGACATATGTGACTCATGGTTTCTTGCTGAAGGTTCTTGGTGGGGGAGGGAAGATCAAGTAAACACAGACTCACACACACACACGCATGCACTTAAGGAGTGTCTGGTGGCTATAGGGAGGCCTCCTACAGAGTGAGTGCAGCTCACTGCGGCTCTATTGAAAGCCAAGCAGCATAAAGAACAGCAGAGAATAGAGGAGAGACAGAGCGAGCCTCTTTTTCTCTCGCCTTTTCTCCTTTTCTCCTATGTTCAGAGGCCACACACATGACCTCACCTCTCTCCCTCTGCTTTAATCTCCCTCGTATTTTTCCTTCAGTGGTGTTTTTCATCTAAACATATTAAAAGATAAGGCTGGAGATACTCCATGTTTTTCTTATTGTCAAAAGCCAAATCCTGATATATCTTAGAGCTCCTTGTTGTCCGAAAACCAGTAAAAGTACATCAGTCAGCTGGACTGTTGTACTGGCTCACATGTTCCTTATTTATGTGAACATGGACACTGTAGTTTATTTTGAGTCAATCCCAAAACACCATCCTGCTGCCAGAAATACTCACCAGCACACCAAATTATTATTAATCCGCAGGTGGAGACAGGGCGCTTACCGGAACAATCTGAAAGAAAAGGATATCAGGCTTGCTGCGTCAATTCCCTGTTTTTATCTCACTTCCTAAGAGGGATTTTTATAGAAATAAAAGCTCTTATTGCATGATGTCAACTTATTTTTGTTTATCTTTTTTGTTGTTGTTGTCTTTTGATTGAAAAGTGATTATTATTATGTAATCTTTTCTGCTAACATTTCCCATTTGTCTCAAGCCTCACTGCTTCTAAAATGGCCAAATTCATTTTAAACAAAAATCAAAATATTACAATAATGTCTAACATGAATTTCCAGCCGTTGTTTTTTGTCGTCAAACACTGTTTCCTAATGTAACCTCAAAGCACAATGTCATGCTGTTAATACATTGCGTTATGTGCATATTAAAGTGCATTGTGTTTGGACACGTGTGCTCAGACTTTACCCACACTGTGGCCTCTTCTTCAAACAGCGGAGGCGCAATACCTGCATTGATACGTTTTCTATTTTAAAAGAAAGTTAAACTTCTATGATATTCAGTACATCTTATCACTGCTTCACAGTCCCTTTTCTCTTTAAGTGCCTCTTCATCACCTTTTATCATCAGTTCAGCCTCCATCTATGAATCAGTAAGCATGCCTAATAACGCCCACACAACCATTATTCAAACGCTTTCCCACAGTCCCTGAATGTACAGTGCACATGTGTGACGCAGCTCCACATGACCTTCATAATGTAATTTCAAAAGAAATGAAACAGTAAAGCCTTTTTTTGTGCTCAAGGCAGACAGACTTCTCTGCAGAGATGAGACACTCTGAGTCACATGCTGGTTCACCCTGTTCATCCATTTGGTGATGTAGGGATGTGATCTGAGTCATTTTTACCCACAACACACACACGTTCTTCTTCTTTTCATCAAAAATACACCTCACATGAGCACAGACGCACACATTGCTCTCTGCTCAGCCTTTCACCTCAACACCAGCACCACCCCTTCATACACTAATTGGCCCTACAATGAATAGACTGTTATTCTTCCACCTCTTTATTTTCTCCTCCTCATCCTCCCTCTTCCTGTCCCCTCACTTTGTTTCGGAGAAGAGGAAGGAAGTGCGTGGATGAGTGTGTGAACCCTCATTCTCTTTCTTGTCCCTCTCGTCTCTTGTTTTCCTCGTCTTTCTGTTTTCTGTGAGTCAAAGAGGTGAGTCGGGGGCCCCTTAATGTACACAGAGAAAGAGAAGGCCCCTCTTAGTCTCCTCTATAGTGACTATAGACACAGAGACAGGCTGAATAACCCTTTTATCGAAGGAAGGGCGAGTGGGGGAAACATCTCAGAGATGAAAAGAGGGTTCAGTATCATTAGGCTGTGGTCACTTTCTTTTCTGTCATTGGTGGATGTGTAAATAGGTTGGGGTGAGACAGGTTTTATTAGGTTAACTGAGGTTGAGAGCAGTGTGTCAAGTATTGGATCAGCCGACAAGCTGCTGTGCTTCAGCACTGAAATTACATTTCCTGTCTGTCAGATGTGATTTGATGCGAACTACCTGCTGGAACAACTGGATCGGCTTGATTTTATTGTGCAAGTTGTCAAATCAGATCCTCTCTGACCTCCTCTCTGTCTCTTTTCCCTCTTTCTCTCTCAGGACCTCATTGTGGACCAGACCATAGAGAAGGTTTCATTCTGCGCTCCTGATCGTAACTATGACAAGGCCTTCTCCTACATCTGCCGAGACGGTACTACCAGACGGTGGATGTGCCACTGCTTCATGGCTCTCAAAGACTCGGTGAGGGGGCAATTAACCTTTCGTCTACTCCTCAGGGATTTTCTCTATTTACAAGTTAAAGTCCAGTCCAGACGTCATGTCTGGGATGGCCTCTGTTCCATTGATTTCTGTAACTGAATGCAATCTTTTATTCAGCAATTTCAGTTCATCTGAAAAAATAAAATTTGACAAGACAAATAAACTACAGCATTCACTACAGCAGCTGCAATTAGAAGATCAAACTACAACTACTGAATATTTTTTATTATCAAATAATCTGTCAATTATTTTCTCGATTAATCTGTTAGTTGTTTAGTCCACAAAATGCCAGATAATGCGAAAAGTGTCGATCACTGTCTTCCAAAGGCCAAGATAACATCTTCAAATGTTTTATTTTGTCCACAACCCAAAGATATTCAGTTTACTGTCGGAGCGGAGTAAAGAAACCAGAAAATATTCCATTTGAGAAGCTGAAATTATAACATTTGACTTTTTTTAAATTAAAAATGAACTCAAAACCATGAATCGATTAGCAAAATAGTTGGCTTTTAAATTAATATTTGATTAATAATTCCCAAATTGTGGCAGGTCTAGTTAAAATCTTACAAATTTAACAGTGCTAAACAACAAATAATTGGTTAGCATCCATAAAACTATAGCTCCTATGAAAATGTACCAATGTGGCTGTGTGGGTACATCATAACCTGGTTTTGTCAACAAACATAATATGTATGTACACATTTAGACACAACAGCCCATTCTGCAGCACCAGCGTCTCAAGTGCAGTTATATTAGGCAATTACATAGACCAACACATTTTTTGTGTAGACCTATTGTTTTATTTTGTTTTTATTGTATTTTTTTTTTTATAGCTGTTGTAGTCAGCATGATTTCTAACCTTAGGTATTTCCATGTCACTGACCTTGGAATGAGGAGGTTGTAATGTAAAGACCAGTGCAATAAAACCGGTGCTGTCATGGTACATTATGGTTACAACCCCATGGTGGTTTCATCAGCTTAGACTGTGAGTTGGATTATTAATGTGGACGGAAGAGAAGCACAGCACAGACCTGCAGGATTAGGAGAGGGGATTAGACAGAAGCCTGTGGAGTTATCTGTCCATCTCTGTCTGTCTCTATTTCCACCCAACTCTCAATATCCCTATCTGCTCATCTTAAAGTCAACTGTCTCTCCGACAGCGGTCATGGCTGTCCCTAAAGAGAGGAGGAGTGAAGACAGGCAGGGAGAGAGGGGTGAGAGAGGTGGTGGGAAAGTAGAAATTAATTGCAAAAGGCAGCCTGGAATTAGTTGCATTCAGTGCTTCGGAGCATGAACTCAGGTTGACGTTTGACAATGGAAGAGATTTGAGGTTGATAAATGCGCCCTAATGCTGATCTTCACTGTGACGGCTGTATTTTATGTGAATGTATGAACTTGATTTGAAGGTTGACATGAACAACAATCATGCTTGGTGCATGTAATATTAAAATGAAGACCATGGGTAATTCCTAATCCACGTTAAAGGATAGTTCAATTTTTTTAAAGTGCAGTTGTATGAGGTACTTGTCTGTAGTCAGTGTCTTACCAACAATAGATGGTGGACAACATGCCTCCAGTTTGGAGAAGCAGCAGGAGTCCTGGTGTGAGGAAGCTAAGCAATGAACTGCTGTGGACATGGCCAGCAGCAAATTGTGTTTTAGCCACTTTAAAAAGGTCCACTAAAGAAATCAGTATGAGTTTCATGCTCTATGTAGAATATTTTCACCATTTTGCCTTGCCGTCTGACAATATTTTCTGATGGGAAACTGCTGTTGTATAAGCCTAATATCACTCTCTTCTAACCAACCAAACTCCATAGGTGAAATCAATAATTTTACCCCACAGAACATGGTGGTTGCCGTTCTACTGCTGCCTTGATCTGTTAGGTTTTTTTTTTTGAGTTATTGTGTGACTTCAGTGAATCCAAACTAACCTTTTAATACAAAGAAGTCACACAATAACACAAAGCACCAGCAGCTCCTGTGTTCTGTTACTGTCGGTATAACTAGCAACAGCTACCTCATACAACCACCTCAAATCATGTGAACTATCCCTTTAAGTATATATGACCTTTAAACTGCATGTTATATTCACTGTTTTCTGCTTCATCAGGGAGAGAGACTGAGCCATGCAGTTGGCTGTGCCTTTGCAGCCTGCCTGGAGAGGAAGCAGCGCAGGGAGAAGGAGTGCGGCGTGACGGCTTCCTTTGACGCCAGTCGCACCTCTTTTGTGCGCGAGGGCTCCTTCAGGGCCAACTCCTCCTGCAGCCAGCAGGGCAGCAGCAGCGAGCGAGATGACAAGCTGCCGACAAGAAGAAAGGTAAAAGGATATTTTGAAGAGTGAACTCATACAGAAACTGCTCATACAGTTGAAAATGTGAGTTGAGCCTTAAAGGTAGAATCAGTAGGATTTGTCCAAGCTGTTCATAAATGCACCACAAAGATAGTTCATTGCTGAGTCTCATTCCCAGGATGTAAAATACCAACGTTTTGGGTTGGTAAAGTGTTCTGAGCCCAGCAAAGTAACGAGGAAATCAGGGAATACAGGCAGAGTGCAGAGTCTCTGCAAAAACAGCCACCACCACACACTTCTAGGTAGTCATAAGTAATGATTTAGAGGGATTATGTTTATGAGTCTATACATTGCTTTTTTAGAAAAAAGTTGCATATTATACCTTTAAAATGTTCAAGAACATACTGAGCAAACGCATAGTGGGTCATAGCCAGAAGACACCTAATAGTAGATCATCAGAAGATGAATAACACGTCTCAAACAGAAATGACCATGTGCACCCACTTCCTCCCCCAGACCAACCTTCTGCAATCCCAGCCCTCCCACCTGGCACTGCCTCCCCACCCGAGGGTGCGGCGTCCCCCATGGAGCGGCCAGAACCTGGTGGGCCTCATGCCATCCCACGCCGCCACGCGCCCATTGAACAGCTGGTGCGTCAGGGCTCGTTCCGGGGATTCCCGGCCCTCAGCCAGAAGAACTCTCCCTTCAAGAGGCAGCTGTCGCTCCGCCTCAATGACCTGCCGTCAACACTGCAACGCAAGACCGACTTCCAGGCCAAGAACCCTGGTGAGTTGAGAAGTTCTTGAAGTTAGACTCCCAAATGTTGACGAAGGGACCTGTTGATCTTCTGATACCAGTAACTTTACAAGTTTACAAGGATCTCAACCTTCTGCTGCTGTGATCTCTTCACAGAAACACTCATCTGTTAATTAAATTCAACTTGTGGTCAGAACTTACAGGATGTAAATGAGCTGGAGTTAGGGACAACAGCTGCACAGTATGGTTAAAAAAAAAAAAAAGACAACCGTATATTGTAATTATTTTGACAGATATTCCAATATGATTGATGATTAATGGGAATGCTAATTTTTGCATCACAATTTTCATTTTCACTGGTGTGACACTTGTTGTAGTTCGTACCAAAAAAAACATGTTTTCTTATACCTGGAGAACACGATTTGTGAGCCAGAGCATCTCTGCAGCACTGCAGTACTTCATTATAATGCTGTTTTGTCACACATTTTCTTTTATCAAAAAATTGCAGCTTCTGCAATTTAGACATTGCACTCGGTAATATTGTGATTTTAATATTCAATGAAGTGTGCAGGCCTATTATGGGTAGTATGGAAATTATTAGAGGGAAGTAGAGGTCAGAAAATGGGTGATGTATTTTTTTAAGTTCTTGCCTAAAGGAGGATTGAGGGGTTTTTTTTTTGGTTTTTTTTGAGAAAGCAGAGGACGCTCTTTCGACTTGTGTAACTTAACTTTATTTACATTTTATTTTACTGTTATATTATTTTGATATATCGAAGGGAGGGGGATGTTTGTTTGTTTTTTAAAAAAGTTAAATATCCCCTCCTCCTAATTTTTATATATACTATATTACAGTCTCTTTGAGCAAATGGGTCACATTTTGCTTCAGCATTAGTCTTGATTAAATTTGGCAAGAATTCAGTGTTCTCATGAATTTAATTCCAAGGTTACTTCAAGTGGAAAAGCAATTGAACATTTAGAACATTATAGGATGATAAGAGAAACACAGCAGGCTGCAGGTTTCACAGACACTTTAACCACGCTTACACCATTTAAGCTGTTCCATAAAATCATCCCACATCACACTAGAATAGTTTCTCTAGTCAGATATCTGATACAAAATAGGCAGCGGAAGTACAAAAAGTACACACAGCCTTCAGCTCAAGTAGTAGCACAGATGCTTGTGTAAAAACGACTGGTCAGAGTAAAAGCACTGATTCACCTTCTTTACTCAAGTAAACTAAAAATGTACAGGCTCTGAAATGTTGTTGAAGTGTAAAAATAAAAAGTAGTTGTCTTAATTTCTACTGGTTGTTTCTGTGCAAAGCTAACTGAAAATTACCTTTTCTATACTGATGAATCTTGTTTTGTATGTGTCATTGTCCCGTTCATTTAGGTTGAAATTAGTCTGATGTTGGGAAGGTGGCACATAATGATGCAAAATTAAAATAATCGACAATTCCCCTCAAATTCATTAAAACTACACTAACAACCCTGTTTTGAAAAGGTAACAAGTAGAAAGTACAGACATTTATGTTAAACTATAGGGAGTAAAAGTAAAAAGTCAGGTAAAGTACAGATATCTGAAAAATCTTCTTAACCACAGTAATGTTGTACTTTGTTACTTTCCTCCTCTGAAAATTAGCATATTGTTCAGCCTCCAACACTGCCTAAAATGCCAGTGAGTACACGTGTCTATGCACCAATCTGATACCACATAATTTGCTGACCCCAAAACGGGACACTGATACTTCCCAGTAGCATCCTGTACGTCATTTTTCCCCAGGATGGTGAAGTTGTGTTCTATGACATTCAATCTCAGAATATGTTTATGTTTTACAAAGGGTTTAACCTGATCCAGGCCATACAACCATGACAACAATCATATCACATTATACAGGATTAGTAGTATACAGCTGCAACAACAAAATAATAATAATTAATATATATATATATATATTTTAATGCACTGCTATTGGATCAGTAACTCTATCAGTCTATATACAAAGTTCAGTTCAGTTCAGAATGGACCAAATGGTGTCTAACCACTATTTACAAACTATAACAGAGAGGAACCTAAATCATATCGGAGGCTGATGATATTAACTTGCAGAAGCAAAAGGACAATATCTGGTCATGACGTCATCATTGATCCACATTTAATTACACTTGGTATGAGAATGCCTCTCCAGTAGCCACAATAAAATCAGATTAGATCTCTACTTTGCAAATACAAAATATATGTATATCTGTTTTTAAGAAGGATTTTGCTAATGCGTCATGGTTGTCTGCAGACTGGAGCATTATTACATTTTCAATTTGGCATCCCTGACCGACATATTCAGAGGTCTTAGAAAACATATTACAGAATAAACCTTCAGCAGCCAATCGCAGATGCATTTACAGTATGTGTTTTCATGTTTCCAGACCTGACAAAGTGTAATTCTTCAGCCTGATCCTGACACTTGCCTTCCTTTGAAAGTACTGTAGTCTGAGATAAAAAGCAGCTCTATGAAGGGCAGTTATTATTACTATTAGTGCCAGCGCTGAAGGCTGGGCATGTGTGGCTCTGAAAGTCTTGGCTTTTTACTAAGGACAATTAATAATAACTGACTTACCCCTCACAGGTTGACACACACCACAACACACACACACACACACCACCACCACACACACACAAGGAATGCACCACATAGACACACCCACTCTGTATGGTGCCACAGGATCAGAGTGCTCAGTAGCAAGGCTGATTATAGTCATTAGAAGAGATGAGAGAGTTGACTAGGGGACTCCTCTGACTGGAATACTAAACCACAACATTCAACTCCCACTCTCATCCATTTCTCATATTCACTCCTTTCATTTCTATCTCTTATTCCCCCATAATAATTAATGTATATATCCAGGGCTGTAACAATTAGTTGACGATAGTTGTCAACAATTAAATTAATTGCCACTATTTTGATAATCAATTAATTGTTTTGCATAATTTTCCGGGAGTTCATTTTCTTTGATTCCAGCTTATTAAATGTGAATATTTTATGGTTTCTGTACTTCTTTATGATAGTAAACTGAATATCTTTGGGCTGTGGACAAAACAAGACATTTGAGGATGTCACCGTGGATGCCATCTTTGGTATTTTCTGACATTTTATACATCAAACAACTAATTGATTAATTGAGAAAATAATCTACAGATTAATCGACAATAAAAATAATCACTAGTTGCAGCCCTATATATATCCAGTGGTCGTGAATTTTACACAGTTTGAATCCAACATGCACAGTGCTCTCCCTCTCTGTCACACGCACACAGATGGACCCACTAAGCAGTAGCAGCCAATTCCACTGCCTCCCTGCTCCCTTGTGACTCTCTGAACAATGTGTGTATTGATTTGTGCGGTCAATCAGCTGTCCTGGTTAGCCTTCAGCAAGCCCTCTGCCACCCTCAAACCTGCACTGAGAGAAACACACACACATACATACAGACACACACATACACATATAGTGCTTCTGAACTCTCTGGGACATTGACGAGTAGGGAGAGTAGGGAAAGACAAGGATCACAGGGTCGGTCTCTGCAGAACAAAGCACAGAGAAATCTTTAATGGGAGACCTTACACATGCCTCTAGCATCCTCTGCACTCGTAATTGACCTGTCCTAAATCCCGCCCCTTTTTGCTCTGTACTCCAATAGCAGTTGAGGAAGCTTAGTACCCAGCAGAACCTCAGTCAACCTCCTCTTATCCTATTTTCTGTACTTAGATATGCTATGTGCTAGGCTCGTCTGTGTTGAAAACAAAAACAGATTTTAAAGATTGTCAAAAGATGTTCCTGGGGAATCTGTAAAAGCGACTTACAGGCAAGAGTGACCATATTTTCAAACTCCTAAAATGGGATCATTAAGTGTACTGCACATTCATGCACACACACTCAGCATTTTCATCAGGATGGGGAACAATTATCTCAGCATTTAGCACACCTACTAAGCAAACCTTACGTGGATGCCATGAACACAACACTTCCATTGCCAGGTACTTCACAAAGGAAGGAGTAAGCCTTCTGGAGCTCTTTAGAAAAGACAGACTTTCTCTTTGACACGACAGCTAACAATTAGCTCACTGACAGGCTCTAATAGGAAGAGCCGCAAATGCCATAGCCTATGAAACTTGTCTATGACTCATAGGCTCACAACAGTGTGGGGTGAAGTCAGGGCAATTTGGCAGTGAATGTTAAAAACTATGACATTTTAATGTTTTTCAGATATTTGTCAGCATAGTGTCACATTTAAGTCACATTTAAGTTAATGTTAGCAAGATGTTAGATAACTAGATAGCTTCACTTATGCAGATTAGCTAATTAGGAAGTGTTTTGTTAACATTAGCTATCACATTTAACAAGGTGGCTCAGGATTAATGTAGATTTACTAGCATTTTGCAACAGAGGAAAACACCAGCTAACTAGCTAGTTATCAACTGATATAGATTAGCTAGCTAGTGAGCTAACATAAGATGTGACAATATATATATGTTGCTCTCACAGGTCCCCCTGCAACATCTTTCGACCAACTGCAAAATTTGGTTTTCTTTTCAACATAGATGAACTTTGCACATAGCATATCAAAGTACAGGAAACAGGAAAGGAGAAAGTTGACCGAGGTTCCAAAAGGGGCAGGACTTAGGAAGGGTCAATTGAAGGCCTGTAGCCACACAATGTGCTCAAAGAGAGAGGCGTGTATTAGAAGAGTCACAGCACATATGTCTGATGTTTGATGATGAATTTACTTCGCTTTAAACCCGCTCCTCTGTACATTCATTCCTCTGTATGTGCAACTTCTTAACACTGTCAAAAATGTTATCAAACTCCTCTTTGTCATGTGTTTTGGACAACTGTGCATAGATGAAGACAGCAAAAACAGGAAGGATGAGGGAGTAGAGGAAGAAACAAAATTCCTCTGTCTCTGAGGCCTTCGTTGTGAAGGGAGGGACCAGGCGACAAGGAACAGGGAATTAGATATGATATCTATTTATATCCGTGTCTGTGCGGGAGAGGTTTAAAGCTGTAGTCCAAACCAAAGTCAGACGGGAACATTATGCTGCCTAATCCGCCTCACTGGTCGGATCAGTTACAGTTGGTTTAAAAACATGGATAAGCTAAGTCCAATTCACCTCTGTCTGAGTCATCCCTGTGGACAGGCAGACAAGGTGATGACATAACAGGCTGAAATAGAGACATAGTACATAGAGTATAATGCTTGGTCTGTAAATGTTGTCATGACTAAGTATGAACCTTTTTATTTTTAATAAGAAGTCCCTGATTAGCACAATGCCATGTTTGTCTTGAGAGTCTTGTGTATTTGATGCTTTTTAGGTCAACAACGGCCAGCATCAAAGTCTACATCTGCTCCAGTTTCTATGCTTTTGATGCTAACTGGGTCTGTTACACAAATGAATAAATATTTTCTCTCCTTTTTTTTCGTCCCTCTGCTCAATCCTGTTCTCATCCCATTCCACCTCTTCTTTTCATTACCAAATTTGCCATTCTCTCTTTTCCCTCCTCCCCTCCTTGCCTCCCCTCTGTGTGTCCCTTTCTTGCTAGTACCAGAGATGGAAATGGGGTTGCCAGGTGAGGGAGACAGTAGTATTAACGCCCTGTGTTGCCAGATCAACGCCTCCTTCACCAAGCCATCAGACGAGCTCTTCTCCAACCCTTCTATGTCTGCGAATGGCCCTCCAACCTGCACTGTGCCCCCTGTCCTGCCTCCACCACCTGCACCAATGCAGGGTAAGCATTAGATCAATAGCAATATTGATTTTTTTCAAACAGTGCACACTCTGAATTGAACTCAGTGGTGAGGAAATTATTACTCTTGTTCTAAATCTTTAATATCATCCCTCCAGCAACTTCTTCCTGGGTGCAGCCGGAGCCTCCGCTCCACTCTCCTCCTCCGGTTTCCGCAGCGATGCAGATGCAGATGCAAATGCAGATGCAGAGTGGACACAGGCGCACACCCTCCGAGGCCGAGAGATGGCTAGAGGAGGTGTCCAAGGCTGTCAAGGCTCAGCAGACCCCACCTCCAGGTCCCACCATCCCCACCATCCCTGGACCACCCTCCATGTCGAGTCAGCAGATGTCCAGTCAGGCAGCCATATCAGCCGCCCCAGTGTCCACTGTCCCCTTGTCCCTTGGCACCATGTCCAAACCTCTCATCTCGGCCCCCTCCGCTCTCTCAAGTCAAGCCCCGATGCCCATCCCACCAATGTCAATATCATCAGTTCCTCTAATACCAGGCCCTCCAGTGTCGGGCCCCCCTATGTCTCTCCCTTCCATGTCCATTCCCACAATGTCTGGTCCAAGCATGTCTGGGGCCCCCATGATCCAACCTTCGCTCCCCGGACCCCCAGGCTCCCTTCCAAGCTCCATGCAGCCCTTCCCCTTGGCTTTCGATACCACTCCAGCCCCTGTGGGAATATTCGCCAGCCAGCCTGTCCAACCGGCATTTGTGCCCATGCAGACCTACATGCCAGGCCTGGCCAGCAGTATGACCTATCCCAACGCTAGCGTGCCTGTGGTGGGCATCACACCTTCACAAATGGTGGCCAATGTCTTCTGCACTGCCACAGGCTCATCTGGTGCAGGTGGAGCCATGGGCTCAGCCGGAGGAGGACCCAAAGTGGGGGCCCTTGGTGCAGTTGGACAGCACCATCCTCACCCAGGAGGGCACACTGGAGGCTTTTCTACACCGCCGTTCTCTTCCACTCCGCCATTATCATCAGCCCTTAATGGTCTCCCACCACACAGCAGCATCATGATGGACCTCCAGAACGGGACCTCCAGCAGTGGTGGTAATGGCGGAAGCAGTAGCAGCTGGCCGCCAGAGGGCAGCCAGCTAACAGCTCCGGCAGCCAGCGATTCCCAAGACGATGATCGTTTTGAGGCCAAGTGGGCGGCGCTGGAGGCCAAACCAGCGCCTCAACAGCAGCCGCAGCAGCCGGGGAGTAAGGCACCAGCTGCAGCAGCCAACCCATTTTCCAACAATCTTCAAAAGACTTTTGAAATTGAGCTTTAAGCCAGAGCTGGCCTCCCAAAGGTGTAGCTGGAGCTCTGGAGTTAAAGCCTGAGAAGGCCAGGCGCTAACTCCAGCATCTCTGCTTCAAACGGGATGCCGGCCCTGAAAGTTTGCCTAGCGTCTGACCTGTGGCAGCCTAGCAACCTGCTGAAAGCTCTAACTGGAGTCAACGTTCTAATGATCTTAATTGCTTTCTTTACACTCCCACGAGAGCTCGGGAGGAAGTTGGCAGATTGCTGGGCTGCCACTGGAGGATCACGTCTCTCGCTCACTAGACTTGATGGACTGAATCCTTCCACTCCATGCGCTCCCCATTGCTCTTCCCTGTTTTCACTTCTCCACTCTGGCTTTACTTTACCTACTGCAAGTCCCTGATTGTACTGTACGTGCCCCCCCTGAGGACATTGTGTGTGGGGGGGAGGGCACAGCTCAGTGGTTTCTTTCTTTAAAAGGGGACTCCACTCAGATGCATTCCAAACCCATGAGATATTTTTTCTTTTCTGATGGAGAATTTAGCAGATATGGCTACACTACAGAGAAGCAGAGAAGTGATTTGTTGACTCATGATCAGACTGATTCTGATCTTAGCCAAGCACAGCAAAAGTTTGGATACCTGAAAGGACTAGCCAATGATGTAAGACCCAACCCTACCAACTCAAAAGGACTTACTGACTAATAGTAGAGATTTATGGCCAAAATTATTTTATTTATTGTATTTCTTTTTTTTTTTTATTTTAACAAGTTATATATACTTAAAAATCAAAAATTTAAAGCAGTGTTTCAGGAGCGTTTTTCATCCCCCTAGATTTATATTTGTTGAACCGTAAAGAGGAGGGAAACTACAGGTAGCAGACAGGTAACACGTGTGACTGGGCAGCAGTAGAGGGTAACAGGAACCAAATAGCAAGGGCTGACAGTAAACCGGTGTGTAGTGCAACATGTAAGACAGTAAGTGTATATAGCGGCATGTTTCTTCCACCCATTAGCCCTCACGTATTTACACTCCACTTCTGCTGAGGCCATATTAAGTCAGTATGGTTTCTCTTTGGCTCTGTAGCCCATTTCTGTTGCTAAAGCATCCTTTCAAGGGTTACTGGGACATTAAAAATCGCTTCAGGATATCCAGCACACAGACACTCTGGACAATTCAGCACAACAGGTCTTTGGACTCCATCTTTTCCAGACAAATCCAAGGAACTTCAACAACTCAGTGGAAACAAAAAAAAAAAAACACTCTACAACACTGTGCAACTGGTTAAAATGATGCACTACATTCCAACATTCATAAATCCTTTAATGTGTTCAAACACAGGGTATAGTCTCATCACGTACAGTATGATTGTGTATTCTTCTCTATGTACTACTATGTCAGCTGCAGTAGTACTGTGCTCATAACACATTTTGGGGACTGATGATTAGAGGTGAAAAAAGAAGAGGAACATAAGCAGATATAGACTGAGGTGTGGCAAATCAAAGAACTGAGAGAAATGAAGGATATATTCCTGATGCAGAATTATTAAGGACATTTGATTGAGAGATTAACAGGAAGAGAAAATATAGAAGGGCAGAGAAATAGATTGCTAGAGTAATGAAGGAAGGATAACCTGTATGTGAGAGACTGAAGGTGAGAATGGAGTTATACCTTTAAAAAAAATGAGATGGAGGAAGTCTGACGAGAGGAAAATGAGATAAGATGAAAAAAGAGATGAGAGTGAACATATTGAGAACAAAGACACATTCATCACGCAGCCCACAACCTGAGCACTGTCTGCCATTGTTTACATCTTTTTGTCTCAAGGCTAAGCCACTTCCATTTCAGCATTGTGTTCCTCAATTCTGAAAACCTCTCAAACAACATATTTGATCATATTTCTTAAAAAAATGTTGCTTATTATGTGACTGCAGTTCATAAACAAGTTTTTTTCAAGTATGTGCAGGTCCCTACATAATTCAAACTTATATAATGTCAGCAAAGCTTTCTGTGTTTTAACTTGCAGTTTCTGGCATGATTCACATAAGTTTAGGGGCCATATTACAGAAACTTCCATATCTTAAGTCTTAGGATAAGATTTTTCAAAATTTGGTATTTCAGAAGCAGCTCTAGTAATCCCACCTAATCTTACTTCATCCTATCTTATCTCAGGTCAGGAAATCCTAAATATTCAGCTCAGCATTGCTTATCTACTGCCAGCTACCAACTGACACTATTTTTCTGATCTCACTCACTGAAACAACTTTGTAACCATTGTTGTTGTTTTTTTTTGTTTTTTTTAACATACTGAAACATACAAAAATGGAGCAAAAGCAACCATAGCAACTTAACTTCAAGACAGATCAGTTAGAGATTTTGGTATCGTCTGTAAAGAATGTTCTTTTTGGGAAATTTACAACAATTCTAAGTCCAGATAGCAGACACAGTCTCCACCGTATCCAGCATCAGTTGTGTAAAAGCACCAAAAGAGCAGCCATACAGATTGAACAAGTTAGCAAACTTAACTGTTAGCTACTGTTAGTGAACACTACCATGAGCTACTGTAAGTTAACATTACACTTAGCATTTTTTAGCATACACTACTGTTAGCTAGTTACTAAGTAAAAGTTAATGGTTATTCAAAAGTTAGGAGAGTCTATTTAAGATTTTGGGAAGGTATGCTGCTTGTGTAATAAAGATTTCTTATCTTGAGTTGGATGGGAACATTGAGACTGTAACATCTTTTTTTTTCTAACCCTAATTACCATGGTTACCAAACAGTTATGGTAGGATGCGTAAGGATGTTTCTGTAATACGGCCCCAGGTCTGTTTAAAAAGATGCAACATTATAAAGTAGAGATGTTATTTTGTAGAAGGGCTTTTTTATTTGATGTGTAGCCATCAGGTTGTTTCTGTATGTTCTATAAAAACTGTAATCTGACCAGAGATGCTGCTGTTATGTTCCTTGACAATTGAATTGTATGGAGATGGACTGCCACTGATTAGGTTCCCTGCTCATTATCTCCCCTCACTTTAATTAGCTTATTGGGTCTCTTCCTGTGGCAGCCATGGCGTCTGATAGGCTGCCTTCTCAGAGAGAACCTAAATTTATGTGCCACCGGCCTAATTTATACCATCACGGATCCTCCCAGGGTTTTGTCCTTTGTTCCTGGACGAATCAATATTTCTTCTCCACCAAACAAATACCCAAATACCCTCCTCTCTCTACAAGGCAAGACTGATTCATTCATGAAATCAAATGCTTTTATTTCATTGAAGATCTATTTTAGCCCTTGACTCTTGTTTGCACGCCCTCCAAATTATAAATGTAGGTTAATTGTGTTCCGCGTTAAAGCAAACTAAATGACCTCATAAACTTGATTGTAAAACCATAGTTTAGTGATGGTAACAAAGCAAACCAGTGGAATTTATTTTTAATCTTTATTTACAGAATTTTTGTATTTAAACCTACATATTTGTATTGTAATTACATTGTACAAAAGATAAATAAAGTAATATAATATTACTCCTGTCATGTTTTGTAGGTTGTGTCTTTTCCATCATTCCTTGTATGACCTTTTGATTTTTTCAATTTGTCTCTCTATTCTTTACACTCACCTTTATTGTCTTTCTGCCTCCCAGGATTTCAAGTGCTGTCTACTCTTATTGATCTGACTCTCCTTGTTGTTTCCATTTAGCCACTGAGTGAATGCATGACAAACCTCTAAAACATGTCAAAATTTAAAAATGTGAAGCATTTCCATCAGTTGGATTGGATTGCACTGGATTGAAGCAGTTAAAATGGCTTCCTGAATATCTTTAAAATACAGCAAAAGGCCATAAAAATTAACATTTAAAGCAATAGAGGTACAAAGTGGAAGGAGCTATTTTTCGAGTTTTGGTTCCAGAAGTCCCATTACCTTTTCCCATAGACAATGCCACTTGACCCACAGAGCAAATCTACTGGTTGGATGGACATGCGACTCTCGATGGTAAGCCTTCAGTTCAAAAGATTAAGAACTCTGTTTAAAAATATCTGGTTCCTGTGACCATAAAAACTTTGATGTAAATAGTAACTACAACTCTAATGGTGCATTTAGTAAAAGACAAATTTATAACTAGAGTTTTTAGTTTTGCTGCTTAAGTGACTCACCCGTGTTACATTTAATAAGTGAGCTTCAGAGGTGCTGTTTACCTCTGCTTCCACCAGTCTTTATGGTTTGTAAGCTAGTGACTCCTCTTACTAGCTTCATAATTAACAGACAAACATGAAAGTGGAAAACAAATGAGCAAATTTGTTTCTTTTCGGTTGTTATCAGTCTTTACCATGTGCCCTTTGCCGTTTACCATACTAACATTCAAAGACAAAAACAAAGAAATGCAGTGACAGATTGAAACAGCTGACACATCATAACCTTATTCACCTTATTCCTCTCCTCTTGTCTGTACCTTGTCTCTCTCCTCTCGGTAATGCCCCCCCACCCACCCGCCAGCTCCTGGATGTAGCTGCTGTCTAACCAGCACTATCCTCCACTCGGCCGGGCTGAGCTCAGGTCACTAATGGAACGAGACAAGGCCTCTTTTTTCTTAAGGGCCGTGAGAAACAGGGCGGATGCACACACACACACACACACACACACACACACACACTGAGCTCTTGAGTGGTGGTAGCAGTAACTCTCACTCGGCCATTGTCCTCTGATCTGAGTCTGTGTGTGTGTGTGTGTGTGTGTGTTGCTGCGGAGTCAAACAGTGAAGATCAGCAGAGCTTGATAACTGTGGACAGATGCTTGTTTTCTAGTGATGCTGGATGCATGTTTCAACATCACCTTTGGGACACATTACTGCAATTAATTAATTGTGCATCTTGCTGCTTTTCATGAAAGTTAAATCAAAGTCAGTGTTAATGAGACCAAAATAGAGGATTTCATGTTGTGTATGTTCTTCCCAGAAGAACACCGTGTGCAATCCTCAAATCTATAGCTCATTACCTCATAACAGTTTATGTATTTCTTGTTTTCACTCAGAATTCCAATTATATATATACAAATATCTTCAGTTTATCCAGTGATGCACCACTGATCACTGATGATCAACATCAGTTGCACTGCTCTTCTAACAATCTGTATAACCCAAACGCCTTCATCTACATGCTCACTATGTAAATCATGTCCAATATTACATTTTTTTTTTATTAATTCTTTACTCACACGTCTCTATACCGAGCTCACTTTTTCAAAACTCTACACAGTCAGCACGACAGAAGTAAATGTGGATGAAACTGTGGGTCACTTTTTTATGTCTTTTACAGAAAATGCATTCAAAATTAATTGTTTTCTTACTCAAACTCAATCACTATCACATCCCTGTGTATTTACACTCCATTTTGCACATGTTATCATACTATTGTCAAAACTGTGTACACTGAAAACCTAATATAATTCAGAAATTACTGCAAGTTTCACTGCAGTTTGCTACATTCTGCGACACACAACTACACAACTGTGACAAACAACTCTGAGTGCTTAGTTTAATTCCTCAATGACTTATGTGACCGACTTGTCCCAGGTGAGAAATGGAGGCAGGTGAGGCAGTTACTGAGTGATTTACAGCCCATCCCAGGATGGTGTAACTTTCCCTTCCACCTTAATCTCCATTTCTCAATGCCAGAAGGGATTTTTTTTTTCCTCATGGAGTTGGAAAGTTTCTGACCACTGTCCTCATGATCGGATGTCCCTCTTGGACACGACGAAAGCTGGATGTCTGGACATATCTGCTGAAGTTTGCCAGGAAAGGATCAGGCAACAAGAAGATTCTTTCCAAGGTGTATTGCATGAGAGGACATGAGGTGTGATGTAGATGAGAAATGCACAAGACAGGGTTGAATAGCACTGTTGTATTTCTATATGTTACATGTAGCTCTGTATGTAGCCTACAGTTTTGTGGTGTATTACTAGAAGTACAGTTTAATTTTGTGCGCTTAAAATTACTCTATGTAGTTTTTATAGGTACTAGTTACTGGACATGGAGCAGGTAAACACCATAGTGGGCTGATGGCTGATCGTTTGTTTTTTGTGTACTTTTATTTTTCTGTTTTTCATTTAAACATAACCAACTGTTATAAAATTTGAGTTTTATTTAGTGACATTTCCTAGAACAACTATAAAAACTAATTCAGATTTGCTACAAATACAAACACCCAAGTATTGAATGAAACCACAACACCTTGCTGTTCAATTCAACCCTGTGCAACCACAGTGTCTCCACCTGCCTGTGCACTGTGCATCGTCCTGCACAGTAAAGTTGGTTGCAACAGCCTACATAGGAGGTGGAGATGCTTGGTTACCATGGCTACACAGTGAAAGACTAATTTATAACAGCTAAAAAGTGCTTTAGTCTGCAAAAACTGCCTCCTGTACGTAAAAATTAAAGTGCCAGAAGAAATGATAGTAGCTGAAAATACAATATCATCTTAATGGATTGCCAAGGCAGGTGTGTGTGTGTGTGTGTGTGTGTGTGTGTGGTGTGTGTGTGTGCGCATGTTTGTGTGTATGTTGGAGGACGTCCCCTGTCCTTTATGTGTTTTAAAGGTGTATTTTCTGTACATACAGTGACCGAGGCTCAAATTTGAAGTGTGTGTATGTTCTGATCATTCAGAACAGATTACTTCAAGCTAATCACATAAGAGGGTGTGTGTGATTTTTGTGTGGTGTGACTCATTGCAACTAATGCTATCAGACAGGCAGAGATCTTTGAGTGTGTGGATGGAAAACATTACTGAGGGCTATGTCGTTTCACTTCCAATTAGTGCTCCCTGTTTCTCTCTATCTCTCTCTCTTCACTGCTTTTAATGGAGGTCTGCAGAATGAAGGTTGTTGCCATTTTATACAGTCAACAAAAATGAAAAACACAAGGTTAGTTTTTGTTATTGCTTTTTTTCACTAGTTGAAGTAAAAAAAAAAATCTGACTTTTTTCTGTGTACACAAAAGGTTTATATCTCTCAAATTTTGTTCACAAATTAAACTTGTACTATCCAACCAATTTGTCAAATGTGTTAAAATCTGTGTTTGTGAGCGCTTCTCCTTTGCTAAGATGATCCATCCAGCTGACAGGTGTGACACATAGGGATGCTGATCTAATTATTGCAGTGGTGTGCTTCAGACTGGTCACATTAAAAAGTGTTGCTTTATGTTGAAAAAAGACATTACCCACCCTGCTCTGCCTTTGATTGGCTCACTTTGATATTATTACCCTAATCTTAGCCAATCACTCCTCATACCTAAACCGAAACAACACAACCAACGACAACAACAATGGGTACTAGCCGGGTAGGGTGGGTCATGTCTTTGCCCTCCTGGGATAAAAATAGAGCCCTTTTCTGTTGGTAAAAATTATGACCTTTTATTGTGGGCGCAGCTTACCAAGTTTTGTTGACTTGTTTCTTAACAATGGCTGAAAAATATTTTCTGAATATGTATGGTCACTCACTTAAAAACTTCATTACTTCATTCACTGCATTAACCAATGGGAGCAGACTGACACTGACTCAGTGGATGGACGAGCTTTCTACAGTTGCCATAGGGTTGGGCAATTGTACAAATGTATTGGCAACTGCTGATTGGTAATGCCATCACTGGTGTTATGTGTGTTTTTGTTTTTTTTTTTTTGTTTTTTTTTTAGTGATTTAACGTTTTAATGTCAAACACAGTGAATTAAAGGGATAGTTCACCCCAAAATGAAAATCTACTCACCCTTACACTGAATGAAGGATGGGTTAATTTAAGTTAATGGGGCAATTGGGGCAATATAAGTTGATGTTGACTCCATACTGCTCATCTAGCATAATCCAAGTCTCCTAAAGCCCTAACATGTTGTTCACTTGTGTGTGCATACATCACATCACACACACCCAGTTCAGATGCGCATGTGACCATGGCTCCAAGCTACGGATCTACAGTGAATATTTAGGCTAAAAACACAGTGTAAATGACATCTTTCAAGTCAACTTGGCATGTTGGGGCTGGGATTACACCAGACAAGCAGTATGGAGGTATTTTATGCCTTTTTTTTTTTTGGGTTGTGTTTTCCGTTTGAAAACTAGTCACCATTCATTTGCATTGTTTTAGAGATTCTGCAACACTGTCAGTACATTTAGGAGTAATTTAGATTTTTTTTGATATTTTACCTCAACTTGAAGCAAAAAGAAGTGTTACATTTATATTTTTATTGTGTGTGTGTATATATATATATATATATTTACAACATATGCATCTTTTTTAACATTCATATATATATATGTATATACATATATATATATATATATATATATATATATGTATATACATAAATGTGTGTGTAATTAAATAGAGATGGAAAGGAAGGATGTGCTTGAGTGTGTGATATATGTGTGTCCATATATGTGTGCGTATGCGTCTGCTTGTGTGATGGCAGCGTCTGATAGCTGTATGAGTGTAGACTCAGTAATGGTGTTTGTGTAATGGGCCGTGCCTAGATTGTCAGATCAGCCCTGGATAATGCATCACTGCTACATACACACACAACACACACACTAGTTTATCCCTCTTATCACTGCTTCACCACACAAAGGTACCCACACGCACACACAAACACACACACACACACACACACACACACACACACACACACACACACACACACACACACACACATTATATATGATATATGAGTTTTTACCCTGAGATCTGATGATACTTCCTGCATTTTCAATGACATATATCAGAAATAGTTTCAAGATTTCTTGCACTCTTTGTCTCTTGCACACACATATACTCACACCGGTCTAATGCTGCTAATTGCAATGGATATAGTCTTGGCAATGTGACCTTGCAGGTCTTGAAGCTAGAAGGAAGTAATTACATTGATTAATTGCATGTGTTTGTTATTGATTAGTGAGCAGCTGCTTGCTTATTGTTTAGTGCACAGCTGGTTTGAACGCATGACAGGGGCAGTAATGTAAATGTTGAGGATAAGGCTTGAAAGAAGTGAATCAGTGATCCATTTTAATGCTTGTGTACTGAGCAAACAGTGCATGACAAGTTTCCACGAAGGAGTTGCATGCAGCATGTGTGTAGAAATATGCAAACGTCAAGAAATACTGACTTTGGCCCTCAGGGTTTGAGGGAACCTCAAATGTCAGGGCAAGGGCACACACATACACACCATCTGCACACACACACACACACACACACACACACACACACACACACCACACACACACACACACACACACACAACACTCACAGAATCCTAACAATTGTTAGGCATTTCTGGCAGGAAAAATTGTGGCACCATTTTGTTTCTCAGGGCATTATAAACCCATCACAAAATGATGACTTCCATCAGAGTTATGGGCAGAAACAGTGTGATTGGCCTGGCAGACAATAAGACTTAAGGACACTCCAGTTTGTTATATTCAGGTTTAAATATGAAAATGTCTGTGTTTAGTTCAGATTACAAGTGCTTGGTAAAGGTGTGGTTTAGGATTGAGAAAGAACGTCCCAGTTCCTAACAGTTTTCTATTTGGTAACCTTTCCACAACACTCTGTGTTGCAAATGGCTTTGTTCAAACCAACATTCCCAAAATGCTCTAATAACCACATGAAGTAATGTTTTTTAGGGGATAATTGTAATAAGGTTGCTCTGAGGTTCCCTGTTGGTAGCCTTTTAAGTAACCTTCCCACCACATTCTAAGAATGATGTGCAGTTTTTTTTGTTCATCTTACAATTCCTGAAATGTTCTAATAACATATTTTCTAACAGTTCCTTGATGTTCCCTACTTGTGGCCTTTTAACTAACCGTTCCTCAACGTTCTAAGACTGTTGTGCACATGTTTGATGTAACATTCCTAAAAGGTTCTAATAACCACACCAAGTGATGTTTTTAAGGAGTAATTTAGCAAAGTCCCCCTGAAGTTCCCTGTTTGTAGCGTTTTAAGTAACCGTCCCACAACATTTTCAGGATGTTGCACAATGTATAGAATGTTTTAAGACTTACCTTTACATTAGTTTTACAGTAGAAAAAACATGCTGTAAGGAACATTCATGGGAACATTCAACAAACCTTCACAGACTGTTCTGGGAATGTAACCACAATGTTACTTTTACATGGGAAAAGCTCTTCTTTTAACATGACAACAGGAGAATGTTAAGGGGAATGTTCAAGAAACGTCTCCCGAACATTTAACTAACCTTCACTGAATGTTTTAGAAAGGTATCAAAAACTTGTTTTCAAGTAGGAAAAACTTTTAAACATCTAGGGAACTTTAAGGAGAAACATTGAGTAAACTTTCTAGAACATTAAACCAACATTCCCAAAATGTTCTAATAACCACATAAAGTAACATTTTTAGGGGTAATTTTTGTAACGTTCCACTGAGGTTCTCTACTTTTAACCTTTTAGGTAACCCTCCTACAACTTTCTCAGATTGTTGTGCAAATGTGTTTTTTCAATGTAACCTTCCTAAAACATTCTAATAACCACCTGAAGTGACTGAATTTTAATTTTAATAATGTTCTGTGCTGTTGGTAGCCTTTCAGGTAACCCTCCCACAACATTCTAAGGACATTGTGCAAATATACAGAATGTTATTGAAATGTGACATTAGCTTTACAATTGCAAAACTTACTCTGTTCTAAGAGGAACGTGAATGCTCAACTACCATCCCAGAACATTCTGTTAATGTAACTACAACGTTACTTTTACATCAGAAAAGCTCTCCTTCTAACATCCAGAAAGGGGGGAATGTTCAAATAACTTTTCCTGAACATTCAATCAACCTTCCCAAAGCGTTCTGGAAATATATCAGTAACATTTTCAAGTAGGAAAAACTTAACATTTTGACATCTAGGACACATTAAGGGAAACATTAAAGTAACCTCCCTTGAACATTCAACTAACCTTCCAATAATGTTGGTTTTATAACAGAAAAACTTCATGTTTTAACATCAAGAGAACATTCAACCAACATTCCCAGAACATTCTGGAAACCTATCAATATTTTCAAATTAATAGGAAAAATTTAACATTTTGACATCTAGGACATGTTAAGGGAAACATTCAAGTAACCTTCCCAGAATGTTCTGGGAACCAAATTTTGCAAGCTGGTGTAGGGAAGACTTTCATCTTTGCCCAGAGCTGCAGTCCAACACACACACACACACACCACACACACACACACACACACACACACACACACACACACACACAGTGTCAGCTTCTACCACCCCCTGCCAGCAGCTGTCAGTCATCAGCACTGGGTGCCAGAGAGGACCAGAGCCAGTCATTGTTTGCTTTATTCAAATCATCCAAGCAGTATGTAATGTAAATCATTTATTTACTACACCACGGGAACAGAGGGGGGCTTTTCCTGTGTGCTGTGTGATACCTAACAAGCCTAAAGGAGACAGAGATGATAAGTCTTAAAAATTAAGTCACCAGAATGCTTAGTCACAAGTGTAATCACTTGCTCACTCACTGTCTGGCATCACATGGATGTCAGATTATCTAAAATATGGGTAAATCCTCTAATATTTACATTTTTTCTCTATTATGATGCTACAGTAAGTGGGGCTCTGATTACAGTGCATTAATACAACATTTTTATGCTTATGTAATCACATAAAGCTCCTGTCAGTATGTGATCATCCATTATGACTTGTGACATCATCACTGCAAACAACACATGTATGTAATCATATACACAGACCCAATCACCTCTGCTGGCTTCACATGTGACTCATGTGTTAATCCACTGTGGATTACAACAGTACGTATTCATTCCTCTCCACCATCTTTGTGATATCAGCTCTGGTTATGCAGAGCTGTTTGAGCCTCTTAAAACATGAATAACTTAGTGGAAGAAGTCAGAGAAGATGTAAATTTCTGACTTCCAAATAGGACAGCTTTATAGTAAAATCCCCTGCTGGGACTCACCCAGGACAGTTAGCAGTGGGTGGTCTCATGTAAAATTTACTGTGGTGCAGCTACAATATTTCTGCTCAGCTAGCGCCCCCCTGTGTACAAGCAAGACATCACAGCATGATCAACCGGCATATGCCATTACAGCCCTTTTCTCACATAGTTTCCAGTAAAAAAAAAAGAAAAAAAGTATGGAGTATATCTTGAGGAACATGCCATGATCATGGCTGCCCAGCTGAAAGTGCAATTTCCTGCTATATCAATCATGACAGATAAAACTGCTCTTGACTATAATTCTCTGTTTATGCACTGTTATATAGAAAAATATTAGTTTTTCATTGCGGTCTGTACTTCAGCTGTGAGTGACAGATAAAATGTTGTTTCAGAGTTTACATATTGCATATTGCATTCTGGTTTCTTTCTGTTCTCCCTGAGTCGGGCTGACGTAACCCTTTACATGCACGTCCCTGCAGTGTTACTGCTTTCATTCATAACAGAGCCATACAGGCATTTTTCCTGAAATATTACTAGGTCTTGAGGTAGGAAATTGGAGGTAAAGATTTCCCTAAATATTGATCCCTGTTCCCATTCACATGTGATCCCACACAAGAAATGTTCCTGAACATGTAGGGGTTAGACTTAGGCATGCAACAGTACGAATAACTCACCTGAAACTATATAAGGTACAATAATACCACCATAAAAAGTCTGCAATATGACATTTATTGAAGTATTGAAAAACTGAAAAATGGCAACTTTAAAAAAATGTGCTTAATTAAATAATAAATCTCACATGTACAGCGTTAAAGTGCTTCAGCTTTTTCTTTTTTCAATAGAACAAAATAAAAGTAGCCAGTCGTGACCTAAGCAAAAAAAAAAAAAAAAGAAAAAAAAAATGTTTAAATTATGTATGTACTTTTGCAAAGCAGAAACAATGCAGCAGTCATTAGCAGTCCTATTATAAAAATAAAATAATTTATCATGTAGTATCATGGTAGACATCATGACAGTTCGGTATGATATCAAGACTCTTCCAATATCACAATATTCATCCCTGTTACATCCTTAGATCGACTGCATGTGTGAAAGGGGTCTACAGCTACAATTGATTCCACCAGATTTACTCAAGCCAATACTTGTGGATTGTTGTAAAGTCCTTGTTTATCTGTGCATGTCTGAAGGCTTGCAGCAGTGGCAGTAACATTTACAGACAGCTCAATGGCTCTCATACAAAACTGACTCAAGGCATAACAGTGTGTGTGACAAACACTGTTTCACACACATGCTTGACACATTCCTGATAAACACAGAGGCTTTCTACGGCTCAGTAAGTTTAATATGTTAAACTAATAACCAATATTAAAAGTGAATTATTTTGCTGTAATTTCAATTACTGTGTCAACACTTCAATAATAATTCCAACTACTTTGCAAATAATCCATACTAATGTTGTGAACTGAACAAGTCCAAACAAGCAATATTTACAATAACAGGCTTTTCACAGCAGACATTTTGTTGTCATTGTGGGAAATGTACAAGTGTCACAAACACTACTGTAGCATTACCCGAGAGTGGAATTCTTCATCTGTATTTATAAACCACTGACATGATGGACATCATTATGAAGCGCTGAACATGTAGTGGTACAGGAACACAGAAAGGACAAAATCAAAATAGCCAATCAAGTTCATTAGCTGCAATATTATAGAAATGTTGTAAAATTAAAATAAAACCAGCTGCCCGGAATCTTGTTTTTTAAGCCTTACATAAGTGTTTTTTTGTTTTTTTTTTTGTTTTTTTTTTTTAGATGTGTTTAATGTTTCCCACAAGAAATCTGGTGAGGCCGTGGTCTTGTGCAATACCCCTCCTCCAAAATTAAGAACACCAAACTTCCTCGGTATTTTCCAGGAAGCTAAAAAGGAAAGATGGGTCATTACATTATTATAGATCAGAACAGTCTATGACTCATGCTATTTGGGGACCAGCAGCAAATAAACATATGTGCATATTTGGAAAAGTCAGTCAGTCTGAGATTCTCTGAGGTGTATTCTTTCATATTTTAGAGACATTTTATTCATCACAGGTCATAAAGTGTAAATATGTTGGGTTTTATTGTGCACCTCCATACATCTCTCATAGGCTTCAATAGAACTGGCACCAAGCAAAGCATAGGACGTTCTACAGTGATGACCTGTCCATCTTTTTTAAATTTTCCTTGAGTATATCTATATTTTAAACAATCTGGCCACTACTTTTGGGAGACCTACTTTGTGACCCCTTGAATTTAGATTGTTGCCTTTTATATACAGCTGTTCTTCCTGTTGGTTTTATTGTTTTATGGTTCTATGTTTATTTTTTGTTGTTTTTAATCCTGTTTTGTGAAGCACTTTGGGCTGCATCTCAGTATACAACTGAACCTGGTGCCCCCATGTTTGAAAATGAATGATGTAAAAGTGTTCTATTGGATGCCCATATAGTAATAAAATGTGCTAAAGTGCCCTCTAGTGGAGAAAATTAGTTGCCTGTGGGTTTTTATTACAGAGGTGTAGTAGTTGCTGCACTTTAAGTTAGATAATCAATCAAACACTTTTAATTCAAACAAAAGATAGTAAATGATTCACCATTAATGCATTATGACTTTCTGCCTGCTGCTGCACCACTGCATACAGGTGGAGCCTTTTATATTTTTTCAGCCCTGTCCCACAGACAGCCTAAGAAAGCTAGGGACATCACCAATATCTTCTCGCTCAGTGGTCACGATGTTGCTGAAAACTGTAAACCTGCAGCATCTCTCTACTATCTGACATGAACGTGACAAAACCTCCCTCAGGACTCTGAGAGACTACGAGTACATAAAGATCTCATCATGTGCTATTTTCCACCTGTTCCAGCAGTCGCTCTCAGACGTTAGGCTTTGTGCAGAGTTTGTATGAAGAGAAAAATGACGAGTCTGGTGGTTTTGTCATCACTGACTGAATGTGTGCTTCATGATTGATTTTTCCACAGCGGTTTGCAGGACCACACACAGTAATAACAGTGCAGACACATTTGGGCAGCGTAATTTATCTACAGCAGCAGAGTCACTTAGTCAAAACCTCTGCCTGTCTACATTGACACCAGAACAACCTTTCCACTAAACTTCTTTGTGCTCCCTGTCTACAGCTACACTTTCACAGTAAATCAGTTTGACAGTTGGTAACTTTAAAGTGTGGCTGTTCTACGGTCAAAGAATGAGCACTGAGGAGCTTTGAGCTGTACAAGTAAATAAAAAGAAGACTATCGTCTACCACCAACAAAAGGAGGCTATATTTATAGAAAACATAATTTTATGCTTCTTTACCTCAAACTTATGTTACGTCCTTCATTTAAAAGGTTATTTACCTTGTGTGTAGCATAAAAAAATACAGTCTATATAGAGATATTCCTGGCGCTTCTCTGTCTGTTGTCTCCACATACAGTTTACATATAGTCTGTAAGGCTTAAATTAATTTGGGCTTGCATAATTAGTTTGTGGAGGAAATGAGCTCTGCTTCATGGACATTAGTCATCCATTAAAGCGCTGGACATCTGGGACCACAGACTTCAGATAACCTTGAACCAGAGGTTGTATGAGACATCTGTGTGTACCTGTCACCTGCTGCACTGTAAACAGCAGCCTTACTGGTGATTCTCTGAGGGCTCCTTTCTACCAAATAAGTTCTGCTTCTTGAACTGGTTCCATTTCAGATCCTTGGAACCTCTGTGCTACTGTAGTGAACCAGCCTGTGTTTTTTGAGCAGAACCACTGTAACCAAGGATGTCGTCAACAGAGGACGCTGCACAATGCACAACAACATGTAGAATATCACATGCCCACTTTGGTTTCCAAGGAAAACCTGCACCACAAGAAAGTGCAGTGCAATAAAAAATAAACTGGGAATGTGCAATGTGCATATACATGTGTAAAGTGCAAATGTTAAAGTCATACAGACTGTTTCTGTGCATGTGCAATTTGTCAATGATTCAATGATTCAATTCCTTCATCCAGTGATGTCACAGTGATGTCACTGGACAGACTATTTCAGCTTGGCTTTCTAGTCTCTGCCTCAGTGTAGACAGGGGGTGTGCTAGATGACTTTTGTCACTTAAAGATTTGTTTCAGCCAACAAAGAAAAAGCCATGTATGGTGGTGATAGATGGCAGCACAGGCACGGGAGTCGGAAGCTCACACGCAATGCATCCTGGTACATGCAGGGAGAGGTTAGCCTTTGGGGATATTTGCCAGAGGGCTCTTGGCACATTTCCTTCTGTCAGAAAGCCCAGAATGCTTCCTGTTTGAATAGAAATCAGGTGACGCAGAATACAGAGTCCACCTCAGGAGCAGCTTGTGATGGGCAAATGGGTTAAACACAGGACTTCCTCCAAAGAGACTGCAGTTTGACTCCATCATGAAGGTTATTGTTAACTTTTTTTTTTTTTACATTAATTTTAAATTTGTTTCCTTTTTTTGTTGCAGTTTGGTTAGTGTGCTTGGTTAGATTTTAAAAAATTCAGACCTTTCTGGTAGAAACGCCTTAAGGCTGACTTTGCCCTTGTGAACATCCACATGTAAAGTCCCACATTTTCCCTTAAAGGACTGGAGACGAGACAGGGCAGTAACAGTATATCAAAAAAATGAATATCGAGTTCTCAGAAATGCATTTATCATTTGTTTGTTCAAGGAAAATGGACATAAGCTCATCTGGTCAGCTTGACACGAGGGGCCATATGGAGCCTGACTGAAAAGGAACACAGCACCTTAATGCCTGTAGAAAGAAAATATTGTATCTATAAAACATATACATTACTGCACCAATTTGGATAAAACGTTTTCATCTCTGATTTTATGACAATGAAAAATGTATTTTACTGTTACTGCAAATGGAAAAGGGGCCATTAAATTACTTTCCAATATTAAGCTTTTATACAGAAACAAGAGAATGAGCAAAAACTCCATCTTTTACCAGCCACAGCTATGAAACACTGCTAATAAAACTGGCTTTATGTGTACTGGGGAAGAAGAATTAAACAAAAACAACTTACAATGCAGTATTACCTAATCTTGCATTGAATTAGCTAATTAACTCCCTGACATTAAACAGAAAGAAAAGCCAATCAGAGATACTGTTGATTGGGGACACACAGAAGACAAGTGGCACTTTTATCTCCTGCTCCAAGTATGTAAAGTATGTTTTCCAACATGGGCTTCAAAACAAAAAAATAAAATTCCATTAATTATGTGACAAGCAAGTCTGTGTCCTGCTGGGTAAATATCTGATTTAAGCCTCACCATCAGATACTGCTTTTACTTACCAGATTAATTATTTGATTCTGCTCTTCTTTTTTATTGCCACATTGTTTTGTGTTGTCATGTACAAAACAGGTCAGTATCATGCTATAACATGGAATGTTTATTGTCATAACAAGATGTTTTCACAGTCTTACAATATACATGCTTGTTATAATAATATACTATTTATAACGGGAGAAGGGAGTGCTGGTGGCTGGTCTGACAGGTGCCCTTTAGTGAAGCAGGTAAAAGGACAAAAAGACAAGATCCAGGAAGTGCTAGCTTAAGATTAAGTTGTGCAGACAACCATGGAAAAAAAACTAAGGCACTCCGTCCTCTGTTGAAAAAACACCATAAATGTATTCTTTGAGCACAGGCAGCCAAACAGACCTACGTGTATCAACTCCACATCTTCTTCTGGATCCTGTTATCTTTTAATACACTATTTATCTTGTTATAATGTGAAAACTTATATAGGGGGTATGCACGTGACATCACAGTAGAGTCTCTGCAGTTTACACCCACTGAGTGGCAAAAAGATGAGAGTAGCAGCATTAGCTGTCAGCTTGAATGCCATGAAAACACAAAAAACACATCTGAAACAAGCTGTTGTGTGATTGACTATACAGACAGATTCAACAAGAAATAAGAAAGATCTTTACAAATTACCAAAAGCTAAGGAGAGGAAAAGCAAATGGATCGCTGTAATTCAGAGAAACAATTGAAATCCAGTCACTAAAATGTAGACTTGTGGTTGCAATTTTGTGTCAGGTATGTTGGACTTTTAGGTAAAGTTGTATACTGTGTTGACTAATGTTACTTATGAACTGAATATGTTCCATCTTTCATTCACCTTCTGTGCAACAATCACACATTGTGCTTCCTCAGCTCTGCTGTGGGCAAACATGTCTCTCCAATAATGTCATAAAATAAAAATATCTGTACAAACTGGCCCACATACAACCACAATATCGTTTGGAGTCCTTGTCACTTTGATTTTGCCAACAAATCCCACTTAAAGTAACCAACCAAGCACAACCAACCAACTACTTTTGTATGTCTTCTTTGCTTTGTGCATTGAAATCAGGGTCACATAAATGTCAGATGATTTCTGGCCAAATGTCAATGGACCACAATGTCTCTGGTAAGTTGTAAGGATCTCTGTCGAGTCAAACTGCCTTTAATTTACACAGATAATTGATTGTTTTACTTCGCATTTCGCAATTTCCCCTACTAAAGGCTAAAGAATGTTTTGCCACTCAGACTAAACGCAGGGGAGAGTGCCAGTGGGAAAGTGACATCAGTGCATACCCTCTATTGTTATAAACAGTAAGTTATCATCCTATCAACATGAAAAAGTTTCTCGTTATATTGTGATGTTTTTGTGTTATAACATGAAAACATCTTGTTATAGTGTAAAAAAGACATGTTATGACAAAGTTTTCAGGTTACGTGACACTGATCTGTTTTTCTTTTTCTAGTGTGGCAGCAGTACACTGCCGTAGCCATCTAATTACTTTTGAAGCAATTTTTAATTCCCACTCATGTAAATAAAGCATGAGTGGTTATTAGGGAGAGAAAGAGAGAAAGGCAGTAAAGTGACTGGAGTCGTTTGTAGAGACAAACTTTTAATTGTTTTCTTTATGTGGACGAACCTGATTTATGAAAGAAAAAATAAAGATTGTCAATTGCTAGATTTCACTGTAAAACATTGTTAAAAACTGAATTGATTATTTCTACACAGAGAGAGAAAAGTGGCATTAATGCATCCAGTATGTTACGTAGAGACATTCCCTTTGACGGAAAGTGCAGTTTTCCATCAACATGTATATAATTTGTACTTTACAATGCAAATACTTAGAGTGCTTTCAATTGATCAGTCTAGAGGAGGCGTGTTCATTATACTAAGAGAGAGCGTCCACTTTTTATAATAACTTCAGAAAGATAAATGTACATCAGTACACAGGCATTTCCCATATGTTGGAATGTCTATAATGAGCGCTGCATCTGGTTTCCTGTTACCATCCATTTCACCACATTGTAGATATAGAGCTTTAAGAATTAGATCAGACGCTGTAAATTACATTGTTCTGTAATTAGGCACAAATAAAATCATTACTCCTTGCACATATGGAGAAATCCTCAGAAGCAAACCTTTGGGGCTTTAGAAATAGGAATCAAGCTTCCCATGAAGGCACTCGCTGCTGAAGCTCCTGTTTCTCCATCTTGCCTCTCCTTCTGCTTGGAGTAATACAGTCACACACAAAGTTACTTTTCTCCAAAAGTCTGGACTACTTTGTGTTTTCCCATCTGTCCCAGAGAGAGAAAGAGATGATTCAGAGGAAGACTGTGAGGATAAAAACAAAAATCACCTCACACATCCTCTACTTTTCTGAGGGCTTTGCAGAGACAAGCTGTTGGCGCGATACTCTTTGAAACAGAGAGGTTTAAAAATCCCTTAAACTTCTCCCGCTATTCCCAGCGCATCCCTTTTACTTGACAAATTGTTCAAATTGAGAATGGGCTACGTGCTGCAGGGCTGTGCAAACACAAATGAATCAACAGGGGAAACCACTGGCGAGTGCAGTCATAATGGGAATTGATGGTCGTACGTTTTAATTTTCAGATTTCCGCAAGTCAGTTGAAATCACGTGTCAGCTTTCCATTAATCCAGTTGGTTTTTCGAGGAGTTTGACTGGTGCAGTGTGGCCGTAGTGAGTTTTACCTCACGCCTGCTGTAGAATCAGTTGGTCGAGGAAGGCAGAGGGCCCAGGCGGGGACCGTTTTAAGCTTCAAAACATCTTCTCTTTTCACACTAAACCAAGGCTGATTCCAGTTAGTGCTGTATAATCAATCCTGCTTGTTCTCTTGGAGCAGCAGTACCAGGATTCACAGTGCTTTTGTGAGGAAGACTGAGCACACTTTGAAAAGTTCTCCTGCACGTTAAAAAAAAAAAAAAAAAGCTCACAGAGTATCTGTGCGGGCGTGGCAGCTGTCACAAACTCTGACTGGGTGGTCCCAGCCTCGAGAAGGCACAGGCCTGATGTGTGTGGAGCAGGGGCCACACACACCCTGTCCACAGGCCCTGCAGTGGTGCTTGGACATCACCGGTGTGAAGGTTTTGGAGCACTGGTGGCACTGGGTGATGTCCTGGTCTGGCACCCAGTAGTCTGGCCTGGCCACATCTTTGACAAAACCTGAGGGGAGTGGACAGTAAACAGTAAATGTTCATTCAAGATTTCTTGACATTTTGTGAGTTCAATTTGTTTATTTTGTCGCGTTCACACGTGTCCCATCTTTTGTCTTATCATATTTAACCATGGTTGTGTTCAGTTTTTTGACTGACAGTGGCAGCTGGATTTGATTTTTGAGCCATTACTACTTTTTCCTCTGGCACCCAACAAAGAAGCAGATGAAATTTTCACCTGGTAATGTGACCTCCTATTCTGATGTGATCCGCGTTTACCTCCAGCTAACACTGTGACGTAATCATGACGTCTGCTCTGAAAGGGACTATTATTCTGCATAACTGCATAATTTTACACATCCTGTGGCAGGTGTGAGACACTTTACAGGAACCAAGCTTCAGTAATATTAAATATCAGATATTAAATATCTCAAAAGGATGGATACCTTCTAGACAGATGTTTATTTCTGTCTTACATTTCTTGCATATGGGCCACTGAGTCAAAGAGCCCCAGTGGTTCAGTACTTCCACCTCATTTGCCAGAATTTAGAATGAACAATTGATTGTTATCAGCACATATTCTGGGTCTGTTGCAACATGGTTCTCATGTTTTTTTCTCCACTAAGAAATGTTGCAGTACACTTCAAGCTTGTGTTTATCCAACGGGCAGTCAAATAAAACATTTGTTTTGTCAAAGACAATTTTAGCTGGGGTACAGCAGGTCATATCACATTTTTGTACCGTAAAATTGGTAATCAAAATCATGTTTGACAAAAATATGATTGGTCAAGAGCTGTTTGACCCTGAGATACTGTGCAACCAGCTGCAGCGACTGACTTGACTGAATGTGTATAGGTAAAAAGCAGCTGCACTCACAGAGAGGGTAGTCCACAGCTGTGGTCACTATGTCCAGTGTAGACTGGGCCACCTCCGTCACCCTGCGAGCGATCAGACCGCGAGGCTCCACCTTACATACTAAAGAAAAGAGGTGTATATGTGTGAGCACAGAGCAAAATGCAAATGTACAGTTCACAAAAGCAGCAATAACCATATTTATATGTGATCACAAACACAATTATTTAAATACAAAAAAATTAAGTGTTTGTTTTTTTCTTTATCCAGCGTACAGTCTATATTCTGCATCCCTGTTCAGAGGTGTGAGGATGATTGATTAATTTAGCACATATTACATTTTTGTAAAGAAAGTTGGAAATCTCGATGTAGTTAAAGGAATATTTCTGATTTTATACAGTTGTATGAGGTTTTTATCCATAGTTACTTGCAGTAGAAGGCAGTCAGCATGCCCCTAGGTTGGAGAAGCAGCAGGAGTCCCAATATAGGAAGCTAAACAATGTACTGCTATAGACAGAGGCAGCAGCAAAATGTGCCACCTAACAAATTTATATCAGTTTAAGTTTACGTTATATTTAGAATATTTCCATCTCATTCCCTTGCCATCAGACAGCCTTTTCCAAATGGGATACCGCCATTATCTAAGCCAAATATCACTCTCGCCAAGGCCACCAGACTCCTTTGACAAAAACGTCATTTTACCTCACAGAACACAGGTTGCTGGTCTGCTGCTGCCTCAATCTGTTAGTTTTTTCGTGTTGTTGGAGAAAGTGATATCTGGCTTAAAAGCAGTTTCCCTCCAGAAAAGGCTGTCTGACTGCAAGGTTGGTGGTGAAAGTGAAGTGGTGAAAATATTCTTAATTTAGCCTACAGTTAAAGTGAAATTATTTTTTTTAAGGTAGACTATTTTTTTGGTTTAAACCATGTTTTGCTGCTGACCCTGTCCACAGCAGTACATGGCTTAGCTTCCTAAACAGTTGACTCCTTCTGCTTTTCCAAACTTGAGGTGTATCAACCACCATCTACTGTAGGTAATTCACTGACTATGAATAAGTACCTCATAGAACCCCACTTCAAATAATTTCACATGTGCAGGAAAAAGATGATAGTAAATTCCATGCTTAAAGACCATCATGTTCATTGGCCCTGTTCAGTATTAATCTATGTAATATAAAATGATCTGTCCATTCTTCTTGTTTTAATAAAATGTAATGTATGTAATGTAACACAAACTGTCTGGTTCATGTTCATTGATTGGTTAGAGGAGTCTCACCCTCGCTATTAGTGTCTGCTGGCCCTCCCTGTCGGTAGCAGGCCTTACACACCCTGACAGGGCTGCTGCCCCAGCCTCTCTCTGGCACCGGCATCCTGTGGCTGGAGCAGGGATGACAGAAACCCTCACCACATGATCGGCAGTGGTGCTTCCTCTCCGCCTCCACGAAAACCTTCTGACAGCCGTGACAGGCCTGATTAGGAGAAGAGAAAAGCGATAACATTGTCATTGCACATTCTGACTGAATAATTTGTCATTTTTGTGTTAAATTTAATCCTTGGCCTCTGTATTACGAGTTTATTCCAGTGTTCGTTCTTCATACTCACAGTGATTTCTGTGTTAGGTCTCCAGTATGGCGGTGCCACCTGGTCAGTGAGCCAGGCGGCGACAGCTTTGGTGGGGCCCGTGCTGTACTCCGACACTGACTGGATCATATAGTTCATCCCATCCAGGACCCTCTGGGCAGCGTTCTGGTGGCTGGTCAGAAAGGTGTCCGACTGACAGAGGGATGAAAATTTGCAGTTGAAAAAAAATCGACCAATAAACAATCAACCAAGCATTTAATTCCTTACTGATAAAGGGCTCAAATGCATCACTTTTGGGATAATCTCAGTCTCTCAGATGAAGCTAACTGCTCACCAAGCTTCATGCAAGATGCTGTCATTTTAGTATCTTAATGGTAGATGTTGAACATGAAACTTTGTTAGAATGAAAAGTTTAGTATACAATGAATTTAATGATGTCAATCCAGTCAGATGCCTCTGCCTTTTTATAAACTGTTGGTTTGTTGGTTTTATTTGATTTAAAATCTGCACACAGGCACTGGGTTGGAGATGTGATGGTGCATTTAGAGCTTAAGAAACTCAAATAATGAGGGTCTGGCAGCCATCTCTCTACTACTTTGACTTGGAATTCTAATTGAAATCAGTTGTATGTAGTACATGTTTCCGCATTTAAAAAGCCTATAAAATTATCAGCAATAGAATCTCAAATTCTACATGTTGTGCAAGCTAACAATGCCTAATTTCATCCATCAGATGCCTGAACAGTCATTTCAATATTCACTACTTTTGTACTGACACTAGAAGGTGGAGGAAGAGAAGAAGGGTGGGGTACTCACCCCCTCCCAGACATGTTTGACCTCAGATCGCACCACGCTGCTCTCAGGGTCCTGGTTTCCCACCCAGTACTGTCTGCTGCGGTAGATGACACCACAGCTAGCACACTCCAACACGTAGCTGAGAGGGTGAAGTATGGAAACAACGTGAGACTGCTGGGTGAATGGCAAGGGGTGTGGGTGTGTGTGTGCATGTGTATTTGCATTCACGTACCCTGACCAGGCATACTTGGCCAGTCCAAACCACGGGTTGTCACTGGAAGCTGATGTCTTGGGCACGACAATCACCTCTCTGCCTCCCTCATAGCACCGCTGAAGCCATAAAACATAAATTAATATAGGAAGTGTGCAAAAAATGTATGGTGTGTTATTTTTTAGACAACAGTATGTAAAGAATAAAAAGAAAAGAGGCAAAGGATCAAAACACAGCATGAAACAGCGAGAACAAAATCCACACAGCTGAAAGATGGTGTCAGCAGTCAGTCTTACCTTACAGATAAGGACTTTGTTGTTGTACTGGTGTGCATACTGGCATAATCCATCTGCCATGTGGGGGACCCTGTCTCTTAGATGGTTCATTCCATTTTTACATCGAATGCTGGAGACGAGACAAACAACCAAACGTTTCAGGCCCTGAACAATGCGTACAGTCCATTAATCTTGGACTGAATCCTTTCAGAAGCAGTGCTGTGATTTCTCCAACACACACTTCTCTCAGCTTTCCATAAAGAAGAAACACAAAGAGTCGGGGACTCCCATTTCTCCTTTCCAAAATATGGTGAACACATCAGATTTTATGTGTCCCACTGGGAGACAGTTAACATCCACAAGAACAACAACACATTTCTGCTTCAGGAGAACAAATTCCAGCTCTGTGATTCAGCCAGAGACAACTCAAAGAGTTCTGTTTGTGTGTCTGTCTTTTGTTTCCATCTGGTAGTAAAAACCTTCAAATGCTGTGTCAAGATTCTGAAGAAGAGGGATGTTCCCAACAACTATTTTGTATTTTGACAAACCTTTAGAAATGAAAGATCCCCCAAAAATGCCTGATTTGATTCAATGAAAATACAATTTGCTGCTGTGAATAATAATCTGGGTCTGATATGTTTTTTTTTCCACTATAAAGTTCAATTACCTGGTTAAAAATTCTTAAAGCACATCAACTACATCCCTACAGTGCAACACAAAATATTACAGGAAGTGTTACAACTACGGAAACTGCATCTACAATTTCCTGAAATGATGCAAAGGATCGGTGTATAGATCTGTGAACCTGCTAATGCTGAGGTTTGACCATGAGGAGCAGATTTCATCCCTAACAGAGGAGGGAGCATGGGCAGATGTCACTGAAGCCAAACTGGAAAATGCTTGAAGACCAAATGGCCGTCTGACCTATTTCCAAGTCTTCAAGGCAAAATGAAAGATACTTTTCTTTGAGGAACAGAGCAATGGACAGTTGATTGGTGTAAGGTGAAGACTAGGGCAGTGAGGGGTCTCTAATGCAGCATCCAGCAAAAGAGAACTCTTCAGATTTGCAGCCAAGTAATAAAACCAGACGTGGGATACCAGAGGTGGCAGTCTATTGCAGTGAAGGAGAGATCACCTTAAGTCATATAGATATATAGTATATATATAAAAGCTAAAGAGATCTTAAGCCAAATAATCACAAACTCAACACAGGGACATCATATATTTCATATAAAAAAGTTTTGAAAAAACAATCCACAAAGGCAGGGAGATCATCAAACAAACTATTAAGAGATCTGTAGAGAAAGAGTGAGAGAGAAGCTTAAACCTGACTGCCTGGGCACAGTGGAAGAGGAGAGGGACAGCCTGGCTCTGTTGGCAGAAGAGCTCTGGTATGCATTACTTTGAGCAGCAGGCATGGGAATGAATTACAGTATAATGTGTTTAAATATATTTCTTGCCTTGTCCCTGATGGTCCGAATAAGTCGCTAGACTCTTTTTAGAAATAAAGTCACTAAGAGGATCTGAAAAAGGGACTAAATCTTGCCATAAAGTTGCCAAGCTGGCAACACTGAGCCCAGTAATTATGAATTATGATGTGGCTGATTAACAAGGTGAATAAAGAGGGATTGATGTACTGGAGGATGGAGGACAACAAGTGGCTAAAACTACATTTACAGCGCTTTGTGTTGTCAGTCGACCTCCGCTGTTGACATGAAAAGTGACCGCATTGTCTGTGTCTCTGTTAATCTTTTCTCATCATGCCTTTATAAATGCATAATCTGAAAATCTGTTCTGTATATTAGAGAGAGGTGTAGATTAGAGAGAGGGGGGATGGCATGCAGAGTGGGGGGCTGCAGACGGGAGTCGAACTGGCGGCCGCTGCAGAGGACTAGCAGCCTCCATACATGGGGCAGACGTTCTACCAACTGAGCTACAGGGCCGCCCCCATATCTTCTTTTTTTTTTACACATTTTTATCTTGTCTTGGAAAAAAAGAAAAGAAAAAGGGGGTTTAGGAACAAAACACTATGCCCTGGACAATGTAAGTGATGACTTCGCTCAAGAATAGAAGAGGGAAGTGCCTCATCTTTGACTGAATGACCTGATTCATTAATTTTTTGACCAGTCAAAATCTTTGACAAAAATTTTGGCCTAGGTAAAGATTTCAGGCCAAATTCAACTCCTAGAATGGGGGAACAGCTGAAGAGACTGAAGAGTACCATCTGAAAAATGTTTATAACGACTTACTTGCAGCTGAGGCACACAGCAGAGCAGGTGAAGTACTCATCTGGGAAGAAGGAGTACAGGGTCATCTTGTCGTCTGACAGTTCCCCACAGAAACGCTCACTTAGGGCCTAGAAAGAGAAAGAAAGAAAGAAAGACATGTAAAAAGGAAGGCAGAGAAGGATGGGGGAGAGGGAAAAAAAGAGTATGTTGAGACCACAACACTACCATCAAACAAAGAGCAAAACTTTGTTCATCTCTCTGTTAAAATTCTCTAAAATTCTTGGTGTCTATTTAGCACAGGGGCTATTGGTCCACTGCTTACTTCCAGAGCGTGAAACACAATCCCAGGCTGACGAGGGGAGCGTGTGTGAGTGTTCTTCACTTGCTGCTTGACGGCCTCCAGCAGCCTGCTGTAGTCAGTGGGAGGTGTGATGGTCTGGGTACCTACGTACTGTACCGAGCTGAAGGCCTCTGTCCCCAAGGCCAGATCGTGAAAACGCTTCTGGAGCAGTGTGTCAGCATTGTTGGCCCCCTTAGAGTCTACAAGAGACAGGAAAAGAAAAAAAGTTGGGCAGCAGAAATCACAGAATGAAAGATTAAAACCTATAAAATACATCCTGTGAAAAAGCAAAGAACAAAGCTTGTAAAATTGATGTGTATTTTTGTGATCACATACAGTACATGGATGCCATTCAGCACATTTCCCTTGCCTACCATGACCAAGTAACTGGGTGTGTGTCGTCTCCTGGAAGACAATAACAGCAGGCCCAAGAGACGAAAGGGGCACATCCAGACCACAGCGGCTGGAGAGAGCCCTGAGCTCCGGGGTGAAGTGCTTCAGGTATGCCCCTGAGGCACTGCTCAGGAACAGGAACATGTCATTGTGGAGGCGCTCTGCACGTGTACGATAGACTACGATATCAGACACCGCCAGAACCTGGAAAAGAAGGAAGTAGATATATATAGAAAGCTAAGAGAGGAGTAGAACCTATGACCTATGATCTACTACCCTCCTGGTCCCAAGTGCAAAACCTCACTGCTGCTGCTCATGCAAGTACAATGACTGTCAACGCTCAGATCCACGGACAGTATTTTTTATAATTTTGTGTGCCATGTATGTATGATTGTGACTATTTATATATTTACATATGCTGCAATGTGGAGTGGATCGCTGCCAAACCACCAAATCCTGCACAGTTTTGTTTTTTTTTCTCCAATGTTTGTTTTAGACTTGCACTGATTACAATTTTTTGGGCCGATCCCGATTTTCCGATTTGCAGAGTGCTTGGACAGCCGATATCGATTTTGGCCGATTCCGATTTCATTTTTTCCAAACCACTTTACAGCACACAAGATATTGCAAAATTTTCTAACTTTCCTTTAGCAGAACATTTTAACCAAGATACAACCAGCTTTTCAATAATCTTCTTTGCTAAAACACACTCTACATTAATAAATAATGTATAACTTTTTGTCTACTATATCATCATCATGTGCTATATTATTCTTAAGATTTAATTTTCATTCGGGGTAGTGTGTGTTTTCTGGCTCCTATTTGCTACTGGCTGAGTACACGGGGTGCTTTTATTAATTGGTTAATGATCACAAATCACCATGAATTCAAGCATGTCTGATTATGAATGTACTTAATACAATAACTTTTGATTCTACCATCTTAATGAGACACGTGACACGCTGTCTGCCACCAGCTTTGTGTGGAAATACTTCAAAATATTAAACAATGAAGATGCAAACTGTGCGCTGCACTTTATCCAAAACACGTCGGGGTGAAATACTGCATGTGATGGATTTACCGTCAGAGGTTGGCTGTGGCAAAAAGCGCCCCTCACTGAAGAAAACCAACATCTCCAGGGAATGCATACAAAGCCCTATACCAAGTGAGTGAGAGCTATTTTTTTTAGAGTTTTGCTTTTTAACTTTCAGTGATTATTAACTTTATTAAGCCTACGATGTTGTGCGCAGTGCACACGGTGCGAGCCGTCTGCTCCGCTCAGCAGCAGCCTGTAAATGCGAACGAAGTCTGGAACCTGTTTCAGCTCAATATCATGACTTTGAAAACACCAACTGACTTTTTTTAAAACAAATATCGTTAGATTAAAATATGTAGAACTGTAAAATATCACTTCCATCAGTCAGACAGTAACAGATCACAGGCTGAGCTTGGCATTTCATCCTCCTGTGCAGCCGCAACGAAGGTCAAGTTGCACGCAGCCTGCACAGTTTATTTAATGTTCATAATAATGTTGATTAATATTGAAATGGCGTTCCTCTTCCTCAATAATAATTGTTAATACCAGCAGAAAATACACTAAAGTGGTCAGGTTGGGAACCTACATACATCGGGATACAGCACCTCTGTTTCCAGGATAGAAAATGTAATTTTCGGGAAAATATTAATCCCTACGCCCCCAAAAGGCTATTTATGGGCTCTGTCAAACTACGAAGCACGAAATTGTGCAAAAATAACTACAGAAAATAACAGTAAAACAGTACCGAACAAACAAACAAATGAAGAAAGTCGGGATCAGCACCTTGGAAAGCGCCGTGGCATCAGCGCCTTGAAAGAGCGCAGCGGTACCAAACACCTGGGGCAAAGCATGTTATAGCACGCTATAAATGTAATCATTAATTGTCGCATACTGAGCACTACTGAAAACAACATGCAGAATACAGTGTATACTGGTGTCGTACGCAGTAAGCAGTATGTATGTGGTTTCGAATACAGCCTAAGTTTCATGAGTGGGCCATATTTAGTTATATTTTTAGAATTTGCTGCGGGCCATTTAAAAATTGACAGAAGTTTGGACACCTCTGGATTAGTCTACCAAATGTTTTCGGTGTCGTTCCTCCACACCCTATTTTAGCCTTGCAGGTGTTGCATACTGCAAACTTGTTATCCTTCCTCACACACTTTAAAAAATTTCCATACGACCGACATGGTGTAGGTTACCAAAGCCATGAGCTGCACATGTGCGTGTTTGTGCGCTGCTGATGTTATTGACCTGGGCAGGCTGACATAAGGGCTGACGTATCCCACGAGGCATTGTGAGGGTTCAAGGACTGCTCACCCTTAGCAAATAATCGGCCCGGTTCCGAGCATTGCGATTAATCGGTGCAAGTCTAGTCTGTTTATTCTGTTTAAACCCAGTATTTCTGCACAGTTGCAGCATGAAGTTTAGGCTACTCCAGAGCGTTGTAAAGTCTGAAGTCAAATTTATTGGAATATTGGAATAATTAGTTGGATTCTGCTTCAATCTGTATTTGTTGGCGTTTAGCCTTTAATAAACACATTTTATTTTACTGTTGTTGGTCCAACAGCTCCATAAATTGAAAATGTTAAATGTCTCTAATCAGTGTGACAATATCACAGCATTGTATTTTCTTTAACATTATTATCTGATCTTTAATATCACAATCTAAATCATATCATTAATTGATTAATAGTTGTTTGTTTATAAAATGTCAGAAAATGGTGAAAAATGTTTATCAGCGTTTCCAAAATCCCAAATGTCTTGTTTTGCCAACAACCTGAAGATATTCAGTTTACTGTCATAGAGGAGCAAAGAAACCAGAAAATATTCAAATTTAAGAAGCTGGAGAATTTTGACTTCTTTTCTTAGAAAATTACTCAAACCGATTAATTGCTTATCAAAATAATTGTTGATCAATAATAGATTACTCGATTGATTGTTGCAGCTATAAATAACATGAACTCCTTATGCAGAGCAAAGTTTTGATGAGCAGGCAGAAAGGAAGTGTGCTGTGTCCGATGATCCATGGAAAAGAGATGACAAAGATTTAAAATTTACTGATTAGTGGGACTCAGTAATTAATAATAATAAGAATTAATTTTATATAAATATTGCCATAATATCATTATTGAGAAGCTTTTGGGCCACAAGAGTTGTGAATGAGCTGAAAATCTGATATCATGACAGCCCTGTTTCATTCCAACTAAACCAAACAGCGACCACTAAACTTACCTTTAGCAGAAGCCGCATTCTCTGGTTCTGATTGGCTGAAGCTCCTAACAAGCCCTCGGTATCCAGGACGACCAGGCTGAGAGTGGGGTCGTATGCAGCCCACACTCCTACAGTACATGAGCTGGGGGACTTGGAGGTGTAGAACACACTCTCACCACCGAATAGGATGTGGTTGAGGGTGTGGGACTTGCCATCGCCAGTGTTGCCGAAGATGGAGAGGACTTTGACTCCCGCCACGTCCCCGCAGCCAAGTTTGTCCACAAACTGAGACTCATCGCGGACCTGGAATTGAGAGCAGGGAGAACACCAAGTGGAGAGACGTTTATGGACTGTGGATGGATCGCTGAGCTGTTTTAACATGATATAATTAGCTCTCCTGCTGACTTCATTGAATCAAGGGAAAAGCTTATTCAGTTTGTGTGAACAATCCAGTCTTGGATGACAAAAAGCCTTAAAGGGATAGTTCACCCCAAAATCAAAACTACATATTTCTGCTCTGCCCTGTAGTGCTATTTGTCCATCTTCTTTACGTTATAGAGGTGTACCTGACTCAGAATTTTGTCAGTCGAATCATTTGGTGGTTCATTCAGTATGAAGATTTGACCATTTGTTCCTTTTTTCAGTTCAGCACCACACTAAACCAGTATATCATCCTAAATAACAACAAAAACAACCCAACAACAACACCAACAACAGCAACAACAACAATAATAATAATTATAAATTATAATAATAATGATAATGATAATAATAATACTGTGAACATCTTGAGGGAGAGAGGTGGGGGGCAGAGCAGCTGAGTATGATTTAACAGTAAGATTCATGTTTCAATGCATTTCTCCATCATCTGTGATTTGCAAACATTTCCAATCAGTCAGATAAAGTTAAAATGTGCGTCCTCATGCTTGTAGTTCAGGTATAAAATCACAGCGCACCGTTGGCAGTGTGTCAACCACTGCAGCGGGTCATCTGCCCTACACCGCTCCGTAGTGTGCTCTGGTGATTTACAGACTCAGTTTGTAAAGTTTACAACCTGCCATGTTGTTGTATTGCTCTAAAACAAGTGCAGAAACTTGTTTACCAGCCACTCACTTCACCTTCTCTCACCAGTGCATGTTGTCATGAGGATTTATCTGTATTCAGTGCTCCAGCTAATATAAAAAAAGGCCTATATCTATGATAATCCTTATTTTTAATTCCGCATTTAAATGCTATCCCTGAGCATTTGTTAAGCTTCTATCTGTTTCATCCTTTTACAGTAATGCACACCGACTGAAAAAAGACGACTGCTCGACTATAAGAATCTCAGTCAACTGAGGGGTCTCTGACTGATGATTAACATCTCTGACTTTCAGGGGACAGCCCTACTAAGATTGTTTTGATGTAAGTTGCAGAGTTTTGGAGATATTAGTGGTATAATATATAATATAATGGAGCTAGATAGCATTCTGTGCAAGCTCCTTGTCCATGACTAGATACATGCTTCCCTCGGCCCAATGATACAGTTGGCGGGTGTAGCTCAGTAGAAAGAAAATAGTTCCTACATAAAACCACTCAGAACTGGTTTATCTTGATAAGTTGGTCTGATTCTGGAAAGCGACATTCCTGTTTAGTTTTTCAAATGTAGTTTTTTGGCACTTTGAGCATCCCAAGCTGACTTCCATCCATTATAGTGAAGAAAATACATACATCTCTATGGCTGATAGAGCTAAAACTCTGCAAGTAACACAAAAACAAGCTAGATGGATGAATAGCACTACAGGTAAAAGGAAAGATATGTAGTTTTGATTTGGGGGTGAAATGCCCCTTTAACTCTATAACAGACTTCAAGACTATAATGCTTTTAAAAGGACTTTTATTAGTCGAAATGAATTTAAGAAATATTAAGGCTTTGTAAAAACCTGTAGCCACACTGCTTCAGCTCTGGTTGTGTATACACTCGAGTGTAAATATAATCATTATCTTCTGAACTTTGTACTGCTGGGACAACAACACAATGAGAGGGTGCCTCCCTGCGGGTCAGCTGTGCAGCATGACTCACCAGGGACTTTCCCAATGAGAGACACATTTGCTGCTCCCTCAAGTTTAATATCAGTCTATACCTCCTTTCTCTTTGAGGTATCATCATGAGCCCCTGTTAGTGAAAACACATCTACAGGCTAAACACGATGGACGTCACGGGTAAAAGCTATTTGTTGTTACATTTAGAGGGATCTGTTACATGTCTGTGTTTATAGTGTATGCTCACAGGTTCACTCTGTTGAGTTACAAAGAGTAACATAACGCAGTGTCTTGCAAACCTGTGGGTCTCATTTATGAGCACTGTATCTGTTATTGTCAGTGACAACAGAACAGACAGTCAGTGGCCTTCTTCATAAGAGTGTGTGTGGTCTTCCTCTTCTTAGCTTTAGCGGCTAAATGCTAACAGCAGCTAGCTCGGTTGACGTTAGCTAACTTTACCTGCAGGTTTTCTTGGTCATCCACCAGCAGGAAGCTCCGGACACCGTCCGGACGCTGCTCCGCCTTCGCCGGACTGATCGATAAACTTTCCATTTCTTTCATCAGTATGTCGGACATTGTTGTTTATGTAGTTAAAACATATTTGTGATGGCGAAAGGCAAAACGAAACTTCGACATGACTCCTGTTTGTCTGTCAATCACCACAACATCAGCGCGTGTACGGAGGACGCTGCAGGAGGAGCCAGCGTGTACGTAAGCAGTGACGTAAAGACGCATCGCTTGCACGTTTGGCCCGCGTCTTTTTTAAAAACCTTTATTCGACATCTTTTAATAGCCAACAGACAGGAGCATCTTTGGTATTTTTATGGAAAACAAAGATACTAAATTTCTGCGTGATAATATTTTATATTTTGGAAAATTTTTATATATACAAATGTAGATCTTTTTAAAGTAGCTCCGAGCTTTGGTAATCTGGTAACACTTTAACCATCAGTAATAAATGAATAAACTGGGAACTAATTAATTTTAGTTAATAGTTATTTAAGTGTTCACAAATAATGAAATTATAATTAATAACGTTTACTGTTTATTAGTAATGCTATAACTGACATTTTAAGACATGTTTTTGTCATGTGTGAACAACTTTATTATACTTTAATTTAATTAAAAACTAAAACCAAATATGGAAAAAAATAGTTAACTGAAATAAAGATAAAAACTAGACTTAAAAAAGATAACTAACGGAAACAATATTGTGTCCCTCCAAAACTAACTAAAATACAATAAAAACATACAGGAAATGTCTATAGTTTAAGTCTGTCAATTTTTCTAACGTAATCAGAAATCCGTAATCATATTACATAAATAAACAACATGACAACATAAACTGTAACATTCTAATACCTGGTAAAAAAAAGTATTTGCTATACTTTCATATTTTGTTAAGAGTAAAATCATCATTAGCAAAGTTTAATTTGCCATTCAACAGTGATAGTTATTATAAAGTAAAATCTTCTTTTACTGTGAAAAACGGTGTTGCCTTAAGACTCTGAATTACTTCCTATATATATATCCTATAATTACACACCCCTTGAAGTTCATTGATAGAACCATGGTCTAGTCTGATATATCAGCACCACCTTGTGGTCAAAATACAGAATGACAGAGGACCCTTCTTCTAGCAAACCTCCCAAATCAGAGGATAAGAAAGCATAAAATTAGATGAGATGATGAACTCACACAGCCATGTTTTATGTACTCTGCAGTACATTTTTTCAAGCTTACATCAACACGCCCCCCCAAAAAAAAAGTTGATCTATTTGTGCCACCACTTAAAGCTGAAAAAATATGCATATTTTGAAATAGCAACTAATACATAATCATTGCAACAGACACAAGGAATCAAAGTTTCCATTGAACTGGCAGAGAGTGTTTTATTGGAGCCATGCTGCCATGTTAGAGCTGCTTGCTAATGTTCATTAAATATTTGTTAGCACAGATCTATAAATATCACATGTCACTGAATGGCTTCAGAGCGGCGCCACTGCTGCTAACATGACATAGAGAAAGAAATTCCAGCATTGCTGTTCCAACAGTCTTCTTTCTTTCCTTCCTTTCCTCCCCCCCTTCCTCCTTCCTTCCTTCCTTCCTTCCTTCCTTCCATCCCACATGTAAAGAGAACTAAATTAATGTTGGGACAGTTCAAATAAATGCTAAAAGTTGAAATACACCTTTAGTCTAGTATAATGCATTCCTCTGTATGTAAAATAATGCTACAAGACACAGGCAAGAAAGTATGCAAGCAGGCAGAGAAAGCAGATGGGAAGGAATTAAAGAAGGAATTAAGGAAGGAAGGAATAAAGAGTGGAGGGGTGAGGAGATTGGAGAGGGTCCCAGCCTTTCTCCGAGCTCAACCATGAGAGACAAATGTCTGAAAGAATCAATTATAGGCCTACTCCCAACCCATCACCCCTGATTAATGAATAATTAAAGCTGCTCAGTGCACGGCTACCTAGCATAGATAATATAAGATTAACCATGGGCCTATCAACATGCCACCACTAATGTAAGGTTACGCAGACACAACGTCTCTTAATTTACCCTAAAATAGAAAGTATAAACTTGTCACTAAGGGGTAATACCTATAATCTAATATAATATATTACAACTTTTCATTAGTAGAATGAAGTTGACCACCTTTATAGGTTGACTGTATATTTTAGAGAAATTAAGCAATGCTTTAATGAAAATATTGTTGTTTTTTTGTTATTCCATAGTTAATCCCTGTAATAAGCACACAGGTAAGGTTATACCTGGTCTATGCAGGGGAAATGGGCAAATTTAACATTTTACTTTTATCTTTGCCTACATTCACCTTTTCCTTCATAACTTACTGACTTGGAATACACTAGTCATCTTTTGATGATAAGAAACATATGTACACTAATAAATAATGCAATTGATATATTTTAACCACTAAGGACAAGACTAAAGAAAATAATTTAATGCAAGAAATCAGAATGTTACAATTGCCTCCTTGGTGGGGTAATTGTAAAAGTGGTTGGGGGCAACTGTATCACTGAAAAAATAAGTCATATTAACCCAAAGTATCTCAAATAAAAGCACAAAAGCAAAAAAATAAAAGCACACCTCAAAGTAATCACATTACTTATATTGTGTGTAACAGTGTTTTTTTTTTCTGTATATGGGTCAAATTAGATATGAGGTCAGTTTTTTTGTTGAAAAGTTCTGCTGAGGTGAAGTGTCCTTTTGTGAAGCTTGGCAGCCTGATTCAGTCAACTCTTTCTTTTCCTGTTTTCTGTTTTGTGTATGTGCCAGGTTCATGTTGTACAGAAAACCAAATTATTGAGATGGTTAAAAGATGTTGCTGGAGGCTCTGTAAAAGCGACATACTGTATATATATATGTATGTAATATATATATATATATATATATATATATATATATATATATATATATATATTATATATAGTCACATATAGTCAAGTCACTTAAATTAGTTCATGATAGCTGAACACTAGTTGGCTACTATGTTACCAACAAGATGTAACAGATGTAAATATCTAGCTAGCTAAACACTGATATAGATTAGCTGGTTAGCTTTTTTTTTTTTTTTTAGCATTAGCTATCTTATGATGTGACTGTATGTCACTTTTACAGTTCCCCAGCAACATCTTTTAGCCATCTTCAAAAAATGTTTGGTTTTTTTTCCAACAAGAAACAAGCCCAGCACATAGCTGGACAAAACTGGCTGAAGGTCCAAAAGGGGTAGGACTGATGGGTCACTTGCCCTCTGTTATAACTGCCCCCACTCTCTTTTTATGAAAATGTGATTGTTTTTTTGTACCTCCATGCCAAATGGTCCCCATAATAAGCACACACACAATTAATATCCATGTCCACTTGTTTTTCCTACACTAAAAATGATCAGAAATATTGTTTATGAATAATTTCTTAACCCTGTAATGCTTTTGTAACATACTGATACATGTGTGTCTGAGACCTCTACAACATCAATATGATCAATACTTTTGTGACAAACCTGTTGTATGTAATCTAAGACATGTCTTCTGCCCTCTGGTGGATTATCAGAGCACTGCAGGCAGCAGCCAGCCAGTAAGGGCAAAATCCAACATGGCCGCCTTCATGTAATAACACATGTTTTTGGCAGTAAAATCTTTCATAATTTCGAAAAAGTTATGGTGAGAATAACAGTTATATTATTATTATTAATTTTAGTATTATTACTATTATTTGCTACTGATTGTCATTTTAATTGATTGAAACATGATGAACAGTAGGCTATATTTTTTGTTTCTAAAATAATCATTGAATTTATAAGTGATCAATGAATTTTCATAATTGCTTGACATATTAAATAGGCTATGATACAAATATCATATAGGTATTTTTTGTTTTGCTTGCTTTGTCAAAAGGCCCATCAAACACTTATATTTAAAAAAAAAAATCAGTCAATTTGATATGTCAGGCTTTTTAAATTCTTGCTTTAAAATCCATTCATCATCAGCCTTCAGAGTGAAATGTGTCCATCAAGACTACTATTATGTGATGCAATTTTGGAACTAGCCAGTGCAGATTCAAGCTCATCTCCATTATCCAGACAAGGCAACAATGCGTAACTAACAGACAGTCCTGCAACCCAACCTTCACATAACTGTAGACGTTTTTTTTTTTTTTTTTTAAATATATAAATTCGTAACTGGGGGATGGCTTTGCCCTTACAAGTCCGAGGCGGGACTGTGGACCACTTAAACCGCTCTCCCCGCTGGTACTTGTAGTGCTCTCCTGCTCGGCACGTCTCATGTTGACATGCGTAAAAAACTACACTTCCCCGAAGCTGTCACGGAGCGCTCCCGCCTCCCATTGGCTGTTCGCTGCAGCCGCAGCCCCAGAGAATGAATGAAATTGAAATAGCTGCTACATTACATGTACAATACCGGGCTCTGCAGTGTTGCATTCTATCATACTATATCAAAATGGCCACAGCGGTACAGAACCCCCTCAAATCGTAAGTACAACACGTTTCCTGAGCGTTTGCGCTTTTTCTTGTATTCGTGCATGCCTGCCAGTGCAATTTAAGAGCCTTTTAAATTCCCAGATATATTCTCAGCATGATTAACAACACATATAGGAACTATACATGCAATGCACACTGCAGAGATAGAGATAATGTCAGCGGAATCAACCCTAAAGAAAAGTTAGATTTGAAGCTGTTGTTTTTGGGCATGCGGGTATTATTGTGCGCTCCGATGCAATTCATATAATCATTTCCCTGAGCCAACAGCAGCAGCGTGTGTGCATGCAGGGATATGGAGGAATGCTGGAGGTAGATTTGGGTGACCCGGTATGTCCCTTGCCAGTGTAGCCAGCCAAGATCACGGTCAAAGCCAGGCTGGAGTGGCAGGCTGGCCGGGGGGGAGGCAGGGAGCTTAGATGGCTTTACAGTACCTGTGTGCACATTTTTTGGACAGAGAGGGGGTAAACAGGTAGGCTGGATGAAGCCCACTGCTCGGCTTTTTTAGGCTCTAGCGTTACCTTTACTGCCGGACCTCACGGGGGTTTGTAAGCTGAGGTAAATAACGCTGGTGCACGGCTTCAACTCCGAGACTTGCCTTCATCTCATCATAAAGCATAATAAAAATCTAAATTGTAATCTGGCGTGCATCTTAACGCACATTATTTCCCACTATAATGGGTGTTTTAAACGGGTGCATTTCCCGTGAAGTTTGTGCTGTAATCATCCCCTTTGTGCAGTTTTTTTTGGGGGGTCTTTTTTTTGTTTTTCTGAGACTGCTTTCAGCGGAATGCAGACGCCTGCTGCCCGCCTGGGCTCCCGGCCAAAAAGGTGGCTGATGTGCGTCTGTCAGCGGGTACTTACAAAGATCTAGCCGAAAAAATATCTCCAATATAAACATACAACCGAGGAGTGTTGGAGCACACAAAAGATCCAGCTTAGGCAGTTTGAAACAAAGAAAAGTCACAGACCTGTGCACAAAAACACATCGCATCTTGCACAGGTTTCACCTGAGCAGAGATACGGGATATAGACTGCCTGCCTGCCTGTCTTTCTGTCTGTCTGTCTGTCTGTCAGCCTCTCTGAGATGCAGACACAGGCGACATTTCGTGCAATTCCATGAACGACTGCCCTGTACGTGCCTGCTTTGAAGAGCACTTCACAGGACAGAGGAAACTGGAATTGGGCAACTGTGCGCTGCCCTGATTGACTGTGATGCTATTTTAGTGTTTTGGCCAAATGCATTTGACTCATACCAAAGCACACAGCTCAATAATAGGAAAATAAAAAAGCAATATTGATATGTCCAAGGTTTAATTACTTCAAATGAGATAGTGATCCACTAATGTTATGTGATGGTGGCACAGGAATGGACAGGTGGGCTGGAGGAGGCTGGAAAGTGGAGAGTGGGGCTATCACAGAATCTGATTTTCTCTACACGATTATTGTGACCAAAAGGTTCAGGATAATGACACTGTTGTGATAATTATAGAAAATTTAAAATAATAATAATAATACAACCTGTCAAATTCATATTTACCTTTCTTTATTGTGTGTTTTGTCTCTTCTTTGGCAGATAAAGAACGCTCAAAATATGAGTGTAGGGAGGTGGAAAGAGAGCCTGTAACCATATCTGTACAAAAGCATGCAAAAAGTGCAATTACACTCAATGGATAGTGAAAAGGCAACCACATGCAACTGCAAAATAAAAGAAATGGAATGGATTTAAGAGCATACAGGCACTAGATTATCTACACAATATTATGTATTATTAACATAGCAATATTTCATTCTTTTAATATGGTTAGCATTAACACATCGTAGGGGCGTAAGAAAATATTGATACACTTGAGTATCACAGTATTATGTTTTGTGATACTGTATCAATTCTCAAAACAGGGTGTCGTGATATTGTGATTACTGGTAGTTTTTTGTGTTGTGTTGAAACCCCAAATGCCAGATAGCAGTGTTATTATCAATCTTCACTGTTCTGACTGCAAAAAAGTAAACTTTCTGAACTTAGATTCTATCCATATTGTGGTGTGTTCTTTATTCTGTGACAATTAACTTAAAATTAGACAAATATATCACTTGTTTATAGTATTGTAATATATCACTATATACTGAATTGTAACCCCTGCATTGTGATATGTATCGTAGCACCAGATTCTTGGCAAAAGACAGCCCTAAACAAATTATGAGTGTGGGGATGCAGAGAGAGAGTTTGCAGCCGTAACTGTACAAAAGTGTACAAAAAGTGCTGTTACACTTAATGGATTGTGAAAAGGCAACCACATGAACTGATAAACAAAAGAAACAAAAGGATTTGAAAGCACACAGTAAGACACATTGGATTATTGACAGAAATGATATATTATTAACATATCAATATTTCATTTTTTAAATATCATGGTTGTCGTCAATACCAGTATATTATGACTACCACTAGCTCAGAATAGAGCTGCAATGATTAATCGGTTAATTGATTTGTTGTCGACTATTAAATTAATTGCCAGCTATTTTGATAATCAATTAATTGGTTTGAGTAATTTTGTAAGGAAAAAAAATCTCTTATTCCAGCTTCTGAATAATGAATATATATTTGAGTTGTGGACATGAAAAGATATTTGAGGATCTCACCTTGGACTTTGGGAAACGTTCATCAACATTTTTCACCTTTAATATACATTTTATAGACCAAACAATTTATCAGTTATGAAGAAAATAATCAGCAGATTGATTGACATTGAAAATAATCCTTATAGTTGCAGCCCTAGCCCAGAGCCTCCTCTCCAATTCTCTCCTGTCCTCCTCTCCTCCTCTTCCTCCTCTCCTCATATGGGATGCTCATCCAAGCAGAGCCAAAGTGTGGCCAGATTGCTCCCAGAGGCCCTCACTGACACCATGTCAAGGGGATTAAATTGACTGATTTGCATGGAATATACAGTATATACCGATGTGGCACCAGGACAGAGACAGAGACGAGGTTGTGGTCGCAGGACAGGGAAAGAGTGAAAGGATGTAGAAAGTAAATGATTAAAAAAAGGAGGCTCAGGGCCAGTTACTAATGAACCAGCGCCCAATTTTCACTGGTGGTCTTGCATTGATTTTAAGTAAAGTTCGCCATAGAACAAAGCAGCAAAGTTGCCAGCCAGATTGAAACCTGCGGGGATGCTGGCACACTGTTTCACTCCAGCGTCTGACTCTATGTGCTATAATAAAGCTGAATGTATTTATTACACAAGGCCATGGCAATCAACACTGCCTTTAACACCTCACCGACTGTATAAATGCCATCGTTACGCAGTATGGGTTTAACTACGTTCCAGTTACCACACTGCGATCGGCTTTTAAACAAGCCCTGGTAATTAGCATGTCTACAAACAAACTTGCTATTAGAGGCTTACAAATTAGAGGCCTATCCAGTAAAATGGGCCAAACAACCAGCAAAATTTGGTTCAAAGTCAGCCCTAATAGGGTGGCTGGCTGTGCGCTGGAGACAATGCCTGTTGTGTCCCTAAATGTCTTTAAACTTTGTTGAATCTCAGCAATAAATTATAATTAATTCAGTGGATGTAAATTCGGTGGGAAGCAGCTACAATTGTTGCCCATCACCCAGCCAAGACTGACTGTGTACAATGCAGTGTGATAGCCAGTTGATGTGTGTGTGCGTGTGTGTGTGTGTGTAAGTACAGTGGAGGGTTCATTTGTGTGCGAAGGCAAATCAGTGGAGGAGAGCAGCTAGCTCCAATCTACTGGGCATTTCCCTACCAGCCCTCTCTCCTCCGTCTATCTCTCCGCTGGATTAGAGACGAGTTTAATCTCTCTTTTTCTCCTCCTCTTCTCCATCTCTCTCTTCCTCTTATTTCCTCCCTGTCCTCCTATCACCCCTGCTCCTGCCCCGTCTCCCACGTTCCTTCCCTCCCTCCCTCCGTCTTCATCACTTTCTCCATCCATCACTCCTTTTCTCGCCATCTCCCTTTTGTTCAGCCATTTCCTCTCTGTCTAGCTTGCCTTCTATCTCTTTTTTCTATTTTCCTTCTTTTTCGGCCTCAAACCATCTGAGCCCTCCAAGTCGCTTACCCTCAAACCCCCCCTACCCACGCAACCTCCCCAGCCTCCACCGTGCTTCTGTACATTGTGAATCAAAGCATGTCACCACTTTAATATTCAGCAAAAAGTACTGAAGGAAATTCTCTATGCATTTTTGTCAGATCCCCTTAAATCTTGTTGGATAGCTTATTCCTGAGAGTTCCTTTAGAGGGATTTACTGTAGATCTGGACTATCTACTTTCAGAGAGTGTTTATAGTCCACTGTTCAGACCAAAATGATACAGTATTTCCCTTTATGTTGACAGGGTTGGGTCAGATTACTTTGAAATGTAGTTAGTTACTGAATAAAAAATGGCATTTTTGGTAATTAGTTTCATTATCCATTAGATTACAAACAAAATCTAATCAAATCTGAATACTTTTGGATTACTTAAAAATCAAACAAGAAAATATTGTAACTTACACTAAAAGAATGGATGCAGCCACAAAAATTGACTTCCACAATTATTCTTTTTTTCTCATTAAAGGTCCTGTGCATCAGATTTAGGGGGCTCTATTGTCATGATATCGCAGAAACTGATGTTTTCATTAGTCTTTAATCACCTGAAAATAAGAAGTGTTGTGTTTTTGTTATCTTAGAATGAGCCATTTATATACACCACCATTTTACTACAGTAGCCCAGGACAGACAAACAAAATGCCACCTTAGGTTCACTGACTCGCTTGGAAGGGGAGGGTTAGTTGAGCTGGTTGCAGTCTGAAAGCTCATTGCTAGATGCTACCAAACCTTGCATTTTGCATATTCATCATTTATAGTATAGTGTCAAATAAATCAAATGACCTCTACAAAAACAGTAAGTGGAGCACTTACTCAAAATGTTCATTTTCCAGTTTCAGCGTAAATAAAATGAAATAAAAACTTCATTATCCATAAATCATCATTAGAATGCATTGGAATAACTTACCTTAATGTACAGGAGAATATGGGTCTGATGGCATCATATCAAAGTTGCGCTGTGCGACTGCATTTGTTTGCATAACTAAAGAATGCAATTTATTAATATTTTTTTAATTAGTTGTTATTTTAAATGTATTTAAAGGAGGAATCAGCAGGATTTGTCCAAGAAAATGCACCAGAAAAATAAGAGGATGTTTTAGGTTGGTAAAGTGTCCCAAGTGCAGCAAAATAATGTGAAAAATAAGGCAGAGGGCAGCTGGACTCTGTAGATACCACCACACACTTCTAGTGGGTCATAAGTGCCCAAGTCAAGGTAAACCTGCCCAACTACTGTCCACCCACCCAAGCCCGTTTTACCCTGCACAGTGCAACCCAAAACAGCCAAATTAGGTGGTAAACAGCCCAGTCTGGCACCAATGATTCTACCTCCAAATGGTTGCATTCAGTTCTGATGTTTCCTGCTCATGAAGTAGATGGTAAAATCCTTAGAAATGAAAATATTTCAGGAACAAAGTGCAATTTAATTTAATTAACAGCAGGAATTTGACTTAATAACAATCATTTTAAAGATGCAGGTTGATGTGGCATATATATTACAGTGATATGACTTCTTTGTGCTGGTTGGAGGGGGAGATGTAGATAATAGTGTGCTGTGGTATTGGCAGCAGTTGTGGCAGGGCCTATATAATATTATTTCTGCCCTGCCTGACTGAGCCGAGCTAAATGAGTTCCATGTAATAACCGGCTCTGTGTGCAAACAGCCCCACGTGATGGGTGAAACCACAGCCTGAGCATCCATTTCTAGATCTTTCTTTTTCTCTTTCAATCTCCCCCTTTCATTCCCTCACTCGCTCATTTGTGCAGTATCACACACACACACAAACACACCACACACACACACAATTGGAAACACACACAGTTGCACTCTCTCATTCCCTTTCTTGCTCTCATTTTTTGCTTTTTATTCGTAAGGGAGTAAGCCTGGGGTCTGATGTTTTTAAGGGTATTTCTTTTTTCGACTTATTCCTTTCATCATCCCCTTATTTAGACTTTATATCTGTTTTACTTTGTCTTTTTTTGAGAAGAAGACAGGATAGAGAGAGAGAGACGGAGAGAAAGAGAGAGACATAGATAAGTATTTTTAGCTCTATGACCTATTTCTCCAGTGCTACCTAACTGACTGTCAGTCAGCTCCACTGCTTTGGGACCTTGCGTGACTTCCAGCCAGGAAATTTGGAATTTGTAGTTTTTGTTTGGTTGCACCTTTGTAGTCCAAAAGGTGTGGTGAAGAAGAGAATTAATACACCCAAATTCTCTCCTCTCCTCTCCTCTCCCTCTCCTCTCCTCTCCTCTCCTCTCCTCTCCTCTCCCCTCCTCTCCTCTCCTCTCCTTCTTCATGTCATTTCCCATTTATATTATTCCCAATGTTTGTGTGTGCGTCCAGTGGATCCCTATCAGGAGTAGTGAGGGTGGAGTCAACACAAACCAATGGCTGCTTCCCTCTGCAGCACTTTAATAAGGATGCAGACAGGGACTAAGAAAACACACACACATACACACACACACACATGCACTCACACGTGCACATCCAGATACAGAGGTAGGGAATCCATCGCCATAATAAGAGGCCAAGTGCAGTGGTGATAAATCTCACCTGAAGGAGCTGTTCAGAGGCAGATTGCCTTACCCTGATGTACTGCCCTCAATACACACTGCAGCTAGCTACGGGCTATATACACCCACGCACGCACACAGACCGCGAATACACAGCACACACAAATACAAATATAGTCAGCATGCATAAATAGGTATGCACTAATGTGAGCGTGCATGAATATGTAGGCAAAAACACGGAAACATGCATGCATACATGCACAGAGAGGCCCATGATTCACAGTTTTATAGTGACTCCAAGATAACCACACCCAGTGGACAACAAGAAACACACGCACACACACACAGGAAATGAAACCATCTCTTCATTAAAATCACACATAGCAGGTAACACAAAGTTCTGACAGAAATGACATGATCTGTTGCATGGCTCTGTCTACCTTCCCCACTCTGCCTCTCTGTCTGTCAGATCTCTCGTCATGTTCAAATATGCAAACCGTCAGTTGCAGATACACACACACACACACACACACACACACACACCACACACACACACACACACATGCAGAGTTGCAGTGCTGTGACAGCAATTTGAGGAAACTGACGTTTTCCAGCTGGTAGAGTGGCAGACGTCCGCTACTGCACATACCTGCCACCACACACACACACACACACACACACACATACACACACAGCACACAACACACACACACACACACACACACTCCTGTCTGTCCATCTGTCTGTCACTGTCAAACCAATCACCAATGTGTGACCTCTTTGTCTTTGTTACTGACGTGCACTCTCACTACACACATATGCAAAGGTACGTCTGTACCTATAGAGCCACATTATGGTTAATTTGTTTATAATTCAGTTTTTTATTGGATTTGAATGGCTTGGTACATGACAGGTTAACATATTAAACAAGAAATTCCATTTGTGACATAAATAATAGAAATTAAAATAAAACTAATACAGAATAAAAAAGTGATCCATACAATATGGGACGCAGCGCTCTCAATCATATTTCAGGGTTTTCAAACAGTGTAATGTAATTCCAAAAATTCCGCCAAGTTGGTCCTTTGTTATGGTTACTAACAGTAATCCTGGTCAGGATGGATTTATATGAGGCAGTTTTTGTCATATAATTGACCCATTCTTTCATTTCTGGGGGTTAAGTTGATTTCCACTGAGTATTGTTCTGGCAGCTATAATGACCCCAGCCATAACAACTGAATATTATTCTCATGACGTGTTTGTACTTGATCTGTCTCCTAATAAACAAATTCTTGGAGACAGTGGCCACGTCTTAGCAACTTTCATATTATACCTTTAAAAACCACTTACTCATGTGTCTTAGAATTTTGCTGCAGAAGGGCTGAATGAGCAGAAATTCCCAAATACAATATAAAAAAGTGCCTATTTGTTTCTGCCATTTCCAACATGAGTTATTAGTTAATAAACACATCCTATGTTTGATGATTGGTGCCAATAGTACCTGTGCAGAACTATATTATTTTCCAGAGTGTTGCTATGCATAACAGGCTGTTGCTATGGATGCATTTCTGATCATAGACTCTGAAGGAGGAATAAAATCAGTAATTTTACTTATTTTCTTGAGTAAGCAACCAAGTAATAAGCGAATAGTGTACAGTGAGCAGGTCATTATAGTGAAATAAACCCCTTCAGAATGATTCAAGACCCCTCCATCTAGGGTCCTACACCACCCTGTTGGGGTTTTTGGCACAATAATAACCATCTCACTGAACATTATCCCTTACATATATATTAGGGGTGTCACAATTTTAGTATTAAATTGAAAATCAATTGAGCGAATTCAAGAATTGTATCAAAAGACATAATTGGCGGTTTCCCCAGTATTTGTTTTTGTCCCCTCCCTTGCTTACTTGCGGCAACTGGTGAGTGTCTGGGAAGACAAACTTCAAAAATGACACCAGTTTACCAGTAGGATTTGAAATAACAGTTGTCAGGGAATAAAGACAAAGATCTGCTGATTTTAGCATTACTGTCGGACCATAGCATAACTGTCAGTGCAAAAAAAAAAAAAAAGAAAAAAAAAAAAGAAAAATCAAATCGAATGTGACACCCGTAACTACTGTATATGGGGCATTCTAAGGTCTGTTATTTCTGTATAACAGACCACTGCTATGAAGAACACACCGTTGGTATGGACGCAGTTCAGATCATAGACTGTGAAGGAACAATAAAATCACTTTTAAATTACAATTTAGTGTCAAATTATTGATTTGTTTTAGTAAGCAGCCATGTAATAAGTGGGATTATGTACAGTGAGAGGGTCATATGGCAAGTGAGTGACAGAGTGACTCTAGACCCATAAGCTTGCTCAGTGTACATAATCCCATATATATATGTATATATGTATGTATACATATATATATATATATATATATATAATATAATATATATTACAATAATATTTTATTTCTATATCTCACTGCAGTTACAATCTTAATATAAACAGAAAATATTCCTCAAGCCGCCACTGCAGTCACAACCGAAACAGAAATGGTAGAAAAGAAAGAGATGGAGAAAAAAAGACAAATCATTTCACTGAGAGTAAGAGTGAGAGAGAGAGAGAGAAGAAATTGAATTGAGGGTGGTGGTGAGGATGGGGGGAAGTGAAGGGAGAGGAAGATGAGGAGGAGGGGTGAATTGGTAAGGGTGATATTGCATAGTTTAATCTGTTGAGTTCAGCCATAGAAGGGCTGGGCTGGGGGGAGGGGAAGAACTGTACAGTAGTAGGTCGCCTGATATTAGTTCTCCACTGTGCACGCACACACACACATTGGCGCGCACACACAAAGCTCCCGTAGGCCAGACAACACTGATGTGTGTGTGTGTGTGTTGCATATGCGAATGTCTGTGTGAGTAACTGCACAGATGGACAATTGTGGATGAGACAGGTGTGTGGACCAGGTGTACAGACTTGAGTATGTAGACACAAGTGTTTTTACAGGCTTAAAGCTAACCCATACACACATATACACACTCACATATACACACAGAGCTAACAGCCATGGTCTCGGCAGCAGTCGCTAACACATTTAAAGTGCAAATCACTCCCATACAATCTGCCCTCAGCCCTCATGAAGCCATTTACATGTGGACTACTTCATTTCCTCCCAGTTTAATTACCTCATTTCACCCAGTTGGAAACCACCATTGAAATGAAATCCTTTGTTGGCGTTGACGTTTTTTTTTTGTAATTGTGGACTCATTTTTATGATTTGCTCATATTTCTCATCAGATTTTCCAATGCTGTGATTTCACCTCTAGGGGGAGCCCTCTGTTCCTCTATTGGTCGGGGGAACCAGCTAATTGGTGTGGTTAATTGCAGCGTAACCAGAAAATGCCGCTGGCAGTGTGTGTGTGTGTGTGTGTGTGTGTGTTTGAGCAGTGTGGATGCAACAGTGGACTGAGACTCGGTATGTGCTGAAGTGGACTGCTGCTTCTGCTGGATGGGACTTGAGGGATCACCCAGAGATTCAGACAATAGCTTACCCTGGGTGGGCCTGGTGGGGTGGCTGTGCTTTTTAGGAAGGCTGTGTGTCTACTGCCTGGCAGGAGCACGAGCGTGTTGGTGGTGTGTGTGTGTGTGTGTGTTGCTACCAGTGTTACCAGTTTCTTTAGTGTTTTCATGGAGGCCTTTCTCTCCCTGCTGTTTGCTTAGTACAGGCTGAGGCAGACAGCTAAATGTGGGTTTAGGATTCATACACACACACACCTATACTACATGCTTCAGGCATCCTTTCTTCATCTAGTCTTGATTTGGTGTGTGTATTTATTCATAATATTGTCTATACTGTGTGTGCATGCATATACATCTTAGTTATATTTCTGTGTGCATGCATATTTGTCTTTTTTGCTTCCTTAAAATGTAAAGTTCACATGCATGTATTTGGTTGCATATGTTTCTGTGTGTGTGTGTGTGTGTGTGTAGGCCTATATGTATGCATGCATTTGTACAGGTGTCCTTTGTGTTGTTTTTGTGCCCTTGCACAGTGCAGGCCTGTGTGATTGTCATTTCCGTCATGTCTGCCTGGACATTTTGGTAGTCAGCTCCAGTTTGTTAGGAAGCTGGCACTGTGCCAGTTAAATCCTGAAGCTGCCAGTGTTTCTCCCTGCTCATGTGAGTCTGTGTGCATCCATTATTGTAAAATATAGCAGAAATAAACCTGAAATAGAAATAAATGTTGAAAATATTACAAAAATGAAAACGATTAGAGCTGTAGAATTAGTTTCCATGCTGAATGAGGCGTATACCCACAGTTTGTGTATGTGTGTGTTGGTGCAGAATCGGGTCTCGGCTTTCCTTCATCGGCTGTGTGGTTCGATGATGGGCAGTTTGGTTTCTCTGTGCTTCTCTCTGTGGTCTGTGTTTTCAGTGACTGCTTGGTTGATAGGACCACAGTGGCCACAGGCCAGAGTGGTGCAGTCGAGAGAGCTTCCCCTGGAAAATCCTCTGTGTTAACTTGTAGTTGAGCCTTTCTTCCTTGTCTGAGTTAAAGAAATTGTTTTTGGCAAATACTCTTTTTCTCTTTCTTGCTGAGAGTTAGATAAGAGTCATACCACCCATGTATCCATACAGTGGCCTAAATATGAAACTACAACCAGGAGACTGTTAGCTTAGCACAAAGACTAGAAGTATGAGGAAATAGCTCGGCTTGGCTCTGTAGAGTTTTTGTACAGATTAAACAAACAAGATTTAGCATGTGAATTCGTGAATTTTAGAGATGCAGGTGGCAAATTATTGTGTTACCTTTACAAAAAGCCAGGCTGGTTTCCCTGTTTCATGTCTTTGTGGTAAGCTAATCTAACAGGTTGCTGGCTGTAGGGCTGTGACAGTATGTATTTTTTCTTACCGTGGTGAAAAGGCTATATATTCCCAATGGATGGCAGTTTACCTCAAACATGTCTATCTTGAAAACAGTTGTCTTTAGCATGTTGTTAGCTGTCCACTGGCAATCCCATGATACCTTGGGTTGAGTCTTTCTGTCTTTCGACCAGTCAGAGGCTTTGTTCCTGACTTGTCATGTGTAGCTGTGCTGATCCATAAGTGTATTAATAGATCAATGCGCAGAAGTAAAACGCATTGGGAGAGTGACCCTTCAAAATAAAATTTGTGGCATTGATGGTAATGAACTAAACCCAATGGTAGGCATCACATGACCCGGTGTTGCAGTTATCATCACAGACCAAGTTGTCTGTAGCTTCATATTTAGTGTACAGACATCGAACTTCTCATCTAACTCTTGACTACAAATATTCCACTTTTTGTTTCTTTTTGTTCAAATAGACTTTAAAGCAACACTTTATTGAATTGCCAGATTTTTGAATGGGGTTCAACAAGACGTTCAGGGTGACAGCAGCTTTCATGAAATATAGTAAACAAGTTGTTAAAGTCTGGATTAAACTTCCAAATTAACACCCTTTGAGCTAATGCATGCTAACTTCTCTAATGATGGATCAGAAGGGTGCAACAACTTTTTTTTTTTTTTTTTTTTTTTTACCAACACTAGATATGAAACAAAAGCCAGAGACTGTATTGTTTTGTATTGTAGCAGTCTTCCTCTGGGCCTGTGTCCTTCTCACACTCTACTACATGTCTGTGGTGTCCGCAGCTGTTAGTACTCGTCGCAGACATTTTCACAGAGCGGACAGGAGAATGTGATGTAGTGGAATGATTTTACCATGGAGAAAAAGCAAGTAGTGCAGACTGACTAACAAAAAGATAAAAAAAGATTGCTCAGTCACATGAGCTTGATTTTGAATCCTCGACTTACAATTTACCAGCATTTGGATGCTTTATATTTCCATTTTGACAGGGCACAGTTATTGAATAGCTGGTAATATTAAAGCCACCCAGCCATCTTAAATGAACCTCATATAACTTTTTTTTTATTTTGCTGTGAGTTGATTTAAAGCACTCTCTGTGTTAAACACACAGGTCTGTGAGAGAGCAACATGGTGTTGAATTAAGAATAGGGTTTATTTCTTGGCCATTCAGGTTTACTATTCTACTTAGCAGGCTGGACGGCACAATGAAAGATAGCTTTTGAGGAAACGCTTGCTGATTGCGCTCTTTCTGCTGTTGCCACCCCCTCAATCTGATTTTTGAATCAAATCTAAGAGCTGAAGATTATTATTTTACAAATTGGTGTTGAGAGTCTGATTTTCTCCGATAGCTATTTGCAGCTGAATTAGGGGTTTCATGGTCCAGAGAAATGTGTCTGCAGCCGTGTTTTAAACGACAGAGAGCTAAAAGATGAAGTGTGACCAGTGAGCCACGTCTTTTCACAGGTCATCTTGCTCTGTTATTCTCTACTCTCTTTGTCCAGCCTCTCTATCTTACTTTTGTCCCTGTCTTTCCTGTCGTTTCTGACTCTCCCTCTGTGGATCTCACTTTCTTCTTTCTCCTTTTCCCTCCTCTGCCCACAGCACCCCATCCCCCCCTTTTTTCTTTTAAGTGTCTTCTCCCAACTTTCTCTTTGCGTATCTCCCTCTCAGCCTCCACTTCGAGTGCCTCAGCTCTCCTCACATATACAAGCCTCCAAACAGGCAAACAGTCATGCGGCTCTCCTATCACAATATAATGAGATTGGGAGCACCCAAATTGAAAGAAGCCATTTTCTACAGCTGTCAACTTATTATCGAGGGGGGACCGACTTATTCCAGTACCTCTAAAGGCAGCGGAGGAGAGAGGGATGGAGGTGATGGAGGGATGGAAGGGAGTGGGTTTGAAGTGAGGGAGGGGGTGGACAAGGGGGAGCTCAGGGGTGAGCTGTTTTACATTTTGAATGTTTTCTTTTTTTTTCTCCACTCAGACTCTTTCTCTCTTCAGTTTGGTCACCACTAGTGCAGCCTTGAAGTCCAAGTCTTTTATTCACCATGTTCCTCTTAATATTTTAAAAAGCAGCATGTTAGGCTTTCTGGACCTGTGTTTTTTTGAACGTATGTGAGTGTTTGAGCACCTCTCAGAGTGTGTGAGTGTTTATCCTCCCTCTTTGTGACTATTTATATGCAAACAGTAGGTATACTTGTGTCTAAGGGAATGGTTGTCTTTCTACTTTGGCCAGGCGTCTGCGGGTACAACCTCTGATTTAAAATTCAAGCGTTTAGGTGTTGGCTTTTATCAGCAGCGCCTTATAAAAAGTGAGCGGTATCTGACTGACTGTGTGGATGTAACCTGCTATTTTTTGGAAAGGCCTTTATCCTTCTCTATTCATCGTTTATTTATTGTAAACTACATGGAGGATCACTGGCACAGCACGAAAGCAAAGTGAAACGAGCTGAGGAAAGATTCCTGGTGACGCACCTCCAACGAGGCCGTAAAACACTCGAATGGTGTCACGCACAGCCGATAGCAGGCGCTGAGCTGTACAGAAACATATTCTCCTCAGCAGCTCATTCCCAACGACACATTAACGGACGTGAGCACAGCATGGCCCACATATTGACGCCCCGATCACATCCTTTAAATGTCACACGTCCAGCGATGGCCCGCGAGGTTGCAGAACTGGTTTAGGAGGTTTTGAAGACGCCACACTCAAGCTGTCAGACCTCACCAGCATCTGCTGGCTCTGATGGTAGAGTTGAATTTGTCCTCATTTCCAACCAGGACAGTTGATTCTATTGACGTCTTTCCAACCCTACAATCTTTTTTCATTTGAAAAATATGCTTTAATCCTTTTTAAGGACATGAAATTGTAAATTATAAACCCTTTTGTCTGAGTGTTTTGTCATAAAAGTCAGATCTTTTCAAACCAAATTTTTCTTTTATTCAGCTCAGAAATGGTTATTTGTCCTGTTTTTACCTTTACGTGTATTGTAGTGTGGTTGTAGCAGATTTCAATAATTGCCTCTGCCAAGGAGGCTTTTAGTCTCGTGAAGTTTGTTTGCTTTTTGTCTGTTAATTAGCAGATATCTGAAAAACTATTTAACTGATTTCAGTTAAATTTGGCAGAAATTTAGGCTTTGGGCCAAGAAGGAACTGTTAGATTTTGTTGCAGATAGTGCTAATATGTGATCATTATTTTCAATTGAAAAATTGTGTTTTTAGGCATTTCATGCCCATAAAGGCAAATTCATTTCTCTTAGATTCCCTCATTCAAGACAGATCCAACAGTTTGCAGGTGTCCTAGCTCTAACCCAATCTTTACCACATTTGTCATATGCCCCTAAAAATCTTTTTTGGCTTGTTTTTCATCCACCGCACATTTTTCTGTCACTGTTTGCCACATTCTTGGAAATGTAGCCTGTTTTTAAAGGATTAAAATTCCAGCAGAACTCACTACTACTGCATCTGCAATAGGTGATGGGAATGGCCCTAACCCTAACCCTATAGTAAAAACTATATGTGTATGTCTCCCCTAAAATATTTTCTTACCGAGGTGTTTTGGACTGTGGGTTTATTTTCGGTCCAGTACTGAATGGTCATAGAAATATTACTGGAGCCTGTGTTTATATTTTCCTTGTCAAAGCAGTAGGTTAGGAAGGAAGGAGGGGAATTTTATTTAGATAATTTTTATGTTATGTTTTGTGGTTATTACAGTGGAAACACTACTGCTTTTTTCCACAATGTGAAAGTTCCTTGTAGTTCATTTAGAGATGGTTAAAAGTTGTTAGATGATAGATATATAGGCACATAATAAGCTAATGTTAGATGATTTGTTAATTTTTTTTTAACACGGGGGATGGCCCTAAACGTAACAATGTAAAAACTATATCTGTATGCCTACCCTAAAATGTTTTGTTAAAGAGGTGGCTGGTCTGGGGTGTATTTTCTGCAGCACAGATGCTCCTGAGTGATCATAGAAATATTGTAGGAATATTATAGGAATACTACAGGGAGCAGTGTGTCTCTATGATCCTCTTGCTTTTCTGCAACTACACGTTGTTACTTGTCACTTTGATCATGAAGGTGACACTACTCTATAGAGAATACAGACCAGAATTCAGTATAGAATTGAATGTTTATAGTATAAGTATGTAGTTTAGAACATTATAGATTCAAGACAAAACTGACAGATGAGAACTGAAAGAAAGACACACAGTTACACATATTACAAATCTGTCTGCTACTTCAGTACCATGGACAGGTCCATGGATATATCATTAACAGCACAGTTAGGCTGCCGATATTTCAGAGTCATGGTCGGAGCAATGAGTCAGGAAGACTAGACTAACATATTCAGTTAAACAACCCCTCTGCCCTGCACTCTCTGAGAAGGAGAAGGGGGGCGGCAGGTTAACAAGAGGGATGCATTTTGGTAATTTTGATAACAAGTGGGACGGCATCCCCCCTCATCCCCATCTCAAATCACCTACTGTGCAAATGTGGAAAAAAGAAGCATTTTGTGGTTCCAGAGGGAGCTGTGTGGAGTCTGATTGGCTACATCTCGATTCTACATTAGCTGCTACTGGCATACATCCACACATCTGAATCACCAATTATGCTGACTGCATTGCATTGTAGGTAAGGTAGGCAGGTAGGTGTTTTGACAAAGAAGAAGAATGAGTGGAATAAAAACACAATATCTCCAGTTCTGCTGCATTGATTTTGATCCTTTTTTAGAGATGCACAATATAGTAAAAAAAAAACATACTGTGATTATTTTAACAGATACTGCGATTGAGATATGGTTCACAATTAGTGGGAATTTTCTGCATTACAATTTTAATTCTCACTTCTCACTTCAAAATCTTGATGATGTGACATTTGTTGGGGTCTGTACCAAACAAACATGCTTTCTTACATCTGAAGAACAAGATTTGTAGGCCAGCACATCTCTGCAGCACTACATTGTGATGCTGTCAAAACATTTTTCCTTCATCAAAAAATGTTGGAAAAAATTTGGATTTTGATCCTGGCCATATTGCAATTTTTTAAATATTTTTGATTAATTGTGCAGCCCTACTTTTTAAAAATAGTCCAACAGTGCCAGTTCAATGCGTTTAATATACACTACCATAATCCATAAACACAATTTTGATGACAAGTCCACAAACTCTGAGCGTTTCTGCAGAATTAATCAATCAGTTAATCAGTAACACCTTTAAGTGGCTGCGAATCCAACAAATCTTAGCCAGCGGCTGCACCACACTGTTTTTGTGAGGTTGTTGTCGGGCCAGCGCTATAGCTGTGTGTGTGTGTGCAGCTGTAGTTTCGTGTGTCCTGTATCTACCGTCTGTATAGCAGAGTGACCTTGATGTCTGCACTCAGCAGGAAGACACTAGAGAGGAGTGATTAACAGGAGAGAGACAAAGAGAAGAGACAGAAGTGTGAAGAAAGATGAAAATTAACACGAAAAAGAAAGTGTAGCAGAGTGTGAAAGTTAAACATGCACCCAAGAAAAGGAAAAAGAGAAAAAAAGAGTGAGAGAGTAACGGAAAGATGTTGTAAAAGAATGAGAAGGCAGAGAGAAAGTAGGGTGGAGTGGAGGAGTGACTCACCACACATCTTCTTCTTCTTCTTCTCCCTGCAGGCAATCTGGAGGTGCAGTCATCAAGAACAGGTAAGAGGGAGGATGAGAGACGGGAGGGATGAGGGGGGTGAAAGCAGGGAGGAACAAAGACAGGAATATTACACTGAATGGTAATCAAACTCACACTTGTACAGGTGAGAAGATGCAGTGCATAGATTGTCCTCACAGTGAAAAATGTGTTACTGTACTGCAAACGTGCGTGTGTGTGTGGTTCGGCAGTGTGTAGTTGCCAGCTCATCTGCTGTGACCTAGGTTAATAGGACTGTGCATCTCCATGGCTCGCCTACACACACACACACACACACACACACACACACACACACACACACACACACACACACCATACCACTGTCCACTCGCTGCCCCTTTTGACTTACACACATGCACACACCCTCAAAATGTGCACAGTTTGAAGCTCACACACATAAAAATGTGCCCTACACCTGTCCATGAAAGTCCACTTGAAGCCCTTCCTTCCTTTTTTTGACTCATGCATACATATAAACACACACACACGCCGAGCTTCTGGCATCCCTGCTAATGTTGGACTGTATTCCCCTCCTTGTCCTTCACCTTTGACCCCTCCCTCCCTCGTCCTCCTCCCCCTGCTTCTCCTCCTCTTCCCCTCTTTTTTTCTCTTGTAGTCTTGGTGAGGAGTTCTATAAGGAGGCCATTGAACACTGCCGCAGCTACAATGCCCGCCTGTGCGCCGAGCGCTCCATGCGTCTCCCCTTCCTGGACTCCCAGACCGGTGTGGCCCAGAGCAACTGTTACATCTGGATGGAGAAGAACCACCGTGGACCAGGTGTGTGTCTCTGTCAGGGGTGGGACCTAATTCAGAGGGTTATGATTATGAAAAGATTATCGATCAATTTTTTTATGTCTGTACTTGATTTCTTTTCTTACTTTCTGACAGCTTGCGTCTTTTAAAACAAAGTGTATCATATTATATTATATTATTATATTATCTTTAGTTTAATCAAACACAACTTGCATACAGTGTGAGTCTTGTCCACTTCTGTTTTCCCTTCAACGTCATAGAAGCCAAAATGCTTCCATATGCTAGAATTGACTCTTCCTAAGTACCGCCCATTTTCACTCCGTGGTCCAGTAATAATAATAATAATGATAATTGAGCAAGCATGATACCTGATGCAGCCCTGGTCACCTTTTCTCATTCTCTGTTAGATATGCTATGTGTCAGGCTCATCTATGTTGAAAAGAAAACCAAATTTTAAAGATGGTTAAAAGATGTTGCTGTAAAAGCCACATATAGTCACACTAACTTGCTAACGATTGATGTAGATTAACTAACCAGATAACTAGACTTGTAGTCAAGACTGCCTAAACCGAGACCAAGACACTACCAAGACCAGAGAGTATCAAGACCAAGACAAGACCAAGACCAAGACCAAGACAGACCAAGTCAAGACCAAGACTAGTTCAGCTCAAGACCAAGACCGAGACCGAGACAAAAAAAAAACCTAGTTTTTTGTCATCTTGCATGAGTTGTAGAACATAAGCACCATACTGGGTTCAGCTGCTTAGTGTGCTATTAAGGACTGACATGACTATTAACTAGTCCCAAAGTCATCTAACAAAATAACAAGCCTCCAACACCACCCTGCACCTCAAAAAAAGTCTAATGAATGGTAAATATGTCACTGATTTAAATTGTACTTAATTTGTAGATGAAACGTGAATTTTAAATATTAAAGATACACACAATTATCAACTTGAAATTGCATTATTTACCATTATAGTAGCCAAATTACACTGTATAATATCAGCATCACTGAAATGGCATAGGCCTAATGCTTAATCAATCACAACGATATGCAAATATTATTCAAAGACCAATGATGCCATATATTTATTCAAACAAGGCCATTATAAGCACAATACTGTAATTAAATACATAGACACACATGCAGGTGCACCAAAAAATGCATTAAATCAAATGCAAAATACAAATAAAAAACTGTACTTCAAATTGTACAAATCCCTTCGAGACCACTCGGCCAGTCCGAGACATTGCGAGACCGAGAGACCCGAGACCGAGACAAGACCGAGACCAAAGACTGTCGAGGCCGTGACAGGACCAAGACCACAAAAAAGTGGTCTTGAGACCGGTCTTGAGACCAAGACCGGTCTCGAGAACTACAAGTCTACAGATAACTAGCATTTTGCTACCACTTAACAGATGTAACTAGCTAGCTAACAACTGATGTAGATTAGCTATCTAATTAGCTGGCATTTTGCTAACATTAGCTATTAAATGCAACTAGCCAGCTAGTGATAGATTAGCAAGCTGGCATTTTGTAACTATCTAGTTGGTGTAAATTAGCTAGCAGGGTTGTAATGATACCACAGTTTTAAACATCAATACAATACTTGTACAGAAGAACGATACTTGGTACCTCTTTTGATACCATGGCAAAAAGAAATAAAAAAGTCACTGGCACACAAAATGAACAACCTGCACAGAGTGCTGGTACAGAAAAAGTCACATAAACATCGTCTGATGTGCTCTGCTGCAAGCCAGATTAAAGGCAGGAAAATAAAGGCTAGACTGAACTGAGCTTTTGAATGAGCCCTTAGATCTTCTCTTGTTATGGCTACAGTATTTTCAGTACTATTAAATGTTAGTATTGTATTGTTTTGAAACATGGTATTGAAAAATAATTTAAATATTGATACTTTTGACAACCTCATTAGCTAACAAGTTAGGTATCGTTTTGCTAACATTAACTAACTTAAGATGTGAGCGTATGTGGTTTTTATCCTTTAAAGCAATATCTTCTGTCCGTCATCAAAATTTCATTTTCTTTGTCAACAAATACAAACTTAGCACATAGCAGATCTATAAGTGTAGGAAACAGGAGAGGAGAAAGTTGCCGGGTACCAAACTTGCTCAACTGTTATTGGACCACAGAGTAAAAAGGGGCGAGACTTAGGCTGGGTCACTTGTATCCATCTCAGGTTTCTTACTCTCAGCCATCCTCACCAAAACTCATCGGTGACTCAAATTTTTGATTATTTTCTTTTCTGCATCAAGAAATAATCAAGAGAGAGAGAGAGAGAGAGAGAGAGAGAGAGAATTCCAATGCAACTAAGAATAGATTTTTTCCTCACCCTTCATCTCTGTGTGTTTGTCTGTTGTATACCTGGGCAGAATAAAGTCGCAAGTGGCTGGCTGAAGCTTGAGGAGCACTCCAGAGCACTCTTCTTCTTTGTTGGTGTGTGCATTGTGTTTGCCAGCTGCTGTGCTACACAAATGATTCTCTCCAGTCATTTGTCCCGCGGCTTTCTTCTTTCCTTCCTTCCTCTGCTTGGCTTGTTTCTGTCTCTCTTTCCTTCCTCTCTCCTCTCCCTCATTTCCTCCTCCTCCTCCTCCTCTTCTCTAGGCCTCCTACCTTTCACACCTCAACTTTTTGTATTATTTTTTTTAACTTTCCCCAAAGGGTGTTTCCTCATCGCTTTCTCTTTCTCTGTAACATCAGTGTATTTTGGCAGGGAATCAGACACCCCTGTAGGCAATGATACGCCGCTGGCACCAACTATTCCAGAGAGAACGCACTTGTGTGTGTCTGTGTGTCTGTGCGTGTGTGTGTATGTGTGTGTATTAACGATTTGAGTTTGTAGGCTTTGCCTGGTGTCTTCCAGCACAGTTCTTTTGTTTGTTAGTTAGTTTTTAGTTATAACTTGATTTGCATAGAATAGTAGCCTATTAAATTAAATTGAAAATGGAATTGATTAACATTTTGTAAGTGTTTAAGATTCAAGGTTTATTTCTATTTAATTAACTTCAGTGATTTTTTAATGGCTGATTATTCATCAGTGACAATAATGCCATAGAACTTTACAAAACCAACAAAAAGACATTGAGTTCAGTGTGTAAGATTTGCAGGGATTTATTGGTAGAATATGGCAGAAATGGAATATAATATTCATCACTATGTTTTCTTTCGTGTATAATCACTTCAAAATAAGAATTGTTGTATTTTTGTTACCTTAAAATGAGTCCTTTATACCTACACAGGGCGTGGGTCCTCTTCTATGAGGGCCGCCAAGTTAAACTGCCATTTTTCTACAGTGTCCCAGAATGGACAAACACTGCTACTAGAAACAGCCTTTCACGTTGCATGAATTACACAGGCAATCGTAGGTTCTCCTACTCATTTGGAAGGGGAGAATCAGATGATGTGTTTGCCATCTGAAAGCTCACTCCTTTAAAGACCATATTAATAATGACACATTTTTACCACAACAGACAACCATTTACAACATTTACACTATCAGATGGATGATCCCCTGAAAATGAATTGTGATTTTTCCTGTAGTGCCACCTGCAGGTTGATATTTGTGGCTTAATGTGAAATGTTTCAACAACCATTGGATGGATTGCCTTGAAGTTTGGTTCTGATAATCGGATAATGTCCCCCTCAGGATAATTTATAATAACACTGGCGATCAAGTACTTTGTTTTCATTCATTCATTGTCCGTAACCACTTATCCTTGAAGGGTCGTGGGAGGCTGCAGCTTATCCCAGCTGACATTGGACGAGAGGCAGGGTACACCCTGGACAAGTCGCCAGTTCATCGCAGGGCTGACACATAGAGACAGACAACCATTCACTCTCACATTCACACCTGTGGGCAATTTAGGGTCACCAATTAACCTATTATGCTGCATGTCTTTGGACTGTGGGAGGAAGCCAGAGCCAGAGTACCCAGAGAGAACCCATGTGGACACGAGGAGAACATGCAAAGAAAGAACACGCACAGGAAGGCCCTGCCCCAGCCACAAGCTCCCCAGCGCTCCAGCTCGCTGGGGGATTTGAACTCAGGACCTTCTTGCTGTGAGGCAGCAGTTCTAACCACTGTGCCGCTCAAGTACTTTGTATTTAGAGCTAACTGGAAAATGTCAGCATTGTAACACATTAAACTTAGATGTGTTAGCATTTAGCTCAAATCACTGGTGTGCCTTTGTACAACCTCACAGAGCCACTGGGTCTGTAGACGCTTAGGCTACATTCATACAGAATCAGGCATTGCAGCGAATAGCTGCAGGGTTGTGTGGCAGTGCGGGGGGTGTCGAGGGTGTTTATTTGTGCTTAGAGCATAACCACTGTGAAACAATCGGGAAATAGCATTTTATTTCTGGCTGCATGCTCTCTCACACACATAAACAAATGGACACAAACCGAAGGAAGCCTTTTGGTAAAGCTATCGCCGTTTTGCAGCATAAACTGCAGCCAGACCCAGACGAAGAAGCTGGGTACACAAAGTAAACAAAGCAAGGACACAACTGGGAGAGTATCATCGTTTGGTCCACATAGTCCGTCTGGATAGCTCAGTGTCTCAGAGATATTTCAAGCTGACTATAGAGAGAGTCTGATCACTGGCTTATGATTGGCCACTTCAGTGTGACATTGGGTGGCGTTTCTCCAAAAGTTGACAAAGGTTGCTTCAATTTCACTGCTGCATGCCACTGCATTTTTGTTCAGCGTCCCAGCACAGCCTTAACAACACTACACCCATTCAAAATTTATTTACTAGGTTCCTGGTGTTTTCGCTGCAGCGCCTGATTGTGTGTGATTGCGGGCTTTAGTCTTGTTCAATGACATAAAACACCAAAATTAAGACAATGTACAAACTTAAAGAACTAGTCCAGCATGTCAGACTTTCACTGTCATTTATCTGATCATCCATTTTTTTATGAATCATGGCGTGTGTGTTTTGCACTGTGTTTCAGGTCATGCTCCGGGTCAGTTGTACACATATCCTGCTCGCTGCTGGCGCAAGAAGAGACGGCTAAACATCCTGGAGGACCCGCGGCTTGTACCGATCGAGTTCAAGATCGGTAATTAAGGAGTGATTTTTATCTTTTATCAACTTTTAACATTGACAGAAATCTGTGTATCCATGGGGTGCATATTATTAATTGTAAACTGATGCTGCCCATTAACTTTGAACCCCTTAATGTGCTATTTAGCCCCTTTAATTCGCCTTGTGTAGCCTTAAGTTTGAAAAAATGTATAAAATATTTATTATTAATTTATCTTTTATTAGTTACAATTTAGTCACAATAATCTGCATATTTCGCTCATTTACTGATTTCCTGCAGCAGGTGAGTTACAGGAAGAGATTGTGACACCACAAGCAATTCACAGTCGTGGTATTTTAGACAAATTTCAGATGATCACCTCACCGTCTGCACCCTACAGAAAATGAAGTGCTAGTACTGTCATGAAGCAGCCAAATTTTATTTCCTTAGGGCACTGTCAGCTCAACTGAGCATGTCAGCATGTCTGTGGGATCTCTGCTGTTTTCTGATTGTAATTGTCTCGTTCTTCAGACTATGAAGCCTCTCTAAAGAAGGAGGGGGGCATCCCAGACGGTCCTGTGTTGGAGTCGCTGCTTGCCGGGGAAACCCTGGACAAGAAGGTAGAAACCAAGGAAGAAGAGCCAATGAGCGAGTGTCAGGTGAGACTCTTGTTTCTCTGTCTTCCCTATCTCTTCCTCTCTCCAGTACTTTGCTGTTCTCTCTGTTGTGTTCTTGTTGTTTTCTTCCTATGTCAGGCTGTCTATCTCTTTTTATCTGTCTGTATTACCCTCTGTGTTTGTGTTTCTTTGTCTGTCTCTGCCTTTGTCTTTCTCGGAGTGTGTGTTTTGGCAGTGACACAGGCTCCCGCGGCTCTGACAACTCCCTCCTGGCGCAGAGTGTGTGCGTGCTTGTGATTAGTGTGTGATTGCGCTGCAGCCAGTCTCTGTGTTTTACAGGGATTCCACTCATGAGTTTTACACACCCACCTTGTGAATAACTATTTGAAGGACGTTTTAGGGAAGTCGATCCACTTCTTTGCTCTTTGTCATCCTTTTTACAGCATGTTGCACTCTATAACTTCTGAACAAAAACTTTAATGCCCATCTGGCTGGAGTATTTCACCGGCTACAGGCAGTGGCTCTTGAATTCAGATGGACAGCTAATCAATCTGCAGTTGAGTGAATGGCCCTCACAGTGGCCCTCCGAGAGCTAGAGTAGTGTTTAGGGCCTCTAATCCAGGGCTTCCCCTGACATCAGCCCAGCTCGAGGCTTACCCAGGCAGGCATTACTTCCACACTCTGCCCCATCATGCACACTTAACACAATTGTTTTCAGATTTTTAATGACACAGTGTCAGAGATCAGACTGTTGTGTATGTTCTTCTTGCAATAACCACAATCATGTTAATGTATTTTAACACAAAGCTTCTGACAAAAAAAAGCTAAAAAAAAAAAGGGCAATCCACCGATTTTACTCATGAAGTTCAGTTTAATCGTCACAGAGGGTACAACACAGCCTGTGAAAACATTTGTCAAGTTGTATTATGGGAAATGTAGTCGTAGAATCAGCATTTTGGGAGCTTGACCCATATAAGGTACTGTAAATCAGGATAAACCTGCTGGGTTAAAGTAATGAAACACTTTTTTTGACACATGTTGGGTAGCACAGTGCACCAACATGCTTGGGTGGGTAGTACGATCAATCCTACATGCTGGGTAAAAGTAGCTCAATCGCTGGTTTGCAGCATGCTTTGCCCACCAGTGATTGAGGAGAAAGGAAAGAAAAAATAATGCATAAAAAATGAAAGTAAAGGAAAAAAAAGAAAAATTTGTCTGTCTGATAATCCATCTGGGTCTCGCTCTCTGTATCTCATCCATAGAAGCTGCTGGTTGGGGATTTCCCTCATGAGTTGGAGGTAGACGAGATGGAAGAGGACGTCCCGAAGCGCAAGAACCGTACCAAAGCACGGGTAAGACATCATTGACATTTCATAATTTATTTCTTTTCTCCTGTGGTCAGTTTATACTGAACTGACAAGCTGCGAAAGAATCCAGGTGCACCAACCGGGATTTCAACATTGATTCCTAGTTGAAAACTGCTTGATATTAGGCTTGAACATCTTAAGACCTCTTTTTACTCCCTTTTCAACCAGCTAAAATTTGGTTACAACTTCAATGAGTCACAAAACACAATTTTGTTTCATCATTATGTTAATTTCTTCAGTTATTGGTTAAAAGAGAGACAATATTGATTAGTGTGAAGGCATTTCTCCAAAGTCATATTTCACTGGTAGGTGAAATCTTGTCTACACGAAGACGTAATTTCAACACATATAATGTTTAATATAAAATATAAAAAACATGCTGCCAACAAGAAGTTTCAAGGACATTGTAATGGGAGGAGTTGTTCATGTAAAATAAAGAAATTGCTGCAGCCATGCATGCACACGTACTCAGTCTTTTTAGTTAGAACTTCAAATATTCCAAAGGTATACAAGTATAGTATAAAGAACAACAAAGACACTAGATTAAACAGAAAGTTGTGGTAGTCGAGTGGATTAAACACAGGGCATTCACCCCAACGACAGGGGACAGTTGTATGCGAAATATCTTTTCTGGCTTTCAACAAAGGAATTTCAATATCGTTTCTTACTGAGGCTCCAAAGTGATAATAGAGATTCATTTAAACACTGCAGATGATGAAAATTTTTTGCAAAAACTTGGTAAAACATGGTCAAAATGTGAACATTCAATCAAAATCTTCAAACCAGTTCTGACAGTCTTTTCACTGGTGGCCATAGTTGTCTTCTAAACGTCTTTTTAACTGAAAAATGCTCACTGGGAAGTAGTTTGGCTGTTTATGTAGAAGAGTGAAGCTGGGGAAGCCAAAGTTTGCAAAGATGGTTGTGATAAAGCTCAGAGAGAGACTGTGATGTTGAAGTTCATTTTGCTGCCTGACAGATACAGATCAGGAGTCGTGATTTAGATCCCACCATAAAATGAGAATAACCATATGATATGCTGATGTACAAGGCAAGAGTGAGTAAGCAAAAAGTAAGCAAGTGTCTTGCGTTGTTGGAGTCAAATGAACATTACAACAATTACATGACAGATATTGCTTAAATTCCAATATATACACTGAGAAATTGTGCTACTTGCATTTATATAAATTCCACTTTTCTTTTAATTGTGGGTCTGACATTATGATAGATGGTGATTTATTGTATTTCATGAGTTTCACTTCGACATTTGGAATCATTTTGTGCTTTCTCTCTATTCCTGAGTCTATAAATGTCATCTGACGAACCAACAGTTATTACAGAAAATAAATGCAAACAGATCCAGAGATTTAAATCATGCTGGGACCTTGTTTTTTTTTTTTTTTTTACAACTTTGATTAGATCAGGCAGGTTTTTTTCCCCGACTCTTTTGGGGCATCCTATGGGAAGATAATCAAGTGTTAACAATGTATTCTGAAAGTCATCACACACACATACACACGCTCACACGCAGACACCAGGGTTGCTAATTGGAGCTGTTGCTCCCCTGCTAGGTGTCATCAGCCCCCTCCTGCTGGAAGTGGAGCTTTACACTGAGAGCAGATGATTAGAATGCAAACGTGTGTATGTGTGTGTGTGTGTGTGTGTGTGTGTGCAGAGAAGTGAGGAGTGTGCTGTTACGCTCTTTTTACCTGTGTGTGTGCACATAGAGGACTTGTGTGACGAGTGTGGAAGTTCAAACTTTTTGTGTGTAACTTATGTACATGTGTGATTTTATATGAGGTGCCTGACTTCTCACAAGTTTGTGTGTGTGTGTGTGTGTGTGTGTGTGTGTGTGTGTGTGTGTGTGTGCATGGTCTCTGCAGGCATACGGTGTTGGGGGCATGAGGAAGAGACAAGAGCCGCCTACCATTGAAGACAGAGACAAGCCTTACGTCTGTGACAGTGAGTAAAGAAAATTCATTTCTTTATCCACTTTAATTTTATTCTTGACTTACACATACAGAAAACTATGTTTCTATACTCTGAGTGTATGTGTGTGTGTTACAGTCTGTGGAAAGCGCTATAAGAACCGCCCAGGGCTGAGTTACCATTACACTCACACACACCTGGCAGATGAAGAGGGGGAAGAAGACTCTGAGCGACACACACTACCCTTCCAGCGCAAGAACAACCACAAGCGTGAGTCTGCTGTCTGAATATTAAACATCCTTACAGCAGTCCAGCCGTCCATCATCATCCATTATTTGCTTCGTGTGGAGTGTTTCGGTTGGCTGATCCTGGGTCCTCAGGTACAGAACAAACCTGTAGTTTAGGATTTGCAGTTTCAGGGTCACTCCAACAATCCGTAATAATCAGAATGTTATCAAGATCTATTGATTGTCCTGGAGTTCCTCCTGCAGCATAGTTACAGTGCTGACTGAGCCAAATCCAAAGTGTGCACTTGTGTGGATGAAGGATAAGATTTCTCCCAGTGGAGAACTGGGTTTAGCTGATTTCTCCAGCTCTCACTGATTCCCTTCTCAGACTGACGCAGTGATGCAGGTTAAAACTGTGATTGCGGTCGATCAAAGTGGGCCATTTTGAATCATCCGTCTTGGACCTAACCTGGATTTAACAAGAGTCCAGTGTTGGCCTTAATGAACCAAAAGTCTCAAAAAAGATTGAAAGTTTGTGGGGAAAGCTTAAAATGTTGTTTGTTGTTTTCTGACACTTTTGACTCCTTTTCTTCTTTGGGGTAACTTTTGGCTCTGCGGCGCCCTGCAGTAGATTATTGCTTAACTTCCTGGTCACAAACTTCATGTGCTTCTGAAAACATTTCAGACAAGAAATGGACAATGCAGTAATATAATCTTGATTCATATTCTATATCACCACTGTTTGTCAGTTTTGATCTGTGTTTTGTGAGCCTGGTGTGTTGCTCTTGAAACGTGTGACATGCGACTTTTCAAATCTGGAATCGTGACCATCCTCTATCTGGAATGTTATCAGCCCCCTCCCCCCAAATGAAATGAACGATTGTGATTGTCCCAACAAGACTCTGGACAGATGAAAACCTGTCTGAACTGAAAGGTAACCAGTGGTAATTTATGGACTGCAGATACAGCTGCTGGCATTGCAGTTAATCCATGGATTGAGTGAGCTGCATCATAAAAAATAATGTTCTGATTATTAGCTGATAGGATGTATTGGGAAAATAGGGTGCACATTCCAATCAAGAGAGGTGCTGTCTGTGCATTTACGCACAACACACAGCAGCAGAACTTCATTGATTATTTAATTCTATTTCCTCTGGAAATTTTCCTCCGTCCTGCCAAGTTTATAACTCCAGTTTTCAGTTTTGCCTATAAAATGCAAAATTTGCAGTGACATTACTGCACACATGAAACGCTTGAAATTACTGAAAGCGGTCTCTCTCTTAAAGTAAATTGATGGAGAAAGCACTCATACAACACACAATAGAGAAATCACCTGGAAAGCTCATGGTGCTCGACATCATTTAAGAGTTAATATAGCCTAACAGGGACTGGTAGAGATGTGGGTATGAGTCTCTAAATTGTATTATGTGTACATGCAGATTCTGATTAACTCAGACCCCATCTACACATCACTAGTGACCAGACGCACCTGCCACAGCAAATGAAACATGAGCTTGCAGATTCATCAGGCTCCCAGGGTAGCAGATGGGAGTTTCTTTAAAAAAAGTAAAAACAAGGATTAACTTGTTACTGCACCCTAATATGAATGGGGACAAACAGTGGTTAAACATGCATTGAGTAGACCTGCATCATGTTTCTTACATTAAATGTAGTTTTACTCTGATGGTTGCTGTTTGTTACACTTTTGCTTCCCTGTTTATGGCAGAACATGTGACTCCAAGTCTACTGGAGATTACACATGACACTGCAGGATTTACATAGCTGCCCCAGGGCTAACTTAGCCCAAGGGTAATTTTGCCTTTTCCTATGATGTAGCATTTAACCTTTCATTGTCTGAGTTGCTGTATCGCAGGGCAAAAGTCACTGTCAGACCTCCTGTATTAAAGGTCAGACAGTCAGGTAGAATGCACAATCAGCTGCCAACAAACACTGGGAATCAAATAGATATCATATAAACAATGATACTCATTCATTTATTATTATTTTATTACAGGGGTTGTACATTGACGTGTTAGACACACAGAGAACATACTGTGTAAGTAAATATTTAAATTAGACTAGTATAAAAAATAAAATAAACCTATAAATAAATATCTGTCATCACCTATTTGAGTTAATGTAACACTTCAGGCATTCAACAGCTGCTGCAAAGATACATCAGCTCTTCAATCAACACTCATCAGCTCTAAATAGCTGTCAGTGAACAAACACCAGTCATACACTCAGGGAAATTTCCAGCGCACACTACATTTATATTTCAACTTCTGCTCTATGTACCTTTCAATTTACAGCGCACAGAACGGCTGTAGCTATCAACGGCTTAATGAGTATCCATTAATGTGCCGGTCCAGGTCCACAATATCATGAGCTAGTAATGAAGACCCATGTTATTGCTCGCTAATGCCTGCAGCAGTTCTTGGCAGACAGTTGAGGTATGTAGATACAGAAAGGCAATGGCACAGATGTCTTTGTTATTAAGTGGCATATCAATGGTTAATAGAATTTTTTTTTAAAAGTACATGGCTCTATGAATACAAGTGTTGGTTGGTTGGTCAATCCACTACTTTGGTCCAGATTGAAATGTCTTGACAACTATTTGACACATTCATGGTCCCCAGAGGATGAAGCCTATTGACTTTGTTGATCGCCTGACTTTTCCTCTACCATTGTGAAGTTTAGATTTATGGTTTTGTCTTGACAACAGTTGGATAGATTATCGTGGAAACTGGTACAACATTCATCTTCCCACAGGTTCAATTTGAATCACTTTGGTGATCCCTTGACTGTTCCTTTACTGCCACCATCAGTTCAAAATTCCAGTTTGTCCAATACTTTATCACTGAATACCTACAAAACTAATCACATTTCCATATTAAAAAGTATGTAAATACAGTAATTTAGCATTACTTAACTGCAGTTCCTCCAGCACTGAGAGCTTAAACTTAAACAAAACACTGTCATAGGGAGCAAACCCAACGGTTTTTCCCATACCTTAAAGTGATATTCCACTCCTAGATGATAATCCACTCAATATGTACTCACCCCTATACCGATGTGAGGATGGGTGAAGGTCTTCAGTTCACAAAACAATCCTGGAGTTTCAGCAGAAAACAGGGTTGCAGCTAATGGCAGTGATTGGAGACCAAATGTAAATGTAAAAAAACCCAAACAAAACAAACACAAAATGTCTCCATCCTGCTCGTGTGGTGTAATCCAAGTGTCTGTGAGCCGCAACATTAAAATTTAACCACAAAAGACGCCATTTACGCCATGTTTTTAGCCGAAATGTCAACTGTAGCATGTTGCCGGTAGGATGTAAACATGGCGTCAATCTCGCGATATTTTCACACGTGCATCCATTAAGAGATATACGAAGTCTCGCGATACATCGACGCCGTGTTTACATGCTACCTGGGAGGCTACAGTTGACATTTCAGCTAAAAACATGGTGTAAATGGTGTCTTTTGTGGTTAAATTTTAATGTCGCGGCTCGCGGACACTTGGATTACACCACACGAGCAGGATGGAGACATTTTGTGTTTGTTTTGTGTTCTTTTTTTTTACATTTTATCCGTGATCTCCATTCACTGCCATTGTACTGGATTTGGCTGCAACCCTGTTTTCTGCTGAAACTCCAGGATTGTTTTGTGAACTGAAGACCTTCACCCATCCTCACATCAGCATAGGGGTGAGTATTGAGTGGATTATCATGTAATGGTGGATTATCCTTTTAAGGCCCCAGCCTAGTATCCAAGGAATAATGTTCTTGTTGGACAATGCCACACCTCACTATTTATGTCCAATGTCAATGTTCAATTCTGGTTCCAATGCAGTGTATCCTATAAGAGGCAAAGCAAGAGTATGGAAAGAGGGTGGAGGTTGAGATGTAGCATTTGCCTTTTTATGAACTGCAACCACAATTTTTCCCTAACCTGAACCAAATTTATTTCTTGATTAACCAGTCAGTCAGTTAACAATAACCGCAACCTGTCTCTGGCTTTAAACATACTGTAGTTGCTATTAGAGATGGGTGGATTGATACTTTGATACAAACTACTCATTTGGTAATGATTCCTTTAATAAAATATTGCTAGTAAGTATGTGTAAATACAAAACATGTGTGGCTGCATTACTTCCAAACATTTTCAGTCCTTTTGTAGAATGCTTGTGCCAAAACAGGCCTGAAATACAGTACTTAGACGGCCCGTGAAGTGGAAACCTATGAGACATGAGAACGGAGCGTGCAGCTGTGCACAGTCACACCCTTCCACATCAAACTTGTGAAAGAATGGCACAAAGGAAACGTAGCATGGTGTGGTGCCGCTTTTCATCTGAACCTAAAGAAGCCTGTGGTTTCTTTAGATTCTTGATAAAGTCACAGTAAAGTCACCTCAATGTGTTCTGGTTAATTACTGGTTTCTTTGCCCAAGATTTTCTTGTGACCTACCAGCACCTGATAAGTTGATAACTTAGTGTGCAGGGGCAGTTCTGTTTACGTACCCATTTTTAAGTTTTTCTTCCTCCATTAATGATGCCTGCATTCCATTTGGGTGCCATAAGCCGTCATATATCACATGTCTTGGCACTACATGGAACAATTTAATGGAATGTGGCTACTATAAATGTTATTACTTACTCTGTGTTGGACAAGTTATGATGCCCATCATGAAATATGTCTCATGTAAATCTGGCTCTGGGACATTTATTCACACTGAATACTGGTGTGGATTTCACCTCACACCACATCATTCCTGTGGGACTTTTGGCTTATATTTAATAAGATAAAGTGCAGAAACTAAGTATGAGAGTTATTACATTTTGGCAGACTTCCTGAAGCTGTAAAGGGGCCTCGTGCAAAAGCTAGAGGGATCCAGGTTTGCACAGGCATTTAAAGAGAAGAGTGTGATTATCCAAAGATCACTCGTGCAGTAAAAAGCATTGAATTGAAGTGCACAGAACACTCTTAGAAATAAGAGTTCCAAAAGGCTTCTTTCTAAAGGGCTGAAAACCGCTTTTTTAAAAGAAACTGGTTTGTCGACAGTTCTTTGTAAAGCTAAGGGTTCCAATAAGAACATTTTCATCCAAAAAAAAAAAAAAAACTTTTTGGAAAAAATTCATGAATAACTCATGTCATTAAGGGGTTGTCAAGGGTTTTTTTGTACCATAATATAAAAGGGTTCTCAGTAGGACCCCCTGGGTGTGTTCTTCGTAAAACCCTTGGGATATAAAAGGGTTGTTAGTAGACACACACAAGTGTGTTCTAGATAAAACTTTAGCAATATAAAAATGTTTTTGGTAGAACGTCTGGGTGGGTTATAGATAAAACCCATGGAATATAAAAAGCTTCACAGTAGAACCCCCGGGGTGGGTTCTTGTTACCACCTTTAGATGGTAAAAAAAGTTGTGGATAGAACCAAATCCTCATATTTAAGAAGCTGGAACAAGCAAACATTTTTGCTTGAAAAATGGTTTGAACAATAAATTGTTCATCAAAATAGTTCTTTTGCTTGATTAATCAATTAATCAACTAATCATTGCGGCTCTAGTTGCAGTATCGGCAACTTTCGATATTGAGGTATTTACTCAAAAATATGATATTTTATTCCGTCTTTATTACACAGTTTTGATAAATACTCAGTTCTGATTGGTCAGTAACAACATTTTAAGGTCTGTTATTTCTGTATAGCAGACCACTGGATAACAGACCACTGATATGAGAACCTCCAGAGAGGGTTCTGGGTGGAACTATCACACTATAGGTGGGTTCTCTGCAGACCCTCTCCTGGTTCTGGGTGGAACCTTTCACAGATCATTCTAGGTATAACCCTTCATGTTGGGTTCTAGATAGAAGTCTCTGAAAGGGTTCCAAGTAAAAGGTTTTACCAGGAACTAAAAAGGTTTGCGCTATGGGGACAAGCTGAATAACCCTTTCTGGTTTTCTTTGGCACCTTTATTTCTAAGAGTGTGTGTATAACAGCACTGCGGGTTGTAGGCAGGCTTTGTAGCGCGCAGCTACGAAGGTTCTGCTAAATGCATCACGCCACCAGAGGAAACAATGAACGCTAGAGAACAACAGGTAAAGCAAATATTAATGTTTCCAAGAACAGGTCATGAATCAGACCTCAAAGCTGCCCGTCTGTCAGCTGCAGCATTCACACTAACCAAATTTCCCACCATCTTTGTTTCTTTGTGGCTATTCATGTTCTCTCCTAGGTCCACTTTTCTACCAGTGTGTGGTTTTTGTTTGGTGTTGTCTTCCGTCTGTGTGTTTTGTTTGTTTTTGAACACTTCTTTTAAAGGACAATAGTGTGCATTTATCCTGCGGGGGATGGTGTTTCGGTCACTAATCGTCAGTAAAATGGCTACAGTTGTTCACACTCGAAAAAAACCAAGAGAAATAGCTGTGGACATTTGAAAAGAGAGCGCAGACGATTTATCCACTGTCTTTGTTCCTCGCGGTCTTAGAACAAGCAATTTGCTCAGAACGGAACGCAGATAAACACACAAAAACACACATATCCACATTATCTGTGTATGCTGCTCTCCAACAATGTCCACACTGAAACTATGCTGCCTCGCAGTTAATTGGCAGTGTGTGTTTTTAAATTGGCCTGTCTGACAGAACAGACTGGCCCAGGATGTGTGTGTGCGTGTGTGTGTGTGTGTGCGTGTGTGTGTGTTGTGTGTGTGTGTGTGTGTGTGTGTGGTGTGTGTGGCCATGCTGCAGTCTTAGGTCTCTCCAGTGGAGGAGAGCAAGAGAGACAGCATTTGAATCGTTTAATATCCCCCATCACTCCCTCCCAAACAGTCAGTAATACATCACACACACACACACCACACACACACACACACACACAACACACACACACACACACACCACACACGCACACAGCCTCAGAAAATGCAATCTTCTCTGCTGAAATGAAAAAGGAAGCTTAGCCTTTTGGGTTGGTGTGTATGTGTGAGTGTGTTCATACATGTGTGAGTGTGCTTCCTTGCATTAATGTGTGTGTGTGCCGTTATAGCTTTCCCCAATTTGCTGAGCGTCATGGAGGAGACCCTCCACCCTCCGCCCTCCACCATTCAGTATATTGCCACATATGTAATAATATTAATACTGCTCCTGCGAATGAGAGCAACCCTGCATGCATAATTCATGCTACACAAAAAGCCGTCTAGACGCTATATGCACGCTGCACCCAGCTACACATGTGTGAGCTGAAACTTATCTCAAAAACTATGAAACTGTCTGTTCTGAACCTCATCCAGCTCCATCCTCCTCCCTGTTTTTCCATCAGTGTGATAAATGAGAGATTATTCCACCAGGAGATGAGATTTTCCTTCCCTCTCTTTCTCTCCGTTCCATCTTTCTCCACTTCTCCTCTTCTCCTCTTGCTCTGCATCCTCACTTAACCCTCCTGTCCCATCCCTCATTTTGCTTTCTCTTCTCTCCTTCATCCATCATCCAGCTTTGGGTTTCCTTTTAATTTATTTCTTTGTTTTGCTTCTACACTTTTCCCTGAGATCATCACCACCAGAAACAACCACCATTACTAAAGTGCCTCATTTACATAAGGGCTGGGCAATTATTGATATATATATTGATATAATATATCAATATTGTGATATGAGACTGGATATTGTCTTAGATTTAGGGTATTGTGATGTAAGGAATAATATTACAGTGACCAGGTCATTATTGTGAAATAAACCCACATGATCTTGAATTACATGGTTACTTATTACATAGTTACTTACCAACAAAATCAATAATTTGACACAAAATATAAATTTAAAAAATTATTTTATTGCCACTCTAGAGGCTATTATGAGATCTGTGTCCATAGCAACGGTCTGTTCTTCATGGCAATGGTCTGCAATACAGAAATAACAGACCTTAGAATGCTGTAATTGACCAATCAGAATCAAGTATTTCTTACCAAAATAAAACAATAAATTGACACAAAATATTGATTTTAAAAAGGATATTGTTGATTTGAAAAATATTGTACTGCTCCTCCAGGGTGTATGATTGGAACTGTGTCCATAGCAATGGCCTGTTCTTCATAGCAACAGTCTGTTATACAGAAGTAACAGGCCTTAGAATGCTGCAAATGACCAATCAGAATTGAGTATTTAACAAAGCTATGAAATAAATCATGATAAATAAATACATAAACACAAATAATAAAATAGATAAACAAACAAACATAAATAAATAAATAAATAAATAAATAAAATAACTGAATCTGACAACTTTTCATGGACCCCTGGCAGAATGCGGCCAACCTCTGGGGATCCACTGTTTGAGAACCACTGCTATAAAGTGTCAAAAAACTGTGAAAAAACGCTCATCACATTTGTTCCAGAGTCCAAAGTGACATCTTTAAATTGCTTCTTTTGTCCAACCAACATGACCCAAAGACCCTTTATTTACTATCCATTTTCCATTTAAGAAGATTGAACCAGCAAATGTTTTACATTTTTTTCTTGAAAATTGACTGAAATGATCAATCGATCATCAAAATAGTTGGCAATTCTTTCAATTGACTACTCAAATAATCAACTAATCGTGCAGTTCTAGTTGCAGTAGGGATAATTATTGATATTGAGGTATTCAAAAAAATCATGATATTTCATTCTGTCCTTATATACAGCTTTGTTAAAATACTCAATTCTGATTGGTCAATTGCAGCATTATAAGGTCTGTTATTTCTGTATAAGGGCTATAAAATAATTTTTAAATTCATATTTTTTGTCAAATTATTGATTTCTTTTGGTAAGTAATGGCATAAGTGGGATAATGTACAGTGAAGCAGGTCATTATTATGAAATAAATCCTGACAGGGTGAGGCAGGACCCTGATGCAAGCCCCGCTCACTGTACATTATCCTTTACATATCGTCCAGCCCCAATATATGTGGATCCCAGCTGATATACTGTTTACTCAAAATGAGCAATGCCATTAAAATTCATGACTGCACCACACACTATGTGTGTTTTTTTTACTCTTCCTCTACTTCTTTACCTCCAAACAGAAGGTTGTAGGTAGAGATGGAAAAAGGGAGGGAGGAAGGGTGGGATATGTGGTGGGGAGGGGGCTCTTTTGGCATTGATGTGATGGTGGGGGAAGAAGAGGAGGAGGAGGAGGCTGCAGGAGAAGTAGATGAATAAGGGGGGATGTTTACTTTAGAGGTCGGCCCTGCAGTGTCCACCTGAAAATTGGTTTTGTGGGTATGTAGAGAGAGACAGAGAGAGAAGGAGGTAAATGAGACGGAGGGAGTGAAAATAGTGAAATAGCAGGAATAAGATAAATAGATTGCAAGGAGGACACAAACTGTGAGGAAGAGCAACTGTGAATGAATGAGAGAAATAAGAGAAAGACAGGGAGAGGCAGAGGGAGGAGGAGGGGGAGGAGGATAGTTGTCATTAAATCCCCCCTCTCAAATCAGAGCTGAGATTCAGAGGCCACTTTATCTGGACGGACAGACGGTCCTACGGTGTGGAGCAGCGGGGACGCTCTGAGTGTGTGTGCATGCATGCAACACACACACACACACACACATGCATGTGCATTTATTTTGGCGTGTGTGTTTGCGCTTCTGTGTGCCACCGAGCCATGTGAATGTGCTCTATGGGCAATCATGCCCAACTTTGAGTGTGTGTATGTGTGTGTGTGACATGTAATTGAGCCCTTTGAAGGTCAGCGTCCCTCTGTTCCTACTCACGATTGTTGGTTGTTATGTTTTTTTCCCTCTCCAGTTTTTTTGCCTTGTGTTTCAAAATGGCCTCCCTGTCCTCCTCCTCCCGCTGTCTGCAGACAGAGGAGTGAAGGACGAATTTTGATCAACCAACATCAATATAAACCAACGCTGAGAACCTAAAATGGCCACTCCCCACTCTGTGTCTGTTGTCGCTCCATACGTGCACCACAGCTTCAGTTTTTTTTCTTTCTCTCTACACCTATCTGTCTTTCTCTTCTCAGTAGCAGCAAAGATGATATGACGTGTGGTAAGACTCCAGCTCTGTAGTGTTTATTGCTGTTACATTGCCATTTATAGCAGTATCACCAGGCAGATACAGATGTGTTTCTCTACTGGGATTAGCCTTTGTTAGTTCACTGGGTCTGGTAAGATGTTACGGCTCTGGGATTTTAAGGGAAAAAGAGGAGGACTGGACTGTAATTTGGTTTGTGTTTAATTTAGAAGGAAGTTATGCAGGATTTTACCCCTCAAAAACAATACATAGACTCATACAAAAGTAATCCCTCTCAGTCAACCCATGACAAGGTTGACCAGGTGAGAATGGATGAAATTCAGGACAGAAGAACTGAGGCTGGGCGTAGTCACATGGCCACTGTGGGCGTGGAGTCCAACGCATACATTCAGTGTCAGCAAACAGTTAAAAAAAACAAAACAAAAAAACCCTCAAAACTCTGCCTGTCATTAATAAAAAGAAACACAATGTGCTACACTGTTATATGTGAGTGTGTAAATTATTATCTGTTACATAAGATTTACTTTTTATTTTATTCATTTCAACAGTGCGGTGCCTGTCATGTCTGTCTGCGTGACGCACTCACTTCTTCTCTGGACAGCTCTCATTCCAGCTTGTTCATATTACCCATTACTATAACGGCGAATTTTCAGGACAAAAAGGACAGGATTCGAGATTCAGGACAAGTGTTCCTAATTCGGGACTGGCCTGACTTTTTCAAGATGTCTGGTCAACCTGCCCGCGACCCACCAGATGTGTGTGACAACGCTTATATCCACAGAGACCACTATCCTCTGCCTGTTCTGTCTTATTTTTTCATTATTTTGCTGTACTAAGGGTAGACATCAGTATCTGACATTCTGGGAATGAGACTCAACAATCAACCATCATTCTGGTGTGTTTATAAACAACAACTGACAATTCTATCTTCTAAAAATGTTCTTAAAGTTTAATAGATAATGTAATCTTTGAGGTAATGTCAAAGATCTGTTTTGAAGTACGTTTAAAAAAAATCATACAGGAATTTAGTGGAATCAACTAATCTTTTCTCATTAACTAAATGTACAGTTAATACACAAGCCTTATTTATTTAAGTTAATTAAACCTAAATTTTCTAGTATTTATTTTCAGAACTTATAAACAATAGTTTTTCTAACTTGAAGTCTTCTGACTTGAAATGATGAGTTGGATGAATGTAAGTTTCTTAGGAAACTTGATCAGTGTATTAGACTTCCAGCATGCATTATTTGAAAGTTAAATCTCTCCTGAGGCCCTTCTTTCTTATAGTTTGAAGAAAACATATGATGAAAATATGCTGTGTGTCTCTAATATACTTTTAGAGGTCATGGTTGCTTCTTTCACAATAATGAAAACTCTGAGAACCATGATGAATGTTAGTATTGAATAACTTAATTAAAAGTTAATAAATTATAATACATTTTAAATGCTATAAATGTTCATCAGTGTGACTGAAGAGTTGTTGGTTCAGTTTCATATCTTAAGCATATTGAACATGTTTTCTCAAGCACAACTGAATTAATATGAATTTTATTTAACTCGAAATGTGTATTTGAATCATTAAATAATTACCTCAACTTATCTTTTAAAATTCAGTCAGCTTAAAATTTGAACGCAGCCTGGACACTAATGTTTTTAAGTTAAAACAAATTGTTTGTTTTTACAGTGTATGGTGAATGCTAAAGTTTGCCAAATTGCCCAATATGCCCTCACAATGTTTAATGAATCATCTTTTAAACTCACTATGCAGAGGGCTCCAGTAGTATCGGTAGAGGTGAAATGGGGCAGGGCGATATGGACAAAATCTCAATATTATTGACCAGATACCTTGATATTGATCTTTATCAATATTGTATATCGATCGCAATATTGTAGGGATGAGTATTTGGTGCTTTCACACAATATTAACAGAATAATACTTTTTTATAAATAATCATTAGCAATATGGATATAATGGATATAATAACTGAGTGGGTAAAGGCAAACAGCTAGAACAGTCTGGTAAGTTCAGAAAATTACATCACTTTACTGTAACACAGCCTTTAAAACCAGGAAAAGACGACACTTATACCATATAATGGCATATATCCAAAATCTAAGATGATATCTAGTCTCATATCATGATATAATATTGATACAATGCACAACCCTAAGGTGTAATTGTGTGTTAATGAGCACATGTGTGTCTAAATTGCCTGTTAATCGTCTGTATGTGCACAGCAACAGCAATAAAATTCAGAAAAACCTTCAAAATGTCTTTTTATTTTATTGTAATGATTTTAGGTCTTTTTTGTATAAAGCACATTTTTAATTTTAATTTCCTGTCCTCCAGTGCAATGACAGACAGATTTTCTGTTCACGTATGTAATATCTCTCCAAGTTAAGGCAGCACATGTGGAAACAGAGCACAGAGTCATTTCTGGATGTCTCCTGAACTTTTCACGTACACCGGCGTTCCTCCTCAGCTTTTGATTGGTTGATTGTTGCCGCTGCTGCACGGCGCAGGAAAGGAAGGGAGAATCGGCTGTTGCCTAGCAATCTGGTTGCCATAGATACCGCCAGGGCTCCCTCCTAAAGAGTACACTGTTATGTACATTGAAAAGAGAGGGAGAGAAAGAGAGATGGTGGGAGAGAGAGGGAGGAGAGGTATGGAGAGAATAGAAGAGGAAGAGAGGAGACAGAAAGAGGAGAAGAAGAAAAAATGGAAGAAGAAGTTGAAGTATAGGAGTGGAAAGAAGGAGCGGAGGGGGCACAGAGGAGTTCATTAAGAACAACATAAAGAACGGGAGGAGATAGAGAGAGTACAGACAAAGACAGAAGCAGAGCGAGAAGCAGAGAGTTATACAAAAAAAATCTCTTCATGATTCATCATATAGATTCCCCCAGACAGTTGGAGTGGTGAAGGCTGGGTAATATTGGAGTCTGCTTCATTTGGTATTCTGTCTTAACATGCGGTGCTGTGGCTTGCCGGCTGGTTGTTTTGTGGTTCCTCAGTTGTCTTGGCCATGTTTGGATAAGCCTCCACCAACAACTCCCACCACAACACCACCCCCCCAAATCCACCCTCACCCACTATCCATCTCTATCTGTCTGCTTGTTGTCTGCTTTACTGTCTGTGACTGAATGTATCTGTGACACACAGCGAGAGGAGGAAATAACAATCAACAATGCAACAGTTTTATACATGCCATATTCATAAATGATTCTTCTATAATATTCAAGGTTGTAAAGGCTTTATGGTCGTATTCAGAAATAAACAAATTATCAGTGCAATGAAATTCTTAGTTTGCTATGTCTTTCACTGTCAATTATTTCATTTTCAAATAGAGAAATATACAAGAAACTTAAGTTTAATAAAGAAAGACTGAAAGAAAGAAAGAAAGAAAGAAAGAAGAGTGAGATGACAGAGATAGACAAGGTGATAAACAGTATGTGCATTATAAGACAGTATGTGCAATATAGAACAGTATAAAACAGTATGTGCAGTATAAAAACAGTAATAAAACATGTGTGCAGTAAAAAAAACAGTATAAAAGTCTGTGCAGAAATGACTGAGGTAGACAGGTGATAAGCAGCTGTGTTCAAGACAGTAAAAACATGTGCAGTATAAAAAACAGTATATAACAATCTAAGAGTCCGTACAAAAAAGAAACAAGGTTTGCATATTGTTCTGTGCGAAAATGTCAAATGGGCTGTGCAAAAATATTAATTTAGATAATGTTTTAACATTCATTAAAGCAACAGTGAGGGGTTTCAATTTAATACTGATGCCTCTACACAACCTACATAAGCGAAAATTATTCTTAATACCCGCCACCAGGTCAGATTATTTATTTATTTATTTATTTTTTTATGTTATATTTTGTGTTTATGGCAGTGGAACACTGTGGCTTTTGTCCACAGGGACAGTCACAGGGAAAATCAACAAAATATTAAAGTTCATTGTAGTAGTTTTAAAAAGAGATTCAACCTACACAAAAAACTTTAAGGCACAGTCTTTTAAAACAATTAAAATGCCTTTATTGTCACAGCATGGTCACATTAGACCTTAAAACAAACCAACTCTGGAGCATTTCAACATCAAACCTTCGTCAGGGAGTCAGACAAATGAACTGATGAAGGCTTGATGCCAAATTTTTGTGTACAAACACGCACACATCTCAATCCAAAGAGCAACACACCTCAAACAAACTCATTTGAGTCTAGGATGCGCTCCTACCCAAACGTTTAGAGATTCGGTCTGTTTAATTTACTATCTATGGTTCCAAATCTCCATTTGGACTGCTCTACTCATTTTTGAACGATTACATATTCCTTCTCTAGTGCATGAAAACTTTTCCACATTCTAGTTTAAACTCTGTCAGATTACAGTGACATTCTTGAGGAAAAATGATGTCTTTTGCAATTCTGATTTGCTTAGACCCAAAATTCAAATTGGTTAACACAGCAGCGATAGCCACCATGACTGAATGCACAAAGAAAACTGCAGAAACTCAAACTCCCCATTTCATTCCAAAACATGCCACAAAAGACGGTAGGCAGATTTCCACACTTGTATTTTTGTAAAATTCTTGCTTTCATGTTGTTGTTCTGGTCCGACTGGTCATTTTTGACATTTCTACACGACGTACACGGCTGACATACATTATAGTGGACCATGTGAGGTTGGGCACAATTCAAACAGGATTTCACAGTCACATTCCCAGCCATCTCTCTCCCTGGAACAAAATAGGATTAATAATTTGCATTTTAACTCTTCATTGACAGGGACACAAGCCCGTTACTGGCTAAGTGGCTCTTTTTTAAGTACGTGCAAATGTGAGTGCGTGTGCACAAAGTATAAGTACCAAGGCTGTGTGGGTGCGTGTTTGTGTCTATGTGTGATTTCTTTACATGCATGATTTATGGAGCAGTTACAGTGTGTCTGTGTGTGCGTGTGTGATTTATTGGCATGTGTGTCTATTCGGCAAATGTGCACATATCTGCAGACTGCAGAGCCTGACGGACTGTGTGTGTGTGTGTGTGTGGTGTGTGTGTGTGTGTGTGGTGTGGTGTGTGTGTGGTGGTGTGTGTGTGTTTCTGCGGGTCAGTGTGATTACAAAGCATCCATAGATCAAGTTTTATTATGCACCAAAACTGCCTCTGTCCTCTTTACTTTGCAATGTCATCTCTGCACACAAGCTCACATTGCACGCAACAACACACACACACCAATGCATGCATCCAGACCCACAATGCACTGGGAGTTACGCAACCTGCTGACTGGACATGAGTGAAAGTAGTACTTGTGTGTGTGTGTGTGTGTGGCGCGTGCATCGGTGTGTGTGTGAGGGTGAGGGGTGGGGTAGGTTTAGAGGGTGCAGGGATGGAAAAGAAGCAGAAATGGGGGAAAAACAGAGGAAGAAGAGAGCTGGTGCAGGCAGCATTAGTGTGACAACAGATGGATTGCAGGAAAGAGTTCCAATTTCCTCTTTGAGAGTAAAGAAGCAGAGGGAAGAGAAAAAAATAGACAGAGAGACCAAATAAGGAAAGGGAAGTGAAAAAATGAAGCACAATGAAGCGCAGAGAAGAGATCGAATCAGCGGCAGAGAGAGCAGCAGCAATAATGAGAACGCATGAAAGTGCAAAGAGGAAGAGGGAGGAAGAGGATGGCAGAAAGAGTGAGAGGAGGAAGGTGGAGACAGAGAGACAGAAAAGGAAGCCAGTGACTTTTCATCTGTGACTGTCGCTTTCCATCTGACTGCATCTCTGCCTCCTTGTCTGCATAAAAAACCTGAAGATGTCTGTTTTGGGCTTTTGTGTCTGTGAATGTACATGTATGTGCTGTTTATACAGCCATTGTTTAAGGATGCACGATTAATTGAAATATTATTGAAATTGCAATGTAGCCAAGAGCAAAATCCAAATCACAGAAGGTGCATTTTTGTTTTTTGATGCATGAAAAATGGGTGACAAACCAGCATTATAATGAAGTGCTGCAGAGATGTCCTGTCCTATAAATCTCCACATGTAAAGAACAATGTTTTTTTGGTCCAGACCCCAACAAATGTCACATTAACATGATTTTACATGCATATTAATCATGTAATTATAAAAGTAAAAGGAGAAATCTGTAATATATTTACAATAAATTATAAAATGACCATGATATGTCATCAGAGATCAAGGAAACATGCTAAGTTGAAATGCCGGCATCTCTGATAACAACGCTACAGCTGCAGTGTCCGGGCTGTAATTAACTGTTTTTGTTTCCCCCTTTGACATTAATTGACATTCAACTTCATGCAAAATGTTTACTGAATGAGTAAATGTCTGCTTATGAGTCGTAAGAAATCATTAATAATCCTTCAAAAGGAGTGGATGTTTATAACGGTTAAATTGAGCAATATGTTAGATGAAAGTCAGTCACTGAACTCAAACTCCAGATTGTGTATTTTCAGAGCAGTGGGCTTTTGTTTTCAGGATAACAGGCTTAGCTTTACATTGATAGACAACTGACAGTCATAAACAGCTGATCAGCTTGCGGTGTTGGACTAGCCCTCGCTTGTTATTGCCAGTTGATGATGTTGCACACATCTTGCACTCCTGCAGTGTTCCTGCAGCCTACCTGAGCTTCCCTGAGTCTAGGGAGGAGGTGGCGGGGGGAAACAACTATGGCTCCAACTCGCTATTTGGACTGCTGTACTCATTTTTGTACACGCAATCGCTACATATTGCTCCTTTTATGTTAGGAAGAGACTTAGCTTTTGTTACCAATAATGGATAATGATGATATTTTTTGTCATAATGGCTCTAAAACTGATCTCTGTCCCCCCAGTGTTATCTATAACAGACTCTGAAGATTTATATTAGGTTGTTCTTTTTTCACACACCATTGCACAATGTTAGACACACTCAGGTTGCTCCCTCCAGACGTAAGATGCCAATTTCACTGAAATCATTTTTTAAAAATGCATTAACTTGAACTATCCTGATTGCCTTTTTTTTTCTTGTTCCTTTGTACGTCAAAGAACTCATTAGGAAGTTCTGTTAATTTTTAAAAGCTGTCATGTTTCAGGCTCCTGTAAACCTGCAAATATCTGTTTTTTGTCATCATTTTGCTTATTTAATGTTTTGTTTTTTCATCATAAAACAAATTTCTTATGTGTTCAGTAATGTTTTCACTGTTCCTTTCCTTTACTTTATCTTAAGATTAATCATTGTTCCTTTTCTTTTGATTGTATAAGGCTGTCATTTTTTTCTGTTATTTTTTTGACTTGTTATTTAGTCTGTCTGATCATCTGTGGTTGTTTGTTTTTGTCATTGTTGTGTTATATATTGTGTCTTTTGTTCTCCATATAAGTGTTTGCTTGGGAACCCCGTGATAACGAGATGATATATCTCACAAGGTTTATCCTGAGATAATAAATTTCTGTATTTTAGTAGTTTTTTTTCAGTGAAAATGAAAATTGTGATGCAAAAATGATCATTCCCACTAATCATGAATCTTTGCAATATGATTTTTTACCTTATTGCAAAACCCTTCAGGGGTTTATCCTTTACTTTCTTCTGAAAATATGGAATTTTTTTGTGACTTTAATTATATGTGTGCATGTGTGTGTGCATTTGTGTGTGGAGGTGTATGTGTGTGGTGTGTGTGTGTGTGTGTGTGTGTGTGTGTGTGTGTGTGTGGCTGGACGAGGGTTACAGGGACTCTCATCCATCACATTAAAGAGAGCAAGTGGGGGATGGGACAGAAACTGGACAGCAAAAGTTATTATGCAAAGGCCTGGTTGTAAATCTTTGAGTGTGTGTGTGTGTGTGTGTGTGCACCCTACTGTATGTGTGTGATGTGTGTGGTGTGTGTGTGTGCTCTCATTGTGTTTGTGTGTGCGTGCGCTTACTCCTGAGAGGCTCTCCTCATTAAGCAGCGAGGCGACAGGAGTGCAGAGTGTGTGTTTTCACACACCGCTGCTCCGATACAACGGGAGCCACTTTTTTCACCTCCCTTCCTTCTCTCCTCCTTTTGTGCTTCCTCATCTTTCTCCTCCTCCTCCTCTTCCTTTCTCTTTCTTTTTCTTTTTCCACTTTTGCCCAGTCCTCCTTATTCTCTTCTTTTTCCTCCATCTTTGTACCCCCTCATCCTCTTCCTCATCCTCACCCCTCTGTCTCATCTAAACCTGCGGCACTGAAGTCTTTGTTGCCTTCAGTGATCGTGAAGAACAGATTCACTCCGAGAGTGAAAACATTCACACTGTTGCTTGTTAATTCAACCTCGATTAATCAAGTTTTTTATTTCTGTGGTGATTCGCTCTTAGAAATATAGATACTAACTAGAACCATAAAGGGTTCTTTGGCTTTTCCCCATAGGAGAATCCCTTTTGGCTCCTGGTAGAACCTTTTATAAAGGTTCCACTTTGAACCCTCTCAGAGGGTTCCATCTAGAACTTAACATAAAGGGTGATACCTAGAACCATCTGTGAAAGGTTCCACCCAGAATCCCCTATGAGAGGTTCTACAGAGAACCCTTCTATGGTGTAATGGTTTCACCCTGAACCCTGTCTGGGGTTCTTGGCAGAACCCTTTTATATTCCTAAAGTTTTATTTTGGAACCCACCCAGGGGGTTCAACTGAGGACCCTTTAGGGTTTTTATCTAGAATCTACTCAAGGGGTTCTACCAAAAACCCATATATATACTCCAAATGGTTTATTTAGAACTCACCCAGGAGGTTCTATATATATTCCAAGGGTTTTTATCTAAAACCCACCAGTTCTTCAAGGATTTCAACAATCCTTGAAGAACTGGTGGATTTCAGTCTTTATTCCAAAAAGGGTTCTTTGGATAAAAAAGGAATTAATGGAACCAGTAGTCTTACAAAGAACCCTTTATGAACCCATTCTTCAAAAAAGGGTTCTACACAAGCAAATGTGTTTAAGTAGAACCTGCAAGTGTCACGCACATATTTAATATATGATGAAGGAGCAAGGAGAAACAGAGTTGGAGAAAAAAAGATGAAAAAAAATTAAAAAGTATAGTGGAAGAGAAAGTCAACAGGTAGGCTTATTTGGTTGTGTGTGTGTGTGTGTGTGTATGTGTGTGCGTGTGTGTGGAGGCAGAGGTAATTCCCTTCAGATGGAAGCACTAAGTTGATGAGGCTTCCACTGCGGCCGGCCAGAGGATGAGATTATCGACCAGCCAGGGTCAGGCTGTGGTATTGATTCCAGGCCAGAGTCTGAGGAGGGAGACGGAGGGGAGAGAGGAAGAGGAGGAGGTGGAGGAGGTAGAGAGGTCTGGAGGAAGACAGAAGGGGAGATACAGGGGGAAGAAAATGAGGGACAGTGTCAGGATGGGGATACAGACATCAGGTCACGACTTTATAAAGGTCCAGTTGGTATGATTTATGGGGATCTGTGGGCAGAATAGGGCAGTATGTTTTCACTAGTGTATAATCACCTGAAAATAAGACTTGTTGTGTTTTTGTTATCTTTGAATGTGCCATTTATTTCTACAAATGGCACGGGTCCTCCTCCACAGAGTCCGGTATGTTGCACCGCCATGTTTCTAACCCAGAACGGACAAACCAAACACTAGCTCTAGGGTCTTTCACATTTTTTTGCAAGTTTTGTGGCCACTGTATCGTCGTCTCCTACTTTTTCAAAGTGTTGCTCTTTTGGTCTCGCTGCTTTTTAGTGCCACCGCTACATGCGTATCACACACTGTGTGTAGGGCACCAAGTGCTGGAGAGGTCACCAAAGCTACCTCTCACAGATTTTCCTTAACCAGATGTCAAAAGTTTTCTAATCACAGCATGAATTTTTCTGTGGTGTTTCTCAAGGTCTTGGTGTCATTATGTTGTATTTTGCAGGGATTTCTGACAATTTTAACCATATCTTGAGTGTTGCCGCCAATTTTTTCCAGAGGCCACTCGCAGTATTGGAGTGAAAAATTCCCCATCAGCCCAAAAAACATTTTTCTCCATAAGCCACCATTATAAAAGGAATGTCTATAAAACTGTTGACAGGACACCTCGAACTGCATGAACTTTTGATCCATGGTTTTATATTTGTAAAACTTTCCTCGAGCCAAAAAAAGCTATTTAATAATCTGTGATGTCATCACAATGTAAAGTCCATGGGCCACGTGGGGACTTGTGGGCGGGGGCAAGAGGGGAAACACTGCTGAGCATTTTCAGTGGACCATATAACCAGGAAGAAATCCTGGAAGCTAGAAAATTTTTCGGCTTGTGTACCAGGAGAGCAACTCTCATTGGACTGAACGGGCGCCATCTTTGCATTCACTGTCCAGTTCATTATAATATATCTATGATGCAGAGCTTACAAGTGTGTGTAGAAATTTACTTTACTTCTTTGAGAAGATTTTTGGGGGCTCTGATTCTCTGCACCATGAAAGAGACCAAGCAAGTGGTGTGCTTGTTGCCTTCTACTCTTCTATAAATGGTATCAACCCAGAAATTGCTGAACAACTTATGAAACATAATGGCCATGATATACTTTCATCATAATGTTCTAAGCCTTATGCACTGTAAACTTTCTAAATTTGAGCTTGGCACTAACACAAAACAAAAGCACCACAAAGCAATTATGCTTAGGGCACCCAAATGACCAGCAGCAGCCCTGCTACTTTTCTTAATTGCACACTAAATTTTCTTCTTGCCAGGTCACCATTTGTCACATCAGCTTCAAATAAGCCTAATCTTCAAATTTAATTGTTCTGTCAAAGGGTTGAGATGAATTCACCTATGTCTAATGCAGTCCAAGTATTATTTCCAAGTTTTTCTCGTTCCCTTAAAAAAAAAGAGCAAAACATCTTTGCACTTAATAAGAACAGTCTAATTCAAATAGATAGTAACCATCGCTGCCAGTGAAAACTGTGTATCTCCAAATTTTATGATTTTTAAGTTTTCAGACAAAACCAAAGGATCAAGTGTTCCTTACGGGTTGAAAATATCCCCCTTCCTGTTAAAGCTAAATAAATCATTAAAAACAACTGAATTATCTGAAAACTGCCACAATAATGGACAAATGTTTTTTTGTTGTTGTTGTTTTCACAGGACAGTGACATACCCAGCACTAAATGTCCATGGAATGATTACAAAGCATTCAAAATCATACAACAGTGCAAAGATTTGAACATTTGTGTTCATTTTTCTCTAATCCTCCATGATAAGGATATATAATCTGAAGGGGTGATATGTAGAAAACTCAAAACATGACATTAACATAATTGTCTCTCCAGTCTCCTCTGCTATCCACCTCCTTATTTTTTCTTACACACATGATTCAGTTCATTTTGACCAGAAAAACTTGTTTTAGAATTGCTTTATTAAATCCCTGAAAACATAAATGATGCATACAAATAAATAAATTAAATAAAGTAAGAAATGGAAAAATATACAATTACTTTGCTAAAAGTGAGAAACAATGTCAAGACTTCTGTTGAAAAAGAAGCGGGAGCAAGAGGCGGTTCAGAGAGCGAAATAACAACACAAAGTAACGAAGGAGCAGTGTGGAGGAGGAAAAGGAGAGAAAATGAGACGGGGGAGAGAGAAATTATAAGCAGAGAAGGGGAGGACGGATGGGGAAGGGTAGGTGTTGGGTGGAAGGGGGTGGAGGATGGGGAGGAGGGGTAGAGGAGCATTTGAGGATTCATCTCTTGCTGGATAATTCCCAGGAGGATCTCTCTCCAACACTTGAAAGCTGTGAAGTGTGCGGTTCTGCTCATACTCCTCCTGGTAATTGGAAGAGGAGAGGGGGGAGGGAGGGATAGAGGGGGAGACGAGAGGGGGAGGAGAGGAGGGTCAGGTAAAGGAGGGAGATATGGAGGTAAGGAAAGAAAATGAGAGGAGGAGGAGGGCGGCTGAAGCAGGTGAAGATTCGTGGAGGTAAAAGTAACGAGGGGGTTATGAGGAAGAGAAAAGAACCACCTGACTTCCATCTTTCTTTCTTCAGTGCCTCATTTTTTTCAACTTGGCTTATATCTCTTTTATTTCTGCTCATTAGCTCACACCTCTTTATTCTCTCCCTCCATCATTGTCCTCATCCCTCCCTCCGTCCCTCCCTCTGCCGGCGATGGCGTGTCTGTGGTTGCAGGCGGCTTCTGAAACATGGCCGCAGGCGTTTAATCATTGATGGAGTTTTTTCCTCCACGCAGGCAGGCCAGCGGGCAGCCCCGGCTCACTCACATGCGTCAGGACCTGCTGATTCACTCTCTGGGGCCTCCGAGCATGCACACACGTGCGCACGGGCACGAATACAAAGGCAAACAGAGATGCAAGCGCACACACACGTAACAGTAGCACACATACACAGATAAAATGTAGCCTGGATGTGTGTGCAGCTATCCACATGTGTGCCTGTCTAGTTTATCCCACCAGGGATTGTGAGGCCCAATCAGCAGCAGTGAGACCAAATAAAAGCAGTGAAGATAAAAGCAATTTATTTTGACCAGAACAAGAAAAAAAAAAACGTGTTTGCGTTTGCTCCAGGCCTGCTCGCCACATATGTCTCTGCAGCTTTATACGTCCTTCTGCTAGACTCAGTAAACATCTGGCTCTGTTGTTCTTAAAAAAGTAAATACACTTATAGTATACTGTATGCTCATCCAGAGTCGTTCTGCTCTTTATCTACCATTGTCTGTCCCCTGTTCATATGGAGCGGGACTTCTTCACACAGTTTTCACACATGGTTCAAATCTCTTCTCTTAGCCGTGTCAGTGGTGTGGCTCTAGGAAGTCCCTACAGGAAGTTGCAATGTTGCAATTACAATTAACGCAAAATCAACCACTCCCTGTGAATTCTGCATTACCTTGCAGGGTTCAAAAATGGACTGGAAAGCGAGGATTTCCCACATACCTGGGCAAGTAAATCTGGCAACTAACTTGCCCAGCTGGGCAAGTGAAATGCAAAACAATAATGTTGCAATTTTGTTCAATCACTACGAGTTCTGATGTATTTCAGATTTAAATTTGATCAATCATTGCAGTTTGGGAGAACTGAACAATGTTTGTCATTGTTATAGACATTTATAATGCTCTGTGCACTTTTAAATTTTACAATTTTGTTTGCTGTTTTGACTGGTTTTGAGGTCTAAAATGATTTTATGTCTTTGTGGAAGACCGCCCAGATACACTTCTTCATTTACAAATAAAGCATATTTTGTTTGAATACTTGCGTCTTTTTAGTAAGGTTACTCAGCACACTCAGAACTGAATGCAGTTTTATTCTCCTTGGAACAAGTTGCCTTTGTTTTGACTTGGTGAGAGATCCTGGGTTTAAATCCCAGACGAACACCCTGGCTCGAGTGGCCACAACAAGAGGGAGACACACCATATTCAAAGGTTTACCAAAGATATTTTATTAATCACATTAAACCAAATTACAAAGCAAATGAAATACCTACATCAGTAAAATCAGTGGTGTGTGGTGTACATGAGTGGAAAGTGGTGAGTACAGGTGTAATAAGGTGTGGAACATAAGGATACCTGAAAAAAAAAAAAAAAAAAAAAAAAAAAAAAAATATATATATATATATATATATATTATATATATATATATAGAAGCAGAGAGGCAATTTAAACTGTGGTCAGGACTTAAATAGCTGGGGCCAGTCAACACCTAGCTGGTTTGTTGGTTTTTAATGAATTGCACAGACACACACACACATACACACACACGCACACACACACACAGACACACACACACACACACACACACACACACACACACACAAACAACAGTTTTTGCAATCTTTAATTGCTCCCACAATTCAAACATTGCAAGGTGCATCACAATTTTTTTGAAAACCTTCCATGAAATGAGGCATTTTAGGCCACAACAATCCCCCCAAAATACCTGCAAACCCTGGAGGGGCTGTGTGGGGATGCTGGTCAGTAAATCGGTCCAGAACTTGTTCTAGACCGAAATGTCTCAACTGGATGAATTGCCAGGAACTTTTGTGCAGATGTTTCACGATTCCAAAACAAAGACTTCATTGATGCTTGTTCATCAGCATCACCAGCTGAAGTTGATATTTTTGCCTGTTAGTGAAATGTCTCAGTCACCAGATGGATTGACATGAAATTTGATAGACGCTGAAATCCCCCTCAGGATAAATTATAACAGCTTTGGTGATCCCTTAACTTTTCATCAGTCTAATAGACCTTTTTCACAGCAATCATTTAGACATGAAATAGTAGTATAAACTGGTGTCAACAATGATTCTAATTAAGGTTCTGTTCCATTCAGGTCAAAGGCTCTGCTACTCTAAATGAAACGGGACCTTAATTAGTATCTTTGGTAACACCTGTGTTTACCATAATGTTTCATAACAATGTGGCTGCTGTGAAAACAGCATTCTTGTTGGCATTCCCATCTACCTCAGCTGTAATAATAGCTGTTAATTCGCAAATATTAGCATGCTACCAGGTAAACTAAGAACATGACAAACACTCACTCTCTAGCCTTCTCCCCTGTAATATACACACCCTAGTTTACAATGAGCTGCAAGTTCCAATTTGAGACACTTAAGCTGTCGTTATTTTGTGTCATTGCTGCAGATGTTGAGTGACACCACTGGAATTTTCACATCTACAAAATGTGACGCACTGCATCATTATGAAATTATTTGCACAATGGAAGGAAAAAAGTAGTGTCTATATCGTCGACTACTTTTTTCACAACATTTTTAGAGCAATAGTGTCTATATACAGGACAGCAAACACAGTACCCTATATAGACCGAATAACTGATAACAACAGTCACTTATGGGTAGAAAACTGGCATTTGATTTGAATGGCAGAGATGTGTAAAATCAGCAAACTTCAGCTGTAAAGTTTAAAAATATATAATTAAACACAGTAGTCTGACCTATTTGACGCTGTGCTTATTTTATGGTCTGCATTGCTTTCCTAACATCTTTGATAAATCTACCCAAAAGTGACATCCCACCAGTAGTCGAACTGCTAAAAACTCAAGCTGTGGCCCAACAGGTAAATTAGGTCTCCAACTTACCATCAGTGAAAGCATAAAACATGCATTTTAGATGAATGAGATGTATAAACTTTGAAATTAAAAAAAAATTCAACAGGTTGCTGCTATTAAATTATATGTACGTGATGCAGGGGCTTTCTGCCTGGAAATAATAATGATTACAGACACAGTCGTGAACATACTAAGATGGTGAACATAACCTTGATGCCTGCTAAACATCAGCATGTTAACTGCTGCACTGCCAGTGTAGAGCCTCACAGACCTCTGACATGACTGTAGAAATTTATAGGGACTACATTCTGAGATGTGTTAGATTTATAGTAATACATTTAGTTGGACAGGAGAATATATTAAATATATTGATAATAATGAAGTATGTTGTTCATTTTGACCAATTTACATGTATACCTTACTGACAACTAATCAAATCAGACATTACACATAAGAGGAACTTGATTTGGTGTTTTTGTAAAGAAAAATGAACATACATAGTAAGTAGAAAAATACAAAGGAAGAAAAAAAACTGTAAGTTAAGAGGCATAAAGGACATAGAAAACTGACAAAATAACAGCAAAATATTATGAAAATATGTACAAAATGGAAGCTGTACAGTTTTGTGCAGGACTGTGCAAAGTAAGTTCACAGTGTGTAGAAATATTTGTGCGTTTTAATAACTAAAACTAGTTATAATAATCTTCCTCTGATGTGCTTATACAGAATTCAATATCATCATATGAGCTATATCAGCTATTTGACATGAAAGACCACACTGACTTTCTGATGATTTTTAATAAAGGGGGAAAAAATAGGCCAGGACATATCTGCCTAACCCTCGCCAGCACACAGGTCTATGATGTGCAGGTAATTTTTTTTCCTATAATGAAACTCTCATCATTTAAAAAAGCTGACACTGGCAAGATCTCATAATATTATCACTGCGAGAGATTATTGAGAGTTATGACAGAGGCATCTGCATTGAAATACTAAACTGTGAGGATCATATACTATAGTCACCTTTTTTCAAATCTCGCATGCAGTAAATCTGTAGCACTGAAAAATCCTTGTGTACATCCTGGTAATGAGTATATTTTAAGTATGATTAGTGGTCTTTCCACCATGTTATTCATCATTGCACCACCTATGAAAATGCACAGCCCAGCACTAAAGTCCTTCTCACAGTTTAGTTGACAACCTCTTGCTTATTTTTGCTCAGCGTATTGCTGTTAAATTCTGCAGTAGCAGGTACAGCTTATCACTTCCCTCCCCTCCCCTTTTCTCTGTCTGTCTGTCTGCCTGTCTGTCTGCCTGTCTGTCTGTGTCTCTCATCCTGATCAGAGAGTTTTTTTTATTATTATTTTATTTCTCGGAGGATTAAAGCCAGACCCTGTGGAGTAGAAACCCAATCTCTCTCACTCCTCCTTCCCTTCTCGCCCTCTTTTCCATCAAATTTCCACCCTCCCACTCACCCCCACCCTTCCGGCCAAACAAGACTCCACCCTGAAATGGATGGATTAATGACCTCTCTGTGTCTCTCATGTGAACACACGCACAGTATCACCTACAGCACTGTCTGTGTGCCCGTTTGTGCTTATCTTTTGTCTTTCTGCAGGATGAATGGCATTCTGTGTGTGCCTACATGTATGTGTGTGAGTGTGCACCTGTGTAATCCAGTCTATTGTATTCACTGTTGCTCTGTCCTGCCTGGTGAGTCATAGTGGAGGACCCGTCCAGCGCACTACATCTTTGGGAAGAAAGCACACATACAAAATAGTCTGCAGTGGTTATGTGATTGCTTCCATTAAAGTGATTATGCAATCAACAGCAGTAAGTCAGGCAGGAGGCAGACAGGCAGGCACACCAACAGACAGACAGACAGACAGAAGAACGGGGGGGGGGGGGGGGGGTAGACGTGGCACACACACACATACACACACATGTACACAGCGCTCAGGCAGGCAAGGGGAATTTCTCTCTTGTTAATAATCATTATGAAACGGCTTCACATGGAGAACTCGCCTCTCCACGCTCAGCATGATGGCAGGTCTGTCCCGGCAACTTCCCTACGCACACACTTGCATCTTTCTTCTCTTCCTCCTCATCTCCTGCACTCACTGTAAAAAAATCATACAGGAATTTAGTGGAATCAACTTATCTTTCCTCTTTAACCTAAAGCTACTAGGAGGAACTTTTCTATTGTGAATAATGATAATAAATAAAATTAGCAAAATAAAAGTCTCCTCCTACTTCTTCTTAATTGGCTAACATGCAACTCACTGTAACTCTGCCTGGACAAATGTAAACATAGGCTCGTTTCACTCTTAATGCCTGCCACCGTATAAAGAAATAGCCGGTCTCATCACATGGAGACATCAGTAATAAATCTGAGACAGTCTGACTGACTGTTTCATAACCAGTTAAAAACTTCTTGTAGTAACTTTAACATAAATAAAAAAGTTTTATGTATTCAAGTTAATTAAACATATTGTAAATATAAACATATTTTTGCAACACTTCAGAACTTATAAAGATGTGTTTTCTTAACATGAAGCCTTTTGACTTGAAGTGAGTTGTTGAATGTACTGTACAGAGTTAAATCAAGTCATTAAATTATATCTCTAGCATATCAGCATATCAGCAGCCTTCCCAGCAGGCATTGTTTGAGAGTTAAAATGCCACTCATACAGGAATTTATGAGATCAACTAATCTTTTCTTATTAACTTCAAATAAATATTAAAGTTTTATTTATTCAAGTTAATTAAACTTAAATCAACTCAACTTAAGTTTCTAGAGAAACATGGTCAGCATATTAGCACTTCCCAGCATGCACTGACCCTCCTTTTTTATAGTTTGAAGAAAACATATATGATGAAAACTTGCTATGTATCTCTAATACACTTTAGAATAAGTCATGGTTGTTTGTTTTCACAGTTATGAAAACACTGCCAACCATGATGAAGGTTAGTATTGAACTCTTAGAAGTAATTTAATTAACTGGGAGCAATATCACATATTATCTTTGTGCCAATACTGGAACAAATTAGCTCCAAAAGGAGCAGCTGCAGCTGTAAGTTTTTTGTGTGAAATGAAGAACTGACTTTTCAAACTGAGAAAATATAAATGGAACTCACTTTAGCCAACTGAACGTCAATGGGCACAAACTTTTTTTTAAGCTTAAAACAAACAGTTTAGTTTTACAGTGCAGTATTTCCCATAACCCTGGGGCTCCCAGCGGACATCCCTCTCTGTGCCTCCCCGTCTCCCCACCCCCATTTTCGTGGGTGAGCTGAGGTTTGGTGTGTCCCAGGCCCCAGCGCAGGCCTGCACCGGTGCTTGTTTTTACCAGAGCAAACAGATGGAAAAGGAGAGAGAGAGAGTGATATCGATGGAGCGTTGTGCCCAGCTGGGACACTGCGCAGTCTGGCAACAGGGACTTACTTACAGATCTCCTTTTTCTTCTTTGTTTTACACCTCACGTTTTACCTCACTAATCACTGTCTGTCAGTACAATACTCTGTCGACGATGTTGTCTCTGTCTCAGCACACATTGGTGATTGCTGCTCTGCTGATCAGACTTTTACAGTCTTTTCATCTCCACTGGGTAGAGATTGATACAGCTCCTTCACTCCAGGCTAACATATAACACTGACTGGTAACAATTTATTTGAAAGAGTATGCATAAGATTGTTATTACACTATTATAACCATGTCATGACATCTGTCATGAACATGAAGGAGTCTTTATGAATGTTTATGAGTCTTGTGAGTAAATGTTATTCAGTCAATTTGGTCATTTTTAATGCAAAGCATTTGAGATGTTTTTGTTGACATTAAACAAGACAAAAATGTCTGGCTGTCATGAGACCCTTAAAAGTATGTCATGAATATTTCCCTTGACTTCAAATAAAGTGGTTTGTTTTGGACTTGTCATAAAGGTGTCATGAAGTTTCATTACACTGTCAAATGCTTTTGTAAGTCTCATGAACAATTTCCTGCACTTCAACTACATGGTACCATTTTGATTTGTCATAAAAATGTCATTACATGTCATATAAATAAAGTCAGTTTGATGACAGAGTACAGTGCCAAGGTGACTTAGCATACAGAGATGCCTGACCGACACACAGTGGCTAGTTTATTTGTTGCTTAAGTAGCCTCAGTTGTCTGCTATTATCTGTAGCTGGTGTTTGCTAGTTACTTCAGTTAGCCATGGAGCTAGCCTCTGAGACCAGTGGTGGTCAGTTTGATAGGGAATACAGTACTGTGGTGGTTTTCTTGCTGGGTTTGCCTCCTGGCACCCCAGGGTTGATTCAGCAAATGGGTGGCTAGCTCCATGGCTAACCAAACTACCTAGTGAACACCCGTTACACTTAACAGCAGACAGTGGTTAGCCTACTTTTGCAACAAGTAAACTAGCTAACTGCTAACAGTCTACTGGTTAACAGGTCTACTGGTTAACAGTTAAATCACTTTGGTACTGTACTCTGTCATTTGGCATTATGACATTTCATGGCACCTTTATAATGGTACAACTTTACTTGGAGGTCAAGAAAAATATTCATGACACACTTAAAATGGTCTCATGATGGCCAGTTTCAAAACAACCTCATATGACAATTTAATGTAATGTTAAAACAGAAAGCTAAACAGACAACAACAAAGACATTTTTGTCTGTTTTATGTGTTAGTTTATAATAACAAAGACATCTCAAACAACGCCTACTTTGCATTAAAAAAAAGACATAATTGACCGAATGACACTTAATGACAACAGTCATAAATATTCATGTTCATGACAGGTGTCATGACATGGTTATGACAGTTGTAAGGTGTTTTCCACTGACTTTAAGTTTTAGGCCTACACTCTGCTCTTCATCCCCCTTCTCCAAAGCCCGTGGGGCAGGAGCAAACTGATGTCCCACTCTCACTTACGTGCTCCTTTTTTCTTTTTCTTATTCCAGCCAAGAAAGCACCAGATGGCTCAGTGATTGCCAACGGCTACTGCGACTTCTGCCTCGGAGGCTCAAAGAAGACTGGCTGTCCTGAAGACCTTATCTCCTGTGCGGACTGTGGACGCTCAGGTAGGGCTCCGCTGAAGGGGATGATTGGCAGGAGGAACGCGGTCCTCTGCTGATGCACAATTTTGAAACATTTCATTTGTTGAGTACAGATTTGGTATTCGCAATATAAATAAATGCAAGTTTTGATTGCTGTTACGCTTAAAATGGATGGACCATACCAGTGTTTGTTGTTTTAGCCTATTCTACAAATCATGTACAACATACTTAACATAATTAATAACCATTTGCTGTAATGTTTTACATTTCTGAGCTATTTTTTGCACCTTCCAGGCAGCCATTGGTTTACACTTTAACTACAGTTTGATTGTGCAGAGGCTTGAGATACACCCAAATTTTTTAAACAGTGGTGGCCCTGAAGGACAAAATACACAGAGTGAAAGTATAAACCTTACTGTATGTTCTACAAATAAAATGTAACCTCACACTGTCTGCGGGCAATTAACTTAACACTAGCCTAGTGTCTATAAAGTTTGAACTGGTAATTTGAGGAGTTTCTTTGGTGAGTTATTGTCCTTAAAGGCCACCGTATATAAACATTAAGTTCATGCCTCCTTTTATTTGTGTAAGTTGTGTGTTTGTAGTCGTTGTAAGTGCAGGTTATTTGGAAAAGTCAGAAGCATAACTAAAATGTCATTAAGTTATTCTCAGTATGGAAATGAATAAAAAAAAAACCTTGGCTGCCTGAAAGTTAGAAAACACATTAAAACTTCTTAAACAATATGACATGCTTTGGAAAACAGTGACTGTAATGTAAAATCTTCTGTGCAAGAAGAATGTCTCACTCCTCAGACACACTTATGTTGATGCCTGAGAGGTCTAAGTGTATTTAAATCCACTGTGAAACCTTATTTTGAAAGCATCAACACCCCAAAAGAAAGTGCTATTCTGTACACAATATAATCAGTGTCTCATGAATGAGAACACTTGAAAGAACACTTGAAGAATTTTGGATTTTGTAAGAAATTTGTATTACACCAAGAATATCAAATAGAATAGATAAATCACATGAACTATAATTTAAGATATTCAACAGATTACATGTAGCTCACCGCAATTGCAATAAATATGGTGATACATGCTCTGCTGTATGCCAGAGGTGCAAAAACACATGTTCTGTCAAACTTTCACACTCCGTCTAATCACAATAATGTCAACCCAAGACATTAGTTTGCATTAAAATATGAATGGATTCAATAAAATGTTAATCTTGGTGTGACCTTCTTGTCCAGCCAAAGAAACACAAAGTTGTTTAGAATCCTGTCTGCTGCACGCCTTTCAATCCTGGCTTGTTGTACAACAACCTACTTACAATTGTGATATTATAAACCATTGTTGGTAACACTTTATTTGAAGGGGTGTGAATAAGACTGCACACCCCTGCTGCACTTCTGTTACACTGTTATAACCATGTCATAACACCTGTAATGAACAGGAAAGAGTCATCATGAATGTTTATGACTGTTATTAAGTGGCATTCAGTCATTTGTGTTTTTTTTAATGCAAACTTCACATTATTTGAAATGTCTTTGACATTACCCAAGAGACCATAACCTGTTTATGTTTTATGTCATATGTGATTGCTTTTGACACTGGCCATCATGAGACCATTATAAGTGTGTCATGACATCTTTATCACAAGTCCAAATGTCACCACTTTACTTGAAGTTCAGGAAATTATTGATGACACCATTACAAAAGCATTTGACAGCATAATAAAACTTCATTACATCTTCATGACAAGCCCAAAATGTACAACTTTTCTTGAGGTCAAGGAAAACATTCATGACACACTTATAATAGTCTCATGATGGCCAGTGTCAAAACAAACCACAAATGACAGTATGTGGTGTTAAAACATTAAGCTAAACCGTTTCTTTAAGTTTGATAATGTCAAGTTGTCACAACAAAGACATCTCAAACAACGTCAACTTTGCATTAAAAATTACATCGTTGACCAAATGACCCTTAATTACAACAGTCATAAACATTCATGAAGATTTCTTTAGCTTCATGACAGGTGTCATGACATGATTATGACAATGTAATGACAGTCTTTTGCACACCCCTTCAAATAAGGTGTTACCCCATTGTCTCTTTCTTCTTTTGAGACGGTGTCTCATGTGCTACAAGGAACTTAGATGAGTTTGTGAGAGAATGGTCTCCCTCAGTATGTATTTTTATTGGAGTAGAGTTCAAGTATGATTTTTTTTAAATATGGTTGTATTATTTTTTACCATTATAAGTTCCTTTGTTTTGGGATGTGTTTGTATATTCTGGTTATATGTATACATGCAGAGATTGCGGTGTATATGGTGCAGAATTTGTGTATTTATTACTTGATTGCATGTACTGTATATATATATATATATATACTTTTCCCCACATGTTTCTTTTCTTCTGAAAAATAAAAAAACAGAATTGAAAAGATGTACGTGATTTGTAGTGAATGGGCTGCAGCATGCAAAACATTGGTATGGTCCTCTTTTTTTATAACCACCCACAAAGAAGATAAATGAAGGTCGGGAAATGAGGATGACATAACAATATTTCTATTGTCATGATCATGTAACAGCAAGTACCGGGAAAAAAAAGCTATAATAATAGGGTAAGAAAAGAGAAGAGAATATATTTTAAATGGCAAAGAAGGGACTGCAGTGGAACAGGATTATTTATTTTTCTGATACAACTGCAAAAAATGGTTGTTGTGGAATTTGTCACTACTTTTATTCAAGATTTTTTGCAATTCTCAACATCAATGGAAAGTAGGCTTATGGTAGAATTTCAGGAGATGACTGAAATAAAATGTGCTACTTTACTTTGGCTAAAATTCTAGATTCTTAATGTAAGTACAGGAAAAAATGCAATCGAAAAATTCTCTCAGCTATCTCAAGTAATGTCATGTTCAAATAATTCACATCACACCACTGTTGCTTCAAATATATATAAATCACATGTATGATGCAAACAGGCAGACAGATAGAACACTAGATGATGGGTGACTGTCCTCAAAATACACGAAACCATGGTGAAAAACGTTGTGTGGGCGTGTGCTTGTGTGTGTGTGCGTGTGTGTGTGTGTGTGTGTGTGTGTGTATGTGTGTGTGCACCCAGGCCACCCGTCCTGTCTGCAGTTCACAGTGAACATGACGGCTGCGGTGAGGACTTATCGCTGGCAGTGCATCGAGTGCAAGTCCTGCAGTCTGTGTGGCACTTCTGAGAACGACGTAGGATCTCACTTTATACTACATGTTAACTCTCTAAACACATGTGGCTGCACACACACACACACACACACACACACACACACACACACCCACACACACACACCACACAACACACACACTCACACACACACATAGTACACTGTACATGCACTCTATAGCACATAATATTGGAAAACCTTATAACGTATTACTTGAATTTAGGTTTCATACAGTGTTTTATAGTAAGTTAACTTATCTTGAAGGAATCCCCTTTTTGAACAGTGATCCAGGAGCTAGTTTAGATTCTCTGGCTTGCTCACAGACTTGAGTGCTTGAAGGTTTGATCCCTCAGGCTGAAGGATGATTTCTAACCACTGGGCTATAGACCTTTTTATTGCCAACATCATCATTGCGTCATGGTGTTAGCTGGAGGCAAAACAAAGGAAAAACTGGAGGAAAACACAAATCACCTCAGAGTTGTAGGCCACATAACTAAGTGAAAATGTCATCTTGCACTGTTGTTTGTGTCAGAATTGGAGTAGTAATGGCTCAAACATTGAAGTTTTATCACAATTCCGTTAAAATGATAAGATGGAAGCTGAAAAATGTGTGCGAGCAGTGACAAAAACAAAATGAGCTCACAAAATGTCAAGAAAGGAAATATTCTCATACCTATTTTCCTTATTAAACAGAAAAATACAACTGATCATTGTGTGAATTCAAGTTTCTCTCTTTTACCAAACTAAAAGAAAAACAAAGTAAACAGTACAGTAAGTAAGGCTCACTAAAACATAACAGTTCTAACAATCACCAGCTCTGGTTTGGCTGAAATAAATTCTTAATTTACCACGTTAGATGTAAACATAGTCTGGTTCTACAGGCTGTTTTCCTCTCACTTGTCCTCTGGCTCAGTGGGTGTGTACTGTGCCTCTGAATGCACCACGGAGCAGCGGCTGTCACTCTTGCAGACTGCTATATTAGCAAAATAAAATGATAAAATTCACCTGAAAAACCAACCGACTCAGCCAATTGCAATATTTGCCCAAGTGCCCAACCCTATGGCAGTTGTAGAAAGCTTGTCCTGCCATTGAGCGTATACGTGTCAGCCAGTCTGCTCCCATTGGTTAATGTGAACTTTTTCAAGTAACACTTACAGTCCTGGAGAATGAGTGACCATGCATATTCAGAAGAGCTTGTTTTTTCTTCAGCCATTGTTCCCATGAAGTTCCCATGAAATGGCCAGCAGAACGCTTATTGGTTACGTACTTGTAAAACAGGCAGTTAGGGAGAGACTTTGATTGGCGTTTACAGCACCCCACCCTGCAGCAATGGTGGTCCGTGGATGTAACGCTAAGAGGGAGAATAGTCTGAAAGTTGACTCTTCCAGAGCTCCCAGTCAACACAGCCAGACCACAACCAAACCAGCCTATGAGACCAATGGAGGCCAGTTTTGACAGGCTACAGTGCTGATGTTGTGTTCTTGCAGGGTTTCCCAGGAGCGCTGGATATAGCCAAGCTAATGGCAGTTAGCCAGGGCTAACCAAGCCAAAGTAACTTAGCTAACTGCTAACTGCCATTAGCTCGATTAGCCCCAGGGAGCTGGGAGCCAAACCCAGCAACAACAACATATTGGTATGATCTCTGGGCTTTGCTGCCTGTCTCAGAGGGTGTGCTCGTCCAGGTAACTGGTGGTGTTTACTGGGAGGCTGCTGAGCTTGGTGCTAACAGCTAACATTTACAATTAACTACTTTAGCAAGAAGTAAGCTAAAGCTATCTGTCCATTTGGAAACTATGTAATTAAACTTAGAGTTGAAGCTGAGCAGCTGGAGGACATCGGAGGGGAAACCAGAAAATATTTTCTGCATAAAATATGATCCCGTTTCACCCAAATCAGTGAATAAAGTTATAAAGTGGTGTTTTTGTACGGTGAGGCCCACTCCTCAGAAACTCTCCACTCTGCTTGCTCTGGTGAACAGATGTATTTGCCTTCTATGCTCCGCTGCCTCATAAAAGAAAAAGCGTTTCATTGGACAAAAAGTTAGTAATGCTCCAGAGTGCAGGATGTGTCATCAACCTTTTCAAATAGTATTGCAAGAAAAGACAAATTATAAAATGTTTTTTAAAATTCCTGAGAATCTCTACAAAACAACTTTTTGTCATTGTTGGGCCAAATACTGGTGTATAGGTGACATATAGATAAATACATATGTAATTTAAAAAAACCCACATACACTTAACATCGATTTTCGACTTCAAGAAACAAGGCAACAAAACTTGCTTGCTAGTGTTATCTAACATGGCTAGGGAACTGTTTTGCCTCCATCTAAGCACCGCCCATGAAAAAACATAATGTTTTTCAACAGGAAAGGGGTGTACTGTCACCCAGTTAGCCTCACTGGGATGAAACAGATTTAAACCCATGAGAGAATTTCAAGATACATAGATGTCAAACTGGAATAAATGCTGTTTTTAATTCCTGAATAGTAATAAAGTCACAGTGTAGGTTTTTATTGTTTCTTGGCTTAAGAGAATAAAGCACTATGAAAGGGAAAATTGTTGATTCTCAGTTTTTTTTTTACTGCCCACCAAAATAAAAGTCTAAAATAATAGTATATCACACCTCAGCCTCTTGAGTTATGTTGATACATATTCATATCTTCAGTTATTATACACATTCAGTTAGTGGTGTTCTGTCCTCAGCTTTGATCTTCAAATCTGTCCCCATGCGATAACATCTGTTTATGTGAATATTCTCCTTTGTTGCAGGACCAGCTGTTGTTCTGTGATGATTGTGATAGAGGCTACCACATGTACTGTCTGAGCCCTCCCATGTCTGAACCACCAGAGGGTATGTACAACAATAAAAGGAATACAAGCATTATAATCGAGAGATACTGTACCTGGAGTTCTCATAAATGTTCATATCAGGGACTTCTGAAATTGCAGACAATGATGTGGTCAGACTGCACAGCCCAAAGCAAACTCATCCGAGAACATTTTTGTTGTTTGTTCAGAATTATGTAACTGTCTGTACCGTAGGTGGGGAGACAATCACAGTGAGGAGAGTGAAACCTGTGGTCAAAACAGTCAGACTATCCCTGTGCTGAATTTTGGGTAGTAATAAAAAAACCCAACAACAACAAGAAATGAGTCCATTGTCATACATGGATGTTTAATTTAAATACGCTTGGCAGGAATGGTCTCACACTGCGGTACATCTATTCAAATTAAACTGTCATTTGCCTACTACACATAAGATGGCTGCCTTAGGATGTTTGATGGCGTTGTCATGGAAATGAGTAGTAGAAGAGATAATCTGTTTCCATGGCAAAAGTGTCACTTGTCTGAACATACAGTAGCAGTGCCACTTGTGTTCAACACTCACTAACAGTGTCATGCTCTGCCCACACATGCAACACTTTTGATTTACAAGAAACATTTTTGAAATTCAACAGCAGATTTACTCACAAGAAGAAACCGACTGGTAAACATCCACTCAGTAAATATATAAATGCACAACCCCTGTGTTTTTGCTCACATTTTTTCACACAAGTTGAAGTAAAGACTTCTTTTATGCATACTAAAGGTTTATTTCTCTCAAATTTTGTTCACCAATTTGTTGAAATCTATATGAGCACCAAGATAATCCATCCACCTGACAGGTATGGCATTTAGTGGGGGTTCTCAACCTTTTGGAATTTAAAGGGACAGTTCATCCCTAAATCAAAAATATATAATTTTCCCTTGGCCTGTAGTGCTATTTATCCATCTAGATTTTTTATTTTTTTTATGTGAGTTGCAGAGTTTTGGAGTTATCACCAGACTCACATCAAAACAATATAGATGGATAAATAACATTTCAGGTAAGAGGAAAAATATGTATATTTGATTTTTGGGGTGAACTGTTCCTTTAAGGCCCAGATTGTTAAAAAAAAAAAAAAAAAGAAAGTCACCTTCCCAAATAAATGAGGAAAAAACTTGGCAAAAAAAGGAGTAAAATAAACTGGGCCGTGACAGGATTTCACTATGTTCAGCACACTGTGCTTGTGGCTCAGCGTCACTGCCTGCCATTATGAATCCAAATTTAATATATTCAGGGTCGTGTTTCTTCACCACACTCTTGGAGCTTTTACTGCTGCAAGGTTATCACTCACATCACTTTTTTGTCTCAAAAACCAATCTATTTTGTGCCACAACATCCGAGGGAATTTAAGCTAGCTAAAAATAACTAGCTTTTGAAACGACCAAAATTTATTTTAGTTTTAGTTTTAATTGAGAATGGCTGGAATATAGAGATGCTGCTTGAACAGCGTGATTATTGCACAGGTGTGTCTAAAATGTGCAGTTTTATCATCATTAGATGCTGAACTGTGGCTATTTCACATAGAGCTACAGATACCAGTTTTTTTTTCCCAGGAGGGCAAAGTCATGATCCATGCTACTCAGATAGTACTTTGTTGCCGTCATTGGTTGGGTTGGTTAGATTTAGGCATATAGAGTAATTGGTTAGGTTTAGGGTAAGAATATCAGGGTTAGCTAATCAGAGGCAGAATAGGGCCAGTCAGGACTTTGCCCTCCTGGGAAAAAATGGTACCTTTAGTCCTATGTGAAATAGCCATACTTCAGCGCCTTATGACGTATAACATAGTTTTTTAAAGTTTAAATTGCACAGTGGCCATTTTTTATTGTGACCAGTCCGAGGAAAACTTCAATAATCATGCTGTTTAATTAGCATCTTTATACACGAATCTGGGGAAGTAACGCAAGTAAACAGCAGCCATTACTGTGGTGCTGCCTCCCTACAGTATGTGTGCATTTTAATGTGAGATGTCATAAGAAGTGTACAGTTTTCTACTTCTTCATGCACTTTGTATGTAATGTTACTTTTGACAATGATGTCTAGGGAGTCAAGAAGAACTCTGAGCAGTTCTCGGCTGCTCCAACAGTTGTGGCAGACATCACCTTTGGAAAAAAAATGAATGCAAAACACACAAGCCTTTATTAATATTAACAGAGAGAACTTTGTTCCTTGAATACCTATAAAAAATAAGAATTCATATATTTTCATATTTTACACAGTACTTCATCACTTAAATGTGACAGAGTGGTCCGTTTTTCTTCATTTCTCTATTATCTAGTTTTGGCTATTATCATAACCAACGTCTAATTACTATGTAAAATTTGAAGAACATTAATATAGCCATCCGAAAAGGTACTTTAATCAGTTACTGATGGGCACTTTTTAACATTGTCAATTAAATTATCCATGCTGTTACTGTCAGCGTGCAACAGCAGACACCCCGGATCTCGTGAGAATGATCATTTTAAAACTGAAATGAGAAAATCTTGCGAGAGTTTTGCAAATCTTGGGTTCCCTTCTTAACATGATCAGCAGACATTGAGTGACAGACAGTACGAAATATCACTGCAGTAATGGCGGTGCTGCCAGATGACAGAACACACAAAGTGTTCGTCTATATGCTACACCTGTGAGGTGGATGAATTATCTTGGGGAAAGAGAAGTGTCATTAACACAGATTTTACCAAATTTGTAAGCAAAAGTTGAGGAAAATAAACTTGTTGTGTGCGCAGAAGAAGTCTTAGATTTTTTTACTTCAACTCATGAAAAATTGAAGCAAAACAAGTGTTGGATTTAGATTTTTGTTGAGTGTATGTTTTTATACGTTCAGTGCAGTGTCTAATGCTCACAGAACACCTTTAGGCGGAGTACAGCAGGGTCTATGTATGCTTTGAAGTATAAAGGTTGAGAGTTGCATTTTAACATCCATCTCAAGTTGATGTTTAATTAATGTCACAAATCCCATGCTCAAATCCAAAGCAAACTAGTTGTCAAATCCCCTGCATCCGCAAACCACAGGCACAGCATGTGGTGTTTTAACATGGGGCTTTAATTTACAGTATTACTTAACGCTCTGTCTAAAATGAAGGATTAATCCACAAGGCTTTACAATAGCAGTGATTGAACTCCTGATCTGTGATGTGCTCTGTGTGTGTGTGTGTGTGTGTGTGTGTGTGTGTGTGTGTGTGTGTGTGTGTGTGTCTGTTGTACAGGGAGCTGGAGCTGTCATCTGTGTTTGAGACAACTGAAGGAGAAGGCCTCAGCCTACATCACCCTCACTTAATCTGCGGAGCTGCGCCTCATCCTCTCGGCCCTTCATCCTCTCCCAAACCACCTCTCCGTCACCCCTCTCTGTGCCTCAGCTGCCCCCCTCCTCTGATCCACTCGCCGCCGCTTCCTCTACAATCTGTCCCAGTGACCTTTGACACGACTGAGCACACAGCACCCGCAGCGCTGCACCCACTCTTGAACGTCTGTCCAGCGGCAAGCCAACCTCCGTCTTCTTGTGTCATTCACAGTCCCTGATGTGCTTGACCTGACACCCCCACCACCACCACCACCACCACTACCACCACCTCTTCCCTGTTCTGTCTCAACACAGGAATTCATCAGCTGGCAATAAGTTTGCTAGCGAGACACACACTCCAGCCTGCCAAGGGCACTTCAGAGGCATACTACTCCACAGGAACCCTCTTAAGGGCCCTCGGAAGAGCCCTAATGATCTTCAGCTGCAACTCAGTCAAGTAGTGAGTGAGAATTAATAAGATGGATAGGTGTAAGGCCGAGGACAGGGCATGGAAGACCCTGGATAACCATGGAGCAGTATGTTTCAGTGTTAGCCAACTGTGAAATATACACCTAACCAAAATTTCATTTACTTCGTCTGTCCTTTACCGCGTACGGCAGAGCTGAGACGTTGAACTCTGCTCCGCTATTTGTCTGCAGGGCTCGCTGCCCAGTGCAGATTCAAAGGATTTCAAAGAATTGTACAGAATTCAGACTGATTCTCTATCTACACACTGTTGAAAACTCTCCTCACTGGTGAACAATGAGCATCTGGTCAGGAACTTGGATCATCTTTGACCTCACCGTGCCCTTTCTCCTTGCATGTGGTTTCCACAAATTAATGATGCATTTTGGGATTGCCACTGAGGGTTTTAGAGTTCGGATGAGAGAGAGGGATGGATTTTTCTCTAATCAGCTATCTCTGATCAAACAGTGTATTTAAAAATGACAATTTAGGCTTAGCATCTCTCACAAATCCTTTTCCTGACCTTTATCTGCCCTTCCCGTCTACGAAACAATGACTGTGAAGCCAATGCAAGACTGGAACGCTCCTGGTGCTTGGTGTGTATTACCTGTGTGTTAAGAATGTAGGATTGATGTGTGGACAGTGCAGATCTGTTTGGCCCATGCAGAGGCCTAAAAACTTCTTTTTTTATGATTCCTTTTTTAATTTATTTTTTTCATTTGCATGTGGTTATTTTAATTGTTTTTAAAGATTTTTGATTGAAATTGAAAAGAAAGCACACTTAATTCGCAATAATGTGTTTGTGATATGAACTATTTTGGCCAAACTGGGTGTGTTTTAAACTCTGTGTGCCTGTGTGTCTGTTTGTGTGAATTTATCTGAGCACTACAGTAACTGTAGCCCGCTCCATGCCAGGTGGTATCTGTGAGAGGATTTGAGTAGCACGAAGGTAATGTGAATGTAAGGAAAGTCAGCCTTTTCCTGTTCTGGCGTACTAACAGAGGTGGGACAAAGTCATTGTTTTGCAAGTCACAAGTCTCAAGTCTTGGCATTGAAGTCCTGTGTTAAGGCCCACAAGTGTTAGACATAATTTGACATTCTGAGAAATACATGCAAAAACCAAAGTGTAAGAAAAGTATGATTGCATATGGTTTATGTACCAGACTCACTGTGCCCAGCAAAGAAATAGTCTGGTACATTATCCACTGTTAAAGCTTAACTTTTCACTATACCCTTTGCATTTTGTACAGATTAAACAAACAAGATAAAATGTATTAATTGCTAAGCTTTAGAGATGCTGGTAGGCAGATTTTGTTGCCTTTGGACAGAAGCAGACTGGCTGTTTCCTCCACTTCCACACTTAATGCTAAGCTAAGTTAACTGGCAACTAACTTTAGAGGCGGTAGGCAGATTTTGGTACCTTTGGACAGAGCAAGGCTAACCCGCTGTCAGTCTTAATGCTAAGCTAAGCTAACCATCTCCTGGCTGTAGCTTCTCAGACATGAGAGTGGTATCAGTCTCATGCAATACAGTGAGTAGGTGCATTTCCCAAAATGTCAAATTATTCCTTAACATCAAGTCCATTTATGAAATATTGAGTCTTGAATCCTCAAAAGTCTCCTCACCAAATTTAATGTCATTTACAATACTTCTTTAAAAATAAATAAATGAGTTGGTAAGTTGATAAATAAATAATTGGCTGATAAATGGGTGGGTGGAAAAAAAATCCTCCTTGAAGAGGTTATATAAGACATAATTAATTAATGGTAAAGCTAACGATACAGACACAAAAGTTAGTATGTTAGTGTAAGCTAGTTAGCATGCCTGTTAGCTCACAAAAGTCATTAATAAAATTAACACAGATTTTGAAAATGGTAACTTTAGCCGTAAAAATAAAATGACCAAAGAATTAATGTTAAAACATATTGAAACACTTATCATTAATTACTTCTGTAATGTTATAACCTCATGACCCAGTTCACTCTTTTTTCTCCCCTGACTTTGACCCCGAAGTGGAAGTGCTTTTTTTTCACTCAAACTAAATCTCGGGAGAGAACTCAAAAGTTTTGTGAGAGAATGCAAACGTTTCTTGGTAAAACACAAAAGTATTTTTTTCCCAACCATAACATTTTTTACTTATTTATTTATTTTTTCCCACCCATTTTTTTCCCTCCCCCGTGTCCCTTAAGGGGCTCTGTACTTTTTGCGTGAGCATCTGTTTCTTCCCCTCTCTTCTCTCACAACTCTCTGATTTTACTACACAACATGCAGGAGAAAGACCCTTGGATAAATATCACCACAACACACTGGCTGTGTCGAGGGTCATTGATTTTATGTTTGCAGAGACGCTAAGCTCTTTGTTAACAGCTTAAAGCAATACTCAAACCCAAAAAGATGTCCTTTTAGGATCAAACACTCAACACTTTTCGCCTTTAACAGTGGCTTTTAACAGACACTAAACCACTTGTGCAACTTAATCCTTTCTCTGCTTCATATTCAGATCTAAACAGTCATTGTATCACCAAAATATTTTGGTTATTTATTGGAATCCTCATTACTTGTTGCCCTGGCAACAACTACTCTTCCTGGGGTCCATCTTCAAATAACCAAAATATAGTACACTGCCTCTGTTTGACACAGGTTAACACGTGGACACTCAAACTCTTGGTGAGGGCACCAAAAGGCCAAAGTATAAGTGAAGTCATAAATCATTGGTGTTAAAGTCAAGTAGCAAGTTGAATTAGCTCGCCAGCTCTGTTTCTCGCCAAGCGAAACAAGCTGTTCCTATCACCTTTGTGTCCTGCAAAACATGAGGCCAGCTGTTTTGTGAGAGTGAAGCATTGGTCAGAGAAGATGTTGTTCTGCTGTCTGCCAGTCTGCTCTGCACATTACAAGACATGTATGATGAAGACCAAGCTGAAATGTTAAGGCTGAGTTTGTCATAATGGGATCAATCAAACCAGCCAGGCAGCATGCGTATTTGTGAGCTTGCGCAGAGAAAAATATCTTTTATCCTTTAACCCAAATGCCTAATATGTTATCCTTAAAGGGATAGTAGCATTATTTTTAAGTGGGGTTGTATGAGCTACAAATAGCCCCTAAGTACCGTGATTGCAGTAGAAGACTCTCCACACTCCTCCCGTTAGCGACGCCAGCCCATAGTCCTGCTCAGATATTTTCAACATACAGTGTTGTGAACGGTCCCAAAAAAACGGCCTATTTTCGCAGCCTAAAAGAGGTTTTAACCGGAAAAAAAATACACAGTTCCATTGTTCGCTATAATAAAATTATTCTCAGCCCCTCAAAGTGCAGGGTTAGCGCCCGCTGATCAGCCGACTACACAGTGTACTACGCAGAGCGCTGTAGTGCTCCGCCAATCAGCTGTTTTGGTCAGTGTCTTGGCTTTTTGAGGAAGAGTAGAGATATAATATACTTTTTAAAAATGAGTGATTTTGACAGTGACAGCGAGAATGAAGTGCCATTCACTTTGGAAGCAAGCGGATATCTGTATGAACCGGAGTACACTGAAGAAGAGCTGCTGCAGATGGAAACTGAACTGGCCGAGAGAGAGAGAGGGGAAACATCGGTGTAAGGTAATTCAAGAATCAGCCAAATTCATTTTCATGTTACAGCACTACATCTCCGTTTTCACCTATGTGATAAATTTGCACTGCAGTGATAGGCTACATTACACTCTTTCACAGGTGTTTCACTTGTCTTACCAGATGGATGGGCACAGCAGTGAAAGTGTTCTCACAAAATCCTCTTCAGCGAAATGGTGACTGCAAACACGGAGATCCTTTAGTGATGCCGGTGGCATGTTGACATCCAAGTTTAGAGGAACTAGCTGCCGAAGGCCAATATCACGCAAAGGAATGCGGTGAAAGCTGTAAGGGCTGTGGGACACAGCTTTGTTATTGCATCCTGGATAGCAACACACACGAACCATTTTCAAAATGTTTGAAGAGGTTTCACCATCTTCCGTCCTCGAAATCGCAATCAACAGTGACTCAAAACAGCTGATCGGCGGAGCACTACAGCGCTCTGCGTAGTACACTGTGTAAACAGCTGATCAGCGGGCGCTAACCCTGGGCGGAGGGATACGTGAGTTGGTTAGGTCCAAATAAAAACTGCGTTTTTCCTGCACTTTGAGGGGCTGAGCATAGTTGTATTATAGCGAACAATGGAACTGTGAACATGAAAATGAATTTGGCTGATTCTTGAATTACCTTACACCGATGTTTCCCCTCTCTCTCTCTCGGCCCGTTCAGTTTCCATCTGCAACAGCTCTTCTTCAGTGTACTCCGGTTCATACAGATATCCGCTTGCTTCCAAAGTGAATGGCACTTCATTCTCGCTGTCACTGTCAAAATCACTCATTTTTAAAAAGTATATTATATCTCTACTCTTCCTCAAAAAGCCAAGACACTGACCAAAACAGCTGATCGGCGGAGCACTACAGCGCTCTGTGTAGTATCTACACTGTGTAGTCGGCTGATCAGCGGGCTCTAACCCTGCACTTTGAGGGGCTGAGAATAATTTTATTATAGCGAACAATGGAACTGTGTATTTTTTTCCGGTAAAACCTCTTTTAGGCTGCGAAAATAGGCCGTTTTTTTGGGACCGTTCACAACACTGTATGTTGGAAATCTCTGAGCAGGACTATGGGCTGGCGTTGCTAACGGGAGGAGTGTGGAGAGTCTTCTACTGCAATCACGGTACTTAGGGGCTATTTGTAGCTCATACAACCCCACTTAAAAATAATGCTACTATCCCTTTAACCAGTTTAACTGGACTTCTCAAGGCAACTTTAATGGGCACATTATAACTGCGGAGCAAGGAGGATGTTTCCAAATTTCTGAATTGCTTGTGAGTAAAGAGAAGGCATCCATCCAGTGATCTGTGAGCTTTAAGCTTGGAGACAATAGCTGTAAATAGGGGATTGAATTAAGGGCAAACAAATTGCCATTTCATAGAGTATTTCATATTCTTGTGTACATATCAAAGTATGAAACAGGTCAGATTCAGTTGTTTTTAGTTTGAATGACTATCTCATTTTTAATGCTGCATCATGTCTCTAAAAGGAAACTTGCGAGATCAGATGGCTTGTGAGAATGTACCTGAACTGTAATCGTGTTTGCCATCTGATACAGAAAGACATTCGGTGCAAATACTGTGCTACCCCTCAATTCAGTGTAACTCCACTGATGCATGAATGACACCTGAAATGTTTCTGATTTCATATTTTGATATTGTCATATTGCTTTTTTAAAATAACAATGAGAAATAACCTTTAACTTATGTTAATTTCCTGTTGGTTTCCTTGTTTGGTTTTGTAATCTGTGTCTTTTCACATTTTGCACAGCGTGGCTGCATTTGCTCTCAAAGTGTGTTTATGCCTCTGTGTGTATGAGTGTCCGTATGTGTGTATAACCACTTACGATAACTGGAAGGTCAGAGAAAAGCAAGCCAAACCAAAATACTGAATTATTAGACATTTTCTTCTCAGTGGAAGCACTTGCATGGCACAGCACTGCTAGAGGATTGTAATGTTGAGTACAGATTATGACAAAAGTGTACTTGAGTGTACACATTTCACACAAGGCACTCAGATACAGATGAATGCTTCATTCTACATTGTGTTAAGTGTTATCTTTGCCAACAAAAGCAGTAGTATCCAATCAAAATGTTTTTATTTCCATTAACCAATGAGAGCTAACATCTACACTCAACAAAAATATCATGCAACTCTTTTCTTTTGGTCCCATTTTTCATGAGTTGAAGTAAAAAATCCAAGACTGTACACACACAAGGGTTTTAACAGCAATGATTATTGCACAGGATTCCTTGGACTGGTCAAAATAAAAGGCCACTTCAAAATGTGCAGTTTTATTTCGAAAAAATATATTTATTTGGCATTGAACTATGGCTTTTTCACACAGGGCTACAGAAACCATCTTTTCTTCCAGGAGGGCAAAGTCATAACCCACCTTACTCTGCCTCTGATTTGCCTACCCTGATATTCTTACCCTAACCAATCACTCCTCATGCCTAAACCTAACCAAAACAACCATCAAAGGCTATGGGTACTAGTCAAACAGAGGCCGCGTAGAGCAGCTAATGACTTTGTCCTCCTTGAACAAAAAATACATGAAGAAAGCCTCATAAGTTCCAGTGCCACAAAAAAATTTTTTTCAAGATAAAATTGCACTTTTTAGAGTGGCCTTTTATTGTGACCAGTCCAAGGCAAAGGAAATCACGCTCACTATTACTGAATTTAACCAATGTGTGAGCAATACTTGAGAGAAAGAAATCTTTTGTGTGCATAGAAGATTTGTTATTTAGACTCATGAAAAATGGGAGTGAAAACAAAAGAGCTGCATTTATATTTTTGCTGAGAATAGATCTGAAGTGTGTTTGAGTGGAAATAGTTTGATGATGACATGTATGTTGATGATGATCATTAGATTGAATATAATAGAAATGTTTGTATGGTGGATGGACGACGATGATGATGTCGATGGTGACTGAAAAGCCTTTATATTGGGAACTTTCCTGGCACTTAATAGGAGAAGCATGGTGGAGTCAAACCAATTTTGATTGTACTATCTGGGGAGGGTGGGGAAGCCATGTTGGAGTTTTGGAAGGGTGTCAGTGTGATTATTTAATGAAACTCGAGCCTTCCCTTTGTACAAATGGACAAACCAAGGTGGCGGTGATGATGGGGTTGGGGATGGGGTCAAACAAGTTGACGCCATTACCCCCATCTTACCCCATTTTAGGCTGTTGGGGCGGCTCCGTCAGAGGGTTGAGACACTGGGCCACTCAAGGCCTTTCTTGTAAATTGTCATTCTGTGATCTTGCTTGCACTTTTTTTTTTTTTTGTTTCATTTCCCAAAAATAAGAAACTAATTGTAAGTATGTATGTGTGTGAGTGCGGGTGCACTTTTTATTTTGAATCTTGACATTTTTTCAACGTGATTGTCTGTTGTAAACAACACTGGATAAAGATGAGTTTTTAATTTGTATTTTTTACCTTAAGAGGAAGATGAAATCTTCTTGGACATTTTTTAACCCCCCTCCCGCTCCCTCCCCTCCTTTCCTCCCCTCCTCTTTCTCTCTCTATCTTTCTTTCTCTGTCTGGTACCTGGGAATGCTTTGAAATGTGGACTGTGACCGCATTGCTGTCATCACTGCTGTCAGTCATTCTCTGTGAATTCATCCGACTTTCTCAATTTACCCAGTTTTTTTCTCTCTTCCCTCGACTCATTTTTTTCCATTAAAAAGATGAGATTGAAAAATGACCTCTACCTTTGTGTTGACATTGTGTGTGTGTGTGTGCATGTGCATTTATTTGCTCTAGCTCCTGCGGTATAAATCACTGAATATTGTGTGTTTTTGGACAGTAGTCAGTCAGTCTGTCTCCTTGTCTGGTTGTCTGTATTGTTGCCAACTAGGGCAGCTTACTAGTTATTTTAACCATTTTTTTCTCAGGTGGGGAGGACTTTCTAGCCCACACAATTCTTCCCTCACATGCAGTTTTACTTGTGAGCTTGAAGCCGAGGCCAACACCAACCATTTTTTCCTTCTTTTCATCGGGCAGATAACAATCTATCAAAGCAGTGTGTTCAAAGTCAGCTTCAAAACCTGAATAACTAATTATCATTTCCAATTTAAATACACTTTGCAGCTAAAACACATTCACTAGAACCTTTTTTTTTCTTTTTCGCAGAGCACTCCAAAAATATTCTAACCTTTTCATGTGTTTGAAAAAGGAACAAATTGGCTCTGAAGTGACAAAAGATTAAGGGACAGCATTGTTTTGCTGTAGCTGGCCTGAAAAACTGGGAATAGCGGACAAAAGAGCCCCATTGTCTGCAATTGTTTTCGAACAACACTGCAGAAGAGAATACACTTTGCTATTCAGGGCAGGTACAGTTTTGCTATTTGTGATGTATTCCTGGAGATGAGACATTCATCATAGCCGCTGTGTTGGCCAGACCTGGCTGAGCAACAGCAGCAGGGTGAAGTCAAGCTGATCAACAATTCCATTTTTTTTCACCCCCCTTACCTGCTTCCTTCCAGAAGCAAGAAATCCGAAAACCAGTGCACACTTGGTTCCTTGGGGGAATATAGGTATTTTTAACAATATGCTCAGAAAAAAAAACTCCTCCATCCATCCTTTGGCAGAGCTCCAACCTTATCCAAAATCCTGCACAGCACCCCCAACCCCCGCCATCCTGTGCATACAGAAACCCACACACAAACGCACACACACTCAGACATGCGTGCACACAAGCATGCATTTTGAAACACACACATACTGTACAGTATCCACATACACACACAGCCTAGAGCCCCCATCTTCTTATGAGCTTCATTACTCTGACCCCAGTCTCCCTTTCATATCTCTGAGGATGTTTATGCAGTGTGTGTCTGTGTGTGTGTGTGTGTGTGTGGAGAGAGAGAGTGTGTGGAGTGTGTGTTTTTCATTCAATACCCAATAGAATATGAGTATGTATATTTATTTAGGCCCAGAGTAAGCACAAGTGTGTTTATATGTGTGTGTTTGTGTGCATGTGCGAGGATGTGTATACTGTATATCAATGTGGGAATACTGTACTATGTGTATGGTGTGTGTGTGTGTGTGTGTGTGTGTGTGTGTGTGTGTGTGTGTACATGTGTGTGTATGACTTCCCAGCCAATTACCACATCTCCCAGACAGACTGAGACTGCCTAGGCCCTGCCAGCCAATCAGAGAGGGGCTGCGCACTGCCGGGCCGGAGGTGGTTGCTATGGTAACCAGGAGGCCTGTTTGCATGGTGGCTGATGGAAGAGTGATGGATTACAGTAATGGGATGGCGGGAGGGAGGGAAGAAGGGAGGAAGATAGGAAAAGAGGAAGGAAGAAAGGAAAAGGAGGGAGGTGTAGGAAGAGGTGAGGATGGGAGGAAAGAAAGAGGAGGAGGAGGGAAGGGATGGACAAGGGGAGGTGAGGAGGAGGAAGAGGAGGAGGGAGGGAGACAGACTCATACATAAAGATATTGGAAATGTATGAATGCATCTGAAATGAAGCGACTTAAAAAGATGAAAAAAACAGAATGAGAGAAAATGATAAAGGGAGGGTGGGGGAGGAGAGCAGGGGGAGAAGATATTGGGAAATGGGGTTGGGGTGAGGGGGTGGAGGGGTGCTCCTGTAGTGTGTGTGATTGAATTCCTCTCTTTCCCTCTTCTGTCTGGGCTGAGATGTGTGTCTGGCCATCTGTCCTTGGAGCAGACAGAGAGGTAAGTGTGTGGAAAGATGCAGTCTCACCTTTTTGCCTCCTCAGCAGCACTGCAGTCAGACTGTACAAGAACTCCCTCAGTGTTTCCACCCAGTTGCTCCAAACTGCTCCACCTGAAACCACAATATGAAGGCCAAGATGGTGCACTTCAATTAGTCATACGGAATCTTAAAACAGCAAATTTTGCATGTAACTTTCTCCTGTTTGGGGTCCCACACATCCCATCGCTGTATGTGTGAAAACAAAAACAATGGAAACCTGTACCTTTAAACCAGTAATTATCTTTTTACTTTCTCTCTGATCTTCTTAAAGCTCAGGTAACACTTTCTATGATGCTCACATCTATAACGCATAATAAACATACTTATAATACATTACTATATTAGTATTATTATGCTATTATTGCTTATAGCAATCTATAATTATACTTATAAGCACTCATAAATATTCATAAAGCTTTATACTAATAAGTATAATACTTTATAATTAAATTTATAATGACTTATATGGTGATAAAAAAAAGTATTAGTAAGTAACTACGTAACTATGTCAGTGAGTGACCAGTAACTATTAAGCATTATTAAACTTGACCATATAAGTTATAAGCTTTATAAATGCTTTATAATGTGTTATGATTATTTTAAGCATTCTGAATATTTAGTTCCTTTACCTAAAGTTTTATTGTAGAACAAAATACATTGCCTATACAGTATAATGCATTATAAACATGTTTATAATGCATGATAATGTGCTATAGACATAGGCATCATACTGTGTTATGGTTGTAGTTTTAAAGCATTATAAATATTTATGAGTGCTTACAACTATGCTCATACTTCATCCTAAACCAAGTATAACATATTATAGGGCTGTTTATAATACATTATAATGCATTATAGAAATGAGCATTGTAATATATTATTATCATAAAGAATTCTGCATATTTATGAGTGCTACAACTATAATTATATATTGCTATAAGCAAAGTGTAACACATTATAAGAATGTTTATAATGCATTACAGACATGGGAATCATAATGTGTTATGATTATTGTTTTGAACTATTGAGAATATTTATGACTGCTTGAAACTATAATCATAAATTGCTAGAAGCACAGTATAATGCATTAAAACTATGTGTATAATGCATTATAATGCATTATTGAGATGTATGAATTTGTTATGATTATTGTTATAATATTTATGAGTGCTCATAACTATATAATTTATATAAAAGTATAATGCAAGGTAACCATTGATGTTTATAATGCATTTACAGACATGGACATCAAGTGTTTACAAATTCAACTATGTAGAAAAATACTGCAGTAATAACACTGTTGTAACACAGCAAACTAGGCCGAGAAAGACACAAAGACACAAGGAAATGTACAGTTTGTTAACTGACACATAAGTTATGGAGGTCTAACAAACTGTTCCTAAACTCCCATAACATAAATTCAAATAGACTATTTATGATTTGGAAAAGTAGTGCTGCATAAAATCTGTCAACCGCAATCACAGATATGGATGCAGATGAAAATCCATTGTATTTAACTGGGTTTTACAGCTGAGGTCTCGAAAACCCCAAACAGGAATAATGCATCCTTTTCTATGGTGGATTTCAGAAACAAATAATTTCTTCAAAATTAAGGTTATACTCAACTCTCATAAAATTAGGGAAAGATAGAAGTATCAAGTTGATTGAACAATGTTTTTGAGCTGTTAAAGAGGGCTCTAAGAACCCAAACAGAACTTTAGGGTTAATGCTTTTGTCCACATCCAGTAACGTAAAATAATCACCTAAAAACAATAATCTCCATTATCCACATTGGATCTATATAACTAGACGACCCAAACACAATTAAAAACCAAATTGGCTAATTAACATTCTAACAGGCTAATCAATCAAGTGACCAGGATCAATATAAATCAAAGCATGTGGTTTCCTGGACACATAAAAGACATTTAGCAGCTGGTGATAGCAGCCGGAGCAGTGATTTCTGCTTCCTGGTCTATAGTCTCTGACACAAACGGATTTCCTGTTGAGTTCCCTCTCACTGACAGACAGCGACTGAGGATGCTTTTGAGTCAAGGATTAGACTAAATCTGTGTCTGGGGATCCCAACTCCCTGTGATCTTTTTAAGCGACAAAGCGCTATTCAAGTCAATTAAAGATGCAGTCCACTCAAATTAACTCCTGGGCCAAATCAAAAACATAAAAGGCATTACTAAAATCCATCATCGTGGCAGTTCAGTACATTCTCTTGTCATTCAGAGTGTCACCTTTAATGATTATCTGCCACAATCCTCACTTTGAAGGTGTTTTATGTCTTTGAAGACGTCTATTGAGACAAAACTGTAATTTACTTGTTTTTGAGTGTTGATAACACAGCCTATCAATGATCATCAGTTTGCACAATGAGTATTTTCCAGGTGGATGAACACCCGAATAATCTGCAGTGCAATAGTGTTCGAAAGACAGAACAGACTACAAAGGTGAACATGAAATCATAATTCAACACTGCAACCTAGAGGCAGACTTTAGCAACAGCATGTCTTTTACCCAGTACAACAGAAAGCATTTCTTCTGTGCAACATCAGTCAGGTCCATTCACAGAGGGAGGAGGAATTCATTAATAAGAAAACAGAGAAAGAAAACACATGGAAAAAGCATACATGGGTACGGTGGAGTGGCAGCACAGCATATAATGTAATACGTGGTTTATTTTTGCTGCTTTTTGAATTTGCATACTTTCAACAACAGCTAGGTCCTATAAACCAAATGCCTTGGGTTCTGACACAGCACAGTATACCACATTATAATTATCTTTATAATGCATTATAATGCGTTATGGACATGAACATCATAATGTGTTAGAATTATTGGTAAAAATAAAAATTAATATTTATAAGTGCTTACAGCTACAATAACACTGTAAGTTCAGTATAAAACTTCTGTCACACCACACATTTGATTATTAATACTACAACAACAACAACAACAACAACAACAACTACTACTACTACTACTACTATATAATAATAATAATGATAATAATAGCCTAACAATATGTATAAAGCAGGGCAAAAGGGGGAAAGCAAAGCAAATAAAACATAAAAGCAGTAAAGGGCAAAAAAAAATTCAAATAAAATCAGGGAAGACTCTCCGATAAAAGTATGTTTTAAGAAAGATTTAAAAGAAGTCACTGATTCTGCTGACCTGGTTATCTCTGTTATCTAATAGACCGACAAATAGTAAGGATAATTAAGCACCATGTTAATTTATTTCCTTTAAAGTTAAAAGCAATTAAGCCTCAGCAAACACAGCTACAACATGGTGTACTGTCTTGCAGCCATGTACTGTGAGATTTACACTGATTGGTTAATGTGAAAGATGAATGTCAGCAGAGTAATGGGAAAATACAAGGCTGATTAAATAAAGCCTCACTCTCTTTATCTTATCCCTAATGTTCTCTGCGTTTTCTCTGGCATCCACCAGCTTCTGTGGCTTTATTCCAGTTCAGTATAATTCAGCCTTCAGTTGGCCACTTTTTATCTCAAAAAGTTTTACAGATTGACTGACAATAACTTTATAAATTACGTTAGAATTCATTGATGCCTGTGGGGAAACACAGCATCACAGTGCCGCATTTTTGTTTTAAGTGGCACTAATTTTCCAAGAAGAACTTTAGATTATAGATAGAATTGAGCAGTAATCAGTTATCATATTAGGGCATTCATTTAATCGACAGGGTAGCATTACTGTTGACGATGTCTCAACTTCAGGGTAAATGTTATGCTCTCTCAATAAAGTTGCTCTTTATACTACAAGCGTCTAATTATAATTAGGCTGTGAATTGTACAGAATATAGCAACACAACTTGGGTCCACATGTGTAAATATATTCATAAAAGTGAGAGGACACAAAAGGCCTGATTCATCTGTTTAGGAGTCAGTGTGAAAAGAGGAAAATGTACCAATGCCCAACTGTAAAAATCCTCCATTTCAAGTTTTAAGTCCTGCATTTTAAAACTTACTCAAGGAGACGCATCAGGAAAATTTACCAAAAGTATCAAAAGTAAAAGTATTCAATGCATATTGTGCTGCCAAACTTGTAAAACCTGAGTTTGTTTTATCCAGAAGGAGTAGAGAAGTTTCTCCTTGAATTATAGGTGTTTTCAATTTACACGAGGGTTACATGAGGCAATAAGACTTTATGTTAAAGGATGAATGTGGTAAGGTCAACCAGACTGTCTTTGAAACTAGTGAGGTTGATGAATATTAAGTAATTTTACTATGCTGTGATTGGAAAAATAACCTTGGATTTGTACAGAATTTCCTGCTTTGTATTGAAAAAATGGAGATTCAACCCTATTATAAATTGACGGCTTCAGATGAAAGATTGCATAATTATGACAAAGGTTGTGATATTTTGCATTTATGATAATTAATATTTCTTTTGTGCACTTCTATATCCATTTGGAAAAAATTAAAAGGATGAAGGTGATTTTTTTGTGTGTGTGTGTGTACATATATGGTGATCTATTAAGTGACATGAGTGGTCGATGGACTATATATTAGGAAACCAAAACAAGCTCAGGCACCACCCTGATGATTATGTAATAATTTAAGACACACACAATGCACATGCTGATTAACATAAATGAAAGATGTTTTGTGGAGACGAGTGTGTGCCTCATCCAAGTGCAAGATACACACACCTGCACGCTCTTAACATCAATATTTAAATTTTATTGCTGATAGAAAATACGTTCAGAGGACACTTGACTGATCCACATTCCTGTGTGGGGAAAAGACTGAACATAAATGAAGGTGTTTTGAGATTGAGGAGACGTGTGTGCGTGCTTTGGCCGAACGCGTTGGGTGCTATCTTATGCAGACAGACTGACTGCACCACAGACTTTGCGCTCCAACCAGGTTTTAGCTGCTATAAGGCCCAAGTGATTTTTACTCCAATGCACCAAGCACAAGATGGTAATACGTGTGGCCACGCCTTCTGTTTTTCTTCATTTTTAGACCTCCTGCCCATGTCTGCATAGATAGGTGCAAGTTAATTTGCTATCTTGTGGCAAAAATAGAAACTGTGCCATAAGATAGCAAAGACATCAAACAGAACTTATATGGCAGACCAGAGTGAGTGAATGAAGTGATGTGAGTTATGGAAATAAAGTGATTAAACTATATTTATTATGTAGGATGAAAAAAAGAACATCAATTTGGGACAATGGTTCAGTCTGAGACAGTTGAAAGTAGACTAGGGACAGTAGTGAGGCACTGAGGAAAAAAGGTAATTTCAGTCCCTGGATTAGTGCAACCCTCCAGTCTGCTGATCTCCTTACAAGCTCCAGGAACACTGCTCTGCAGCTGAACTGGACCTCCTGATCTCTATGGACACATGGAGCAAAGTTTAAATAGAAATCTACACATTTTGAGCAGTTTTATTTGTTGTTAAGTGAATGTAATTTGGAGACCAGGGAGGAGTCCACATGTGAGGTGTGCACACAGCCTCTGTACTGTGATCGTGGGAAAAACAACACATGAACAGATATTCTGTGTTACCTAACTAAGAGCTGGCTGCAGGCGATTGTGAGTGAATCTGCCAAATAAATGCACATGTTGTAAATATTCCAGGAGGTGATCTTGATATCAAATAACAGGAATGAACATGTGTTTGTATTGGAACTAGCAGCAGTTAAATTCACTGACACACACATTCAACTTGTCTGTTGTCATGTCTCATTTCACCATCACCACAAAACTGTAACTCCCAGTCTGACTTACAGTAACTGTGTGAGATCTTGTTTCCAAAGAATTAGAAAGTAGCTAAAAATAGACAATAACATATTGGAAATGTGCTTGATTTCATACAGTATGAGGCAAGAAATGACTTGCACAACAGGAGATGTGGAAATACCCTGTCACAAGTAAGAAAGTATTAGCATCACAATATACTCAGTACCAAGAGTAAAAGTATGTATTGTTCAGAATGGCCTGTTTGAGAATAATGTATATTATATCACTGGATTATAACTATTGATGCATTATTGTGTTCACTGTGTTCACTTTAATGTTAAACATTATACAGGTGGAACTAATTTGAATTACTTTAAAACTGCTGCTCACATAGAACTTGTACACATGCATTTTACTAAATGTTTATGTTTTATCTGAAACTTAAGTGATATATGTGACAGTTAAACCAGATACAAGATCCTTGACATTAAAATCTAGAGTATTGTATAAAATTCTTATAGACATGTAACATATATGAAACATATAAATAATAATAATAAAAAAAAACAAAACAAAAAACAAAACAAAAACATACATAATTCTATATATGTACATATAAAAAGCATATGACTTTATTTGAAGTGCTATTGATTAGGTAATGAAGAGGACATACGTAGTGGTTCAGTTATGGGGATGGATGCTGGTGAGGAGAGTCGGTTTATTGATTATTGATGGATTAGTATAGAATAGGGGTAGGACCTGACATATTCTTGAGACATGCTCATTGAAAGTCTGTTGAACATTTATTTTGTTTTGTTTTGGAAATAAATAAAATAAAATAACTGAGACAAGTTCAAATATTTAAAACCTACTGATAATTTGGCATGCACTTTACATTGTATGACAAAGATGCAAAAGAGGACACTTTCATGTGTAAGTATGAGGCATATAAATCAATTTATTATTGGATGGAATGGGGAATTCTTAAAAGCTGAACCTATAATGATTTATGACAATTTATTTGTTGATTATATTTTGTATTATTCATCTATTAATCTCAATCTGCAAAGTAACTGGTAACTAAAGTTATCAAATAAATGTAATCAAGTAAAAATGATCAAAATCAGTAGAAAATGTAAATACTCAATTGCTTGATACTAGTATCTCAACATGGTACACCATAAACATGAATAGTCCTCATAAATAAATAAAAAAATATTATATAAATATAAAAATAATATCAAAAAATATTATCTCATATCTTTCACAAATTCCTTAGTAGTGCTAATATTGGTGTTTTCCATATCATTGTTCCATTTTTACACATTCACTCACCTTATGTGGCCACATTCTGGTTCATCCCACACATCACACGTGTTTACAGGAGTCCAGATAAAAGGAGAGGACAAACAAGGTGAAAGGTGAGGAGAAGTCATATATAAAAGCCAGTGTCTGCTCAGGGTGGACTGTGGCAGCAGGCAGGTGCTCCAGCAGGTGAGTGGAAACACACACAGACAAACACTGATAGTACAAACAAGCCGATCCCCCTCCAAGCTGTTACAGCAGACCTACAATTACTGGTGATATGTGTACCAACACTGCCTTATCAAATAAAATGTATTCACATATTTATTTTCTGTTTATGTGAGTCTTTAGGGCAGTGAGGATTCCCTGATACCAGAGGTTAAATCCAGGATGAAGGCCTTGATAACTTTGTCCGCTCTTTTCTTCCTCCTCTTCTCTGCTCATGCAGATGTTGTGGAACGTTTTGAGGTTTGTGTCCTTAGTTTATTAAAAAAAAAAAGAGAGAGAGAGAGAGAAACATTAAATCTGTGCATAAAATGAAGTGAAGTTTTTGCAACCCCTGGTGGGGGTTGGGACCCCCTTGTTGGGAACCAGTAACCATAAGCGGTTAACTTATGAGCCGGTGTTATTTTGTTATTTTGTTCCAGGATGAGCCTGAGTGCATGAAGTACTTCTATAAAGAGAAGCTGCCGGAGTGGGGAGCTTCTACACCTGGTGCTGCTCGTCTCTGTCAGCGCTTCGTCAACAGGCAGGGAAACAGTTTATAGATATGTATAGATACATTGCTTGGTTTTGAGCTTAATGTTTTGCAAGTTAGTTTTCTTTATCAACTGATCATTTGAACCTCAGATAATCTTTCACTTTGCAAAGTACTATTTTTCAGCACTAAATGTTTCTTAGGCCTCAGTTTCTGATCTCCACATCACTATACTTCATCTTTGTGCCACCAGGTTCCACTTTGCCACACTGTATGACACCAACCATCGCATTGCTGTCTACTCTGCCTATCAATTCCAGCCCAGCAATGGAGGTGGCAGGGAGCGGAGGTGGTTTGTTGAGCCTCAGGTTAGTACCACATTTGTTTATACTGTAGCTGCAGTATATTCTATGTGCATCCACCAGTACTGATGTGGTCAAAATTATCAGCATGTGTCGTACACAAATCTTTTGCGATCAGTGTCGCATGTGTGGCAGGAGGATGCTGCTCGCTGCAGGAGAGGGAGGTCAATGAGTTTCTATGGTTATGCTGATGCTCTCACTCTGAAACTTTCTCTGAACTGAAACTTTTCAGTGCGAGTGGGCTTCTCTCACTCTTGGTGACTGGATTAGATCCCATAGCTTGTAAAGAGCTTCTCTCTCACTCTTTCTTTGACTCCTATTTGCCATAAAAAATAATTAGTCTGTAAAAGAACAAGAAAATAAATGCAGAAATATAACATTTGATCTTGAAAATACTTCAATAGTTCATTTAATAGTCTCCCTACTTTTGTAAAAAAAAAAACAAAAAAAACAAAACAACCTTTTTCACTCCAAATACACAATATTCCTGTGGAGAGTTGATTATTTGGTTATAGATTTCAATCTATATGGCTGGTGATCTCTCTCTCCCTTCAACCAACACAACCACTAAGCTGTATGCAAATTATGTGTGATGGGGTCATCAACATGCAGATGAGCATATAGTGTCATCTGGTGACTTTTAGCGACTTTTGGAGCCAGACCAAACTGCTTTCACTGTAAAAAAGTTGGCAAAACTGATCCTGATCTGATCTCAGTGTGGTCACCATACACACATTTTAGTGCAAAGTGTAAAGGGGGCCGGCCATAGAGCTACCCTCTGTATTTTTTGTGAGGAGCATGTGTCTGCAGACCCGGAGACCGCAGATTCAGACCCGCACGTTTGGACCCGCACATTCAGACCCCTTCGTTTTCCCCCTCCTTTTTCTCACCCTAATCCTAACCTATCCCTCCTTGTGCCTAAACCTAACCTCACGTTCCTCTTCTCTTTTCTCTACCTTCTTATGACTATCCCTATCCTTTTTCTTATCCTAATCCTAACCATTCCCCCCATATGCCTAAACCTAAACCTAAGTTGGTGGCGCTGTCGCAGAAAACCTGAGGTCCTAGAAATGCGGTCCCAAAAGTGCGGGTCTGAATCTGCTGCGGGTCTGAATCTGCAGCCTCCGGGTCTGCAGAGACATACTATTGTTTTTTTGTTGATTTGAGCACCACAAGACAAGTGTCATCTAGTTCCATTAAAGCTGAAAGGAGGCAGTCATCTCTACGGCCGATATCTCCAAAACTCTGCAGTTCACACCAAAACAATCAAGATGGGTAAACAGCACTACAGTTAAAGGATAACTTTGGTATTTTTCAACCTGGGCCCTATTTCCCCATGTTTATGTGTGTGTATGATTGATAGGTACAACTCGTTTTAAAATTGGTTCAGTATTGAGGGAGGCGGATGCAGCCGGCAGCCGCGAAATATAGTTATAATGGTAGATATCGGGGCAAATTCGTCTGTAAAAGTTTGTGCATTAAACGTGCTTTTTTTCACCACAGACTGGATCAGATCGCCAGTGTAATCTCTGTCAACAGATGCTTCACTTACCGCTTGCTGTGTGTGACGACATCTCACGGGATCTTTGTTTGTTGCCGAAGAAAACAGAGGAGTCATGCTGAGAGCCGGTCAGAGCGGAGTTAGTTGTCCGGAGTTCAGTTTAAAGTTTTACTGCAACTATTAAAAACAATGGTTTGTGTTTTTGCTTCGCCGAAGTGCAAGAACAGGATGTCACGCAACACCCGTAGAGCTTTCATAGGCTGCTTTGTCGGACAGCAACATGCTGAAGTTATGGCTAATTGTGTACAATTTGGATGCTAACGCTCCTGTCCAGACACTGCGCCTTGCAGACCATCGGGTCTGCAGTGCACACTTTTCCCAAGATGACTACTGCCAGCCCAAGAAGAGAAGACATACCAATCCCGAGACACTTCACCAAACACACCTCAAGAAAACAGCTGTCCCACTCACTGCAATGAAGACATTCTTCAACAAGCAAAGATCCCGCGAGATGTCCTCACAGAGTGAAGGTAAGAGAGACGCTTTGCATGCTGTTGACAGAGATTACACTGGTGATGTGATCCGACTGTGGCGAGAAAAAAGCACGTTTAATGCACAAACTTTTACGCACTAATTTGCCCCGATATCTACCATTATAACTCGTTTCGCGGCTGCCGGCTGCATCCGCCTCCCTCAATACTGAACCAATTTTAAAACGAGTTGTACCTATCAGTCATACACACACATACACATGGGGAAATAGGGCCCAGGTTGAAAAATACCGAAGTTATCCTTTAAGAGGAAAACTGTGTATTTGTGATTTTGTGGTGAACTATCCCTTTAATTCTGGGAGTTTTTGATGTTTTAATAGCTCGTAAACATGTCCTGGCAAAAAGAGATGAAGGATGGCTACTGGCTGGGGAAAGACCACCCAGGGATCTACCAAGGAGAGAGACAGGCACTGAATGAGGACTACACTCATTCTGGCTTCGACCGTGGTCACCTCAACCCCAACGGACACCATGCAGGTGATGGAGGCTGAACATGGGTGGATTTTGGGAGAGAAGTCTGTAGGTGGCAATAGCTACGAGCCAAAGGTGTCAGTTAAGTTTATAAAGGGTGATTTACAGGGCAACTATTGGATTATTATTGGCCTCTCACTCAAATCTCTACCACTCTCTGCATCCTACCAAGTCACTTTATAGTCCCAGATCACATGCAGCGCATCTGACAACTTGCAATGCATTTAATTTTTTTTATTGTTGCTAAGCAACCAACAAATCAAGTGTCCTTAGCCTAATCGTGATTTTGCTGCAAAGTAAACTCAGATCTTTACTTTTATATTTTGGTTTGTAAACACTGGTTTAGACTGGATCCATGAAAAAACCCCAAAAAGAGGACAAACATCTCCCTGAAGCTTCTTCAGGGAGATGTTAAAATGAGCTAACGTTAGCTTAACACAAACCATGAATTGTATGTTAGCAATTATTGATGTTACTAGTTTGAATGATTGACAAAAACATACTCAAAATCTCAGGTACAGCGCTAATTCTCCCCAGGCAAATTAACAACAGCCACCACTTAGTTGCCCTCTATGACTGTTTTTTCCCAAGCATCTATAAATTCTGTGGTCATCCCCATTGAAGGATTGTCTCTCAATTAATAATCTGATTGGACAATGTAAAAAACACACAAATGATATCAAGTGCTTTTCTGCTTTGAGTTGAAGTTTTTTCAGTTCGAGGAATTCAAAGCACTTCTGCATAAACACAAGGCGCTCTGGGCGTCTAAAACATGAAATGCACAGGGTGCAGTGCCCCAAATGCTTCCTACCTACAGAAAACAACTGGAAAAGACACCTCTTACTGCCAAGATAATACACACCTTTATTTCTTTGGAACCAGAAACCGCAACCTTATTTGTTTACTCTAGACCTAACTCTCCATCCCTCTCTCTGACAGTCCCTAGCCGCAACGCCACTTTCACCCTGACCAATGTGGTCCCTCAGAACCCCAAACTGAACCAGAACGCCTGGAGGATCCACGAGTCCCAGCTCACCGACCTTTTCCGGGACAGGTGCTCTAAGGCTTTCGTGCTGGTTGGCGCCATTCCCTCTGCAGACAACTGGATTGTCAAAAACAATGTGAAGCGTGTCAACATCCCAGACTACCTGTGGAATGCCTACTGCTGTGTGGACAACAATGGCAGACCCATTCAGAGTGGTGCTGCCACCGCGAGGAACACGGAGGACAACTGGGTAGAGAAGCTCTCTCTGGATGAACTGGGAGAATTCTTGCAGCAGTTCTCCAATCAACCAGTCGGGGAGCTGTTTTACAACAACTGCAGGGCTTAAAAGACAACGGAGGGACAATAACAAACAATTTAAGACTAATACATCCCTTATTATTCTTCTCATTCAACCACAAGTGGATGAATAAAAATGAATGAAAGAGGGATAAAGTGACTGTTTTCTCATGTCTTTTTTTCATTGATAGCAAAGGCACACAAAGTAAAATATTATCATTATTGTCTTATAAACACGAAGGAACCATCATTTATTGTATAGCATATGGATGAACTTTTCTTGTGAAAAAGATGAGCCACCCCTTCATGGTTAGAGTGTAGAACACCATCCAAATAGTAATTAAAGGATGTTTTTAATATGAAGCAAATGATCTTTCAGTGGAAGACACAGCTTACTGATCCATAAAAGAAATTCAGTTGAAATATTAGAGTTGAGATGCCCCCAGAAAGGTAAACCTAGATTTACTTTTCAGTTGGAGTATGGTTTTACCTCATGAATGGTTTGAATTCTCTACTTGCACAATGCAGTTGAATAAAGATGACAATGCTAGCTAGCTAGCTGACATTGCTAATGGTAAGATACTGACATGCGCAGAAACACTAGTGTTTCTGCAACTGCAGCATTTTTGACTCTTCAATATTAAAAAAAAAAATTCAACACCTGTGAATTTTAATTTTAACCGTCAGATATAAACAAGTACACAAATTTATTTGCATAAAGTCATGAAGATTTTTATCTGAAGCATGTTTATTTTTTATGGTTCTTATACAAAATGTCCTCACTGCAACAATACAATAATGTTTATTTCATACTTTTTTTTTCTAATTTCTATAAAATTCTAAGACAGTTAAATTTACTGCCATCAACCGTTGTGCTTGGTTATCTATTTTGTCTCTACTAAGTTTGTATGAAATGTGTTGATGATGATCTGTGAGGTAAAATCACTGTATTTGTTCATGGAATCTGGTGGCTTTGACGAGTATGATAATGTCTGTTTCTCTAGAAACAAGAGGGACCTTACTCTTCGACAGTTAGGTCTATCTCTTAACAACAATCTGAGCCTGTCAGTGGCAAAAACAAACGTTTTAGTGGACATACTTTGATGGTTTACTGTTGTCCATAAGGATTACATGCACTTGCAGCCTGTTTGACAGCACCCTTCTCAATACTGGCCCAGTTTCAAAAACTGTTGGCCCCATTAGTCATTTAAATAGAAAACATGGGAAAATAGTTTACTGATGTTTGCCTTGAAATTGTCTCTACTCACACAAATTCTTTACCCGACACCTAAAACATCAATGGAAGCTAGTAAAGTTTCCTATGTTAGCTTTGACTTCTAGCATCCGATACACATGAATTCAACAGTAACGTAAATTCTGTTTTAAAATATAGTTCAAAATACACAGTTACTGAGCTGTTTGCTAAGGACACACTTTTCTTGATCTTCATGATCATCTAGTTTGAGTGGCCCAACATGGAAGCCATGAGCTCACTTGTTGATTCAACCAGTATATTGACCTTAATTTGCCCTTTAGGAGTCACCAGTCATAATTTCGTAATGATCCGAGTTAGAGCAATGACATTTGAAACGATGATATATGTTCTTGCACAAGTTACAAGTCCTGTGAAAACAACCTTGTTTTAAGAAAAAAACATTTTATTTGTGATGTTATGTACCGTCAAATATCACAATCCTAAAGGGTTACAGTGACATCTCGGATTGTTGGGCTCACTCTTGCTGTAGAAATGATTACTGCACCATCAGAGTTGTAGTTCTGCTAGCAGGCTGGCTGGCTAACACTAGTTTACATGAGTAGCGCTAATCATGTCATTATGCTGTTATATGATTTATATACACGCAAAACATAAACTACAATCTATTACAACATGGTTAATAACAGTATAGACATGTAGTTCCTTCACTCTTAAAATAACCATGTAGACAGTCTTGTACTTTGCCCTTTTCTCTGTTTTTGCTCCACATCAAATGTTTTATAGTCATGATTCATCTCAGCATTGGTTGGTTTGATTCCAGGCTTAAAACTTTTAACGTAAGGATTTTTCTGAACAGTAAATGGAGTGAACGAAAGGGAAATTCACCTCAGGAGCGGTCCAAAAAGTGGGCCATCACTGTTGAGCTGCCCACTCACCTTCTTGTTATGTTGTTATGGTTGCTGAATAACATTTAGCCCCTAGAATCAAAATTTAAAAGAGCTGTTCATAGTGATAAACCCACAGAGGATAATCACCTGACTCTACAGTTCCACTCAGCTCTACTGTTTATGTCAACTATGATGATTGATTTTGCAGCCATTTACAGTCCACACAGCACTGTATATGTACTTCCAGGGGATTGGTCAATTTCTAAAGCAGCCATTCCCAACTTATGCCCAGTTTGAAATCTGAAAATCTTCTACGGCCAAACCAAATGTTAAATCACAACTCAACATAATCGACATGAGACTAATCATACCAAAGAAGATGTGTTCTGATGTTTTGTCACAGGTCACCAAATATGGTGTAACACCTGTTAAACACTTCATTTAAATCCCATGTCTTTGTTTAATTAGTTCTGATTGTTTTTCAAATTAATAATATTTAATGGTCATTTCAAACTTGAAAGATTGAAACTGAATATAGCCAACCCACATGGCCTTCACATCCCACACACTGTTTAAGAGCCTTCATTAACAGACCTGGACCTATGTGTTACATGCCTGAGGAAAGTGCTGTGCTGTCAATCTTTTCAGCAAGTTATAAAGAATATTAATAGTTTTTTTTATTGACTACATATTTATACTTTGTTTTACTGATACACAAGCAAACAGCAAATAATCAGCAACAAACATTTCAATGTTAAAAATACAATAAGAAGATTAAATGATAAATCAGAGGAAGTATAGGGCTACATCTTCCACTGGTCTTCTCTTCCCCTTTCGTCCCCTCTTCCCTTTAACAAATTATTTCCTGTTTCTCAGAACATTTGTTTTCTTGGTAATTTGATTCTTTTATTTAGCTCTCCTACACTTCAAAGTTCCCCTTGTGTCAACAACTTCTTTCTTCTTTAAATCTCATGCTCAACATTAAACATTAGATCAGCTTCAAAAAATGCATTAGCGTGATTAGCATTTGCATGATCAGTTTGTGTCATTACTTTTTGAAATCACTACTACAATAATAGAAATCACCTCATTACTGATTATAAATCAATCTCTCTCTACTTTTGATCTGCATCAGTCTGAAGTTCAGTCATATTGGACCATGGGGTGGTCGCTCCAGGAGGGCAGGTTGGCGAGTTTCTCCTCAGTAGTTGTTTTGATGGGCCAACCCCAGGCCTTAAAGAATCCAGCAAGGTTCATCCCCACAGTCTGGGAGAACGTCTTGGCATACAGATTCATCTTTCCTTCATTGTCCCTGGGAAAGTTGCTCATCTTATGGTAGGCAGCAAATACCTTCTTAAAGGCATCCCAGCCAAACTTCTCCTGGAGCTACGTGGGCGGAGACAGAGGGGCAGGTGAGTAGAGAGAATGTGTAGTTTGTTGATGAAAGAATCAAAGTTTATGAGAGACTTGACAACTGTAATAAACTAATAAAGTCCAAAGAGATTATTTTGGACTGTAAAGTCATTCAGTCCATCACCCTGGTCAAGAATGAAATATCTTAATAATTAATAAATAATAATAATAATTATTGGACAGATAGCAATAAAATTTGGTAAGACATTCATAGTGTCTATAAAGCAATAAGTAACAATTACGCATCCAAAAATGAGTACTGCAGTCTGGAGCTATAGATAACATATGTTAAATCCCTATTTAATATATGATCTATGGTTGAAGTAAATCATTTCCCTCGCCCCCGCCTCCCCAGACACAAAGAATCACGCAGGCTGCAGGAATGCTGCAGGAGTGCAAGACGAGCACAACATTAACAATTGTATCACAGTGCGACACTGTCAGTTTGATGGAAAACAGGCAAACAAAAACAGTTATTCCAGCCGGCAACAGAAATTTCAAAAGAGGACACTGTTGCTGCAGCCTCGCTGTCAGACAAGCAGTATTTCAACTTAGCTTGTTTCCTTATCTCTGATGACATGTCATGATCTTTTTTATAATAAATTACACTAAATATAGTACAGATTTCTACTTTAATTTTTCAAGAAAAAATAGCATAGCAAATAATTTTGATTGTCTGAGGGCCCCCTGTTGAAGACCCATGTTCTCTAGAACGTAAAATACAGTAAATGTCTTTCACCTGCAGGTATGTCTCCAGGGCCACAAACTTTTGCCAGTCGCTGAGTTTCTTGCCCCCCTTAACATACTCCTCCACGTTACTCTTCCGACTTGTTGAGGTCATGGATGGGTGAGCCTGCATCGAAGACATTACACTCACCATATTATAATGTTCACCATGGTGAAATAACAGGAAAAACAATGAGATCACAATAAATTATCCTCTGAATCTACTGATATGAAAATTTGTTGCAACACATATGACCTGGCCTTCCTGGACCTTGGTCTTTAGTGAAAATAAAACCGATTCACTCCACCTGTGCCCTGTTGACACCCAGCACCTCTTCATGCACATACACTGACCACAGGTTGCATGTGGCCTCTGTGGTGTGAGGTTTGAACTCCCAGCTGATTGTCTGTTGGTTGTGTCCCAGTTCATGAATTTCTCCCCACAGGCCTTTGGTCCTGGCAACATCTGGACTGACCAGTTCAGCGGCTGTAGATGAGTGCATCATGATAGGATAGCCTGAATGCATCCATCCTGCAAGATAAAGAGAAATTAATAACACAAACAGTGTTACAGGATATCTTTATCTTTACATTTTCCTAGTTATGGCGATGCACTTAAAGAGCTAAACTTGTTGTTAATGAATAATTTTCAATAATAAGATCATGTGGATAGAAACAGATAGCTTGGAGCCTGGCAAGATGGATTCTCGCGTGATCTTGTGATCTTGTGATCTTGTGATCTCATGATCTCATGATCTCGCGAATTCAGCTGCCTCACAATGTAAGCACCAGGCACGAGGCCTTAAGAAAATTACTTTAAAATTTATCATGCTTAATAATGCTTAAGTCTGTAGTTAGTCATGAACCTGAGTCAGAAAATTGAAATAAAAAAATCTTTTTTTTTACTGTACATACCACCAGAAATCTGCACTTCTGCTACAATCCGTTCTTTGCGAGCAAATTTGTGTGGTATGGCAGCCAGCTCTGCAACACCCTTCATGATGTCATTCCAGAGCGCTGCCACCTCATCAGGGCGTTCCAGGTCTTGAACAACATGTGATGGTACGGTAAGAATGATGTTGTCAAACTCCAACTCTGCCCAGGGTGAGGGAGCTGTGCGCAGCAACAACCACTCAGCTGTTGTTGTCACACCTGAAAGGAACAAAGGGATGGGTGTTGGAGCAGTGAATTTTGCTCTGTGGGTGACAGACAAGGCAATTTGGCCATTCGGTTCATGCAGCTGTGAATCTACTTGGGATGTTACGAGAACCCATATATCAGTGCCAAGCCAATGCCAAAACTCTGACAATGTGGTAGTACTTGTTTTTCTACAGTGCCACTGGTACTGGGATGCAATTCTTCTGGACCTGATGGCGTCAGAAGAAGAACATCTATCAGCACGGAAGAACAACAGCAACAACACAAGTGCAGCTGCAGTGATACTACAGTGACTTTTCTGCCTTCAGTCATCGAAAAGAAAAACAGTAAAAAGAGTCGTGTATGGAAGTAGGTGTTTTTATCCTGAAATACACGTTTGCATTATTTTAGTTTGAGACAGCTGGTAATGACATGTAGCCAACTAAAGGCTAACGTAATGTCAACGCAGCTCACATTAGTGGGGCACCGTACTGACTTCTTACCGTTCAGTTTGCATCATCAGTCAGCAAAATATACAAAATATAACGTCAGTGGTTTGTCTGTCACCATGTCAGTAAATTTAAACTACTGATTGCACTCTGAGTTCAACTTATATTCGAAGTCTAGCAACAGAAATTACTTTTGCACTGCATTACTGCCAGACATGGCAACATGCTCCCCTGACAGTGATTTGCATCAGTCCTCTGTCCTAGAAGCTGAGTTTTTATTTTAGGTGGCAAATAAAAAGAAGGCTACATTTTATTATCATTTTTGTTTTTTACTGTGGTATTGCATTGGATATTGAGAATCATGGAAATACCATGAGAACATATAGGCTATAGAAATGGACAACATGAGAGCTCCCCAAATGTAAAGTCAGATCATCTATAAGTTAATAAGTGCTGAATAATAAGCATTAGATTCTTGTCTCCTCACAGTCCTTTGTGGAGCATGAGCAGACAGTAACGCATACTCACCAGACTTGTAGTAAGGAGCAGATATAGCTATCTGCACTACGACCTCTGGCCCCTCCATTTGTGTGTTGGGTGGGGCCTCAAGGTAGATGAGTCCCCCCCACAGGTTTGACACCTGCATCTTCTCAGCGGTAACAAGAAATCGCTCACAAACACACGGTGCTCTCTTCAACTCTGCAGCATTCAGTCTGTCTGTCTGACAGCCTATCTGGATCTATGGAAGACAAATGTGTTACTGCTTTGAAAACCTGCATGGAAAGTTTACTGCAGCTTAATTTTTCAATACAGCATATACAGTATAAGTCAATGGATACAAAATACAGACGCTCAGGGGTACATTGAGCACCTCTATGAGATGTCGAGGGGTGGTGACAGAACGTTGGTACTTAATGAGTTAGGATGAGAATGGGTTGCATAGTCTGAATTAGCAGGACATTGACAAAAACACAATGATCTCACTAATTAAGATTAGAATACACTGATAGTGATTTTGTGTACTGTACCGTCCATCCCCTGTTGACGATCTCTGCTGGCATGATCATCTCAGTCCTCATACCAGGAGAGAGGTACAGACCTGTACTGAGCCACTCTTTCTCTCCTGACAAACATACAGAGCAGCAAACTTTATACTCAAAGGTGCATTTAAAACAGGTAAGATACTTTTTACCATCTTCATTTTAATGCATTGCAATAATGCACAAATACACACATATTAAATTGTACAGAGAAAAATTACAGGTCTGCATATTTATTTCAGATATTTTTTTACAACAATGTGGTCTGACCTGTTGTGTTCACATTAATCCTGATCCTTTGGTTATAGACAGAAGGCATCATGGGATTATGCTTGAAGAGGTAAGGCAGGAGGGCATCAGCATCTGGGGAAACATTATATACTGCTGTCCCAACACTGAGGAGTAGGTGCTCCATCAGGTTTTTTGCTGGCTTCTTCTCACTGACCTTGAAATAAAATGAATATTAATAATTATAAAACAGATCACAACCTGACCGGTTGACATATAGCCCACAGTGACTGGGCTTGCAAGCTTAATGATGACAACAAAATGCATTTGTACAAAGCAAAACTGTCCTGACTCATTGTCCTGTCTTGATTGGTTTTTGGATCTGCCGATCCACTGTCAATAAATTCCTCAACACAATCTCCATAAAAAAAGCAATTTAAAAAATCTGTGACATCTTTACAATGTAATGGGCTGAGCGGGAACCCACAGTTAGGGGGAAGGGGGCATGTGCATATTCAGTGGGCCATATAACCAGTTAAAAGATGTTGCTGAGGGAAACCCTTTGAAACGAGATATGGTCACATCAAGTTAGTTATTGTTAGCAAAATGCCAGCAAACCAGCTAGCGTTTTGGTAACATTAGCTATCAGATATAACTAGCTAGCTAACAATTGATATAGATTAGCTAGCTAGCTAGCTGGTGTTTTGCCAACAACAGCTATAAACGTTTTGTTTTGGTGTTTTTGTCAGAAATGTTCCCAAATTAGCTAATTTATGAGGTAACTGTATGTCCCTTTTACAGGTCTCCTGGCAACATCTTTTAAAATTAATCACAGAGCTCTTCTAGATTTTCCAATCATCATTGTAAAATTTATAGTGAAACAAGTCATTCCGTGGGGGTTGTGGCGGCCAAAAAAAAAAAAAAAAAAAAAATGTATCCACCATTCCACAGCCATTTTTTTCACAATGTAAATCTATGGAGGAAAAGTCTTTTGGGACTGCAGTGCATCACGTGATGCTGTCATTACATGATTTGGCCATGATGTCAAATTGACTTCAGAGCCCAGCAGTCCTATTAGGGACTTGGCTTCTACCAGGAACAAAGTTTAGTCAACTGTTATTGGAGCACATAGTGAAAATGGATGGTACTTGGGAGGGGTCAGTTGTCCAATGTATGGGATGCCATGTGACTGTTTGTTTACTTCTGCTCAAAACGTTAGTAGGCAACCATTTACTATTTCATTAGCTATAAGAATTTAACAAAATTCCCATTGTCTCTAGAAAATATTCCAGTCCAGTTTATTTCAACACAATTACTATGTATATATCATAACATGTTTTTTTTTGAAGAGACTGTGTCTGTTTTGTTTTTTTTTGTTTTTTGTGAAGGAAACATTTCAGAGACAGGCACTGGTACAAAATATATTCTACAAACCTGAAAGCCATAAAAAAATTAGTGGTAGAGAAACTAATCTTTGACTCACTGGTACTTCTCACCTGCATATCCAAGCCAACCCATGCATATTATATTATGGTACCATGCTACCATTGTTTATTAATTATTACATATTTGACTTACTGTAAATAGGACATTTACCATAAAAGAGAAACAATTATTAAGCTCTGTTCAATCATAACCTATAGAGTCATTCACTGCCCACCTTTGGCATGCCGGACTTCTTCACCATTTCAGTGAGGATGGACAGCACCTGGGTGTAGGAGTAGCTGTCATAAGCCTTCATGTTCAAAAAACTGGCACACTCTGTACCCAGTTTTTGGAGGTGTTCTTTCACATGCTCGGTAAGTTTTTCACCCTGGGTAACATGACCAGCAAGGCAGCGTAGAAGATAACGGAAGTGGTTGGTGTCTTTCATCGCCTGTTGAGGCACAGGGGCCTTGTAGAGACCTTGATGAATTTTTCCCCTCAGCAGACTCAAGCCCATTTTGTTTAGGATCTTGTTTCCTGAAACAAAGTTTAACAGACTTTTTTTATTTCAGACTTCAGGTCTGTCACATGCACAGTATAAGGCATGCTTTACAAGGTTGGGGCAGTGTTAGGGTTCGAGTTTTGGTGTCTCAAAGGAGAGGTCTTCACACATCCATAATGCTGGATCTGATCCAAAGTAGACCAGTGGAAAACTGACGCAAACCTGACGTACATTAATCTATTTCTTAAAGTTAATAAGACCCAATCCAAAACACCAACAAACCATAGAGAGAGAACATCAACACCAGCACTGTCAAGCACAATCAGCTCTTAGTTAACAAGCAGCTGAGTTGCAATATAACCTCACAGTTGAAGTAATGAAGCATTCTAGCCAATTAAGTGATAGATAGAAGTAATAATATAATGATAATAATAATAATAGTAATAATAATAATAATAATAATAATAATAATAATAATGGTTTCTGCACAAGTCATGATGTAGGACATTACACACAGCTATTGTCAGCAAGCCTACAGTCTGTCATCCTATGTTCTCATGCCAGTGCACTTGCCAGTGGGTTGAAACAGTAGCCATAATCAAAATATTGCCATATTTAATCATACCTGAGAAATCTGTCATTGGGTTTTGCCCAGGGTGCGTCTGTGCCCAGTGCCAGGCATGTCCACCAATCAGCAGGCCTCCTCCCTCTGCCACAAAGTTTTGGATTTCCTCTGCATGTGCATCACTGTACGCTGTACACACAAATACACTGAGGTCTTCCCTGAACTCCGTCCTCTCACACTTTAACTCTGAATTGTTGAGAAAGTTGACTTTTGGCACAACACCAATGACCCCCTTCCTTCCTTGGTCTAACCAATCAATGGCATTGTTCCAAAATGAAGCCAGTGTCTGTAATACAAGGAGTTGTTCATTAGTTAATCATGTATGATGTATGATTCGTCAAAACAATATGTAACATTATTTATCACAGTCGAGATAACCAACAACTAGTGGCCTTAAGTTAAGAAGGAAATGAAATGACATGACATTCTCTACTTGCACAATGTAGTGTGACATATATCCATTTCAGGGGCTGTATGTCTCTTAACTTCCTGTCAAAGTTATAGTAACATTACCCGCCAACAAACTTGGCGGGTAATGTTTTCATCCCTAAGTTTCACTTTTCACAGTTAGCTTGATATTATTACTAGTACTTACTGTTTGTTTTGTACATAGCATTTTTGAGAACTTAATAATAATAATAATCAATATAATTATTAATAATAATATTAATAATCGTTAATGATGCTAGCTCTCCAGCCAGCATTGTCTTCTTCATTCAAACTCGACAGAAACAAAATAAAACTCACCAAAGACGTCTTGGCCTGTCTTCCCACTGCTCCCATAATCACCAACTGTGATTTTGGTGATTTGGAAATAAATCTTTAATTCATTGTGTCACATGTGAAAATATCAGCGGGAGAGGAGTCAGAGGGAGGCTGTGGTGAATTTGGGGTTTATTTCAACTAAACCAGACACGCCAAGATGGTTTTGGTGAGTTTTATTCTTCTTCTGTTGAGCTTGAATTAAGATGAAGACTGCAGGCGAATCGAGCTGCAATGTAACATTAAGGGCACCGTTGCAAGTACATCCACTAAAAGCATTTGTTTTTCTCATTGACAGGTTTGACAGGATTGGCTTTCTATGTGTCTGACAACATTATGGAAAAGATTGCCACAGAAATATTTGTTTTGTGTAACCAGAAACACTATTATTGGAAAGCATGCTGCATTCAAACTCTACACAAACAAAATAAAACTCACCAAAATGTCTTGGCTCGTCTTTCCACTGTGCAGTAATCACCACTAGTTTAGTTGAAATAAACCCTTACCTACCCTAACCCTAGCGTTGACAGGAAGTAAACAGACATACAGTTCTAACCATACTACTTTATACTATTACTACTATTATACTATACTATTTCATGTATACATAATACACAAACCACATGAAAAAAGTAATTTCAGAGACCATTCATTAAATCAGACTGCACCGTTTTTTGCAGGAGACATTCATGTGTCACTACAATGACCCGTCCCTGCCCGTAGTAGGTCCCTGCCAGGAACGCTCGTCCATCCTCAGTTGTACCAATGGGGAAGGCTAGCAGTCCATGGACCAGAGCCTCAGAAGCTATTAATTCATCTTGAAGGTCAAACTCTGAAATCCCCTGGAGTAAGAACTCCAGGTCATCCCCAAAATCCTTACCAACACTGTATCAGAGGAAATGGGAGGGGAAGATAGTCATACAGGGAGACAGGTGAGACAGGAGAGACATTTCATTTTTAAGGTAAGTTCAACTTCATGTCCAGGCATCATTATTCTTAAATGATCTTTCCAGTGGTTAGTTTCATTTCTCAATGAAATAAATAAAAAATAAATTATAACATTAAATTAGAGTGAGATGTTTACATTACTTCCTGTTTACAGTTTATACCATAGTACTACGACATCATCATGCTGAATACACCACATGTGCCCTTGTCTCTTATTTTGCACTATTTCTATTTTTCTACTTTTTCTATTTATATATTTTTTTTTCTCCCAGTTGTATTGGGTGTTTTTATTATATTGCATGTTTGCACTGTGGTTCGAGAGGAATGCAATTTCATCTGTGCTGTATGTCGTGCATATAGCATACTTGACAATAAAACTGACTTTGACTTGACTTTGATGTTGTACAAAGTTTTGCTGTTTCTTTGCAAGCAAGCAGACTTCCATTTAAGGAAATCTTGTTCTTCATAATTTGTTGGCCCCTCCTCCCTGGCTCAACAAATGAGAAGCAAGACGGAGAGAGATCTAGACTGGATGGAGTTAGGGAGTGCCATCAGCAAAAACAAAGCAGTGACTCAAAAATAAAACGTTATTTCCTGATTGTTTCACAGTCGTTATGTTCTAAAGCACAAATAAAAATGCCCACACCACCAGAGACCACTGGATTTTGTGTGAATACAGCCAAAGCAATCCTCAGTCTGTTCTGCTGGTGTGTGTATGTGTGTAAACATTTTTCTGCAGCTCTTACAGACATAGAGCGGGGGGAAAAGACGGAGAATGCAATGTAACTGTTGGCCACTACGTTTTCAGAGTTCCTGCCTCACAGCCTGCATGTTGTATTGGCTAGGGACTACACACCACTGCTCAAAGTCCCACGCACAGCAAAATATGAAAAAAATAATACAGGTAGAGGGAAGAGTCTTTGCAGGTACAGACACCACCACCATCATCATAAGTGATGATTTAGAGGGATTATGAGTTTTTAGGAAAATGTTACATACTGTGCCTTTAAAGTTAGGTGTGTAATGAATACTGTTTTGTATTATGCCACTGCAGTAGACTGTAGGTGGGCATATACAAACTGAACACAGACACAGGACTTTTCTGTAAACCCTGGATTGCATTAAACCAGTGTTTCTCGAGCTTTTTTATACCAAATATTACCTCAGAAAATATTAGGCATTACAAATACCACCATCATGACCAATGTTATAATACAGTAGCTCAGGCCTACCATATTCAGCTGCAGAAAGTTCACACAGGAAACAGGTTTTTTTTCCTAATAAGATTATCTATTGTTGACTGTTGTCAGCCAGAGCCATACTGTGCAAAGGGGTAGTACACTACAAAGGGGCGGGCAGGCCCTCAAACAAATGCACATTCATTTTCAGTCTCTTAATTTTATGTCTGCTTACTATCATGCCGTTGTCACTATATGTATGCTACATGCATGAACGTGACTTGGTAGCAGGCAATATCGAAACAAAAAAATTTATTTTAAATTATTTCAGTGACCATTTGAAATTTTATAGTATTTTGATTATATGTTTTTAAATTAATTCATATCTCTTTTAAATTTGGGGTGGATGCTTTACCAACTGAGCTACAGGGCTGCCCCAACATCAAAGTTTAAATGAGTTGCATCAGTGATAAAGCTATACATTTGCTGATTAATTATTGGCCACACATCAGGAACAGTTTCTAGATTAAAAGAAAAGTCCTAAATTCTCAAATGAAAAAGGAATATACACTTACTCTAAAGCCATCCATGACGATGGGATCTGAGGGTAGACAGGTAGGATTTCTACTTTCCCATAATGTGTAGAAAAGTAGATTCCTGCCACCCCAGACACTTTATTGCCAGGAAATTGAAGGATTGCGTTTTCTTTAGGGTGTTTTGCAGCCCAGCTCCATGCCTGCCCTGCTATCAGCACTCCCCCTCCAGCTTTCAGAAATGCCACCAGATCCTTCACGTCTGCATTCACGCTGTAGGCATCAGTCACATACACGCTGACCCCCAGATTGTTGGCAAAGGCACCCAAGACTTTGGCTTGGAAGCTGGAGTGGTTGAGGTTATCAGCAACTGCCCTGACATTCTTGTGGACCCCAACAGAAAAGTTTTGGGATCTATCTCCTCTCAGCCAGGTCAGAGCGTTCTCTACCAGAGCAGGAAAGGCGGTCAAGTAGCCCTCATGACCCAGGACAACAATCCTTCCTTTGCCGTACCGAGAGGCAGCCATCAGGACCTGGCCTTTGTTGTTCATTGCTAAAGGAAAGGCATGGTCTCCAATCAGAAGCAGGTCACTGGGAACACAGGGGCCCTGGAAGTCCAGTTCTCTCAAGCCTCTCATGAGAGACATGTAGGCCCCCTCATGGTAGGACTGGGTGGGGTGGGGGTACATGGTGAGAAGGACTGAGTCTCTGCAGGTTGGATGAAGAGGTTGGAGTGCAGGATGGCAGAAGAGTGATGTGCAGATGTCCACTGCGTTATCGAGTGGTTTAACAGTTGTACCAAGATAGAGGTGTGTCGTGTCAGTCAGGCTGGAAATAAAAAGAGTGTTGACAGAGCTTAAAATGAAATGTTTTTCACATCTACAGAAATAAACATTAAAATGTCAAATGGTAAAGAAATGAAAGGAAAGTCAGCTATCATGGTCCAGGAGATAGCAAGTTTTAATTAAAAAACCGACTCTACCTTAAAGTTAAATTGGTCTTCTGTTTTCAGTCAAGGAACAGCAGAACACTTTCAGCAGGACGGGAGGGACTATTTAAAGGAAAATTAAGAGGAGGGACTTAAGTGAGCACAACCCACTGACAGTGAGAAGGGTTGGAATTAATTCAATTAATGAAATTAAAGAGAAAGTTCAGCTAGATTTCTGGAAAGGTATTTGACTTGGCTAGATACAAAAGCTGCACTCTCAGGAGTCTATGAACATGAACTATGTAATGATTACTGCGCACATTTATTTAAATTTATTCCATTACAGCAACAGAAAACAAAGATGCAATCAGAATACAGATACACTATACACACACAAATTTATCACTGTAAAATGAAGAAATCCTTACTATACATGTATACAGCAATTTCTGTAGTTTTTACAGTATGATTACTGTAAAATTAAGACATGACACTCTATAATATGTATACAGTATGTTGCTGTATACTTATAATTGGTGGGAGAAGTTTAGAGTAAATATATTATTACTGTAAATCTCAATACAGTAATTTTTAGTGGGACAATTGTTCTAGCAGCCACATAATAATCTGCCTTTGCTGTTAGCACATTTTGCATTATTTAAAACCCAAACGGTTTCTTATTTTATCATGAAGAGGACCTGACTTTCCACCAGTTCAGGTTTTCACGGTTTTGTGATGTTGGCCACCTGCTGTAATTTTATTGCAAGAGCGACTAAATTCCTCACTTTCTTCAGCCTTTGACTTCATCAAGGTAAACTCATTATTTTTAAGTGCATGTTAGTTCAGCACAGCCCTCATAACGTTATCAGGTTGTTGTAGGAGTAACATCACTGGATTTAAGTTAAATCAGCATCGTGCATGTGTGCTTGTCTGTACGTGTGTGTGTGTGTTGGTGCACTAGCTTGCTCCATTTGGTGGTGTGTGTGACAATATATCTGTGTGTGACTTGTTTTCTTCTCTCGCTAGCAACAAGCTTTCACATCAATGTCAGATTTTTGCGAATCAAGGGTTCCCTTCTGGACCTGAGCAGGAGGACAGGCTCGCTGCAACGTCCACTGCGTGTCTTTATTGGTATCAGTGGATATTAGCTAAAGTATTTCATTTGATTTTTTGGGAAAAATGTTCTATTAAAGCTAAAGTACGTTTCTGAAGTTTTATGAAGAACTTTACAAGAAAAAATTAACATTTGAAGAGTCAGGACTGTTGTTTATTTTTGTTGTCATATAGTGATGTCAGTTCGATTTTGTTTGGTCAGAACTTTTAAATATCAAATCATTGATCTTTGCTCTCTACATCTTAGCCCTTATTTCTGTAAGCTACAGGCTATTTAGGGATGCATATATATATATATATATATATATATATATATATATATATATATATTATATATATATATTTGAAAGAAGTTCATATAACCTGTAGTTTTAGCTTTAATTTAAAAACTAAAATTTTATACTCCACAGCTCTGATCAAACCAAATCTGACCGACATCACTATTACAACAATAACAAAGAACAACTCTGACTCTTCAAATGTTCAGTTATTTTTTCACCAAAAAACTTAACAAACAAACTTTTATTTGTATAGAAGATTTCACTGAAGATTTCAAACAAAATGCTTTGATATCATCTGTCAAATCAGACATTATGAGAGCCAATATTTAACGACTAATATTTGCTAATACCAATATAGACTGACATGCTGTGATAGGTTAATATCAGTCAATAATTTATCAGTACCGATATTTAATGTGCATCCCAAGTTATATGAACTTCTTTGTAAAACACAAAAATGTGAAATTATTGGTTTCCTAATCAACTGACCTAGGTTGGGGACTGTTCACCCCAAAATGAAAAATACATATTTTTCCTCAGACCTCTAGTGCTACTCATCCATCTAAATAGTTTTGGTGTAAGTTGCAGAGTTTTGAAGATATCAGCCTTAGAGACAATACAATGGGACTAAATGGCACTGGGCTTGTTGCGCTCTAAGCACTTGTGTCATGCTTACTCATGCTGATTTTGGTCACCTCAATACATGAATAATGAGCACACAAACAGAAATTGAAATTCTGTTTAATTAGTCAAGAAAAACAACTTGAGACCAACAACTAAAGTAGGTTTGAAGTGCCGCTCGGTTCAGTCTTTGGAGTTGAGAGAGGAGAGATGATGGAGAAACAGTTGACCCTTCTGAGTTGATGACCTGAGCCAAACAGTATTTGCAAACATGTTTCAGTTTGTTTTGGGGGCTTCCTACACAGCAGACGAGTGGAGATCAGTGAGTTTAAGGTTTAAAAGCACAACGTAGTAATTTCTCCGTGGTGGACGACTTGGTTTAAATGCTAATTAATAACAAAAAAGAATATAAGACCTTAATCTGTATTATTTTACTGTACAGACCAGAACATGAAGACATATTAGGCCTCTGTATAAGTTACAACAGACCAGTTCTCACTAATGAATAAAATTCTTTAGAACTCAAGAGGGAAATGAAGAACATGTGCCTGTATTCTTCTGAAAAATGTCACATTAGCATTGTGGTTTTCTAATCTCAGATCCTGCAGATCCTCTTTTTTCCATCTCCTTATATGGACATCAACCTAGCTCAAGCAAAAGGAACAAAAGTTTACTTTGTGTTATTGTTTTGCTTCTTGCTTGTAGTCTGTAGAGAGAGGGTTCTCAAACTTATTACTCAAAGGTCTGCATTTGACTTTTATTTAAGGTCCTATGAGAGGTTCTACAGTCAACCCTTCTATGGTGTAATGGTTTCACCCAGAACTCTGGGGTTCTATTCAGAACCTTATCATCTTCTTAGAGTGCTTACCATTCTACCAAGACTCCTTTTATAGTCCAAGGATTTCACTTAGAGCCTACTCGGGGTGTTCTACCAAGGACCCTTTAACATTCCAAAGGTTTCATAAAAAACTTACCCAGGGAGTTCCACCAAGAACCCTCATTTAAAGATGAGATTTGGCAAATACAAGGTTTTCACTATCACTCTTGGAAATAAAATTACTAACTACAACAATATAGAGTTCTTTGGTGTGTCATCAAAGAACCTTTTTTGATTCCTGGTAGAACCTTTTAAGGTTTCACTTTCCCTTTCTGAGGATTCTACTGAGAACCCAACATTTATTAACAGTTTACTCCCAGAACTATATGTGAAAGGTGCACCCGAACCCCCCATTGAGGGATTCTACAGAGAACCCTTCTGTGGTGTAATCATTCCACCTAGAACCCCTCTGGTGGTTCTATGCAGAACTTCTCCACCTTCTAAGGGTGCTGACTAGAACCCACCCAGGGGATTTTACCTAGAACCCTTTTATATTCCAAGGGTTTCATTTAAAACCTACCCAGGATGTTTGACTGAGAACCATTTTGTATTGCAATGGTTTCATTTAGAGCCCCATAGGGGTTCTACTGAGAACCCTTTTATATTCCTAGGGGTTTCATGTAGAATCCACCCAGGGGGAGCTAAAAGTATACTTTATTTTACTTATAACCCTCTTATAACCTTCTGAGTGTTCTACAAAGAACCATATTGTATTCCACACATGAGGCAAAGAATTTAATTGCATTGAATTCCATAGATTGTATATTGTGGTCATTCATTATTGTACTGTATTGATCAATAGAAAATCTGTTTCAAAAGAGAAAACGTGTTATTGTCATAACATATTGTATTCATAACAGGAGGTATGGTTAAGACAATAAGGAACATTAGCACATCTGGCTAACTAACTACTGCTAGCTTAGTAGCTGCATTCATGTTACCTCCAACCAAACTTGTGTTACATATCGGCATTTGCCAAACCCATGGCTTATTTCCATGGGTTACACTGGGAGGTGTTATGTGCGGGGTTTGAGGAGGATGTTGTGGGCTGGCGCAGAATCAAAGTGGTAATCTAATGCCAGTGCTTGTCTTTCCCACATTAAATTAATTGGTCATTATGGATAGGTGCCACACAGTGTTTTAGTAGGTTAGCTAGTTCACATGACTGCATGAGGATTCATGGGTAACCTTTTGTCAACATATAAATTAAATGTTTTATTTGTTTGTTTATAACATGTTAAAGTGTATTTTCAGACATATTTTAATCTGAAAGAAAAAAAACTATAATTTGCAGCCCCCCCCTGCAAAAACTCTGAGGATCCCATAGTTGAAGACCCATGTGATAAATAGTGAGTCTGATTAATGAGTTCTGTTTCTTGCATATTTTGTGTGCAAAGTGAGTGATAACAGTAGTGTAAATTGATACAATGGGACAATTCCTTACTTTATTTCCCTCTCCAAGATGGTTATATTTATTGGTATGGTGAAAAATTATTTTCAAAAGGAAATGCTGAATTTAAAAGCTGCATGGTGTATTTAACTACTGTGTCGACTTTAAATGTGGCAATAAATATGAAGAAAAATCCATCTGTAAATATCTGGTCAACTATATAACTCCTATTTCTTATTATAGCGGCTAAGCCTGAAACTTAAAGCCACTGAGGGGCTGCATAGATGGGCTGATAACTTAATTGATGCGCTTGCCTTGCACCGCTTCATTGTGTTTTGTGAAATAACAACATCCCATGTCTTCGTCTTTGATTTTTATGGATAATTTACTGCTCACCATACTGGTCTTCAATGTATTACATGCTGTATTACAGTCCAAAATCAGTGTCCCTAAAAATCCATAAATTCAACATCATTAATACATCAACAAAGCTTCACCCAGTGGGGCGTGCTGGCGTAGTGGTCAAAAAACTACTTGTGCTCCTCTGTCTACCAACTCCTGACACCTGATGAAAGGTTCCTACCTAAGTGGACATGTAACCCAAAAACACAAAGGTGACACCTAGCGGACAACTTAGTGTCCTACATACATACATACACCTCTTGGGATGGCCCTTATTACCTATATTTCCTACATTGCAATAAATATGGTAAAAACAATTACAAGAACAAAAAGAAAAGAAAGTCAGTTAATTGAATTTCACACTGAACAGTCAATGTCAAGACTCTGGCACTCACTGAACCCATCTATCTCCACTTTTACTCAGCAGCAGTCTGAAGTTCAGTCATACTGGGCCATGGGATGGTCACTCCAGGGAGGCAGATTGGCGAGTTTCTCCTCAGTGGCTGTGTCGATGGGCCAACCCCAGGCCTTGAAGAATCCAGCCAGGTTCATCTCCACAGTTTGGGAGAAAATCTCAGCATACAGGTTCATCTTTCCTGGGTTGTCCCCGGGGAAGTTGCTCATGTTGAGGTAGGTAGCAAACACCTTCTTGAAGGCATCCCAGCCAAACTTATCCTGGAGCTACACAGACAGAGACAGAGGAAGAGGAACATGTGAAAAAATAGTTGTTGTCTCTCCATTTTGGTTTTGTGGTGTGGAATGAGCTTTAAAGTGTAACTGGGTTTAATGGGAATGGACACTTGCACTCTCTTTGATTCTCTCTCACCTGCATGTATGTTTCCAGGGCCACCCACATGCTCCAGTTGCTGAGATTCCTGCCCCCCTCGGCATACTCCTTTGCTCGACTGTTTCGTGATGCTAAAGTCATATTTGGATGAGCCTGCATTGCACAAGATGAAATGATGTGATTGTGAAACAATGTAACGCCCATGATAAGCCAAATACTTTCTCAACATATGACAAAAAGAGGAGTTGTCTCATGTGATGTCGATCGATTGTCACAATACACCTTGAAAGGATAGTTCAGACTTTTTTGAAGTGGGGTTTTATGAGGTACTTATCCATACTCAGTGAATTACCGACAATAGATGGTGAGTGGCACGACCACACTTTGGAGAAGCAGAGAGGAGTACCAGCACAGAAGCAATGTACTGCTGTGGACAGCAAAATGTATTTTAGACACTTAAAAAAGGCCCACCTAAATAATTTATATCAGTTTTACGTGTATTTTATATTTAAAATATTTTCACCCCTTTACCTTGCTGCCAGACAGCATTTCCTACCATTATATAAGCCAAGATATTTCTCTCTCCAAAGCAATCAGACTTTTAGGAAAAAACAGTAATTTTACCCTGTGGACACAGGAGTTGCTGGTTTATCGCTATCTTCATTGCTTAGTTTGTTTGTGGTATCGTTTTTCAAAAGGTTAGTTTGAATCCCTGTTGGAAAAGGCTGTCTGATGGCAAGGTGAAAGGATGAAAATGTTCTAAATTTAGCGTGCATTTTGCTGCTGACCCTGTCCACAGCAGTACAATGCTTAGCTTCCTTTCTGGTACTCCTGCTGCTTCTCCAAACCGGGGACGTCCCAACCATCATCTACTGTAGTTAAATACACTGACTATTGATAAGTACCTAAAATGTCCCCACTTCAAAAAATCCAAACTATCCCTTTTAGAGGTGGTCATTGTAGCCATTGGTCTCTTTGGGGAAAAAAACAAAACAAACAAAAAAACTCATTTACTCCACCTGTGCCCTGTTGATCCCCAGCACCTCTTCATGCACATACACTGACCACAGGTTGCATGTGGCCTCTGTGGTGTGTGATGGGAACTCCCAGCAGCCTCTCTGTTGGTTGTGTCCCAGTTCATGGATGGGGCCCCACAGGCCTCCATTCCTAATGCAGTCAGCACTGACCAGCCCGCTTGCTGAGTCCTTCTGTGCCATGATTGGATAACCTGCATGCATCCAGCCTGGAGGTAGAGACAAATCTTTAGAGTTCCATAGCTCACATCGTTGTGCATGCAATTGACGCTAACAGTTGAACCGTTGAGCAAACTTGAACCTCAGCCTTTCCCTGTAAAAGGGAAATATAGTCACGTCTTAAGCTAGCAAATGTTAGCAAAATGCGAGCTAACTAGCTAGCTAGTGGTTGATGTAGATTAGCTGGTTAGTTAACTAGCATTTTCCTTTCATCAGCTAACTTAAGATGTGAAAATGTCTTTTACAGGTCTGACAGTAACATCTTTTAACCAAACTTCAAAATGTGGTTGTCTTTTCAGCACAACAAGCTTAGCACATCGCATATCTAAGTACAGGAAAGGAGTAAGTTGACACAGGTACCAAGTTTGCTCAACTGTTATCGGAGCAGAGAGCGAAAAGGAGTGGACTAAGGAGGAGTCAGTTAGAGCAAAGCACAAGCCCTCTATTAGCATGTGTTGTTTTAAAGCGTTGTTTGGAGAAAAGCACCTCTCAACCCATTATTGTTGGGGAGGCAGGACTTGATGCAGACCTGATGTATTTCATTCCTGAGTGACAAGGTGTTTACTAGCTCTGAACTAAATATCATATCACAAAATATCATCTACAGTGTCAAAGCCAAATACACTTACCGTGGGAAATCTGCACATCCGTTACAAAGCGCTCTTTGCGAGGAAATTTGTGTGGTTTGGCAGCTAGATCAGCAATTGCCTTCATCATGTCATTCCAGAGCGCCGCCAATTCATCAGGGCGCTCCAGGTCGCGAACAACATCTGATGGCACAGTAAGGATGATGTTGTCAAACTCCAACTCTGCCCAGGGGGAAGGAGCTGTACGCAGCAATGACCATTCAGCAGCTGTTGTCACACCTGACAAGAACAAAGGGACAGGTGTATTTAGAGTTCGAGTTTGTGTAACTTTGAATTTAAAAACGCTCAGTGGTTTGGTTTAGGTTATAAACAGAACCTGATGTTTTTTCTATTGGGTCTAATGATACACACATATACACATACATCTACAGTGTCACCCACCCAGACTCACCAGATTTATAATATGGTGCAGGCACAGCCATCTGCACTATGACCTCTGGCCCCTCCAGCTTTGTGTTGGGTGGAGCCACCAGGTAGAGGAGGCCCCCCCAGAGGTTCCACACCTGCATCATCTCTGAGGTAACAGGAAATCGCTCATGAACACACGGTGCTCTCTTCAACTCTGCATGGTTGAGGTGGTCTGTTTGACAACCTATCTGGATCTGAGGAAGACATGCAATATGTGTTACTGCTTTGAAAACGTGTATGAAAAGTGCAGTATAGTTATGTGAGTCAAAGCCTGGCAAGACAGATAGAGACAGATGGAGAAGTTACTATATTCTTTGACAGTCATTATCACTCCTGCTGCATAAGAAGCACACAGCCGCTTTATGGTATATGTATTACATATTGGCTTGATTTGTTAGTAGTGGGATTTATTTTTTGATTTAAAAAAACTTAACTATTTCAGCCCTGCATTTTAAGTATCTCGCTTGAATAAACCAGATGTTTAAAATTTGATTTTGTGTGCAGTACCTTCCAACCCTGGTTGACAATCTCTGCTGGAATTGCCATGTAGGTCTTCATACCAGGCGAGAGGAGAGACTCTTTACTGACCACTCCTCATTCCTACACACCACACACACACACACACACACGCACACACAAGTTTTATATTACTACACAAACATTGCTGCAATATATTCAGTTGTGCACACAAATAATGTCAACAAAACAATCATAGTTCTTTAAATACAATATATTACTACTTCTAATAGTGAGGTCTGACCTGCTGTGTTTGCATTAATCTTGATTCTGTGGTTGTAGACAACTGGCAACAAGGGGTTATGCTTGATGAGGTAGGGCAGGAGGGCATCAGGATCTGGGCAACCTTGTATACTTCTGCCCCCAGACTGAGGAGTAGGTGGTCTTTGGGACTCTTCACGGGGCAACTATCACACACCTTAAAAATGAATAATGAATGCAATGAAAGAGATTTCTAACAGTACCACAATAATGAAAACAACATCAGAGTTGTACTAGAGAGTGGGGTAACCCCAAAATGCATTTAGGCTGAGTTGACAGGCCATCTCATTGTTTATATTTCCTCTGCCTTTGAGTGGCGCTCTGTGGTGAATGCATTACTTAACATCCATGCTTACATAAAGGCTGCACAGAAGTATATGGACAGTGATGGAAACATCATTTGATCTAGTTTTATACGTAATGGGAGAATAAATGAGCCTTTAATCAGTATTTTCCTCTTTTTCAGTGCAACCAATGCAACATCTCCTTTCTCTCTTCAAAAGAACAAAAAAACAAACAAAAAACAAAGCATTTGAATACTGATTTGGATGTCGATTACCATGTGAATGGTAGAAGCTTCGAAGCACTTGGGTCAGCTCTGTGAAAAGGCAGAGACAAAAGGGACCTTCCTAACTCAGAAACATAACAATCAAAGACTATAAAGTAATTTACTGCCCACCTGTGGCATGCCAGTCTTCTTTATAATGTCTGTTAGGGTGGACACCACCTGTGTATAGGAGGCGCAGTCGTGAGCCTTCATGTGCAAGAAGTTGGCACAGTCCCCACCCAGTTTTTTAAGGAATTCCTCCTCATGAACCGCAAGTTCCTCTCCCTGGGTTACATGGCCAGCGAAGCGATGCAGAAGGTGGCGGAAATGGTAGGAGTCTCTGCTTGCCTGGCTTGGCACAGGGGCCTTGTATAAACCTCCCCAGATTATGCTGCCCAGCAGGCTCAAGCCCATCTTGTTCAGGATCTTGTTCCCTGAAAGACAGTTTAAGAAACCTGAATTGGTCTGGGTTATGGTGTACATGGCTACAACTTTTGGACTGATCTGGTGCTCATATTCAATGTAAAACCATTTTCTACCTTCTTTCTTTATATTTGCCTTCACCAGAGTATCTAGTCTGTTTTTCCTGTCAGTTCTTCGTCCCAATGTTTTCCTCACAATTCAGGTGCCTGTTCAGTTTTTGTTGCTGCTCTGCTTGTCTAATGCTTGGCATATTTTTTAATGCCAACAATCAAGTATAGGATCGTATATCAGCTCTCCTCCTATAGTTCAGTCTGGCCCCAGTAGTCAAAGAGAGAGCCCACAAGCACCACCTAACCTGAAGTGATGGAAGTGACAGTGGATCATTCTCTACTTGAACAATGTAGCGTGACATACGAGCTGCACGTCTGTTTACTTCCTGTCCATGCTATAGGAACATTACCTTTGCCTACAAACTTTGTGATTTAAAGTGTCTTAGATAACCATTAGCATCGTTAGCTAGCTAGCTAGCATCGCCATCTTCATTCAAACTCAACAGACGAAAAGCAAACAAAAAACTCTCCAACATTGTCATACCTTGTCTTTCTACCGTTCCAACAATCACCAACTGATGGCAATGCTACCTAGCTATGGTTTTCTACGACACCTAAGTGATTATCAAAATGTCAAAAACACTCTAAATGAATGGTAAATACAATTAACAATATGTACCTAAATAACTGTGAGAATGGAAGTAGCAAAGGTAACATTACTATAGCGTTAACAGCTGTTCAGTGAATATCAACAGACATCCTGCTACATCGTGCAAGTAGAGAATTTAAAAGAGTTTTTCAGATGTTGCACATGATCTGAAAAGAACTTTATTTGAAGGATAAAGAGGCCTTGCATGTTACCTTGTGCTTGATTTCCCTGTGCTAACTCAGGCACAATATATACAATGATAACATTTATGTTTAATATTGTACAAATGAATGAATACATAAATGAATACATCTTAATACTTAAATTGACAGCATAGGCGCATTATCATACCTTCACAATCTGTCACTGGGTTTTGCCCAGGGTGTGTCTGTGCCCAGTACCAGGCATGTCCACCAATGAGCAGGCCTCCTCCCTCTGCCACGAAGTTTTGGATTTCCTCTGCCTGTGCATCACTGTACGATGTACACACAAATACACTCAGGTCCTCTTTGAGGTCTGTCACCTCAAACTTTAACCCTGACTTGCTGAGGATGTTTATGGCTCCTTCTTGGCCTTTTGCTACACCAACAACACCATTCCGGCCTTCGTCCAACCAGTGAAGAGCATTGTTCCAAAATGGACCCAGTGTCTGTGATAGAGGTTTATCCAAGACAGAAATTAGTTTGTTAATCACATAAACATTTGGTATATAAAACGCATGGCTCATTATTTAGCACATTTATTTTTTAAATTGTTTTTCTCAATTGAATTCTCAGAAAATATACTATACCTGGATATACAGATGGTGATGAATTAACAGAAAAACCAACTCTGGAATTCCCTCATTTAGAGTTTTGATGACACTGTCTAACCAAAATCTCAATCAGAGTGCGGTCCAATGACCGAAAAGGCCATAGCATATGATATCACATAATTTCATACTCGTCAAACCATTCAGTGACTTCCACAAAACACTTATTCACTTATTCATACCCCACCTCTCGTCCCAGAAGTCCTTCGTGTGTGATCACAATAACCCGTCCCTGCCCATAGTAGGCTCCTGCCAAGAACGCCCGTCCATCCTGGGTGGTACCAATTGGGAAGGCCAGTGGCCCGTGGACCATAACCTCAGAAGCTGTCACCCCACCCTGGAGGTCAAATTCTGAGATCCCCTGGAGTAAAAACTCATAGTCATCCTCAAAATCCTTTCCGCTGCTAAATTCAAAAGGGAGAAGAGGTAGGGAAAAGGAGACGCAAATTATGAGATACAGTTTATTCGACAGTCATTCTGATTCTGTCATTAAAATGATGAAACAGGAGGGAGAAAGCGGCACAGAGGCAGATGAGAGGAGTAGAAAAGGAATTTATACTTGTTCCCATTGTTTTAAGCCATGCTTGGGATGGCAATTTTGGTCAGTCTGAAATATCTCAACCCAGTACTGGATGGACTGCTGTAAAGTTTTGTACAGACATTCATGGTGACCAGAGGTTGAATCCTACTGACTGTTTGATGACCCAAAGACTTTTCCTGTAACCACACCATGAGGTAAACGTTTTTGGATTTGGTATGCATATCCATGGTGCTGAAAGGCTGAATCATAAATACTTTGCTGTTGCCCTGACTTTTTGTTTAGCACCACCAGCAGGTCAACAAAAGTTTTTACTTATCATGTCAATCAATATCTCAGTGTCTACCTGATGGATTGGCACACAATATGGTACAAACATTTGTGGTTCTCAGATCATGAATAGTAATGAAGTTGGTGAACCCCCTTACTTCTTCTCCACCATGAGGATGAGGGTTCGAGCAAAATATCAATATCAACAACTATGGATGGTTACAGAGAAAAATTGGTGAATGTGACAAGTTTTCCTAAATCACTTGTATACACCACTTAAGAACAAATCTGTTTGAGTGCTACTTGCATGAGGCCAAATGTATCATCCTCTCTTTTGTTCAATTCAGGAACCAGACCTTTAGGTGTGAACCTGCCCTGATCCTCTGAAGATGGAAATGGGGTGTAACTAGTCTGTCAGGCAAGTTCAAGATCTGAGTTCAACTTATATCTAAGACTAAACCAAATGTTTGAAGAAGCTTCTAGTTTGACAGAAAAGCACACAACTCAGAACCTTTCAAAATGTGCAAAGAAAAAGAAGTATACACTCACGCTACAGCCATCCATGAGGATGGGATCTGTGGGTAGACAGGCAGGCACTCTACCTTACTCTGATGCTCAGAGAAGTAGATTCCTGCCACACCAGACACCTTGTTCCCTTCAAACAGAAGCAGCGTGTTCTCCTTAGGGTGATCTGCAGCCCAGCTCCATGCCTGCCCCGCTATCAGCACTCCTCCTCCAGCTTTCATAAACGCCACCAAGTCCTTCGGGTCTGCACCCACGCTGTAAGCATCAGTCACATACACACCGACCCCCAGATTGTTATCAAAGTCCCCCACAACTTTAGCTTCGAAGTTGGACTTGCTGAGGTTATCAGCGACTGCCCTGACATTTTGGTGGATCCCAACAGACAAGTTGTCGGATCCATCTCCTCTGAGCCAGGTCAGAGCGTTCTCTACCAGAGCAGGAAAGGCGGTCAAGTAGCCCTCGTGACCCAGGACAACAATCCTTCCTTTGCTGTACAGAGAGGCAGCCATCAGGACTTGGCCTTGGCTGTTCATTGCTAAAGGAAAAGCATGGTCTCCGATCAGAACCAGGTCACTGGGAACATGGGAACCCCGGAAGTCCAGTTCTCTCAAGCCTCTCATGAGAGACATGTAGGCCCCCTCTTGGTGGTTTTGTGTGGTTTGGGTGGACATGGTGAGAAAGACTGATGCTCAGAAGACTGGATGACAAAGAAGGTGGATTGCTAAAGAAAGCTGTTGAGATAGATATACGCTGTGTCAATCAGGCTGTCCTGTGGGAATACAAAGACAACTGACAGAGATTAAAAGCACTACTGATGGTTTATTTATGTAACACATCAATAACAATGAAGTTATAGTTATAGGTATTGTACAACTTCAGCTTCAGAGACAAAAAGTAAATCCAGTAGCAAAGAATCGATGACCAAAAGTTACAGTTTTTAATAACAAACAAAACTAACATAAAGGAGAAAGTTATGTTTTTACCTGAAAGTTAAGTTGGCTTCCTGATTGTTTAATTAAACTGTGGCACTACAGTTTCCCAAACTGTCAATACACCACGAACACTGACAGGAGAGAAGAGTGGATATAAATGAGAGCAGGAGAAGGAGGGACTACTTCTGTGAAAAAGGGTAAAGACAATAAGAGGAGGGAGCTCAATCGAAACAACCAATGACTGAGACTAATGTGCACGTCAGTGGACAGACCTGACTACAACACCTGTCTGTCAGCAGTCTGTGTTTGTTTTAATAGGCCACAGCATGTGTTTGCATGTTAATACAGAGACACACCCTGTCTGTGATTGTATAAGAAACCTGTTTGTCCTGTTAATTCATCAAAATAGATGAAAGTATAATAATTCATTGACTGTGAAATGTCACATTTGTGTATTTATTACTTGTAATGGAAATTCTGTTTGTCTGACCCTTGTGTAGCATTTTGACTGTCTATCTATGTCTGACCATTCATGCAAAGTGCAGCTTGGCACCCTGGCCTAAAGGTAACCTTTTGTCTGTGTACCTATGTCAAACTGTTCATGCAAAGTGCTGTCTGGCACACCGACCTGAATGTAATCGTTTGGCTGCCCATCCATGCCGGACCACAGAACTGGTTTGGCCTAGCCTGATGTGACCTTGGTTCACCTTTTCTAGGAGAGAAGCCTACAAAGATAGCTTTTATTATAAAGAAAGCTCCATCACATCCTGTCTTTGTCACACTTCTGCAGACTGCTTGCACTCTGTATAACTGTTGACCTTCTTTGCAAAGAATAAACTACAAGAGAGACAATCTATTTCTAAAGTCTTTTGTCTCGAGATCTCACCAATTAAAATTTCCACAACATTCCTTGATGTTTGTGTTGCAGAACCATTGAATACAGTATAAGCATTAATGTTTGTAATATTACACAAACATCTTGTTTTCATAATTGTAGTAGAGATGTGACTATAAGGTCATTATCCCTGCTAATGTGTTTATATGTTTGTATGTTTATGCACATCTATCTGGTTATTTCATGGTCTGCATTTTTGTAGGAAATTAGAATTCCGAAACATTGACAGTGGAAAAAAAGAAGTCCCTTGCATATAACAACTAAATAATAAATGATAAACAAAAGATCAACTTGCACACAGATAAACTCCATTGAAAAACCTGCTCTTCCTGTTTTGGAGCACAGTGTGTAACAGCTGGACTACAAGTCATAACAGGTGTGGTCTGCTGATCATGAGGCTTAACTATATGCATGTTTAGTAGGAAATTATATCTCTGAAACCCAAACAGTGAAAAAGGTGCATAAAACACACAAGACAACCAACTTTCACACAAATAATCTATCTATCTATCTATCTATCTATCTATCTATCTATCTATCTATCTATCTATCTATCATTTTATACATACATACATACATATATAACATACATATATCTACTGTACAAACAGAACACTGTGTAACACCAAGCGTTTGCTGTACTCAAAATCTTTAATTAAAATAATAATTAAGTGATACAATACAAATTAATAAATGAATGATGACCAAACCACATAGCCAACAAATGCCAATTGTCCAGCTACTGATAGTAACATGTGCAGCTGATAAGACTGAATGTTCAGTTACATGATTTAGGAGGTTAAGTGCAACACAATTATTTATTTTTTTTTTTTTTACAGATATCTGTTCATTTAAATTACTTGTTATTTTGAGTTAACAAAATAATTATTCTCTGATTACAAGATTACAAGGGTTGGTTCATAATTTTTCACAACATCATCATCCTCACATCAATGTCACAAAGAAAAATCTTGTGATAACTAAATAATAATTTTGTGATGTCGAGAAAACAAACTTGTTAATACAAGATTACCCTGTGTTTGCAAATCATCTCAAGAAAAGGCACTTTTTTCTTCTTGATTGTGGACGTTCTGTCATTCTTAAATCTTCCTCTGCTTCATTTTCACAAATAAATTAGATAGATTTGGAATAAAATGATTTGGCATTCATTGAACCCACCCACAGTTCCTTACTTTATTTCCCCCTCCAAGATGGTATATTGGTATAGTGAAAAATTATTTTCAAAAGGTGATACTGAATTTAAAAGCTGCATGGTGTATTTAACTACTGTGTCTACTTTAAATTTTGCAATAAATGTGAAGAAAAAGCCACCTGTAAATATCGGGTCAATTATATAACTCCTGTTTCCTATATTTCCTATATTGCAATAATATGGTAAAACAAAATACAATAACAAAAAGAAAAGAAAGTCAGTTAATTGAATTTCACACTGAACAGTCAATGTCAAGACTCTGGCACTCACTGAACCCATCTATCTCCACTTTTACTCAGCAGCAGTCTGAAGTTCAGTCATACTGGGCCATAGGATGGTCACTCCAGGGAGGCAGGTTGGCGAGTTTCCCCTCAGTGACTGCGTTGATGGGCCAACCCCAGGCCTTGAAGAATCCAGCCAGGTTCATCTCCACAGTCTGGGAGAAAATCTCAGCATACAGGTTCATCTTTCCTGGGTTGTCTTTGGGGAAGCTGCTCATGTTGAGGTAGGTAGCAAACACCTTCTTGAAGGCATCCCAGCCAAACTTTTCCTGGAGCTACACAGACAGAGACAGAGGAAGAGGAACATGTGAAAAAATAGTTGTTGTCTCTCCATTTTGGTTTTGTGGTGTGGAATGAGCTTTAAAGTGTAACTGGGTTTAATGGGAATGGACACTTGCAGTCTCTTTGATTCTCTCTCACCTGCATGTATGTTTCCAGGGCCACCCACATGCTCCAGTTGTTGAGATTCCTGCCCCCCTCGGCATACTCCTTTGCTCGACTGTTTCGTTCTGCTAAATTCATATTTGGATGAGCCTGCATTGCACAAGATGAAATGATGTGATTGTGAAACAATGTAACGCCCATGATAAGCCAAATACTTTCTCAACATATGACAAAAAGAGGAGTTGTCTCATGTGATGTCGATCGATTGTCACAATACACCTTGAAAGGATAGTTCAGACTTTTTTGAAGTGGGGTTTTATGAGGTACTTATCCATACTCAGTGAATTACCGACAATAGATGGTGAGTGGCACGACCACACTTTGGAGAAGCAGAGAGGAGTACCAGCACAGAAGCTAAGCAATGTACTGCTGTGGACAGCAAAATGTATTTTAGACACTTAAAGAAGGCCCACCTAAATAATTTATATCAGTTTACGTGTATTTTATATTTAAAATATTTTCACCCCTTTACCTTGCTGCCAGACAGCATTTCCTACCATTATATAAGCCCAGATATTTCTCTCTCCAAAGCAATCAGACTTTTAGGAAAAAACAGTAATTTTACCCTGTGGACACAGGAGTTGCTGGTTTACCGCTATCTTCATTGCTTAGTTTGTTTGTGGTATCGTTTTTCAAAAGGTTAGTTTGAATCCCTGTTGGAAAAGGTTGTCTGATGGCAAGGTGAAAGGATGAAAATGTTCTAAATTTAGCATGCATTTTGCTGCTGACCCTGTCCACAGCAGTACAATGCTTAGCTTCCTTTCTGGTACTCCTGCTGCTTCTCCAAACCGGGGATGTGCCGACCATCATCTACTGTAGTTAAATACACTGACTATTGATAAGTATCTAAAATGTCCCCACTTCAAAAAATCCAAACTATCCCTTTTAGAGGTGGCCATTGTAGCCATTGGTCTCTTTGGGGAAAAAAACAAAACAAACAAAAAAACTCATTTACTCCACCTGTGCCCTGTTGATCCCCAGCACCTCTTCATGCACATACACTGACCACAGGTTGCATGTACACTCTGTGGTGTGTGATGGGAACTCCCAGCAGCCTCTCTGTTGGTTGTGTCCCAGTTCATGGATGGGACCCCACAAGCCGTCACTCTTAGCATGGTCAACGCTGACCATCTCACCTGCTGAGGCGGTGTGTGCCATGATAGGGTAACCTGAGTGCATCCAACCTGGAGGGAGAAACAAATCTTTAGAGTTCCATAGCTACTGTAAACAAACATCACATCGTAGTGCAAAGCCTGATATTAGCACGTGTTGTTACAAACCTCCTTATTCAATTGTGATTTTAACAAAAAAGACTTTTAACTCAAAATAAACATTTTTTGCGTTTATTTGTGTTAGCTCTGTAATAGACTGGTGACCTAGCCATGGTGCACCTGGCCTCTCAGAAACAGACATCTACAGTGTCAAAGCCAAATACACTTACCACAGGAAATCTGCACATCTGCTACAATGCGTTCTTTGCGAGGAAATTTGTGTGGTTTGGCAGCCAGATCAGCAATTGCCTTCATCATGTCATTCCAGAGCGCTGCCAACTCATCAGGGCGCTCCAGGTCGCGAACAACATCTGATGGCACAGTAAGGATGATGTTGTCAAACTCCAACTCTGCCCAGGGGGAAGGAGCTGTACGCAGCAATGACCAGTCAGCAGCTGTTGTCACACCTGAAAAAGAACAACAGGACGAGTGTATTTAAAACTGACTTGAATTTGAATTGAATTTTAATGGTTTTGATGAGAACTTATGAGTCTGCATTAGATTTTCATGAAGATGTTCTTTTTTACACCGTCCTGAATCCCAAAACAACCATATTATTCTCTACAATACTGAAAAAAAAAATTACTATACCCCTCATGGCTCATGGGTGGAAGACCCATGAGGATTCATAACATCAGCTGACACAAACCACAGACTCACCAGATTTATAATATGGTGCAAGTACAGCCATCTGCACTATGACCTCGGGCCCCTCCAGCTTTGTGTTGGGTGGAGCCACCAGGTAGAGGAGGCCCCCCCAGAGGTTCCACACCTGCATCATCTCTGAGGTAACAGGAAATCGCTCATGAACACATGGTGCTCTCTTCAACTCTGCATGGTTGAGGTAGTCTGTTTGACAACCTATCTGGATCTGAGGAAGACACGGAACATGTGTTACTGATTGTAAATGATGTTTGTACTATGAATAAAAGGATGCAATTCAGGGACAGATGTTAGGGGTGGGGCCTTGTCATGTCTGGGGACAAGGGCCACCATGGGGTGGGCTGGACTTCCACTGGGGGTACAACAAGACACAATGAACTCAATAATTATTTGTTTTTGTGTACATTACCTGCCATCCTTTGTTGACAATCTCTGCTGGTATGTTCATGTGGGTCCTCATTCCAGGGTGAGAGGTAGAGGCCTGTACTGAACCACTCCCCTCCCTGACACACACACACACACACACACACACACACACACACACACACACACACACACCACACCACAGCAGCAAAGATTATATTCACAGGCACCCCAACAGAGAAACCTCTTCAGTGACGACTCCAATATGCTCATTTCATGTCTGTTAATACGTTTTTTGATTATTATTTAATTTTTTAAAGTGGCATTTGGCTGTTAGTGCACATTTCATGAATCCCACAAAGGATTTTTTTATTTTCTGCTTATGGCTTTGAACAAATAGAAGACAAAAATAAGAAAACATGCATGTATATGATACAATGAATCCCAAGTGTGAATGCATCCCAAGTGTGCACGTACTGTATACAAGCTGAACCACAACAATGAGGTCTGACCTGCTGTGTTTGCATTAATCTTGATTCTCTGGTTGTAGACAACTGGCATCGAGGGGTTATGCTTGATGAGGTAGGGCAGCAGCGCATCAGGATCTGGGCAAACCTTGTATACTTCTGCCCCCACACTGAGGAGTAGGTGGTCTTTGGGACTCTTCACGGGGCAACTATCACACACCTTGAAAGAAAATTAATGGTGATATTATTAAGGATGTTGCTGTAGATCATCTGACTGTCAGCTTTGGTGTTGTTCTGTTGGAATGTTTAGAAAGCTTTCGTGTTATTTTGTCCACTCACCTGTGGCATGCCCGTCTTCTTTAAGATGTCAGAGAGAGTGGACACCACCTGTGTATAGGATGAGCAGTCATAAGCCCTCATGTTCAAGTAGGCAGCACAGTCCTTGCCCAGCCTTTGAAGACATTCCTCCTCGTGCTTGCTGAGTTCTTTGCCCTGAGTTACATGGCCAGCGAAGCGATGTAGAAGGTGGCGGAAGTGGTAGGTGTCTTTGATGGCCTCGCTGGGCACAGGGGCCTTGTATAAACCTCCACTGATTGTTTCCTTCAACAAAGTCAAGCCCATTTTGTTCAGGATCTTGTTCCCTGAAAGACATTCCAGCAAACTTGATTTGAGCTACAGTGTTCTCTTGTTGAAATTATGTGGACAGGTTATAAGAACACTGGTATCAACACTTTTGATTTGAAGCCCAAGATAACTGAAATGTGGGTCTGATATTCAACCACCTTTAGAGTAAAGCTCATGCAGGTCTGCTACACATGAAGCAGTAGCCTGTTAATGAGAAATAAGTTTATGTTCTGAATGGTGGTCTATGACGAGTATTTTTTAATGTTGTTTGAACTGTGTCATGAATTACACATATGATGTTTGTCAATTAGCTGCTGAAGCTGCAATGCCTGTGTGTTTTCATACCAGGATGCAGTCACACAACAGCGGGTCTCACTCGTTCTTTCTCTTCTCGGCTCATAAGAGCACCAGGAGTTGCTGGATGAAACACTTTAAGTAAGATCACCTTACAAGGAGCAACGATATTTGTGTTGACGTGTATTGTGCGAGACAAGAGATGTAGTTCAATGAATGGTTGTCCTGTAAAATTATCCTTTTGAATTGACAAACATCACATGTAATTTGTTGCACAATTCAAACAGGAACAAAGATTTATTTGTCTCTCACCATAGACTAGTGTTCATATTTCTTCTGGAGTTAGGTCCCATGGGACACAACAGAAGGGGCGTAACTTTGCCTCTCTATTCATGTGATTAATTCCCTCTCTTCAAATCATGACCAGCCTACATTCCCTACATTCCAGTATGTTCCCTCTCTGCATTCATCTTTTCCAGAATGTCTATTCTGCCCTTCCTCATAGCCTTCCTATCACCCTTTGAGTGAAAACAAGCACTGTAAAAGCGGCAATTCAGTATGTGTGTCAGTGGCAAACTCTTCATCATAGTTTACTTAATGATGCTACTGAGTAAATGACATGGGTGCCAGTTGTGTCCATAGATCAAAATGAATCAGAAAAGAGTCTTATTGACGGTGTAACTAATGTTTATATGCTGAAAAAAATATGGTCGTACCATAAAAAAATTAATTTAGTTGAATGGAGTTTGGTTCAACAGTATCAAAACAGCAAAATAAAGTGTCTTAATGATAGAAAAATTGACAGATGTCTGACATACATCGCCTGAAGATTCAGTACGGTAGCTGTATATTTCAGGTTGGTCCACTTTGATGGAGGCAGACTGAAAGGAATGCTATTTCTTAATTTTTTTTCTATGTAACAACGCTGTTAATCTGGAAGGACATAGCATAATTGCTCCACCAACTGACCAGAGGATTTGACCTCCTAATAGCTAAACAGTGATACTGTTTTCTTATTTTATGGCAAAGAGCTCGACATTTGCATTGACAACCAGTCAAATTAGAGTGGGTGGTCTTTATCATTATGCAAAAACTGGTGTGGGTATGATGCAGGAGCAAATGATCGGTTGCTCTTATCAATAGAGCCTGTCCCACAGCCTCCAAGTCCACAGCATGTTTTACTGCTGGGTGACGTTCTGCATGTGTCCAAGCCAGTTGCCTCTCTATGTCTGCCCTAAACTGGTTAGACTTAAACATGGTACGACTCGCCTCTACTTGCTCTTATTTAGTTTCCCATTACAGACGGTGCCTGTTATCTTGGTTGAGGGTTCAAGTGAGCTGAGCCAATCCAAATGCTGCAGTCCAGACAACTAAGAACACTGAAATTTCCAAACTTCTTGTAGAAAAAGTACAATGGAATGCCACTCAAAATCGGAGTTCCTACTCAAATCCATCCACCCGAACTTAATAAAAAAGCAACTGTCTGAAGTCACACAAAAAACGGCAGCACCCATGAAAGCCTAATATAATACATACTAAGACAAAGTAAAACCTGTTCTGCATGCTAATGTTATTAAGTAGTAAAGTAAAATGTATAATGGCCTCAGCCATATTTTTTGTTTACTTATGGACACTGTGACCGTGGAATGCTTTGAGGTCAAAAATAATAATATATATAAGGTGACGTGAGAACACTGCAGACCACTGACTGGTCATGTGACACGGCACATCCTGCACAAAAGTGGCATTTTAAAATGTCCAAGCTACCATCGATAGGAACCACTTTTTTTTATTTACCAAAATATGGTAATTTTTAGAATTACTTGTACTCCATACTGTGATTATGATTGCACTATGGAATTATATTATCATGGGATGAACTGGGCTGTATATATTCAAACTCTTGTGGTGCATTATCATACCTGAGAAGTCTGTAAATGGGTTTTGTCCAGGGTGTGTGTGTGCCCACCACCAAGCATGTCCACCAATCAGCAGGCCTCCTCCCTCTGCTACAAAGTTTTGGATTTCCTCCACATGATCATCACTGTACGCTGAACACACAAATACACTCAGGTCTTTCCTGAAGTTTGTCCTCTCACACCTTAAACCTGACTTGCTGAGAACTTTGAGTGCATAGTCTGGCACCACACCAACGACCCCGTTCCGGCCTTCATCCAACCACCGAAGGGCATTGATCCAAACTGGAGCCAGTGTCTGTGGTAAAGGCAGTTATTGCAAGAAAGGCAGCATTTTATTAGTCACAGAAAAAAACTTAGCAGATCAGCACACATCTTATTATTCAGCACACTGCAGACAGCCAACTGTTGAGCACAATGACAATGTGCTCATATAGTCAGAGATTCTTAAACCAATCTTTAATGTTAACTCTACCTCTCGCCCCAGATATCCTTCATGTGTCACCACAATGACCCTTCCCTGCCCATAGTACGCTCCTGCCAGGAATGGCCGTCTATCCTCTGTAGTCCCGATGGGAAAGGCTAGCGGGCCATGGACCAGAACCTCCGAAGGTACTGATTCACCCTGGAGGTCAAACTCTGAAACCCCATGGAGTAAGAATTGTAAGTCGTCCTCAAAATCCTTACCGATCCTGAATTTGAAAGGGAGAAGAGGAGAGGGTAAGACAGATGCCAAGTGGGAGAGATACAGTATATTATGTAATTAAATTAATAATTGAGGATAAATGTATCAATCTACTTATCAGTTCAACTTATGAAGAAACACAATGTTTGTTGCCATAATTATACTGATGACAAACAATGATATATTTCCCTGCCTCACAATGATCTGAGTCCTATTGAAACACTATCTGAATGTATCAAGGATATTAATAACAGAATAATAATAATAATAATAACTAAAAGCTAACAGACATCTCCTTTAAAATGCCATACTGAACGCTGGAAGACAGCAAACAGTTCAGAAATTCTGCCATCATCTTGGACACTGATCTCACTTTACAGAGTCATACAAACAGTACAGTTAAAATCAGATTTTATCATTTGAGAAATATTCAACATAATTATTCAGCAGCTTCTTATCCCAGGACACAACACTGAAAAACTCGTCCATGCTTTTATTTCTAGACGGCTAGACAACTGGTCAAACTGTACCCTCGACATCATTATAAATGAGGGTACTCTGAGATTCCACGAGATTAAATAAAGGTTAATTGAATAAAACTGTTTGCTTCTGAAGCAGTAGGCAAACAAGGCAAACAATTATTCAATTATTATCATGATTGAAGTAACAATTACTTATACTTAAAAGTTACGAAAACTAAAAAGTTAACAAAATGTTTAAGCTTGCTTGTTTCTTCTCCTTTGAGAAAAACTTGTTGGCCATATTGTAGTCCCCTAACTTTCTTTGAGGAACTTGATTACTTTGCTCAATCCATCTCAAAAAGGCAGCCATTTAAAAAGTTAAACCTCCTGAAGTGTAACTTCAAAGTTAAAACTAAATCACATTTTAAATCGGAGCTTAAAAGTTGGCACAACATAATTTAAAGATAAAAATAATTTCATCTGGTTTATAAATTAATACTTGTGGGGCAACCCAGCTTAAATGTGAATTTAATGAAAAGTAGAGTATACACTCACACTACAGCCATCCAGAGGATGGGATTTGTGGGTAGACAGGCAGGCACTCTACCTCACCCACATGCTCAGAGAAGTAGATTCCTGCCACACCAGACACCTTGTTCCCTTCAAACAGAAGCAGCGTGTTCTCCTTAGGGTGATCTGCAGCCCAGCTCCATGCCTGCCCCGCTATCAGCACTCCTCCTCCAGCTTTCATAAACGCCACCAGGTCCTTCTGGTCTGCACCCACGCTGTAAGCATCAGTCACATACACACCGACCCCCAGATTGTTATCAAAGTCCCCACAACTTTAGCTTCGAAGCTGGAGTTACTGAGGTTTTCAGCGACTGCCCTGACATTTTTGTGGATCCCAACAGACAAGTTGTTGGATCCATCTCCTCTGAGCCAGGTCAGAGCGTTCTCTACCAGAGCAGGAAAGGCGGTCAAGTAGCCCTCGTGACCCAGGACAACAATCCTTCCTTTGCCGTACAGAGAGGCAGCCATCAGGACTTGGCCTTGGCTGTTCATTGCTAAAGGAAAAGCATGGTCTCCGATCAGAAGCAGGTCACTGGGAACACAGGGGCCCTGGAGGTCCAGCTTTCTCAAGCCTCTCATGAGAGACATGTAGGCCCCTTCATGGTGGTTTTGTGTGGGCTGGGTGGACATGGTGAGAAAGCTCTGAGGGTTAAAAGATGTGTTCTGTCAGATGCAGGTTGCGTTAGTGAATGATAGATGTATGTTGTGTCAGTTGGTTGTCCTGTGGGAAAAAAGAGAGAGATTAAAACAAAAAAATAAAAAAATACTATCTGATGACTTATGTGGTGCATTTTTATAACAATCTAATTAAAACAACAACAACATGTCAGCCTATGTCTGCATTTAGTTCAGACACCAAAAGTGAATCAGACATAAAATATAATGTAGAGCAAAATGTGATTTCCCCTCGGGGTCAATAAAGTATTTCTGATTCTGATTCTGATCCTGACAATGTTGTAAAAATTCTTCGTCTAAATAGTGAGAGTTGCTAGTTCTCTGAAGAATTACCAAGATGGTGTGATGAATCAAATCTCTTTACTTCATGCAGCATGGAGAGAAGACTCAAGCACAGTTTCCTCTGAAGGTCTTACACAGTGTCTTGCCTTATACACAAAAACAACAGTTGCTGATTCCATAACAATGTTGATAAATTCATTCCTCCTTCAGATGTTAACAATGTGTAAGCACACTAGCCTTCCTGAGTACAATGTCCCATTGATTTTACACTCAAACTTACAGTCATCTTCCTTCCTCACAACTTAGATACAGAGAATCCCAAAATCAGTGAAACTGATTATTCATCAAAATTGTTTATCTTCCACAACAAAAACAGCATGTTTACAAGAAAAAATATAGGATCAGCCAAAATGAACACTGTTATTAGAGGAATGTATCCCATGTGTGTATTTATTTGTAATGAAACATTTCGATCTGACTACAATACAGAAACAATTATTACGAGGGCTTGCAGTTTCTGTATATTGTATATATGATTGTAATCTGAATATTTTCTAGTTTTTCTGTTAGTCTGGAATAGATTCATCAATAATATGGCTGCAACTACGGATTATTTTCATTATAAATTAATCTGCCAATTACTTTCAGAATTACTCAATTAATGGTTTAGTGTATAAACTAACAAAAATGCTCATCAGAATTTGCCAGTGACATCTTCAAATTGCTTCAAGATCCAAAGACCTTCATTTACTATCATAAATGACAAAGAAAAGCCACAAATCCTTACACTTAAAGGCTGAAACAAGCAAATGTCTGATATTTTTGCTTGAAAAAAAAATCACTGAAACAATTGATTGATTATTGAAATAGCTGGCATATAATTTTCTTTCAGATTGTTTAAACGACTAATCTTTGCACCTCTAACCAATTATGACAAAAACACAGTGGCTGTAGGTCTATAGCTCAAATGTATCATATGAACTACTGTAACATAATAAACACTAAAAGTATAAAACAAGGTGAATGTAACATGCAGCCTTGCTCTAAAGGAATATATTTGACCCATCTTCTATGATGCCTCTAAGATAAACACACCTAGATATATTCTAATCAATAAGGGTGCCTCTAACCAGCCAGCCTTTTGAGTAACAAAAACCCGGCCAACCTGTTTTGAAGAAACCTAGGCCACTGTTACTCATCAAACATTAAACGTTTATTTAGACACTATGATAATAGAGACAAATGACGAGCTGGCTGAACCGGTAAATACTTTGCTTGGGAATCTACGAGCCTGTCCCAGTTTCCCGTCCTTACCTTTCCTCTCTGACAGTCAGACTGAGTGGGTGGAGAAGCGAGAGGCTGACTTCCTCACTGAGTTACTGTACTGTGCAACATCCAGCACCCAAACTACTCAAGTGTGCGAGAAATCACGTTTTTGTTATTTTCAAAAAACGAAATTATAAAACAAAGCTGCACTTCATTTTACCGTGGGCATTACGGGTGTCAACAAATCAAGAAAGACTGCAGCTAAATGAAAAAAACAAAACAAAACTATATTATGAAAAAGCCCGGAAAAGTCAGTCACGAGCGGAACCTTCAAGGAGAACACGTTTGTAGACGAGCCTATTTTTCTGATGGACCGCGGGTACGCTGCAAAACAAAGCCCCCTTGAACCGAGATACAAAGAAGTTCTGGTGAAAGTGGAAACGTGAACGAATTTGATCTAATACGTTTTCCCCGCCGCGTCTTGGTTCATACTTGAATGAAGTGAGTCGTTCACAAAGAAACACAGCGTATTAAAGCTCTGAGTAAACCCGTGCAGCGGTGGTCTCTCGTCCAGATGTCTTCAGTGCACGCTGGTGAGCCCCTCTGGAGTTCGGCTCTCTCCTGGAGGACGGACGAGCTGTGATTATGGGCCGAGGTCCCGAAACCGGGGTGGCCGACAAGAAATGCTCCAGACACCAGGGTGAGAAAAGGAAAAAGTCCCGCACAAACACACTGGTGATTTATTGTCCAATTTAACACGGGACCCTTGTAGTCGTAGTTGTAATGTATAGCCTATATGTGCGTGTGTGTGTGTCAGCTATTTGGCTCGTGCTCTGCATATCATAATAACATATTTGTAGGCCATAATACACTGCCAAGCCAAAAAAAGTAACCTGGATTTAACTAAGCAAATAGGTAGAGCCTTCCATTGGTTAATCACTGCAGTAGATTAATGTGTTCAGCTGGAAACAAGTTACTTAACCCTAACTGATGCAGTGAGAAGCTTCTCATTTCTTAAACAGACATGTTAGAAGACATATCCTGTGGTCGTGGAAAAGATGTTACTCTGTTTCAGAAGGGTCAAATTATTGGCATGGATCAAGCAAAGAAAACAACTAAGGAGACTGATGAAACTACTAAAACTGGGTTAAGAACTGTCCAACACATTATTAAAACCTGGAAGGATAGTGGTGAACCATCGTCTTCCAGGAAGAAATGTGGTCGGAAAAAAAATCAGAGATCACATAAATGTTTGGTGAAATCAATAGTAAAAAATCAACAGTAGAACTCACAGCTATGTTTAATAGTGAAAGTAAGAGCATTTCCACAAGTAGAATGCAAAGAGAACTCAAGGGATTGGGACTAAACAGCTGTGTAGCCTTAAGAAAAGCACTTATCAGTGAGGCTAATTTGGGAAAAAAAAAGGCTTCAGTTTGCCAGGGAGCATAAAGATTGGACTCTGGAGCAATGTAAAAAAAGGTCATGTGGTCTGATGAGTGCAGATTTACCCTGTTCCAGAGTGATGGACGCATCAGGGTAAGAAGAGAGGCAGATGAAGTGATGCTCCCATCATGCCTAGTGCCTACTGTACAAGCCTGTGGGGGCAGTGTTGTGATCTGGGGTTGCTTCAGTTCCTTGGGTCGAGGTACAGCAACGTTATGTGTCCAAAAAATGAGGTCAGCTCACTACCTGAACAAACCTGAATGATCAAGTTTTTTCCATCAGTGGAGCTTTTCTTCCCTGATGACGCAGGCATATTCCAAGACGACAATGCCAGGATTCATCAGGCTCGAACTGTGAAAGACTGGTTCAGGGAGCATAAGACATAATTTTCACACATGGATTGGTCACCACAGAGTCCAGACCTTAACGCCAGTGAGAATTTTTGGGATGTGCTGGAGAAGACTTTACACAGTGGTCCGACTCTCCCATCATCAATACAAGATCTTGATGAAAAATTAATTTAACTCTGGACAGAAATAAATGTTGTGATATTGCATAAGGTTATTAAAATGATGCCATTGTGACTGCGTGCCGTAATCAAAGCTAAAGGCAGTCCAACGCAATACTAGAGTGTGTGACTTTTTTTAGGTGGCAGGGTCAGTGTAGTTATATATATTTAATGAATATAGGGCTGCAATTACTTTCCTTATTGATTAATCTGACAACTGTTTTCTTGGTTAGTCCTCTGATCTATAAAATGTCTTAAAACTGAACAAATGAAAACTGCTTGTTCTTGCATTATTGCATAAAAAGTGACTCAAGCTATTTCTTAATGATCAAATTTGCTGTATATAAGTTGACTGATAGTTTCAGCTCTAGGCCTTAATAAATATACACTTAGCAAAAATATACTTTACACTCTTTTTGTTTCCATTTTTTATGAGTTGACGTAAAAAAGTCCCTCTATGCACACAAAAGGGTTATTTCTCTTAAATTTTGTCCACAATTTTTTATAAAGCCTGTGTTAGTGACAGGGTGACCACGTGGGCCTGAACATGGACAGGCTCTAGCTTTCAAAAGTTAAACCACTGCAGGACAGATGTTTTCTAAAAAGTCTGGCTTTTATCCAATGGTGTGAAGATGGCTCTGCAGATTATTCTATCACTGACTTACTACTACTACTCTAATTAATGGTGTAAATAAAGAGTAAATAAAATTTGCGAGTCACCATAAATTGACCAGCTATCCTAATGTAAGTGGAATATGATGGAAACTACCACAAAGAAAAGGAAATGCAGCTAAAACAAAGACTAGGAAACATCTTTTGTGTGCTACTGAACCAACCCTAGATGGTATGAGCTGAGGGGCAGAATACCTTTCAGCATTGGTAACATGTCTGTCATTGTCCCACACAAACATACTCTTTGTCCCACATCTGGTTCCTTGGGAGCTGGTCACCTCAGTTAGTGAGCACTTCTGCTTTGCCAAGATAATCCACCCACCTGACAGGTGTGGCAAATAGAAATGCTCTTTAAACAGCGTGATTGCTGCACAGGTGTCCCTCGGACTGGTCACAATAAAAGGTCCCTCCTTTTGCATTATTGCTTAAAAGTGGCATAAACTATTATTCAGTAATTACATTGTTGTAGATTAGTGAACACGTTGTTTTAGCTCAAAGTAATTATACATATTGAATTGTGTATGTGCATGTGTCTGAGTACATAAATTGGTAATAATCCTTGTGTGTCTTTCAGTGAAGGTGGTGGCTTGCTATGCGAACCAGGATGTGGTTGTTACTCAGGTATGAAAACAAACACTTGAGCCAAGCCCTGTTTATGATTATTTTAGTTCCCATGTGAAACTCTCTGGTTAGAAAGACATGCTGAACTGGACAACCACAACAGAGAGTTCATGTTTGGCATCACACAATCAAAACCTTTGTCATGTTATTAGGGTCCGGGCAGCCTAAGCTGCCAGGACCCTATTGTAATCCTGCATGTTCTTCTTTCTTTCTTTCTTTCTTTCTTTCTTCTTCTTCCGAGGAAATCCTACTTCCCATGCACGAAAAATGACCAAACTTTGCACAAAGGTCCAGTCCCATGTCAGATTGCCTCAGCTGCAAAAACAGGCCAATAGTCCTAATGGTGGTGCTACAGCAAGCCTCTAAAGTTCAAAATTTTGAAAATTCATAACAAATCAACCATATGTGCTACAGATTTACAACTTTCACCAAAATGTAGCCCTTTTGTACATTTAAACCTATTGCAAATTATGAAGTCCATCACTCTGTTTTTTTCAAAAACTGTAAAACTTATTAAACCTATCTCCTCCCACAATTTTTGCTCAATTGGCACCAAACTTGCTACAGAGCATCTTCAGACTGTCCTACACAAACGATCCACACAGATTTTTGATTTATCAAAAATTGAGCCTACAGTGCATCAAAATGTTTGACTGTAAACGGTATTATAAACATATACTTGCAAATTCTTGCTAAATACATTTTCAATATTCATGAAAAAAATGACAAAATTTTGGAGTCATGGTAGATGATGTTTGGAAAATATCAGAATTTTATCTCAAAAACTGAATTTTTTACAGCATTTTGAATTTCACTCTCATGCGAGCAATTGGAGTCAATGCAAAAATGGCATTTTTAAACATCAGTTTTTCACTTTTGGAGCCAATAAATCATTGTGAAAAACTAATGACCAACATCTCCATGCTGTCTAGATGCAATTTGTGTATTTTGGGATTTTTGTCTCAATAACTGAATTTTTGACAGCCATTTGAAATCTGCCTTTACATGCTAACAGCTGCTGTCTTGCACACAGGTGACTGGCTTAGTCAATTTGTGAAGCTACAAGTGGTGTTTCCATTTGCCAATTAGCTCAGTGAGATAGAGGATGGTTCTTGGTGTTGAAGGTTGTGAGTTCAAGCCTCAGCTTGTGCAACATTTCCATATGAGAAATCTACCCAAACTTTTCACAAAGGTCCAGTCCCATGCCAGATGTCCACAACTGGAAACACAAGACAATAGTCCTGATGGTGGCGCTACAGCAAGCCTCTAAATTTCAAAACTTTGAAAATTCACAACAAATCAACCATATGTGCTACAGCTTTGGAACTTTCACTTTGAAATTTGCTTTTCCATGGCATGGATGGCTGCTGCCTGGCACCCTGATCCTTGCCTTAGTCAATTTGTGAAGCCACACATGAACTGTCACTTGCCAATTAGCTCAGTGAGATAAAAGACGGACTTCAGTGTCAGAAGTCTTGAGTTCGACCCTCAGCTAAGGCAGGATGGACTTTCAAATGTGAAAGCCTTATGTTCAGGTATCATTCTATGTGGATTAGAGACTACTAAGGTTAAAATAATTATGATTCAGGGAAGAGACAAATACTCTTTATCAACACGTTTCCCTGTTATCCCTTGTCTCTTTTCCCTGTTTATTTGGCTTAGCTATCAGTCAATATGCAGAGTCTCTTGTGCCAGAAATTGAGTTCAAGCCTCAACTGATGTAAAATGCACATTAGAATGCCACCTTTTTTTCATCTTCCTACACTCTGCTTGTTGCTCAGAATTGCCTAATTTTGCCTAAAATTGACCGGCCCCGACCATTGCTGCGCAGCAGCTATAATTATGTCTGAAAACCTGCTGATGGTGCACCTTTCTCATTACTTCCTGGAGCCACCCTGTTATCTAACATGCTGTAAACCAGCTGTAAATGCATAAAAGCTGCAGTCTGGTGTCAGTACATGTCCTGTTTTCTTCCACAGCTGGGCCCAAATCCCAGTTCCCTGGACGGTGAGCAGCTGGGCCGGGGCCAGTCTGGTAAACTCACCAGTGGAGGCACCCTCTACCTGGTTAACCAGAGCCATCCATTCAAACTGCACTATTCCCTGAGCTCAAACGGAGCTGCCTCCAGTGCTGCAAGGAAAGGACTGAAAGCAACAGATAAGACAAAAGGGGGAGGAAACGGGAAAGACAAAGAGGCACAGTCAAGTCCAAATCCCAAACGCAGTATCAAGGATTTCTTTTCTACCTCTCCCATGAAGGTAACACATTTAGCACTGTTTGGTCATTGTGTTGAAATTTGATTATTTCATCTATCTTATTGCTGTCATGTTATCCCACTTTGTTACAACCAAGACAGTATTCCTTAAGAGAAGTTGAAATCAAATAACTGAAAATGAGAGATATTCTTTAAATTTTTTTTTTTTCAGCCACCTAAAAGACAGCGGAGCCCAGAGACAGGGCACCCTGAGGTGAAGCGCAAGAGAAGGGATGAGGAGGCCTCAGACGGACGGATGAAGGACGAGGAGGAGGATGAGAGACTGGCAGAGGAGAAGCTCAGGCAGCTGCAGGAGTTGGCAGAGAAGTCTATGACAGAGAAGAGTAAGAGCACCCAGTTTTCATCATCTTCAACATCTTTGTCATCTTCAAAGGGCTGTCTAAAGAGCAGCTGGCAGCAAATCGGCAACCTGATGCTTTACACTGCTGCTGGTGTCAAAGGAAGTGACAAGGTGGGACCTGTTTCAACAGCTTTATTTACTCTTTAAATGTGGTCGGAAGTTTGATTTTGCTACCAAATCGTTTCAAATGAAATTATCTAGAGAAATGTATTTTAATGTAGGCATCACAATAAAAAATCTATCATGTATAAATAGTAAAAGACAGTTTCATCATGTTTTCCCCAAATGCATGTCTGCCACAGCAGATCCAGCAGCATTTAGTTGATTAATTGACCCTTCCTAAGCCCCGCCCCCTTTCACTCTGTTCTCTAAGCAAGTAAGTTTGCTACCTCAGTCAGCTCTCTCCTTTCCTGTTTCCTCTACTTAGACTTAAAGGTACAGTTCGCCCCAAAATCAAAAATACATATTTTTCCTCTTACCTGTAGAGCTGTTTATCCCTCAAGATTGTTTTGGTGTGAATTTCTGAGTTTTGGAGATTTCGGCCGCAGAGATGTCTGCCTTCTCTCCAACGTAATAGGACTAAATAGCACTTATAAAATAGCTTATGGTGCTCAAAACACCAAATATACATGAGAAAAATTCAAAACCAGTGTCTCTTTACTGAAATCAAACCAAACACTGGCCCTAGATATAGGCTTTTAAATTTTTCACTAATTTCACAGCCTTTGTAGGTTCTCCTACACATTTGGAAGGGGAGAGTGAGACAAGGTGTTTGCAGTCTTCAAGCTCATCGTTAGATGCACGCTGGTCCTTTAATTAGTCTTGAGCATTAATTTTGGTTACAGTTTTAATTTCTGTTGTCATGTTTGATGGTGCATTTCAGTCAGAGGGTTCCGGCACCGTTCCCAAAGTCAATTCAAGCACTTTTCAAGCATTTTCAAGGTGTAAATGACATTTATACATGCTTTATATTTATGCTCAAAATGGTTTCTTTTCTTCTTCTTCATCACATTAAATTGGATGTTATTTTGCTATAAACAACCAAAATTATTTTTTATTTCATGATAGAATTCTATACAAGGCTGACAGATTAAAGGAAAACACAACAAAGTTTCGTGTTTCAAAATGTGTCACCTTTCAGTAAGTAGACTTCTCATATAACATGGCTGTGCCACTGTAAAACAATCACTCAAACAATTACTTGACAAATAGCTTTAATTTCAAACCAATCCTTGTAATTTTTATTTTTATTTTTCATTCCTGGAAATTTTCACGTTGTCGTCTGTTGGCCTCCCACTCCTTGTTCTTTCAGAGGGCACACATCAGCACAGAGCGAGAGGATTAGTCTTTATTTTGTGCAAAAGACAAAAGCAATTAGGTTCTGTCTGACTGATTTTTATTCTTTATTTAAGAAGCAAATTATTCAGCAAGAGAGCGATTTATTATGAAAGTAATGCAAACACAATTTCAAGCAGTTTCAAGCACTTAGATCAAAATTAGAGCGCTTTTCAAACCTTGAACACTCTACATTAAAACTGAAGTGTTTTTATCTGGGAAAAGGAAGTGTTTCAAATTATGATCGCTCTGGAGGTGTGATCCCCAATTTGGAGTGAACTCTTTAAAGTGGTGAGATCATGCGGCTAATATGTGAATGTTCTCTTCTTTTCATCCTTTGCAGATTGCTGGGTTTGACATAGATGGGTGCATCATCACCACCAAATCTGGCAAAGTCTTTCCCACCGCACCAGATGACTGGAAGTATGTCTTCACTCCTGAACTTTGCCTTATAAATCCTAAGCTAAGAAATATGATAAATGACTTTCCTCTTTCTGTTTTTCAAATGTTTTCATTTATAGTAGCTGGTATTCATTATATTTCATATCTACACAGTTTGTTGCAATTGTCTTTGTGTTTAATTATCAGGATTTTGTTCCCTGAGATTCAACCAAGACTGGCCAGTCTGATCAAAAAAGGATACAAGGTGGGAAGGAGCTAAATGCAACATATGCTGATAACGTCTAGTAAAATTTGCAGTATTTTAGGTGCTCCGGTCATGTTTGTCACTGGATTTCTGAGTATACCCTCGCTCTCTTCCTGCAGGTGGTGTTCTTCACCAACCAGATGGGGATTGCTAAAGGCAAACTGAGACCAGAGGTCTTCAAGTCTAAAGTGGAGGACATCCTCACCACACTGCAGCTCCCTGTGCAGGTTTGTCATGTTATAGGTTTGGCTCTCATCTCTATTAATTATTGTACAAAAAGCTGATATTTGTATCTTCTCCTTGTCTGTGTCTCAGGTGTTTGTGGCAGCAGGTCCGGGTATCTACAGGAAACCAGTGATGGGAATGTGGAATCACTTGTGTGACAAGGTAACTGGACACACACCCACATTATTCAAAACCACACCTTTATGCAGTATTTGCACTGATGTAGATGACAAACAGTATTAATTACTGTGCATTACTTCAGCTGGGAGCCACCCTGTTATTATTCCTGAGTGTTATTCACCTGATTTGTTTGCATGTTTGACAATAAACAGTCCATAGTTGTTCTAATTGTGAGTATCTTCCCTGCTCAGGCAAATGATGGTGTGACTGTTGACAAGACACAGAGTCTCTATGTAGGAGGTGAGTGAGGGTTTGGTATGAAGTGGTGTTGCCATAGTGATAAACATCCCATACTTACAGGTGGCTGTATGTTCTCAGTTATCTGATCTGGTATTGCAGAAGTGCACACGTACACACACATTCATCTACATTTTGAAAAACAAACTTTTCAATTTCAATTTTTGTTCAATATCTTTGTCCTCACACCCAAAAATGAACCCAAACCCAATGATCAGTCCCAAACTACTTCAAATCTCTCTAAATGGTAATAATCAAAAGGAGAATTCACCCAAATTGAAAAGTACATATGTTTCCTCTCATCTCTAAAGCTATTTATGTATCTAGACTGGTGAGGTGAAACTAGATTGCACTCAGCATGCGATGCTCGAAGCACCAAAGAAAAAAACTCAACTAAAATCATGACCAGGTTACTCAAGATAATCCACAGACCTTGTAAGCAGCTTCATGTACAAACTATTTACTTTCTAACAAATGCCAACTGTATCACCATGTAGAAAGAAGCATGCATCTGCTGATGGACGAGAGGCTCATGCTCATGACAGTGCAGGATGTAAACATTAATGGCTACCTCCTCGGCTGAGGTGCAACTTCTCATCCATGAGTAGATGCACACTGCCTTCTGCGTGGTGATATGCTTTCTGGGTGTAGTTCAGTACAAAGAAAATAGTTCACAGCAAGGTCTGTGGATCTTGAGTAACTGGGTCATGGTTTCTGAAAAGAGACATTACCGTTGAGTTTTTCAAACGTGTCTTTTGGGGCTTTGAGCACCACAAGCGAGTGCCATTTAGTTCTGTTTTATTCAAAACAAAGCAGACATCTCTAGGCTAATATCACCAAAACACAGCAGCTCACACCAAAACTACCCTGATGGATAAATGGCTTATTTTTGATATTTTTGATTTTTGGATGAACTATCCTTTTAATTCTTAATGCCACTCTTATGCTTAAATACAATCCCAATGGGATGCCCAAGTCTGAATGTGACCCCAAGCCCAGACATGATCTAGTATTAACCTCTTCAAAGATCAGAAATGCAACCAATATAATGTAATTCAGAAGTGTTTTGAGAACATTTGACAGTCAGTCAACCCAGACAGTCAGTAGTACAAGAGCATACATGCAGCTTCTGACTTTACCTTTGTGCACAGATGCTGCAGGCAGACCTGAGAACTGGGCTCCAGGAAAGAAGAAGAAGGATTTCTCCTGCAGTGACCGACTGGTAAGACCAGATTTTTCTCTGGTTGGTTTTTAACACTGTTTACCACTCCTCCTTTTTGTGTTTTATTTATTTCTTTGAAAAGGGACAATGCACATTAATCGACATTTCAACTTGAATTGAATGTAAATGCACCTGAGTTAGCGAAATGCTAGTTTTCATTGGCAGTCCCTTTGCATGATGTTGTTAGGTAACCTAGAATAATAAAAATAATATATATATAATAGTTGCAAAAAAGGTATAGTAGGTGGTTAAAGAAAGCATAACAACTAAACAACATGAGCAGATAAAATTCAATAGCAGATGATACAGGTTCTGTGTATGTACTGTCATGTTAAAGGTGGATTAAAAAACATCATTGACATTGTTAGTTCCCAACAAGGTTTTTCTTACAGTTACACTTGATTGGATTGATGGGAAATCTCTAATAAATTGTGGCAGTGGATTTCATTGATTTTATGCTCTGAAAGAGAAGACGGCCCGGCTAAATACAGTTTTTCACTCAGTGTTTCTGAATGATACCTTAATGGGGAAAGGCTGCACAAAACAGTTAAAATATTAGCATTATGTTAACAGTTACTGTCTTCTTTCTTGTTTCTGTAGTTTGCCCTGAACATTGGATTGCAGTTCCAAACCCCAGAGGAGTACTTCCTGGGCTGGAAGACCGCCCCCTACAAACTGCCTAATTTTGACCCCGTGAGTATGGAGAACACACTGGCTGTGTGCTGTGTTTTCGTGCATGAAAATACAGTTGTGGGTTTGGTCTGTATCTCTGTTAATGTTTCTCGTTATGTGAACTTCTAGAGGAAGATTGACAGCTCTGCAAAGCTTTACGACCCTCCGTCTGCCTCTCTCACCTCCAGCAAGACAGAAGTCATTGTTGCTGTAGGTTACCCTGCAGGTAAAAGAAAGTAGACGGTATGTCAGATATTTTTGATCTCCGCTCACAGTGACACCATTCTGATCTAATTTTCTCTTCCCTCTCTCCACAGCGGGTAAATCCACCTTCTTCCACACCCACGTCATTCCAAAAGGTTATGCGTATGTCAACAGGGTGAGTAGTTAAATGTTTGCTAAACCGCTTTGATATTTGATACATATGTTTACATATTTGATACAGCAGTTAGATTTTGTATTATTATAATATTAATGAAGGTAATTATTGTTGTTATTACATTTATAGTTGTTCATTACATATTACCAGGCCATTTCCTTAAAGTCTTCCCTGTCATGTTATGACCGGCCGTTTGTTTTTTGTCTTTGTATCAGGACACACTCGGTTCATGGCAGAACTGTGTATCGGCTTGTGAGCGCGCTCTGAAAGAGGGCCGCAGCGTTGCCGTTGACAACACCAACCCGGACCCAGAGTCTCGCAAACGGTAAAGCACAAGATGTTGAAAGAAGATGTATGACTGTGTTAGTTCTTGCATGTTTCAATATGCTTTTATTCTTATGATCCACCTCATTGGGGTACACCTTTATGCAAACAGGCTTCCAAAAGCAACAACAGACAAAGAGTCATGTATAAATGAAGAATAATTACACACAGTCACATGAGTGTATTTGCAGGCAGGGTGGAGGTATTCAGTTTTAATGACACAGTAACTCAAAGCTATTTTTAGACAAACCACCAGGAATGATTAAAGCTCACTGCAAATATTACTTCATTGTAATAGATTGCTTTAATGTGGTGCAGCAGCAGATTTCAGTGCTGTTTTCTACTCTTGTCAGGGAAGGTCAGAGAAATGATCCAGGGACACACAAAATAATTTAATAAAAAATGTTCCACTGATCCACAGATATCAGTTTCTGGTGCGATGTGCAGTTTGGCAGAATGAATTCACCGATCCATTCTGCCTGTAACTACAATTAAAGCTATAGTTGATGACTTCTATATATTTGCTGAAAATGTCACTACATCATCATGGCAGTAGTACATGAGACAGATAATGTGAAAAAAAACAGGCTCCTCTGGCTCCTCCTAGTGTTCCTAATGGCATCTCCAAAAACCCACCCTTTGAACAAAAACAACCAGTCAGAATCAGCTTTTAACCCAAAACACTGAAATTTGACTCATTCCAGGTCATCCTTACCAAGGATTCGAGTTGGATGTCCTGGATTCTTGTAAATGCCATTAGGAGGATTAGAAGGAGAATCTGATTTTTTTCACATATTATCTGCTTAATTTCTGCTGTCAGGAGGATACAGTGACAGTTTCAGCAAATGTGAAAAAAGTTATTTTAAAGAAGTTACCAAGTATAGCTTTAAATCAGGATAGTAACTGATTCAAGTATATGTTTTAATAAAAAAAAGCTTTTATCACAGGTTTGTTGCCTAGCAACTGTATTCATTGCAATAACTGATGGTATATTATATTTCCTGCTGATACAACAGAAGCAGAGAAAGTAAAAGAAGAGACTGCATCACTGCATACCTTATTTCATTGTATAGAACACAACAAAAAGTTGTAAAGACTTATTTTTCGAAGTGTCATGTTAAAATTTCATGTTGTGGGTGT